>CAWUFW010010737.1:0-670288 GCA_963921515.1 Calotriton arnoldi | reverse complement strand
GAGACTTGCGGCTAAATAGAGGGCAACAGCAGGAGGGCGGCCAGAACGGCCTTGGAGGCAAGAATACTACTGTGAACAAGAGGCGCTGGAGGCTCTTGGGCGGAACTGCCATATACATAAGTAATAATACAGAAGTGCCCAGGTACGACTAAGGGGACATCTGTGGGGGGGGAAGCCCAGTCCGAACACTATACCTTGGAGGTGCTGCTGCCGCAAGAAGTAGGAGGAGCGCTACCCGGCTGCCCACACCAGAATCAAAAACAGCGAGGGGGGCAGACCACCAGTCGCGAAAGCAGCGCTGGCGCAATTGGATAGCAGCTGGCAAAAGACAGTCTGCTTTGAAAACCCCGGGGAGAACGTCGAGAATTGACCAGGTGGGTCTGAGGCACTACACAGGGAAGGATGAATACGGCGGGCAGCAGAGAAGCATAGGGGCAATAGATGCCTGGACAGAGCTGAGACCTGACCGGCGATAACAGGAACGGAGGTGCCATTCTGGGGACCCATATTGTAGGACAAGCACCAGTAGGAGGTAGAAGAGTGCTGTTGATAAGGGAACACAAGGCGGAGTGAGACCCTGGGGGCAGAATCGAACGAACTTGTATGGTGACTCCGGGTTACAGAGGAGGAAGAGAAGGGGGAAGGGCCCTACAGTGGAGGAACGTCTGTGAGCACTACCCAGCGTGAGTGGAAAAGCGGAGACCCTCGCCCCAGACGACAATGCAGACACGGAGAGATCCCCAAGCAGGGAGCCACCAACACCATGGGGAGAGTATCCAAGTGACGGGTCACAGAGCAGCAACATGAGTCGACGGGGGAGGACTCGGGGGATGCCCACCCGAGGACAGGGGCACCCACGGATAAGAAGGAGAACCAAGAGGACCCGTCCCTCTATGCTATATTGAAGGCCATAGAACTGTTGAGATGAGCAGTGGAAACAAAAATTGATATACTACGAGAAGACCTGGGCCTGCTCAGGGCAGATCACAGGAAGCTGACGGACCGGGTCGCTGCGACGGAGGGGGAGATCCATGCACTGAAGCCACAGGTAACTGCGTCTGCTCCAAGATTCGCCGAGATAGACAAAAGAATCCAAGTGTTGGAACTCAGAGCGGAAGACGCTGAAAATAGAGCGAGACGCAATAACCTGCGAATTATAGGTCTGCCAGAGAAAATTGAAGGGAATGACATGGTGGCCTACTTGGAAAACTGGATCCGAACTGAGGTGGCGGAGGAAGGCCTGTCACCATACTTCGCTCTGGAGCGGGCACACAGAGTCCCTACTAGTGCGCTCCCACCTGGAAGGCTTCCGAGGCCAGTAGTAGCCCGACTACTCTTCTATAAAGACGGAGATCATGTGTTGAGCCAAGCCCGAATTAAAGGCCAACTCTGAATTGAAAACAACATCGTGCAAATTTTCCCGGACTTTTCAAGGGAAGTGCAAAAGCAAAGAGCATCTTACACCGCAGTCAAACGGAAACTAAGGCAGATGGGAGTACAATACTCCATGATATTCCCGGCCAAACTCCGGATGGTCTCTGAGGGAGGAACCAAATTCTTCAATACCCCACAGGACGTGTGGGACTGGGTCGATGAACAAGCACCACAGGAGAGACGAGAAGAGAGGCGTGAGACATCAGGACGAGACAACGCGTGGGCTGCAGGAGGAGGAGGAAAACCCAGGAGCCTACCCACAGTAGAAGAATCACGGCGAGACAGAGAGAGTGCTGTAGCGGCGATAGCTTCCCTGAGTGCGCGGGGGACGAAGAGTGTATCTTCCATGTCGGGGGAAGACCCGAAAGACTCAGACTCGGACACTAGTATCAGCACAATGGGGGAAACCAGTCAGACTCTCCCTGAATTGACTCCCAGACTGGCGGATGATATTGCCTAAAGGCCGTCAGGACACGCAAGTATACATGGGGAGGTGATGGCTGGGAGGCCACAGTACACCGGGAGGGTACTAGCACGAGGCGGAAGGGGCCCTGATACTGGGAATTGAATAAGAAATGAAGCATGCCCTGGGTGGGGGAAATCCGGGGGGGGCACGGCTCTCCTCTAGGTGGTCACTGGCTTTGCCGATACCCGAACTTTGGACAATTGTTGTATTAGCACCCGAGTGCTTAGTTTGGATGGGAGAGAGTTTCTCACTTGTCCTGGGGAAGGGGAGTTGGGGTGTTAAAATTGTTTTGTGTTTTGTAACGGGGCGCTGCTGTTAACCACAGAGAGATATGAGATATGGCAGCTAAGACTACAGAACTCTGAGGAAGACATTGAAGGCCTACCCCATGAGGAGCGGAGGGGGGGAGCGAAGATAACCAGCAATGGCGAAAAAGACGGCCTATAACCTGTTATCCTGGAACGTGAGGGGTATGCACTCCATTCATAAGAGATATAAAAAATTCTCTCAATTAAATAGAAGGGGGATCCATATAGCAATGTTACAGGAGACTCATACCCTGGCCTCAGAAGGAGCTGCGCTACACCGGAGATGGAGAGGGCAAGCATATTATACTTCGCACACGGCGTTTGCAAGAGGGGTACTCATCTGGATAAGAGCAGGAGTCCCCTTTCAGCACATCGGTCATAAGGTAGACCCAGAGGGTCGATACGTGATAGTTTCGGGGAGGCTGGATGGGCAAGACATTACGCTAATTAATATATATGGGCCGAAATGTAGACCAGAGCAGCTTTTTAGAGCGGATGTCCGGAGTCTAAGCGCCCTACATGATAGGCTCGGTCATCATGGGAGGTGATTTTAATTGCATTGCAGACCCAGAGCTGGACCGATCACACCCTCCGCTCCGAGACTCACCAGTCTATAGGATAGCCAGCACTTTTCAGGAAAGGGACTCAGTGGGGGATAATAGACATATGAAGACGCACTCATCCCCTAGATAGAGAGTACTCCCACCTTTCACATGTACACGACTTACACGTCAGACTGGATACATTTTTATGCTCACCCGACATACATGCACTGCTCCAAGGGGCGGAATACTTGACTCGAACCATCTCGGATCACAATCCACTACTGGCTAGGATACAGTGGGGAACGCAGCAGCAGCCCATTCCTACTTGGCGCCTCAAGTCTGAGGCCCTGGAGGACCAGGTGTTTTTACAGGCGGTTAGGGGCCATATTACAGTATATTTTGTTGATAATGCCTTCTCTACTGACTCTAGGGGTACGGAATGGGAGGCCTTTAAGTCAGTCATCAGAGGGTGGTGCATGGCAACATCCATTGGGGTACGAAGGACATTGATTACGGATGCGGAGAGGGAAGACCGAGCACTTAGGGAAATAGAACTGAGACGGCCTGAGCACCCCGAGTTGAGACAGTAGCTGTTAGAAGCGAAAGAGGAGGTGGCAGTACAGGAAGAATGGCTAAGGTGCTTTGACTTCAAGGCATACACCGATAGGACTCATGCAGAGAGGGATAAAGCGGGCAGACTGCTGGCATGGCTTATCAACCCGACCAGACGAGGGAATACCATTATAGAAAATGCGGACCAGGCAGGGCACTCGTTATACAGGCAGGATGAAATAAACGCCAGATTTCGGGACTACTATGAACGACTGTACAAGAGTAATGGCCCTGGGGAGGCGGGAGAGATAGAGGAGTACCTAGCGGGACTCCCACTCTACACCCTATCGGAGGAGGATGCAGACCAGTTGGGGGCAGAAATCTCTGAGCATGAAGTTAGAGTGGCCATAAAGGAATTAGCTAGGGGTAAGACTCCGGGCACAGATGGGCTTCCCAAGGAGTTTTACGCTGCTTATGTGGAGGAGTTAGCCCCTAGATTGGTAGAGCTATATGCAGAGGTTGGGGAAAGAGGTATCCTGCCACAGACCACTCGGGAAGCAGTTGTAATCCCGCTACTCAAGCCAGATAAGCCCCCTCTAGAGTGCACAGCATATAGGCCCCTGTCAATGTTAAATCTTGACTTCAAAATATTAAGTAAACTACTGGCGACATGATTGCTCCCACACATGACCTCCCTGGTCCACCGAGATCAGGCGGGGTTTATTCCCAGCAGGAACACGACTCTGAATATACGGCGCCTTCTTGCTATACTGGAACTGAGTTAAGAAGATGACCCAGATGGAGCGATATTCGCAATAGATATAGAGAAGGCATTTGACAGCCTGGAGTGGGAGTTCCTGTATGCAGTATTGGCAAAGATGGGGACCGGGCAGGGATTTATAAAGTGGGTACGGCTGCTATATGAGGATCCAGTGGCTAGGATCCGCACAGGTCGTGTGATCTCGGCGCAGTATCGGGTAGAGAGGGGCACGCACCAGGGGTGCCCCCTCTCCCCACTATTGCTTGCCCTGGCCATGGGGCCTCTGGCGTGCAGGGCAAGGTCCAGGGGAGAGTACAGAGGCCTGCAGGTGGGAGGACTAACGCACCATATAGCGCTATACGCTGATGACCTACTGATCTTCTTAAAAGATAAAGCGGGGGAACTAAGAGGGGCTAAGATCATGATGGAAGAGTTTGGTAAACTATCAGGATTACAGGTCAATTGGCAGAAATCTCGGCTGTTCCCAGTAATGGAGGGCACTCCACCTCCAGCGGAGATGGGAGCGCTGCAGTGGGAACCCCAATATTTTAGATACCTGGGAGTGAAGATCTTCCACTCAATGCGGGATGTGCAAGAAGGAAACGTGGGAGGAGCGCTTAGATCACTGAAAGGCAGTATGGCCTTTTGGGGGGGGGGACTCCCTCTGTCGGTGGCAGGAAGGATCTCCCTGTTAAAAATGGTGGCTCTTCCTAGGTTGCTGTATTACTTTACCACACTCCCAGTGTGGATACCGGGATCATGGTTCTGAGACCTGGATTCGTGCATCTCAGCCTTTATATGGGGCACGAGCAGAAGGAGGGTGGCTTTATCCACGTTAAAAAGGTCTCAACTAGAGGGAGGGCTGGCAGTCCCAGACATGGAGACGTACTACTTAGCAGGGCAACTGCAGAGATTCACACAGTGGTTGGTGGGAAGTCTGGCGCCTGAGAGAGGGAGGCTTCCCTTTGCCTCAGAGAAGGCGGAGGTGCTTGGCACCCTGATGGGAACACGTAAGCTGCGACATGTACACACTAATGAGCACAGGGTGATCCGGCGCTGTTGGAGCAGATGTCTGCAAAAGACGAAGACAATACACCCGTGCTCTCCAGAGCTTTCGCTTGCACTGCTCGAAGTGCTCCCGCATGGGGGGCAGTGGGGGAGAATAGAGGAGTGGGAACAAGCAGGGGTGACAAACATTGGGGACTTGTACAGAGATGGGGAATTACTCACTTTTGAGGACTTCAGTACAGAATGGGATATCCCACAGGG
Source organism: Calotriton arnoldi (assembly GCA_963921515.1). Lineage (NCBI taxonomy): Eukaryota > Metazoa > Chordata > Amphibia > Caudata > Salamandridae > Calotriton > Calotriton arnoldi. The sequence goes on along the minus strand of CAWUFW010010737.1, from coordinate 664,954 downwards.
GCATTTCTTGCTCTATGGAGCAGTCACAGGAGCACTGCGAAGACATTGGGGAGCAGGGACGACGGAGCCACTGACACATACTACCTGCAAATACATAGGACTGGCGGGGGGCACCATAAAAGCAGTCACATGCCTATACAGGGCCATCAGACGCGACTCTACGCACCCGCTCGAGGAACTATGGACTAAATGGGTGGAAGATCTGGGCAGACCATTAGAGGACAAAGACTGGGAAAACATATTACAACGAGCCACTAAAGTTTCTCGCAATGCGATATTCAGCCTGATTGGCTTTTACATACTACATAGGGCATACTTTACCCCAGATAGAATCAACCGGTTCTTCCATAGGGAAGATGCGAAATGCCCAGGATGCATAGAAAAAGGAGCAAATTTAATGCACATGATGTGCAGCTGCCCGTCTTTAGAGAACTACTGGCAGGAAGTGACAAGTGAAGTGGCGCGGATTATAGAGCGGGAAATACCACGCACACCAGAACATGTTTTACTAAACATGTTCCCTCACACAGCTAAGACTAAAGTCACCGATAAATTTCAAGACCTTGCATTCATATTGGCAAAAAGAGAAATAACCAGTAAATGGAAAGCACCGAATGGCCCCAGCCTTCATAGATGGAAGCAAGAGCTGGAGAAATGGGCAAGCTGCGAAGGCAGAATTTTGCTTAGGAATGCGAGAAGAGGCATAGGTAGGATTGAGAGAGCGCGAGCTTGGGAGGTATTACTAGAGGACATGAAACATTCTGACCAAGAAGCTGAATCTGCCACCTCAGGGGGAGCATCCAGACAGTGGAGCCCTGGGAGGTGGGAACAGGAAGAGGGAATGGAGCAAGAGCGAGAAAAGAGGAGTCCATAATGGAAAGGATCCCCAAGATCGATAGTGAGAGCCCCCATGTTACGGATGTACAGGATGCATGATCACAGTGCAACTCAGAAAGATGTAGCATGATATCATAGGAAACAGCAGCACAGGGGAGGGTGGGGGGTGTTGGGGAAAGGTTGGGAGGGGGGATAATGCCTGTACGGAGGCAGACTGGACAGTGGCTCTAAGATTAATCTTCATATGTTGTTGAGCACGCAGGTTTATTATGCAGTAAAATGTATGTAATATGAGATAGGGGCAAATGATATGGAATATGTAAATGTATTGTTGAAACCACAGGTGCACTGTTGGCTACAAAAGGCAATAAAATAAGTTTAAAAAAAAATCAATGATGTAATTTGAGATGTCATCAATGATGTCATAAAACATGTCATGAGTGATGTAATATGTGAGGTTATAAGCAGTGCGTGATGGAGGTGCTAGTTATAGTTAGCTCTGCTAACTATAACTACTGAATTTCTGTGTTTTTCTTTTGTTGAATTTGTTAATGTTGTCACTGACATATTCACCTAACTATAACATTACTTTGACCTTCTGTTTTGAATTTCTAAGTTGTTTTTTTTTAACAAAAACAGAGTTCCTTTTATCACACCTAAGTATAACATTACTCTAACCTCTTGGATAACCGGTGGGCCTAGTAGGGTGTGGAGAGAGACTAGCCTCTCCACTGGCACCTCTCTTTGGGCTGACTGGTGTGCTTAGACTAGGGTGTATGGAGCGACTAACCTCTCCACTAACACCCCTCCACAGGGTGATAAGCATACCGTAGTAATGTGGGGAGGAACTGGCCTCTCTGCTGAGACCTCTGTCTCAGATGACACATGTGCATAGTAGGGTGCCAGGAGGGACTCGCCTCTCCACTGAGATCCCTCTCTTGGATGATAGGTGTGCACAGTACGGTGTAGGGAAGAACTGGCCTCAACACTGCGATCTCTCTCTTGGATGAAGGGTATGCAATAAATGCTGTGGAGCAGGACTGGCTTCTCCACTGAGACCTCTCTTTTGGATGATGGGTGTGATTTGTAGGGTGTATGGAGGGCTAACCTCTCCACTAACACCCCACCACAGGGTGATAAGCATGCATAGTAGTATGTGTGGAGGGACTAGCCTCACCGCTGAGACCCCTCTCCTGGATGACGGGTGTACATAGTAGGGTGTGTGGAGAGACTGGCCTCTCCACTCAGACCCTCTCTCAGTTGATGGGTGTACATAGTAGGGTAGAGGGAGAGACTGGCCTCTGTTCTGAGACCTCTCTCTCAGATGACAGATGTGCATAGTAGGGTGTGTGGATTGACTAGCCTCTCCATTGAGACCCCTCTTTTGGATGATGGATGTGCATAGTAGAGTGTGAGGAGGGACTGGCCTGTTCGCTGAGATCTCTCTTTTGGATGACAAGTGTGCATAGTGGGATGCGGAGAGAGACTAGCCTCTCTGCTGACACCTCTATCTGGGCTGATGAGTGTGCTTAGTAGGGTGTATTGAGGGACTAACATCTCCACTAACACCCCTCCACAGGGTGATAACCATGCATATTAATATGTGGGGAGAGACTGGCCTCTTCGCTGAGACCTCTCTCTCAGATGATGGGTGTTCATCATAGTGTGTTGAAGGACTAGTCTCTCAACTGAGACCCCTCTTTTGGATGACAGCTGTGCATAGTAGGGTGTGGGGAGGGGCTGGCATGTCTGCTGAGATCTCTCTCTTGGATGACAGGTGTGCATAGTAGGGTGTATGGAGGGACTAACCTCTCCACTAACACCTCTTTACAGGGTGATAAGCTCCCCACTAACACCCCTCCACAGGGTGATAAGCATGCATAGGAGTATGTGGGTAGGGACTAGCCTCACCAGTGAGACCCTGCTCCTGAATGACGCATGTGTGTAGTACAGTGTGTTGAGGGACTGGCCTCTCCGCTTTAACTCTCTCAGATGACGGGTGTACATAGTAGGGTATGGGGAGGAAACTGGCCTATCCACTGACACCTTTCTCTCAGATAACGGGCGTACATAGTAAGGTGTAAGTGAAACCCCTCTCTTGGATCACGGTTGTGCATAGTAGGGTGTAAGGGAGAGACTTAACTCTCTGCTCAGATCTCTTCCCAATGTGATGGGTGTGAATAGTAGGCTCTGATAAATACCATCTCCAGTAACACTGCTTGCTACAGTGACAGGTGTGCATAGTAGAGGGTATTCAGAGATTGCCTACTCCTTTCTACGCTTCACAATCCTGTGAGAGTCCTGCAAGATTGCAACAAATTTTAAAAAATAATTAACATTTTATTCATCACAGTACTTGAGCCTTACACATCTCCTCTCAATAACTAGGTTGACAATATGCATTCTCCTACTAGAGTGTATTGAGAACTCGTGTACTCCTTTTTGCTTTTCATGATCCCACGAGAGTCCGCGAGACCACAATTTTATTTTTATAAACAATATACATTTACTTTCATCACAGTAGTTATGCTGTAGAGACCTCATGTCCAAGTCTAAGGGGACAGGATGCCTTTCTCCTGCCCCTTATATAGCTTTTTTACTTCATTTCCATAACACCTGCAATTTTTCACAGTAAACAGTAATGGCGGCCATTTCAGTTCGAAACCTCCAACAGGAAGGCAATCAGAGTGCTTGCTCCCGCAGGAACGAGATTGCTGACAGGAAAAACAGGCCTCTCGACCAATCACTGGACTCCATTTTTTAATTTGCGCTCTCACGGACCCAACTGTCCATATATATAGTCTTTTTACCTTAATTTCTAAAAATAAATATTTAACAGGTTTGAACAAATCAAGCACAATCTGCGGACCAAGATCTTGCATCCTGACAAATTTGTTGTAATTATGTTTAACAGTTTTTGCTGTAACCCTTCTTAAAGAAGTCAGGTAAAATGCATGGGGATTTTGAATTTGGGACCCCATTTTGTCAGCCCCCTCATGCACAACTAGTCAAAAAGTAGCACCTTTTTGGAAAATTTCATGGAGATTCGTCAAAAGGGGTCCAAACTTATTAGCAAAACAAAAAAACGCTTTTCCCATGGAACAGCTGACTGTGGTCCGGATTACTAGTTTAGGTGTTATTTATTGCACATGATAACTAACAATACCACGGGGTATGTTATTTATTGTGTACGATAAATAACACCTTTTATGAGTTTGTTGGGAATAACATGCAGATTTTGGTGTTTAATGCACCAAAATCTGCATGGTACGGTAAATACTGTACAATTTCTAATGTTTAATTTCGGCAAGTTTAACCTGCAGAACTTTAATGACAGCTGAGGTATTTAATGCATCTGATAATTATCGGATGTGTAAATACAGCCAAACTCGTAACAGGGGTTGACGCACAGGTCAGAATTTACCGGCCTACTCGTAATCAGGGCCCTGACTATAACTGGCGACCGCCACTGGGTAATATATATATATATATATATATATATATATATATATATATATATATATATATATATATATATATATATATATATATATTTATATTTATTTGTGTGTATATATTATCTACTGGCGGTCGCCAGTAGATAGTTATAGTTAGGACCTATTATCCATAGGAAATCCGCGACATTCTATTTGAAATAACGTTGGCGCCGGTTGACGAATCTTCGTGAAAGTTTCCAACTTGTTGGGGCGCTCCGCTCCGATCCTACCCTGAAAGTCTCGGGTTGATTCGTCAAGCGGGGGCCGAGGAAAAAGGGGGGTCCCAAAACGCGTTTTCCCCATTCATTTTTCCATAGGAACCTTTAGTCGCAGCTACAGCCCGAACTGCTGAACGGAATTACACCAAATTTGGCAAAGAGGTAGCCCTTGGTTCAGACTGGTGCCTTTGGCTTAAATGGTGTAAATCCGTTCAGTAGTTCCTGAGAAAATCAAAAGTAAAGTCACATATATATCTATGGCCGAGTAGGGTCCGCGTACCCTCAGCGCACCCTGCGCGCACCGTCCCGATCACGAGCTGCATGCTAATTGGCTGTCAGCTGGCTGTCAACACTCCAAACCAGGAAGTGTTGGCAGCCATTTTGTCTCTCGGTAGAACCGAGGCACAAAAACAAGTGCGCAAAACGCACAAAGGGGGCAGGGTAGAAACACCCTGACCCCTAGGCCTGCTCAGGGGGTCCCAGAAGGACCCCCTGGGCAGAAAAAAGCATTTTTAAAAAAAAAAATCGGCAGGATGCGCTTAGGGTGCGCGGATCCCGCCGATTTAAAAAAAAATAATAAAAATAAATAAATAAATAAATAAATAAATAAATAAAAACACAAGAAACAAGTGTGCAAAACGCACAAAGGGGGCAGGGTAGAAACACCCTGACCCCCTAGGTCTGCTCAGGGGGTCCCACAAAAACCCCCTGGGCAGAAAAAAGCAAAAAAAAAAAAAAAAAGACCGGCATCGTGCCGAGGCCCCGCCCCCTCCCTGCAGCAGTCTGCAAACGCGCCCCCTGGCGCTTTTTAAGAAGGGGAAGTAATTTCCCTTGAATACTGGGGGTCCCTGGGGGCCAACTAGCCCACCAGGAACCTCTGGTATGCGCCAGAGAGGTGTACAGAGGCCACGCCCCTTTTTACACCTCTCTGCAACGCAGCTCTGTGGCGCTTTTTGGAGGTACATGGTGGGCTCGTTGGACTCCAGGGACCCTCAGTATTCAAGGGGACTTAATCCCCCAACTTAAAACGCACCACGGGGCACGTTTGCACAGTGGTGAAGGGAGGGGCGGGCTTCAGGTGACATGTGTGCAAACAGGCCCCGTGGCGCATTTTAAGATGGGGAATGAAATCCCCTTCAATCCTGAGGGTCCCTGGGGCGAACTAGCCCACCAGGTACATCCAGAAAGCGCCACAGAGCTGCGTTGCAGAGAGGTGCAAAAAGGGCGTGGCCTCTGAACACCTCTCTGCAACGCAGCTCCCTGGCGCATACTGGAGGTACAGGGTGGGCTAGTTGGACCCCAGGGACCCTCATGATTCAAGGGGACTTAATCCCCCAACTTAAAACGCGCCACGGGGCGCGTTTGCACAGATGTCACCTCAGGCCCCGCCCCCTCCCTTCACCATTGTGCAAATATTCCTCTAAAATAAGCCGAACAACGAATTACGATTTACTCACCTGTTATCAGGAGAGACCTCAGTGCTGCATCTTTCAGCCCAGTACTGATCCTGAAAAGTAATTTTAACCGTACTTACCAGTAACTTGAATTTCCTTCCATAGGATATCATTGACTGGTTTCACTTGGAAATTCTTCTACGTGTGGAGTTTTGGAACTTTATAATATTCCTCTAAAATCAGCCGAAATACGAATTCCGATTTATTCACCTGTTATCAGGAGAGACCTCAGTGCTGCATCTTTCAGCCCAGTACTGATCCTGAAAAGTAATTTTAACCGTACTTACCAGTAACTTGAATTTCCTTCCATAGGATATCATTGTCTGCTTTTTGCTGAAAAAGTTTCTAAGTGTCGATTTTTGAAACATACAAATATTCCTCTAAAATCAGCCGAACTACGAATTCCGATTTACTCACCTGTTATCAGAAGAGACCTCAGTGCTGCATCTTTCAGCCCAGTACTGATCCTGAAAAGTAATTTTAACCGTACTTACCAGTAACTTGAATTTTCTTCCATAGGATATCATTGCCTGCTTTTTGCTGAAAAAGTTTCAAAGTGTCGATTTTTGAAACATACAAATATTCCTCTAAAATCAGCCAAAGTACGAATTCCGATTTACTCACCTGTTATCAGGAGAGACCTCAGTGCTGCATCTTTCAGCCCAGTACTGATCCTGAAAAGTAATTTTAACCGTACTTACCAGTAACTTATATTTCCTTCCATAGGAATCCATTGTCTGGTTTTCAGCAGAAAAGTTTCAAAGTGTTGATTTTCACAAACTACAAATATTCCTTAAAAATCGCCTGTATGACTTAAACGCATTCTTTCAACTGTTTACAGGAGATGCACCAGTGCTGGATCCAGGATCCAGTCCTGTGGTTAGAAAAGTAATCCATAAAGTAACTAATTGCATTTAGGTAGAAATTCACATTGAGCTCAATGTTGCATTGTGTTTGAAATTGTGTTGCCCATTGCAACAACTGTAACTACTGTACTTAAAAGTCTATTGCCTATTTGCAAAGTATTTAAACTAAAGTAATTCATTCTGAGAAAGTATATTTTGTAATGTAATGTATAATGTAATTACAATGTAATTTAAAAATAAAACATCTAAAAATAAATAGTTTAAAAAAATGTAGTAAATCAGTATCAAAAAAAATAAATATAACAATTAATACATTTAAAAATTGTCATTTACAAAACCTTTGAAATTCACTGAAAAAACCCATAGGTTTCAGACATGTTATAGTTAGTAATTAGCATTTAAAAAACCTTTGAAATTCACTGAAAAAACCATAGGTTTCAGGCTTGTTATAGTTAGGAATTAGCATTTTAAAAACCTTTGAAATTCACTGAAAAACCATAGGTTTCAGGCCTGTTATAGTTAGGGTTTAGCATTTAAAAAACCTTTGAAATTCACTGAAAAAACCATAGGTTTTAGGGAAAGTTATAGTTAGTTGGACATTGCACTCGTACAAAACCCGTGAAATTCCCCCGTTATAGTTAGTTCAGCTGACTATAACTCGCGCCCCCGCAATGCACTGCTGATGTCGTCACATATTACATCACTCATGACATGGTCAGTGACATCACTGATGACATCACTGATGACATCATCCATGTGAGAATTTAATGCATCTTCTCACACCCTAATATAACTTTTGATACACCCACTCTAAATTACAGACTGCCATTCTCAAAACCATACACACTCCAATACCAATAAGTACATACCCACTCACTGATTCTTAGCTCTACACACACACATCTACTCACTCACCCGTACAGTCACTCATACTTAGTCACTCAGTACAGGACTATCATATGCACTCATACACCTATATAAACACTCACACAACGCAACTCATCCATAGAGGTACTCACACACCTAGTCAGTCATGCTAATAATTAATCACACTCCCATTTACTCACCTATACAGTTATACACACCAGCTCACTTACTCATAAAAATACTAGCACATTCTTACGCTCCTATGCAATCACTGATGCAAGCACACACTCATCCATATAGCCACTCTCACAATCACACACTCACTTATAGCCATTTATATACTCCAACACACATATATACTGCCTTTCACATATGTAGTTACTCACACATGTACCACTGAGATATACATTCAATCACTAACACACCCATACACACACTCACCCACCCATACAGTCCATCACAGACGCACTCTTGAAACCATGCACCCAGTGAATCACCCACTCACACATCTATGCACAGAGTCACACACACCCCACCCACACAAACACTGAGGCACCCATACAGATACTCCGAGAACCAATCCATTACCCATATAGACACTCATTTAGCTAGTCAGAAACCCATGCAGCTGCTTACACAACAACAGACAGACGGATACAGACATTCACACAGTTTAGTCACTCACCCATGCATCCAGTAAGATACGTTTAATCACTCACTTATAGACTCAGTCACGCACCTACTAAATCATCCATTCAGACGCTTATACACCCACTCATTCTTCAATATGCCTTTCCCTATATATATTAAACATATTTAAACTTTACACAAACACACAGTCACTGGATGATGTCATCAGTGATGTCATCAGTGATGTCATTTGAGATGTCATCAGTGATGTCACTGACCATGTCATGAGTGATGTAATATGTGACGTCATCAGCAGTGCATTGCGGGCGCGAGTTATAGTTAGCTGAACTAACTATAACGGGAGAATTTCACGGGTTTTGTACGAGTGCAATGTCCAACTAACTATAACTTTCCCTAAAACCTATGGTTTTTTCAGTGAATTTCAAAGGTTTTTTAAATGCTAAACCCTAACTATAACAGGCCTGAAACCTATGGTTTTTTCAGTGAATATATATATATTTGTGTGTGTGTATATATATATATATGTCTCCAGTGATGTTCCTCTTCCTGAACATCCGATCCGGCGGCACCTCCAAACAGACAACAGACCACCATTCAGGTCAGTTTTTAGAATTTGAATTTTATTGTCTTGGCATAAACACATGACATTCCAAGGCCCTATTTCAGTTATAAGTCAAGACCGACGCGTTGCGGCATACTGCCTTCTATATATATATATTTTTTTAAGAAAAACGCAGCACTCAGTAGAATCGTTGTGCAAATTTAACCACTACTCCACCAACGCGTTTCGACCTCACTGGGTCTTTCTCACTGTAGGTGAGTCCTTCTTTACTTTCACTATTTATACTCTCCATCCATTGCTCATAATGAAGCATGATGGGAGTTGTAGTATTTACAAGTTTTCACATAATTTTCAAGTTACAGTTGCCACATTTTTTACAATTCATTACTCTCTCGTAGATCAGGATACAAATGTGTCTTTCAGATTATCTAAATGGAATCGAAGCACATAAGGTATAGTACCTTGTTCAGTGCAAGTTATTAAAAATCATGCATTGCATCATATATATACTCATATATTAATTTGTATGATAATCTGGCTGATGTTACGGTTTAGTACATATTCCTGATTGGTATCATAATGTACACTGTATGATGCATGTGTATTTACATATTTCTTGGTATAGTACCCAATACAGTCTCTCGATCTGTCCTTAAGACTGATCCGCTAGATTCAACAGATATATGGTGGTTCTATAAGTGTACAAAAAGTTCCTCATCGTTATTAAGGCCCATCAGTATTTTAGTTCTGAGACGTATTATGTAACGGGATTCCCATTGTCTTAATTTTTGGGTTCTGTCTCCGCCTCGTTTATTATGTCTTATTGTGTCAAGACCAAAGAATCTCATCATATTCCAGTCACCATTTTGGCATTGTAGTAAATGTTTGGCTGTGGCATAATTTAAGTCCCTATTTTTGACTGCTTGTATATGTTTGCGTAACATGCATGTCATGCTCCCTATATATTGTAGGCCACAGTTGCATTGTATCATATAGATCACATGTGGTGTTTTGCAAGTGATATGCTGCTTAATTTGAATTATTCTTCCATCTTTGTCAACAAAATGATCTTTATTTATACCTATTTTACAAGCTTTGCAACCGTTGCATTTTACGAATCCCTTTCTCGCTTCCAGTAGCCAATTTGTTGTTGGTTTTGGATCTTGTAAATGGCTTTGTACCAGTTGATCTTTCAGTGATTTTGTTTTTCTATAGGTGACTAATGGCCTTTTGCCCAGTAGTTCGCCAATGTCTGGATCCTTTTCTACCAGATGCAAGTGTTTTTGTACTGCATTTACAAGTTTTTTTGCTCTCTTTACTGTAGGTAATAATTAGTCTAAGCGTTTGTTGTTCTGTATGTTGCATTTCCTGATGTCGCAGTTCTTTCTTTGGAATTAGTAGCTCCACACGTGATTTAGTTCTGACTTTCTTAAGGCATGACATCAGATCTTTTTGTTTACTCTGCTCTGCATTCTTGTTAGTTTCATTAAATTTTACTTCCGCATCCTCATCTTTAGAGCAGTTTCTTTTCATTCTTATTAGTTCCCCATATGGAATACTTTTAATTAAGGAGGTGGGATGGAAACTTTCCCCATGAAGTATACTATTGATAGCTGTTTCTTTCCTGTGTAGGGTGGAATGGATGGTGCCTTGGTCTATGTAGATGTGTGTATCCAAAAAGTTGATATTTGATTCGCTCGTCACACATGTAAATGAAAGTCCAATTTCATTTTAATTCAATTTCTCAAAGTAATATCGGAAGCTGTTCTCATCACCATTCCATATGAGGAATAGGTCGTCAATATATCTGACCCATAAGATGATGTTATCCAAATCTTCATGGTTGTTAGTTCCCCATGCTATCTCCTTTTCCCACCAACCCATCGTGATACTGGCATAGTTGGGTAAAAAAGAGATGCCCATCACGGTCCCGCATTTTTGATGGAAAAACTCATGGTTGAATAGAAAAACGTTGTTAGTCAGGCATATCTCAATCATCTTCAATAGCATTTCCGAGTGCTGTAATTCCGTGATCTTTCTCTGTTTTGAAAAATAGGTACATGCTTGTAGTCCGATTTTATGTTCAATTGATGTATAAAGAGATACCACATCAATGGTTGCCATTATGTAGTTCTCATTCCAACTGGTGCCTTTTAATATTCGCAAAAAATCACCAGTGTCCCTTATATAGGAGCTTAGCCGTTGTGCTATAGGTGCCAAATAAGTGTCTACATACGTCGATAAGCTCTCGTATAAGGAGTCACAAGAGGAGACGATGGGTCTTCCTGGAGTGTTTGTAAGAGTTTTGTGAATTTTTGGTAGAAAATATATGGTTTGTATTGTAGGATTTTCCTTCATCGGAAATTAATATTCATCAAAATTGATGAGATTTCTTTCATGCCATTGTTTCAAATGTTTCAAAAACTCCATTGTCATTTGGTTAATGGGGTTGGTCGATATTTTAGCATATTTGGTCTCGTCGTTTAATTGTCTATATGCTTCTGTTATATAGTCCTTTCTATGCTGCACGACTGTTACCCATTTTGTCCGCGGGTTTAAATATTAGCAGGTCATTATCCAATAGTTGTTTGATGGCATTGCATTCTTTTAATGTTAGATTTTCTTGTTTCGGTTGTCTTGTTTTGGTTACCTTTTCAATTTCACAAATTACAGCATCAGAAAAAAGGTCAATCTTATTCCCCGGTGATAACATGGGACAGTATTTTGATTTGCTCCTAAGTTTACTAGAGGTGTGTCGATCCGTCTCTATCGATAGTTCATTTAGTATTTCATTTTCTGTCATTTCCTCCATATCAAGGTTGAACATGAGGTCGAACATATTTTTGGGATCCGGAATTTGTTCAATAGTTAAGGCATTGTCCTTGCTTTGGTCACATATTTTTGGTATTTGATCTATAGACTCACTAGGTTTGTTTTTGTGAGTTTTGGCCAATTTAAGTTTCCTTATGTATCTGTATTTGTCAATTCGGGTGTCTGTATAATTAAAATGATTTTCTGGACAAAAGGAAAGTCCTTTATTCAGTAACAAATTCTCTTCTTCTGTTAGAGCATAATTGGAGAGATTGATTATCAGATTCTCTGCCCTATGCATTATTTCCATTTGTTCAAATTGCGCAAGGGATATTGTCTTTTTTCGCCTTGATCTCCTGGTCTTTCTTGTGCTTTTGAAGACGTCCTCTGCCTGTTCCTCTTCCGCTCCCTTTCCCCGTGTTATAGTTTGATCCAGATGCATGAGCCTCATTTGCTCTAAAAAAGTAGTTTTAGTTGTGAGCGCTGGATTACTGGTTCCTTCTCCTTCACTGATATCTGATTCACCGGTCATGTCACTTGTGGCCATGGGGATCTTCCGTGTAGCATAGTTTTGTTTTAATGTGTCAAATTGTTTGTCAAAGGTGACATTTCTGCCATACTTATAATCCATTTCATCTCTCGTAAATTTTCTTCTCTTTCTTTCTTGTATTTCCTCCTCATATTTTTCCAGGCGGCTTTCCATATATTTTCTTAATTTGATTGTCTCCTCTTTGTTTGTGTGTGTGTGTGTGTGTATATATATATATATATATATACATATACATGCTGTTATCAAGCTAAATGTTCTGTAGAATGTTACCTTTTTAATGATCATTGTTTAAAATACAAATATTTTGGTTATTGTTGCAAGAATTTCTAGAATTACTTACAATTTCTATTTATGCGGTTTCTCGACCAATACTTGTTACTGAAAGAGGAGAGTGTATTAGATTTGATGCTTTCTCGCTTGAAAAAAGTCACGATAATCAAATAATATGTCACATTTACTGATGTTTTAACCAGCAGACTTTTCGTTATTGATGACAACTCACAACTATTAATTATCTCATATGTATGACCCATCATTTTTTTTTTTTTTTACTGTGAATGTTTTTGGGTAGCTGCTGGAGACACACGTCCTACCCCTATTGCTGAACAATTGTGCCGTGAATATAATTGTTAAGCTATGGGAATGAGAAGGCACAGTCTTGACCTGAGCTGTGCCTGAGCTCCCACAATACATAACAAATCTACCCCACATGGGTGAGTGAAGGATTCCTTAAAGAAACCAATCTACCTTTGCCGAGTAGATGACTTGAGACTTGTGGGAGCTCAGTCATTCCTCTCATTAAGACTTCTGCCTCTCTCTCTCAAAAAACGTATCACTCTGATTCACAATTGTACAATATCTTTCTGGAACATTGTTTTCAATAGAATCAGCTGGTCGTTTATTCTTATCTACTGGCAGCTAGGATTCAAGGTGCTCTATTCATAAATGTACATTAGTGTATTTTACTATACACTTACATACCCTTTCAGAAACTTCACTACAGATTAAAGCAGTCTGTTTGCTGCTTTGGTTGGCTTCAGAGCCAGCATGGGAACTATCATTATCTAAAAAACAAGTTTTTTTTTTTAACAAACTAGAAACATGGGATCATATTTTACTGTATGGTGTGTTTGTTTTCTGAAAGGGCCACTTCACCTATTCAGATTTCACCATGGGCGACGTGGTTTGTCAGCATTTTTGGTAGGAAATGCTGGGGTGACATGAAGTATATGTAAATTAAAATACTTCGAATCGCATGTTTGTGACACAAAACAGATCAAAAATAAAATTTCTGCCAGAATGTCTTGGTACTTGAAGGAGTTATGAAATATTCCCTGCTGCGGTATCCCAAAGACAATTTTGGCTTTGAAAGAGGAATGTTCAGTATTTGTCTAAGAAACGAAAATCTTGGATGACGATCTAGACCAAGAGATATGCTATTATCAGCACTCTGTAGGATTCAATCGTGGTAACATCATCTTTAGCAAAGCAGACGCTTCAAATGTTTAAAGATTTGTTTAACGATGCTATATATTTAATAAATCATAATAGCATTCCTCGTAAGGAAAACGTGCATATATGTAAGAAGAGAGCAATTCAATTGTTGGATTTCTAATTCCATAAATAAGTGAGTGCTTACACTGTCTTCACTATCTTTTAGATTTAGTGAGGAAAGTTCATTAGCTAGACAGTTCCAGATTTCGAAATATGGCACATTCTTCCACGAATAGTGTATTTTTAAACCAGGGCATGAGAGGAATCATTGAGGGATATATTGTCCAGTGTAATCCCTGTTGGCAGCAAAAGCTGTGCTGAGAACGCGCTTCCAGATTCCAAACTGAGACCAGATTAACACAGACCACCAGCACCATCCACTTTAGTGATTTCCTTGCTAACTCTGGTCCCATTGGTCTCCATATTCACCAATGCTTACCAACCCTCTTCGTGCTTAATGGAGACCCATCATTTTTTAGATTGCTGTGGTGGTTCTCTAAACAATGATTCATTAGGTGTTTTTGGCCGTGTTTTTATCTTTTTGGTTTTGTTTTGATGTTTATACTTTTTTATACAACTTTGGACACTTCCAAATACTTCTTTTTTTTTTTTACTGATGGAACTTTCGATAATGCTCCACCATCTTCTCATCTCCTATGCGGCGATTTTGTTCTCCACACCGTATATGCACCTTGTACTCTATAAAATAGAGTGCAATCACTCTCAGGTGTGGATTGGGTTACCTCTTGCTGCTTCTGCACAGTGTCCTCTGGCATGCTTGGCAATGCTGTGCCTCAGCTCTAGCTCTTTTCTGCTGCCATCTACAGTACTCCTGTTCATGCTTCAACTTTAGATGTTTCTACATCGTGAATGTCCTGAACGAGCAGTGGTCTCTAGTCCCTGAGCTGAGCTGAGCTTCACATAGAAGAGTTTTCCTACGACTGTCAGCACATTTACTACCCCCTCCCCCCGTGCAAAAAATTTCCACTCACCCATGTGTTTTGTTGGGTGCAGCTTCGCCAGGGCACTGCACGTCCTCATCCCCCTCCTGTGCAGATGCAGCTAATGTTCCCGGCATGGCTGGCTCTCCCATCTGAGCCATGTTAGCAGCTAATGGAGCAGCCACTTGTTGAAACACCTTTGTTGGACTCCTGCTTCTCAGTAAATGATGTGTGTTTGGTTACCAAGGAAATCACACTTTTTCTTGTTGACCAAGATTGCCTTAGTTGGCAGCCAATCAGAATCTCAGAATGGCCTCTAAGCTGAAAAATAGTCAGTGAATATCCGTGTACTTTACAGTAAGTGTAGCCGGTGTTTCTAGGCATGCTGGATCAGTTTCCCTGCAAAAGAAGGGCAGCACACTCGGCACATATTAGTAAAAAAGGTTGAGTATGAATATAAATGAGAATAAGTATAAATGACCGCCGCCCCCAAAAAAATCGGAATTTCATCCCAGGGCACACCTAAGGAGGCATTTTTATGTCATGGTTTAATTTTAAACGGCCCTCAAATGAGTCTATAGTCCCTTCCCTACTTTCTATGGCTGAATGGTTGACACACCCAAAATGGATTAGTAGTCCCCAGCACCAACAACTAGGGCACAGTCTCAATTCACCTAAGACATCACCCATAGTTAGCTGTCTAGTTTTCAGGGGCACAAACTTCAAGCACCATTTTAGGTCTATTCAGTCCATTGCCTAGTTTCTGAGACCAGGAGCTACCAGCACTAGTTTAGGTGTGTTGAGTCCATGGGCTGAGGAAATAATCCAATGGTTACTGCATATGTACAGCATTTTTAAAACTTTTTCCTGTTTTGGGGGAGACAGTTGAGGGTCCCCAGTGTGGTCTAGGGGTCAGAGTGGGCTTACACTGCCCTTTTATGTGGACTTTTAAATTTTTCTTTGGACAAAGCAAGTGTGCCCCATATCCAAAAATGGAGGCTGCAAGACTAACTTTAGTCTTGCAGCCAGCCAGTCAGTGCTGGTGAATTTGCAACCTCAGAAAGCTCACTTGACCATTGGGTTAGTGTTTACTTTTCATTTTAGTCCGTGGACATCTGCAGATAGATCGAGTTCTCAAACCTCCATGGATTAAAACAGCTAATATGTACTATAATGTTAACCAGTTGAAGCTCATTTGACACCTTTCTTCATGCGTATATGCCTTAAAAATGTCAACATATTTACAACAATATATATATATGTGTATACATATCTGTATGTATATATGCATATATATATATCCATACACAATCCCTCCGACCGGAGAGACAAATGGGACGCACTCTCTCAATCCTTTTGCACTTTTTTAATTATATTTTTTATAAATCCTTCATTAGCGGGATGCAGGCAAGAGCAGATCTACGCGTTTCGGTATACCACGATACCTTGCTCACGATCATGAGCAAGGTGTTGTAGGGATTCTGCACATACACAGAGCTATGCACAGGATAATAGGACCTCGGAGTATAGTGGTGAACCAACCATGCGCCTTAGTACCCACAATCCCAATCCGACTAGCTTTAGCGTCTCATTAGCAGCGAAGCTACCAATGATTAGACAACCCAGAACACGGTCTCTCTCTCAGGACTCGCGGGAGCAAGAACACCCTTTCATAACTCACTCATACTTGGCCACAACGTGCGTAATAAGAGACACTGTATAGTTTAAAATGTTTATTACAACTATCGTGCTCTAAGATACAGTACACGTGCCAGTACTATCAGCATAATGCATAATGATAAAATAATAAGCATAGTTACAATTCCATAGAATACAAACGGGGAAAGCATTTCATAAAGCAGTGGATATAGGGCTAAATGGCCTTACCACCCTCCCCGTGCTATTAACTAGTTTATTATAAAAATAGAAGACCTCGGGGCAGTGTCCGGTGGACCCTCATACCTCAATCTCTAGATGCAAGGTTTACATCATCAGACAAGAACAGCTCTTCTCTCTGGAAAGGTTTTTCTCCGAGTGCCACAAACAGCGAGATCACAATATTAAAAGCACACAAATTTCTCCAGTGCAGCTGTACTTAGTGTTATGTCTAAGTGCGAGGGACTGGCCAGATCAGCAAGAACAAGGGACGTTGTTTTTCGACCTTGTACATGTTGTGCAGACAAAACCCACAGGGAACAGGAGAAAAGGTGAAAGGCAGAAAGGCAGACAGTACTAATATAGCCGGGCACAAGGAGAGGCTGGAAAAACAAAGTCACAAAGTAACGTGCGCAAAAAGGCATCATGGCAGCCAGGCCTAAGCCAACTTAACAATGCAGACAATGAGGCCACAAACCACATGACACCCTCCCCTGGTCAGTCCATAGGCGAAGACATAGGACGAAGACAGAGTTCAAATAGATGGAGCAGAAGGCGGAAACGTCCACCGCGAAATAATCCTCAATGAAGGACAATGAACGGTATAAAAAATCTGGAACAAAAAAGTCCAGAAAGGGCACAAAAACAAAAAAAATCCAGAGATGCAGGACGCTGAAAGCGGAGGCCCCTTAATCCAAGAAAGTGTAAGTGCAGAAAAACGCCACACCTTCAAGAGGACATCGTTGGAACCGTCTGAAAAAAGAGACGCCATCCAGTTCAACAAATCGAAACTGCATGCATGTTCCTCGCAAGAGGGAGCAGTGATCAGCATTGCAGGACAACTTGCGTGATACTCGACATAACTTCGTTGTAGGAGAGACTGAGCAGCCTCCCAGACATCCCATTGCGCCAAGATTCCAAGTGCAGCCGCACGCCCCATCAAGCCATTGCTGGAACAGTCCCGTTCATGGGCCTCTAAGGGACCCATCAACAGGCCAAAATCCGGGTCAGACAGACGTATTGGATAGGCAATAATCCAAGGACCAAGAGAAAGGACATCGGATGCAAGACATCACAGGTTGCACGCAAGTGAAATACGCAAAGCGAAAAGAAAGTCTATAGGACACACTGAGTGTCACCAATGGCAGGACGCCGAAGCCGATGAGCAGGCGTTCACGGAGCATCCGGAGCCGACCGTGGTCCCCAGGAAGTGCAGGAAGTGCAGCCATTGTGTAGCAAACAGACCAAAAACAATATATCAGCCGCTAAGGCGAGGATCAACGGAAAGCCGCCAAAGACGCTGGAAAAAATAGAATGAATAAAAGCCGGTATCACACCAAATATAGTTTGAAAGGAGGTTACAAGGCCAGATCCCACAACTTTAAAAAAGTGCACAAGACCTTCGGTTCTAGATGCATTGAAAACACAGTGAATCGGCTCACAGAAATGTTGTGGGAGGTTCATGTTCAAAAGGGCCTGTATCTCACTGTGGGTACTAGCCACCTGGAGAATAAATGTATCCCGTGCGGATGTGAGCATAACCTCCTGGTTCAATAATAACGCCTTTATTCTGCTCAATTTATTGAAATCCGCCTTCAAAGTTGGAATGGAAGGCCAAATGGAACTGTCTATGTGGTGCGGGGGAGGAAAAAGCACATTTTTGCAGCACACAACCCGGTGGGAAACTGTTACAATATAGGGGATGCCGGCCGGCATACCACAGCAGTCCTGATTATTCAGAAGGAGATAGCTACCATTTGCAAGCACAGTGAAAGTAGGCGAAATAGCAGGAGCAGGAATGCCCTTTAAAATGCAAGCAAGATTCGGAGCCGAAACGTTACAAGCCCCGTGCAATTTAATGTTCTTACAAATCAGGGAATGACCCACAGTAGAATCGCATGACTCTCCTGTGAGAAAAACCTCTTTACCGTCCCTAAGGCATCTGTACAGGAAAGGCAGGGACCAAAGTTCATGCAAGAAGGCACTGCCTAAAGGCTGGAAACGGCCAACAGGATAATGTTTCATGCAGGAACTGAACTCAAATAAAGAGAAAGGTAAAGCGATAACCCCGTGAACTAGCCACACTGCAGAATCCAATTCCCCCACAGAGAATGGTAAGGGCTCTATTTTTTCGATATGTAAGAGAGTGTATGTTGCATCTTTCATGGACATGAACTGCTGTTTCTCAGTTAAATTAAATGGCAAGAACAAGGCAGAGGTGTTCAAAAAATGCCAGGGAACTTTCCCCATTTTAAGTGTCTGCAAAGTCCATGCAAACTGCATTACTGAACGCAATTGATTCTGACCACGATATAACACAGAAACATCATCTTGTACAATATCATCAACAGAGGAAACAATATTCTCTAATGTGTAAATGCGGGAAGACAGCGTATTAATACTATTGTCAACAACAGCAAGCACCTTTTCTAAATTTGCTTGATCGATTTCCCGAAGACGGAAAGCAGCTTCAATTTGCGAAAGCTTCCAGAGTTCATTGTAAGTTTCATAAATGAATCTCTTAGGTCGAGGGCCCCGAGGCCCCAGAACAAAATCGGACAGATCAATGTTGCCTGATAGGAGGGATAAATGTTGTTTTACAGAATCTAAGGAAGAGTGCTGCAACCACTGTTTACACAATTTACCAACAGAATATGTTGTAACAGTACGAGAGTCAGAAAACCTTGGATCCCGTCTATCCTGTTTGTAACCAGGAACTGAGTCATGAAAACGCAGCTGGCAGGCATTCGATGCTATGGGCCAAGCCAACCAGGGTGACTGAACAAACATAGAGACATTAAACGAATTGTTCTGAAACAAAGCTTGCAAATTGGCAAGGGAAATATTGAAATACAAGCTCTTGTTGGGAGTGGAAGACAATGCGGGAATGGAAGGTGCATTTAACTGTTTAGAAGTAGCCAAACCCCAACACGTTGTTTGATAAATGGTATGATTTAAAAATGAAATTTGGGCCGGGATGAGGCAAGCACGGTGCAAGGCTTCCGTGCCCTGTACCTGCCATGATTTGGAGCCCCAAATAGATTTTAAGTCAATGGTGTCCCTCCAGTGTTCATAACCACCCACCGCTAATGCGTTCAAAAAGGAACCCGAATATAGCAACTTTGTGTGGGTCAACATGATCTTCTGAGAGGACGAAGTATTTAATTTAAAATAATAGGACCCAGGGTTTGATCTATCAAAATCTGTAAAGTAAGTGAATTTACTTCTAAGAGTTTGGGAGCTACCTGGCAAAGGGGTTGGACAATGTTCCCATTGGGTGTAATTAAAAGGACCCCGCAGAGTACTTGGTTTATGGAGAAAGTGGTTGCCCCAATGCTGGTAACAATATAAATCGGCATAACTTGCAGAATTCATGTACAAATCTTCAGCATTAAAAGTAGCATAATATTTCAAATCAGTAAATAACGATTCAACGGCATGCACATCCCAATCGTCAGAATGAATATTACTTTTAACGACATCACCCATTGAAACACGAAGGACATTTGGTACATTAATAATTTCGGTGGGTCCATGAATTTGGAAGTTTACCGCATCCCATACGATGCCATCAGCGACTGGGAAAGCTGAAATGTTCACAAATGTGTGGTCACGCTTCATAATGTGAGAAGAAGAATGCGGAGCCAAAGTTCCAGCGACACAGTTCACTGCAGAGCGTTCTGGTAAATAGTGACCATTAATGAGCAGAAATAAAACTGTCACGAAGCCAATGGACATGAAGAGGAAAATCAGAAACAGTACCAACCAGATGTATGTCCATGGTGGGACCAAAAAATTGTCTCTGAACCAGGAGATAAAAACACTGAATCTGGACGGGATAAGTGATGAGGTGGAAGCCGAATCAAAGGAATAACGGGTTGGGCTCAGTGGCATTGTTGGTAGGTGAGCCACCGACTCATTGGCGGGGTAAGTATACTCGGTCTCCTCGTTGCAGGGGGAATCCGGGTAGTCGAGCAGGCGATCAGGCAAATCTACCATCTCAATGGCAACATCAGTGACCGTTCGGGCTGGAGGGCCACAAACATGTGTCCTAGAAATGGCTGGACAAGAGACCGCTGGTGTTACGCTATTCAGGATCGGCCAGATGTTGTAGCTTGACATTGTCCACTGAGATGTATCTGTTATCTTTGCGACCAGGAAGCGGTGGTAAGATGACTGTTCGAGTACCCTTCAAGCCAAGGACTGGAACCGGTGCACGATAAGAGGGGCCAAATTCTTTTTTGTTCTCCACCTTCTCTCGGACCAGATCTCCAACCTTCGGAAGCCAGCCGGCAACCGGAATCTGCAGCGCAGCGTCTGTGGCTGAAGGTAAATGTTCGTTTGCAAGTTTGTCACGGGCTTCTTGTAAGTCCTGCAACATAGTAGAATGGTTATCTACGTCAAAGATTGCGGATTGCGCCGCCATGTCTAGACCATCAAGGTCGGGCACAAACATTTGGATGCCAAAGAGCATTTCGTATGGGGTCCGCCCACCCAGAGGTCTTCTAGGGAGATTATTAAGTGCACGTTGTACGCTATACAAGTGGGCCAGCCAGTTCCTGCCAGTACCTAAGACTCTAGCTGTCAAGGATTGCTTTAAGTCACGGTTCATTCATTCAACAATCGAATTGCCCTCAGGCCGATATGGAGACGAAAATTTCACCCACACCCCCAGTGACCCCATTGCGTCCTTGTACGCCTTAGAGGCGAACGCCGGACCTTGGTCAAAATGGAAGGTGCCACAGTTCAAAAATTCCCACAAAGACACGCAAATCCCTTATGACATTTCGAGCATCAGCACTCCGTTGTGGCCAAACCCAGAGGAAACGTGTGCACGAATCCACTGCAACCAAGATGTACTTATATGCAGTGTCAGAAGAAAATGGACCGCAGCGATCCAGGTAAACACACCCAAAAGGTCTGTTTGAAATGCAGAGCGGTGTTTGTGGTGGTCGTGTAACCGTTGAAGGCTTAATTTGCTGACAAACGTCACAAGAAAGCACATAAGTACGGGTCTGTTTATATAAACCACGCCACCAGTAACGCTGCTGCAAGATGGAAACCGTCGAAGACACGCCAGCATGGGCCGAAGCCAAGCCTTCATGTGCGGCCGTTATCAAGGAAGGTCTGCGGTCTGCGTTGGGAATCAGTTGATCACCAATGTCTGGAATTCTTACGTAAGGAACTTGTTCGGGATCTAATTGATAAGAGTATTTGGAAGGGAAACCCCGTGGGTAATTAGCAGCTGCCTTTGTTGCAGCAATAGCTGCCAAAATATCATTATCTATTTTAGTCATGGATCTTGTAACTGCTGCTACTGAGCACGTGGCTACTGCTGATTTGGCAGCTTCATCTGCCAAACTGTTACCAACAGCGTGTGCGCCCACACGCTGGTGGCCAAGAGTGTGAATCACCTGTGTGAGAGGCAGACGTTGTTTAAGATCTGCCACTCGAACCCAAAGCATCTTATGCTTAATAGTGCTGCCTTTTGCATCTCTATAGTCGTTTTGCGACCAAAAGAATAGATTGTCATTGAAAGATTGAACACAGTAGTAAGAATCGCATACAATAGGAGTCGTCACGTCAGGATTTGCGAACTCAAGTGCGAGCACCAAAGCACGCAGCTCGGCCAATTGTGCAGTACTGTCTCCTAGTGCCTGAGTGTGCACTACAGTTGATTTGAACTCACCGCTCACCATGGTACCTGCAACAATAGCACATGCTGCGGAATAAGCATGCTTAGAACCCGTGTCCGGTTGTGCCGAACCATCGGTATATATAATACATTCGTACTCCTCAAGCGGTAGCAAAGACAGAGGAGGAGGATGAACAAAGTCATACTGTAAGAACTCCTGTGTCTGAAGAGAGGAATCAAAGATAAAAGTGACATTCGGGGACGTCAGAGATGTAGCCCATTGTATCCAACGGGGGTGCAAAGCCTTAGAGTTCGGGACACTTGCTTTCGTCACTGCCTCTAGGGCAGGATATGGTGTTACCACCAAAATGCGTTTTCCCTGTGCCAGTGCGCGTTTCTTCAGAATCGCCATTTGCACTGCAGTCAACACTTTCTCCACAGAGGAAAAGCGCAACTCCGCTGAAGTGTAAAGATGTGACTTGTATGCAATCGGTACTGTCACCTTCGTTAAAGGTTAAGTACGTGAAACCCACTACCCCTGGTACAATTCTAATCACCAGGTTTGTGTGGTTATCACGAGTCAATAAGAACTTAGATTCAAGTAGATCAGGCTGCAGAGATTGCAGTATAGAGGAATGCTCAGGAAGCCAGCATGACTTCGAGAAGTTGGGCTGTATCAAGGCATATAGAGGCTTGATACGCTGGGCATATTCGGGAATGTAAGTACGCCCGAAGTTTAGAAAACCCAGTAAGGACTGAAGCTTCTTCAGGGTGGTTGGAGGGCGCAAAAGTGAGCATTTCTCCAAGAAATGGGGTGCTAAGCCCTTACCTTCATTGTTGAGCTCATAGCCCAAGAACAAAACGGTAAATTCAGCAATGTGTGATTTGGCAAAATTAAATTTGTATCCTAAGACCGCAACTTCAAGAATAATGCGGTCCACCCGGGAAAGATGCGGCCATAATTTGTCGTCTGTCAGATAGATATCGTCGATGTACGAACACGCATCTGGGTCTATGCTGTCCAACAGAGAGACAACACGAGCGGCGAAGACACCCGGGCTGTTCTTGTAGCCCATGGGCAAACGCCGAAATTTAAATGGTTTCCACCGGAAGTGAAAGCGCTCCATTGGCTGCACTCCGGGGACAAGTTGTGCGTGTAAAATCCATTGGATAGGTCAAGTGTCGTTTTATATTTTTTACGAACAGAACTGTGGGTATTTTGTACCGCAAAGGTCCGACAATGAGAGTTCAAATGTCGGTAATCCAAAACTAGGCGGTACGATCCATCGGGTTTAGAAACCGCGAAAAGTGGATTATTCATGGGTGACACGCATGTTTCAATTACTCCTTGATATTCTAACTGTCAGAATGTCGGAAACGGGACCTTTAGCTTCCCGTCGGATGGGATATTGGGGTTGTGGCTGTGGCAGCGACCGCAAAGGAATATCATGGGGAGGAGAGTCTTCATCCCAGCCCACGTGATTACGGTATAACGCCGGAGCCAGGGCCCCAGCCCATTCAGCTGCGAGAGCCTCCGCTTTGTCCTTGGGGACATGCCGAGAAAAGCTCGGAAGGATTACCTCCTCCCCTCTACGCGCAGCAAGTACAAATGGGGGTGGCCAATCCGCATCTGCCAACAGAATGTCGTATGAAGAGGTCAGATTTTCCCCAAAAATCCCTTTTATAACACGCTCAATGTCACCTTCAATTTGAAGGACAATTTTAAATAGTCTGTCAGGGGGTGCCACTCTGGTGTCAGCAGTCTCGACAGTAATGAATGTATCAGTTGCTGTCACCTCCACATGAGGACGTAGTGCCTCCCGCACTATGGTAACTTCCGCTGCGCTGTCTAGGAGCGTCACTGCCCACGTCCAATTCAGGAGTCTCGTTCTCACCGTCTGTGGCATACCTCGCTGTTACAGCTGCAACTTTCTTCTTCTGAAACTGTGGGCGAGAACGTGGAAATTCTTCGGGTTTCCCTCAGACTTGTGGTCGAGGTTGGTCTCGTCCCTGTGGAGCCTCACGACCCCTGCCTCTATCCTGGCTTTCTCCTCCACCAGTCTGGGAGGTCGATGGTGCCTGTGAAGAACGAGGAGAACGCGGATCAGGAACTTGAAATCTCTCTGGAGATTTAATTCTCGCTCTGTCACGCAAATCATAAGTGCGTTCAGAAGATACGGAAACCGGGGATGCGCCACGCGACCCTGGTTTCTTCTGTTGCTTACCCTGTTTCTTCAACTTCCAGTACTTTTTAGTAAAGAACGACCTCTCATCTTTCTCAGATTGAGTTTTTTGTTGTGTCTGTGATTGAGTTTGCGTTTTAGCAAAAGGCTTAACTCCCAGGCTATTGCGGCCAATGGTTTTATAAGCCTGTGCAATAATTTTCGGTAATTCGCGTGGCCTGTCCGGTTCTGGGACTAAAGCCAAAGCATTAGCTACTTGAAAGTTAACTGCATCGCCCTTGACGTTCGCAAGGATTAAATCAGCTACTACATCGAACACTCCCACCAGTCTCATCCCTAATTCCACAGCCGCTTCAGGGCCATGCTCATCCTGCACTCGTTTAATTACAGAGGGGAGAACTGTCATGGAAGGAGTGCCGAAACACTTCGCATATACTGCTGCGAATACCTTGCCCCAGTTGTTGCATTCTACCAACTCGGGAATTCAATCTTTCGGCAAACTAATCGTCAAAATCCTGTGTTTTTCCACAGGAGAAGTATTTGGAAAAACTGCCTCCAGCTGGTCAAATTTTTCTGCAAGCCAATAAGGCAAATCATCCTTATTTTGTGGGCGCTTGCCCATCACTGAATTAACCATGATGGGACTTATGGTTACACCGCCCGGTCCAGCTGGATGCGCCGCAACTCCAGGAGGGGCTCCCTGAACGTTGCCTGTAACATACTGTACTAAAGCTCTGTGAACGCGTATCAAAGACGTATGTAATTCACGCAGTTCAGCCACCGCAAGATTCAAATAACGCGGATGTGGGGCATACCCGGCCAAAACTGGCCAAGTGGCCCCGTCTATTGAAAAGGGGCCTAAACGAACCGGTGTGACCGGATGTGGGAGGGCGCCATTAAACCAAATACGGTGTTGCCATGCCGTAAGTGGTACTTCGAGAGCCTGATAAGGCCGATAAACATTGGGTAGGGCAGTGATAGTGTACTCATGGAACAAATCGTCTGCTCCATCCACCGCCGGAAAAGTGACCCAAGAATAAAACACCTCAAAGTGGTGAGCCGGGTCAGCCTGCACCACAAAGATGAGTGAGACACCCGCGTCAGGCACTCCATAAGCCAGTAAATGAGCCCGGAGTGCAGCGCGGCTATGTGCCGGTATATTTATATCCGCCATTAAGACCAGAAATGATCGACAACCTAATATGAGGCAGCACAATATAGGGTTTACTTAAACACCTTTTAATAACTTCAAGCTTGAAAGAACCTATAAAAACGTCAATATAGGAGGTATCACCCTCACACACGTTTCCGGAAGCGTATGCGAAGGGTATTGTGGACAAGCACAGGCACTACTCAAGCGTCTCGCAGATAAGCAGCCCACTACGTTGGTGGCGCCATGTTGTAGGGATTCTGCACATACACAGAGCTATGCACAGAATAATAGGACCTCGGAGTATAGTGGTGAACCAACCATGCGCCTTAGTACCCACAATCCCAATCCGAATAGCTTTAGCGTCTCATTAGCAGCGAAGCTACCAATGATTAGACAACCCAGAACAATGGTCTCTTTCTCAGGACTCGCGGGAGCAAGAACACCCTTTCATAACTCACTCATACTTGTCCACAACGTGCGTAATAAGAGACACTGTATAGTTTAAAATGTTTATTACAACTATTGCGCTCTAAGATACAGTACACGTGCCAGTACTATCAGCATGATGCATAATGATAAAATAATAAGAATAGTTACAATTCCATAGAATACAAACGGGGAAAGCATTTCATAAAGCAGTGGATATAGGGCTAAATGGCCTTACCACCCTCCCCGTGCTATTAACTAGTTTATTATAAAAATAGAAGACCTCTGGGCAGTGTCCGGCGGACCCTCATACCTCAATCTCTAGATGCAAGGTTTACATCATCAGACAAGAACAGCTCTTCTCTCTGGAAAGGTTTTTCTCCGAATGCCACAAACAGCGAGATCACAATATTAAAAGCACACAAATTTCTCCAGTGCAGCTGTACTTAGTGTTATGTCTAAGTGCGAGGGACTGGCCAGATCAGCAAGAACAAGGGACGTTGTTTTTCGACCTTGTACATGTTGTGCAGACGAAACCCACAGGGAACAGGAGAAAAGGTGAAAGGCAGACAGTACTAATATAGCCGGGCACAAGCAGAGGCTGGAAAAACAAAGTCACAAAGTAACGTGCGCAAAAAGGCATCATGGCAGCCAGGCCTAAGCCAACTTAGCAATGCAGACAATGAGGCCACAAACCACACGACAAAGGTATCGTGGTATACCAAAACGCGTAGATCTGCTCTTGCCTGCATCCCGCTAATGAAGGATTTATAAAAAAAATAATGTCTCACCGGTCGGAGGGATTGTGTATGGATTTGTAGCGGCTTGGTTCTGCCGCAGGGATTTGCACCCACGAGGAGCGCTGCACGTACCCGGTAACAGTGGAACAGTGGAACCAAGTAAGAGGATATATATATATATATCCGTGAGCAAGGTCTCAGTGGAGACCGAAACGAGTTGGTTTTCGTTGTTTGCCATATGAAGTAATCTGCTACTTGTGAAAATAAAAGCTCGGCGAGCTTTTTTCAGGAAAACACAAACCGGAGTGCGACCTATTTCCCTTGGGAAGTGTGTGGAGGATATATATATATATATTATCTACTGGCGGTCGCCAGTAGATAGTTATAGTTAGGACCTATTATCCAAAGGAAATCCGCGACATTCTATTTGAAATAACTCTTGCGCCGGTTGACGAATCTTCGCAAAAGCTTCCAACTTGTTGGGGCGCTCCGCTCCTACCCTGAAAGTCTCGGGTTGATTCGTCAAGCGGGGGCCGAGAAAAAAGGGGGTTCCCAAAACGCGTTTTCCCCATTCATTTTTCCATAGGAACCTTTAGTCGCAGCTACAGCCCGAACTGCTGAACGGAATTACACCAAATTTGGCAAAGAGGTAGCCCTTGGTTCAGTGTCGTGCCTTTTGCTTAAATGGTGTAAATCCGTTCAGTAGTTCCTGAGAAAATCAAAAGTAAAGTCACATATATATCTATGGCCGAGTAGGGTCCGCGTATCCGGAGCGCACCCTGCGCGCACCGTCCCGATCACGAGCTGCATGCTAGTTGGCTGTCAAGTGGCTGTCAACACTCCAAATCAGGAAGTGTTGGCAGCCATTTTGTCCCTCGGTAGAACCGAGGGACAGAAACAAGTGCGCAAAGCGCAAAAAAGGGGCAGGGTAGAAACACCCTGACCCCCTAGGTCTGCTCAGGGGGTCCCACAAGGACCCCCTGGGCAGAAAAAAGCATTTTTTTTTTCAAAAATCGGCGGGATGCGCTTAGGGTGCGCGGATCCCACTGATTTAAAAAAAAAACACAAGAAACAAGTGCGCAAAACGCACAAAGGGGGCAGGGTAGAAACACCCTGACCCCTAGGTCTGCTCAGGGGGACCCACAAGGACCCCCTGGGCAGAAAAAAGCAAAAAAAAAAAAAAAAAAGACGCATTGTGCTGAGGCCCCGCCCCCTCCCTGCAGCAGTCTGCAAACGCGCCCCCTGGCGCGTTTTAAGAAGGGGAAGTAATTCCCCTTGAATACTGGGGGTCCCTGGGGCCAACTAGCCCACCAGGAACCTCCGGTATGCGCCAGGGGGCTGCGTTGCAGAGAGGTGTACAGAGGCCACGCCCCTTTTTACGCCTCTCTGCAACGCAGCTCTGTGGCGCTTTTTGGAGGTACATGGTGGGCTAGTTGGACTCCAGGGACCCTCAGTATTCAAGGGGACTTAATCCCCCAACTTAAAACGCGCCACGGGGCATGTTTGCACAGTGGTGAAGGGAGGGGGCGGGGCTTCAGGTGACATGTGTGCAAACAGGCCCCGTGGCGCATTTTAAGATGGGGAATGAAATCCCCTTCAATCCTGAGGGTCCCTGGGGGTGAACTAGCCCACCAGGTACGTCCAGAAAGCGCCACAGAGCTGCGTTGCAGAGAGGTGCAAAAAGGGGCGTGGCCTCTGAACACCTCTCTGCAACGCAGCTCCCTGGCGCATACTGGAGGTACAGGGTGGGCTAGTCGGACCCCAGGGACCCTCATGATTCGAGGGGACTTAATCACCCAACTTAAAACGCGCCACGGGGCGCGTTTGCACAGATGTCACCTCAGGCCCCGCCCCTCCCTTCACGATTGTGCAAATATTCCTCTAAAATCAGCCGAACTACGAATTCCGATTTACTCACCTGTTATCAGGAGAGACCTCAGTCCTGCATCTTTCAGCCCAGTACTGATCCTGAAAAGTAATTTTAACCGTACTTACCAGTAACTTGAATTTCCTTCCATAGGATATCATTGACTGGTTTCACTTGGAAATTCTTCTAAGTGTGGAGTTTTGGAACTTTATAATATTCCTCTAAAATCAGCCGAAATACGAATTCCGATTTACTCACCTGTTATCAGGAGAGACCTCAGTGCTGCATCTTTCAGCCCAGTACTGATCCTGAAAAGTAATTTTAACCGTACTTACCAGTAACTTATATTTCCTTCCGTAGGAATCCATTGTCTGGTTTTCAGCAGAAAAGTTTCAAAGTGTTGATTTTCACAAACTACAAATATTCCTTAAAAATCGCCTGTATGACTTAAACGCATTCTTTCAACTGTTTACAGGAGATGCACCAGTGCTGGATCCAGGATCCACCACTGAGTAAGAAAAAGTAACGATAACACTACTTACCTGCTAAGTGAATTTCCTCCCATAGGATAACATTGGTGATTCTATGTGAAAAAGTTTCTAAGTGTCAACTTTTAAAATACAATAATATTCCTTAAAAATCACTACTGTAACCAAAACGCTTTTACTCAACTGTTTACAGGAGATGTCCCAGGACTGAATCTAGGATCCAGTCCTGTGGTTAGAAAAGTAATCCATAAAGTAACTAATTGCCTTTAGCTAGAAATTCACATTGAGCTCAATGTTGCATTGTGTTTGAAATTGTGTTGCCCATTGCAACAACTGTAACTACTGTACTTAAAAGTCTATTGCCTATTTGCAAAGTATTTAAACTAAAGTAATTCATTCTGAGAAAGTATATTTTGTAATGTAATGTATAATGTAATTACAATGTAATTTAAAAAATAAAATATCTAAAAATAAATAGTTTAAAAAAATGTAGTAAATCAGTATTAAAAAAAATAAATATAACAATTAATACATTTAAAAATTGTCATTTACAAAACCTTTGAAATTCACTGAAAAAAACCATAGGTTTCAGACATGTTATAGTTAGGAATTAGCATTTAAAAAACCTTTGAAATTCACTGAAAAAACCATAGGTTTCAGGCTTGTTATAGTTAGGAATTAGCATTTTAAAAACCTTTGAAATTCACTGAAAAAACCATAGGTTTCAGGCCTGTTATAGTTAGGGTTTAGCATTTAAAAAACCTTTGAAATTCACTGAAAAACCATAGATTTTAGGGACAGTTATAGTTAGTTGGACATTGCACTCGTACAAAACCCGTGAAATTCCCCCGTTATAGTTAGTTCAGCTAACTATAACTCGCGCCCCCGCAATGCACTGCTGATGACGTCACATATTACATCACTCATGACATGGTCAGTGACATCACTGATGACATCACTGATGACATCTCAAATGACATCTCAAATGACATCACTGATGACATCATCCATGTGAGAATTTAATGCATCTTCTCACACCCTAATATAACTTTTGATACACCCACTCTAAATTACAGACTGCCATTCTCAAAACCATACACACTCCAATACCAATAAGTACATACCCACTCACTGATTCTTAGGTCTACACACACACATCTACTCACTCACCCGTACAGTCACTCATACTTACAGTCACTCAGTACAGGACTATCATATGCACTCATACACCTATATAAACACTCACACAACGCAACTCATCCATAGAGGTACTCACACACCTAGTCAGTCATGCAAATAATTAATCACACTCCAATTTACTCACCTATACAGTTATACACACCAGCTCACTTATTCATAAAAATACTAGCACATTCTTACGCTCCTATGCAATCACTGATGCAAGCACACACTCATCCATATAGCCACTCTCACAATCACACACTCTCACTTATAGCCATTTATATACTCCAACACACATATATACTGCCTTTCACATATGTAGTTACTCACACATGTACCACTGAGATATACATTCAATCACTAACACACCCATACACACACTCACCCACCCATACAGTCCATCACAGACGCACTGTTGAAACCATGCACCCAGTGAATCACCCACTCACACATCTATGCACAGAGTCACACACACCCCACTCACACAAACACTGAGGCACCCATATAGATACTCAGAGAACCAATCCATAACCCATATAGACACTCATTTAGCTAGTCAGAAACCCATGCAGCTGCTTACACAACAACAGACAGACGGATACAGACATTCACACAGTTTAGTCACTCACCCATGCATCCAGTAAGATACATTTAATCACTCACATATAGACTCAGTCACGCACCTACTAAATCATCCATTCAGACGCTTATACACCCACTCATTCTTCAATACGCCTTTCCCTATATATATTAAACATATTTAAACTTTACAGAAACACACAGTCACTGGATGATGTCAGTGATGTCATCAGTGATGTCACTGACCATGTCATGAGTGATGTAATATGTGACGTCATCAGCAGTGCATTGCGGGGGCGCGAGTTATAGTTAGCTGAACTAACTATAACGGGGGAATTTCACGGGTTTTGTACGAGTGCAATGTCCAACTAACTATAACTTTCCCTAAAATCTGTTTTTTTCAGTGAATATATATATATATACACATATATCACTACACACACACATATATATAAGGATATATATGACTATGCATATACCATAACAGCATACTGAGTATATATATATATATATATATATATCAAGCCGCTAAGCAGTGCAGCTGCACTGCAGTTGCCTTATCTCCTTCCACTTACAACGGTGGTCCTCAGCAAGGGGGCAAGCCTCTAAACACCAAACCACGCTGCATTCTTTTTCAAAAATTAGCTGCTGAGGACAACAAATTGCTTTTCAAAAGCGGTATTTTATTCCGTGATCAGACCAGCTCGACGCGTTTCGGGACAACTCCCTTGTTCACGAGTACTGTCTGTGATTTCGTAAAGTTAAATAACCACGTGGTTTGTTTTTCAAACAACAATGAAGACAGACTTCCGTTTACCGAGTTACACCACTCGAAAACGTGCATTTCTTTCATACATTAACTTGCTTAATTCATTAATTTAAAAACACCAGAAATAAGTGGAAAATTATATACATTATAGAACAGTGAAATAATAATAAATTCAATTTATAAATTGGCTTGTTACTCGAACTTGATCAACCAAAACAGTGTCTCTGAGATGATAAATAAATACATTAACTTGAAGCCAATGTCTCAAATTCATTACTGCAGCCCCAGTGGGCTTTTCATCAAAAAACCATCATTTTTTAACCCTCAGGCTTTCACTTTCAATGGCTGCTTTCCACAATGTTCTTCTTATTATAGCATATACTATCTACAGCCATTGTTAACCAGGTTGTACCATTCACAAAAGTGTATTACATTATATTTAATGTGCTAAGCTCAATATTTTAAATCACACCAAAATTAACGTGAAAAATTGTAAACATGGTAGAAAAGTAACATACTAATGAATTCAATACATTAAATGTCGTTACATAACCTGCTCTCCACAGTGTTCTTCCTTACTTGACACACGCCTGTCTATTATAATGACATGGCATTTAATTGCAGCCTCAGTGGGCTCATATTCATGTCCAATTTTCACCTTACGGATAACGGGCATTCCAATGTTAAAAAGAGCTTAACCTTACAGCCGTATTTCATAATGTTCAATTTCCTTTCGGGACCCCGCCTTCAGGGGAATGATATTGTTGCTTTTTTGCCTTTCTCTTATGACGTTTCACCTCACCAAAAAAAAAAAAAAAAAAAAAAATACATCATAAGTGCATCACCCTCACCTACACAGTGTACAATAAAAACAATAGGTCGTTGGCAGTGGCCTTTCTTTTAACTACATTGCTTCATTACTTCGAGACTCCAATGTTTCCCACATATCCTTAGCCTAGATGTACTGCTAGCTCTTCATCGCAGTTGTGCCCAATAGGTGTCAGGGTCCTATACTGAATTATCAGTTTGGACTCAAGACGTCTGAGATTTTGTACTCTGTTACCTCCTCGTTCGTCCAATTTAATTGAGTCAAGTACACAAAAACTCAATAAATTCTCATTTTTGTTGTGATGGATTTCGAAATGGCGGGCTACTGGATATTGCTTGTCCCCATTTCTAATTGCACGCAAATGTTCCAGTACTCTTTTCTTCGCTTTGTGGATGGTGCTTCCAATATATGCTTTTTGACACGGACAAAACAAAGGGTACACAGCATAGTCAGTGTTACAGGATGTGTGTTTAGTAATTACATAAGGCTTGCTTTCTGGGGATAACTTACATTCCTTCCTATTCTTACTGTTTTTACACGCCTTGCAGTTCCTACATGTAAAGAAACCTTGGATCCCTAAAATCTTCGCTGTCGGTGGTTCTACTGCTCTACATAGGGAGTCTTTTAATGATTTCGCTCTCTTAAAGGTAATTTGTGGAAATGTATTATACCACACAGAGATGCTTATGGAGATGATGTCTGTTTGCCTGAAGCAAAATTATTATATTTTTGACAATAAGATCTTTAAACAAACCCTGGGAACATCGATGGGGACCTGCTTTGCGCCATGCTTTGCGGGTCTCTATTTAGGGTTCTGGGAGGAAAAAGTGGCAAGAGAATTGGACAAGTTTAAGAATAAGGTGGCTGTGTGGGCGCGTTACATCGACGATATTTTCTGTGTATGGAAGGGTGATGAGACTGAAGCAAATGACTTTGTTGAAGAACTTAACACAAACACATTTAACCTACACTTTACCAGTCACTGGTCAAGAGACACTGTAGAATTTTTAGACTTAAAATTGTCTATTCAAGGAGAGAAATTAGAAAGCTCATTGTTCCGTAAAACAACAGCAGGCAACAGTTTGTTGCATGCGCGCAGTTGCCATCCCAGTTCGTTAATTAACAGTATACCCCTGGGAGAGATGCTAAGGGCCAAACGGAATTGCAGCACACAAGAGAGCTTTAATGTTGAAAGACAGGTAATGTGCCAGAGATTCTTAGAGAGAGGATATTCACAAGCTACCATTAACAAAGCAAGTGCAGAAGTAGATAAGAGAACTAGGACACTACTCTTGTTAGAAATAGATAAGAGTAATGAAGTCACGGAACAGAAAATTAGGTTCATCACAACCTTCAACAGTCAGGCCCATGAGATACGGAAAAGTCTTGATAAATACTGGCCAGCCTTACAGACAGATAAAGATCTAAAGATCTAATAGACAGTATAGAAACATTTCCACAAATTACCTTTAAGAGAGCAAAATCATTAAAAGACTCCCTATGT
Source organism: Calotriton arnoldi (assembly GCA_963921515.1). NCBI lineage: Eukaryota > Metazoa > Chordata > Amphibia > Caudata > Salamandridae > Calotriton > Calotriton arnoldi. The sequence continues at coordinate 630,976 of CAWUFW010010737.1, read as the reverse complement.
AGAGCAGTAGAACCACCGACAGCGAAGATTTTAGGGATCCAAGATTTCTTTACATGTAGGAACTGCAAGGCGTGTAAAAACAGTAAGAATAGGAAGGAATGTAAGTTATCCCCAGAAAGCAAGCCTTATGTAATTACTAAACACACATCCTATAACACCGACTATGCTGTGTACCCTTTGTTTTGTCCGTGTCAAAAAGCATATATTGGAAGCACCATCCACAAAGCGAAGAAAAGAGTACTGGAACATTTGCGTGCAATTAGAAATGGGGACAAGCAATATCCAGTAGCCCGCCATTTCGAAATACATCACAACAAAAATGAGAATTTATTGAGTTTTTGTGTACTTGACTCAATTAAATTGGACGAACGAGGAGGTAACAGAGTACAAAATCTCCGACGTCTTGAGTCCAAACTGATAATTCAGTATAGGACCCTGACACCTATTGGGCACAACTGCGATGAAGAGCTAGCAGTACATCTAGGCTAAGGATATGTGGGAAACATTGGAGTCTCGAAGTAATGAAGCAATGTAGTTAAAAGAAAGGCCACTGCCAACGACCTATTGTTTTTATTGTACACTGTGTAGGTGAGGGTGATGCACTTATGATGTTTTTTTTTGTTTCTTTGGTTATTTTAGAACGGTGAGGTGAAACGTCATAAGAGAAAGGCAAAAAAGCTAAAATATCATTCCCCTGAAGGCGGGGTCCCGAAAGGAAATTGAACATTATGAAATACGGCTGTAAGGTTAAGCTCTTTTTAACATTGGAATGCCCGTTATCCGTAAGGTGAAAATTGGACATGAATATGAGCCCACTGAGGCTGCAATTAAATGCCATGTCATTATAATAGACAGGCGTGTGTCAAGTAAGGAAGAACACTGTGGAGAGCAGGTTATGTAACGACATTCAATGTATTGAATTCATTAGTATGTTACTTTTCTACCATGTTTACAATTTTTCACTTTAATTTTGGTGTGATTTAAAATATTGAGCATAGCACATTAAATATAATGTAATACACTTTTGTGAATGGTACAACCTGGTTAACAATGGCTGTAGATAGTATATGCTATAATAAGAAGAACATTGTGGAAAGCAGCCATTGAAAGTGAAAGCCTGAGGGTTAAAAAATGATGGTTTTTTGATGAAAAGCCCACTGGGGCTAGAGTAATGAATTTGAGACATTGGCTTCAAGTTAATGTATTTATTTTTTATCTCAGAGACACTGTTTTGGTTGATCAAGTTCGAGTAACAAGCCAATTTATAAATTGAATTTATTATTATTTCACTGTTCTATAATGTATATAATTTTCCACTTATTTCTGGTGTTTTTAAATTAATGAATTAAGCAACTTAATGTATGAAAGAAATGCACGTTTTCGAGTGGTGTAACTTGGTAAACGGAAGTCTGTCTTCATTGTTGTTTGAAAAACAAACCACGTGGTTATTTAACTTTCACGAAATCACAGACACAGTACTCGTGAACAAGGGAGTTGTCCCGAAACGCGTCGAGCTGGTCTGATCACGGAATAAAATACCGCTTTTGAAAAGCAATTTGTTGTCCTCAGCAGCTAATTTTTGAAAAAGAATGCAGCGTGGTTTTATATATATATATATATATATATATATATATATATATATATATATTCACTGAAAAAACCATAGGTTTCAGGGACGTTATAGTTACTTGCACATTTCACTTGTACAAAACCATAGAAATTCGGCCGTTATAGTTAGTTGAGCTAACTATAACTCACGCCCCCACAATGCACTGCTGATGACGTCACATATTACATCATTCATGACATGGTCAGTGACATCACTGATGACATCTCAAATAACATCACTGATGACATCATCCAGTGACTGTGTGTTTCTGTAAAGTTTAAATATGTTTTATAAATATATTGGCCAAGGTATATTGTAGAATGAGTGGCTGTATAAGTGTGTGGATGGAGGATTTAGTAGGTGTGTGACTGACTGTATAAGTGAGTGATTAAATGTCTCTTACTGTATTCATGGGTTAGTGACTAAACTGTGTGAATGTCTGTATCAGTCTGTCTATTGCTGTGTAAGCTGCTGCATTGGTTGATGAGTAGCTACATGAGTGTCTATATGGGTTATTGATTGGTTGCCTGAGTATTTGTATGGGTGCCTGAGTGGGTGTGTGAGTGGGTGGGAGGTGTGTGACTTTGTGCATAGATGTGTGAGTTCTTTATTCACTGGGTGTATGGGTTCAAGAGTGCATGTGGAAACAGCTGTATGGGTGGGTGAGTGTGTGTATGGGTGTGTTGGTGAGTGAATGGATATCTCAGTGCTACATGTCCAAGTAACTACATATGTAAAACGCAGTGCATGAGAGAGTTGGAGTATATAAATGACTATAAGTGAGAGTCAGTGATTGTGAGTGCTGTATGGATGAGTGTGTACTTGTATCAGTGATTGTATAAGAGAGTAAGTATATGTTAATATCACTATGAATAAGTGAGGTTGTGTGTGTATAACTGTATAGCTGAGTAAATAGAAGTGTGATTGATTCTTTGCATGACTGACTAGATGTGTGAGTAACTCTGGATGAGTGGCGGTGTGTGAGTATTTGTATAGGTGTATCAGTGCCTATAATAGTGATGTATTGATGAGTCACTGCATGTATGAGTGACTTTATGGGTAAATGAGTGGATGTGTGTGCAGACCTAGGAATCAGTGCGTGCGTATGTAGTAACTGGTATTGGTGTCTGTATTGTTTCGAAAATGGTAGTCTGTATTTTAGAATGGGTGTATCAAAGGTTTTATTAAGGTATGAGGAGGTGCATCAGATTTTCAGGTGGATGATGTCATCAGTGATGTCATTTGAGATGTCATCAGTGATGTCATCAGTGATGTCACTGACCATGTCACGAATGATGTAATATGTGATGTCATCAGCAGTGCATTGTGGGGCGTGAGTTATAGTTAGCTCAACTAACTATAACGGCCGAATTTCTATGGTTTTGTACGAGTGAAATGTGCAAGTAACTATAACGTCCCTGAAACCTATGGTTTTTTCAGTGAATTTCAAAGGTTTTTAACATGATAATTTGTAACTATAACGTCCCTGAAACCTATGGTTTTTTCAGTGAATTTCAAAGGTTTTTTAAATGCTCATTTCTAATTATAATGTTCATTAAACCTATCTGCTGTGCGATCCAAAAACAAGCTGGTGCTTGTAGTGTTGTGGACAGTGGACGCAACCATGTTACCTCAGGCAGTGGGGAAGATCTTAGTCATGAACCTGTGTCATCGCCCCCTGTAAGCGGAAGCGCAGTGGGCTGGTCCAACGTACGCCACTCCAGCGTAGAAGTGTGAATAAATAGGCCGGGGTTCTGGGCGTGGTTCACTTGTGTGAAAGCCAACGCGTCTGCCAGAGCGGCGACCCTCACCCTGGCACGTGGCTGCCGCCATGACCGCGGGCCTCCTCGACACAAGCCCCTGCGAACACTGCGGCACAGCACTGCAGAGTTATGTCTGTACAGACTACCGCCTTCGATCTATACTGCGGACAGCAGGGCTCACAATTCAGATTGAGTCGCGATTGCAGATGACGCAGTCCAGTAGGAAAGACACATTGCTCCCAGTGCGGCCCGCCCGGACCACGCATCATCGCAGGCTGCGTACACACTGAGCGCCAGAGGTACCACTAACTCAGTGCACCACAAGTAAACGCCACGTGGCCTTATTAAGGCAGAATTCATTAAACAAAACAGATTGCTACCAGTGCGGCCCACACGGACCACGCATCATCGCAGGATGCGCACACGCTGAGTGCTTCAGGTGCCACTAGCTCACTGCACCATAAGTCATCGCCACGTACCCTTAAACCTACATAATATCCTTTTAGTATCCTTGCTTCAAGAACTTTTTTGATATCAATTATAGCTTTAGTACAATGACCAAATTCATCTTCCAAGTCCAAAGGAACACTGAATGACAGTCTACACTGGGGATAGCAGAGCCCACAATTTGAATTCAGTTTTGATTTATTTATTGCAGAGTGAACTGTACTCTGTCGTAGGATTTTCTCAAGAGGAAGTCACAAAAAGCATTCCTCGATGTCTGTGCTGACTACTGCCTTCGATCTACACTGCGGTCAGCAGAGCTCACCATTCAAATTCAGCCTTGATTTATTAATTGGACAGAGAATTGTACTCTATGTCGTTGAATTTTCTCAAGAGGAAGTGACAAAAAGCTTCCCTGTATGTCTGTGCTGACTACTGCCTTCGATCTACACTGCGGACAGCAGGGCTCACAATTCAGATGGAGTTGCGATTGCAGATGACGCAGTCCAGTAGGCAACAGACATTGCTACCAGTGCGGCCCTCCCGGACCACGCATCATCGCTAGCTGTGCACACGCGGAATGCTTCTGATGCTCCTACCTCAGTCCACCACAACTGATGGACCCTTTATGACAGAATCTTTTGTGTATGATTTCAGATCTGGTGCCCCTAACTTAGTGTAGCACAAGTCATGGACCCTTTATGATTGAATCTCTGTGTGTTATCTGATGATTACTGTTGTACTTGTTACCAGCACCAACCATTCCCGGAGGGCTGGCTTACACTCACCCCACACGCATCCAGCACAGACGTCACTGGACATGTGACCCTGGTAATAAAAAGGAGTCCAGTGCACGTGCTCGTACCCAGTTCCACTATCTATCTGTGTCCGTGTGTTCATTATGTATGCAACATGCTGCCCCTGGGCCCTACCACATTACATTGTGCTCTGGACAGTGTATGCAACCAACTTACCTTTGACAGTGGGAGAAAACTTTGGTTATGTAACTTTGTCTCGGTCATTGTACAAGTACGTACGTAGAGACTGGATGATTAGAGTACTGCAAGGAGAGTGTATAGTGAATTTATAAGTGCGTGGGCATTGGCGGAGTGATTGTATAAGTACATATGTTGGCGCACCCTAACTCCGACAACGAGCTTGTCTCTAATTTGCTGCCCTCCATGTCCCAAAAACTGAAATTTGGATTTTGCATGGCCCAGTATTGCTACAGCTGCAATACTCCACTGAATGTGCAATAAACATTCACACCCACACAGATGTGTCATGTCCACCATCTTTCTTGTGTGGAACTATGGATGAATGTATGGTCAGTGATTCCCTGTACCTTCCATGTTGGCCATGTTCAGGGACTTGGCTCACAGAGGGACACATTGACGCTTGCGACCCGGGTGACTGCAGCACTACAACAAGAACACCCGCATGCCAGTGTTGCAAGATTTTTTAAGCATTCTCTAGCCCAAAGACAACCAAAAAATAGCCCAAACTAGCCCAATATTGGTACTTTAAGGAAGGAGGGGCAGGGACATCGTCAAGCAGGCGGTGAATGGATTGGAATTGATGTTGCAGCAGGCTGCCAAGTAAATATTTGTCTAATAAAGCGCTTTAACATACTAGTTTGCTGGAGCGCTGTATATATATTTATAATCTGGCAACTAGCACAAACCAAAATTTTACCGCACAACCGGGAAAAATATAGCCCAATTGTGCGTGATCTAGCCCAATCTGGCAACAGTGCCGCCGCAGTTGATTCCTCATACAGCTCACGATGGAGCCACGCCCATAGCTCCGGAGTCATTCTTCACAGCCTCACGCAGGACTGACATATGCCAGGCCAGCCCAATCTGCTTACGCTTACAGAGAAAGACAACAATGCTACATGGCCCAGATTTTCATTGTAGTGATCTGCTGGTCACAAGTCTAGTTGTCAGTATGCCACAGCCACTCCCTCATGGCTGGTATACACCCACACCACACCCATCCAGCACAGGCATCACAGGACACATAACCCTACCAATAAAAAAGACCGGGCACACGTGCTCTAAACCATTTTAGAGTTGCTCCCACAACATGCACTGTGATGGCCCGTCTCGGTGGTTCGGACACCTCATGTAGGCCTGAGCCACCGAACAGGGAGGCCTACCACCACGTGCGTGGCCTCACTGTTCACTGAGTTAGTGGCACCGCAAGGACTGAGCGGGTGTGCAACCTGCGATGATGATAGGTGCACTAGTATGTCCTCTGCCATGGCAAAATCAAGACGCAGCACCAAGTGTGAGACCTGTTGGCCTGCGGAGCGGGACTGCATGATGCGGAGGGTGCCCTGTCCGCGAAAAGGTGAGCAGTGAGGCCTGGGTGTGCAGCGGTGGGCAAATACGTCTGGGCGGCGGGAGTGGATACACAAAGGCGGCACAGCGATTTAGGCGTACGCAGTCGTATATACTCTCCCATTACTAATTCTGTACTATGTTTAGATGTGGGAGCTTGAGGGCTCCACTAGGTCCCGTCACATGGTTGGAGACACAGCACCCACTGTCCTTCTTCATCTCTTCCTTTCTCTCCTTCACACTCTTTCTCTCTCTCTTCTTCTCACACTGTTTCTCTCTTTCTCTCTCTCTCTTCCTCTTTCTCACACTCTTTCTCTCTTTCTCTCTCTTCCTCTCTCTCTCTGTTTCTCTCTTTCTTCGTCTCTCTCACTCTTTCTCTCTTTCTCTTTGTCTTCCTCTCACTCTTTCTTACTTTTTCTCTCTCTCTTTCTCTCTCACTGTTTCTCTCTTTCTCTCTGTATTCATCTGACTCTTTCTTTCTTTTTCTCTCTGTCTTCCTCTCACTCTTTCTTTCTCTCTCTATCTCTCTTTCTCTCTCCTTTGATGGACGCATGACGCACAATCTTATCTTGCTTTTTGTCTTGCAGGCCTGCGATGAAGCGTTGCCATCCTTCAATCAACACTCAACCTGAATTGTGAGCTCCGCTCTCCGCTTGTACACAACGGGTGAGGAGGTTTCTTCGGCACGTGGTGGACCCTCTTTGACACACGCCGGTGGTGTAAGGTGAGCAGAGAGGCTTGTTTGCGCAGCGGTGGGCAGTCACCTCCGGGCAGTGGGAGTGGATGGGGTGCAGCAGCGGCACGCAGTCACCTCCGGGCAGTGGGAGTGCATGGGGTGCAGCAGCCTGGGTGCGCAGCGGCTGTCATACACCTCTGGGCAGTGGGAGTGGATGGAGTGCAGCAGCCTGGGTGTACAGCAGCGGGTAGACACCTCTGGGCAGTGGAAGTGGATGGGGTACACTAGCCTTGATACACAAAGGCGGGACAGCGATTTAGGCATACGCAGTTGTATGTACTCATCCAATACTGATTCCATTTTTATGTTTCAGATGACTAAGCTTGAGGGCTGCCCTATATCCCGGCACGTGGTTGGAGACACACCGGTGACAGAAAGGTGAGCTGTGAGGATTTTCTCCACAGTGTCAACACTCACTCTCCCTCTCCATCTCTTCCTTTCTGTCACTCACACTCTTTCTCTCTCTCTCTCACTCTCTATCTCTTCCTTTCTCTCTCTCACACTCTTTCTCTCTTTCTCTGTCTCTTCCTCTCTCTCTCATTCTTTCTTTCTCTCTCTTCCTCTCTCACTCTTTCTCTCTCTCTTCCTCTCTCTCACACTATTTCTCTTTCTCTCTTCCTTGTATCTCACTCTTTCTCTCTCACTCTTTCTCTCTTTCCGTGTCTTCCTCTCTCTGTCACTCTTTCTTTCTTTCTCTCTCGCTTCCTCTCTCTCTCTCTTTCTCCCTCTCTCTCTCTCTCTCTCTCTCCTTTGCTGGACGCATGACGCACCATCTTATCTTTCTTTTTGTCTTGCAGGCTGTGATTCACAAATTGTGCAGTTGTATGTACTCATCCATTACTGATTCCATACTATGTTTCAGATGACTAAGCTTGAGGGCTGCCCTATATCCCGGCACGTGGTTGGAGACACACCGGTGGCACGAAGGTGAGCTGTGAGGATTTTCTCCACAGTGTCAACACTCACTCTCCCTCTCCATCTCTTCCTTTCTGTCACTCACACTCTTTCTCTCTCTCTCACTCTCTATCTCTTCCTTTCTCTCTCTCACACTCTTTCTCTCTTTCTCTGTCTCTTCCTCTCTCTCTCATTCTTTCTCTCTCTTCCTCTCTCACTCTTTCTTTCTCTCTTCCTCTCTCTCACACTGTTTCTCTCTCTCTTCCTCTCTCTCACACTGTTTCTCTCTTTCTCTCTTCCTTGTATCTCACTCTTTCTCTCTTTCTCTGTCTTCCTCTCTCACACTTTCTCTCTTCCTCACTCTCACTCTTTCTCTCTCTCTCTTCCTTTCTCTCACTCTTTCTCTCTCTTTCTCTCTCTTCCTCTCTCTCACTCTTTCTCTCTCTCTCACTCTTTCTCTCTTTCTCTCACTGTTTCTCTCTCTCTTCGTCTCTCTCACTCTTTCTCTGTCTTCCTCTCACTCTCTCTTTCTTTTTCTCTCTCTCTTCCTATCACTCCCACTGTTTCTCTCTTTCTCTGTCTTCCTCTCACTCCTTTCTTTTTCTCTCTGTCTTCCTATCACTCTTTCTTTCTTTCTTTCTCTCTCTTTCTCTCTCCTTTGATGGACGAATGACACACAATCCTATCTTGCTTTTTATCTAACAGGCTGTGATTCATGAATCGATGTCCCCCCCCATACCACCACAGCTGAATGCGTGTACAAACTGCGGTGATGCGTGGCCATCCTGACAATGCCTGACAAAGTTGCTTCAGCACGTGGTGCACCCTCTTACACACACTCCGGTGGCGGAAGGTGAGCAGAGATACTTCTTTCCGCAGCATCGGGCAGTCACCTCTGGGCGGTGGGAGTGGATAGTTTGCAGCAGCCTGGGCGCACAAGAGTGCACAGACACCTCCGAGCAGTGGGAGTGGATGGGCTGCAGCAGCCTGAGTGCGCATTGCCGAAACAGATAATTAGGCGTGTGCAGTTGTATGTACTCTGCAATTACTAATTCTATACTATCTTTCAGATCACTAAACTTAAGGGTGCACTATGTCCCGGCACGTGGTTGGAGACACACCGGAGGCACAAAGGTAAGCTGCGAAGATTTTCTCCAGTGTCAACACTCCCTCTCCAACTCTTCCTTTCTCTCTCTCACACTTTCTCTCTTTCTCTGTCTGTTCATCTCCCTCATTCTTTCTTTCTCTCTCTTCCTCTCTCTCTCTTTCTCTCTCTCTTTCTCTCTACCTCTCTCTCACACTGTTTCTCTCTCTCTTGTCCTTGTATCTTACTCTTTCTCTCTCTCACTCCTTCTCTCTTTGTCTGTCTTCCTCTCTCTCACTCTTTCTCTCCTCTCTCACACTCTTTCTCTCTCTCTCTTCCTCTCTCACACTATTTCTCTCTTTCTCTCTCTCTCTCTCTTTCTCTATTTCTTTGTCTTCCTCTCTCTCTTTCTCTATTTCTTTGTTTCTCTCTTTCTCCCTCACTCTTTCTCTCTTTCTCTTTCTCTTTCTCCTTTGCTGGACGCATGACACACCATCTTATCTTTCTTTTTGTCTTACAGGCTGTGATTCACAAATGGTCCAGCGATGACATGACATGGCTGTACATAGTTTTATTTGTTGTTGTTTTGTTTTAATAAAATGTTTCATATGTAAATCCATACATGACTAAGATTCTTATTTGTCCAACCTAACGTGACTGTCACATTTGTTTGTGGGGGGTGGGGGTGAGGGGAGATGGCGGACAAGGAGCTCCTGCTGGGGGATGTCGGAGCAGTGTTGGGTGTCCTACCTGCATGATCGTTGCCTCCATTACATCTGTTCTCAGAGACTTAAGAGCCGGCGGTCTGGCTCGTAGATGAAGAACTGCGAGCCGACTAGCAGGCTCATAGAGGGAGAGCCGCGGCCCGTCAGTTCGCAGAGGAAGAGCTGCGGGCCAGCTCGCAGAGGAACACCTGCGGGCCGACTAGTATAGGGAAAGGTGCGGGCCATCGGCTTCCAAAGGGATAGCTGCGGAACACTGATGTGGGGAGAGGGAGTGTGAAGAGCGTATCTCGCAGAGAGACACCTCTGGTATATTTCCAGTATTGGCTTCACAGATACAACTGCGGGCCCGAGAACTCGCACCCGAAGAGCTGTGAGCCGACAAGTGGTTCGCAGAGGCAGACTTGCGGGCCCAAGTATGTTGTTGGAGGTATGCTGTTGATGGTGGAAAAGGGTGCATTACCTGCTGATGTAGGGAGACGCAGCGTGAAAGCGGTATCTCGCACAGACAGAGCTCCGGTATATTAAATTGCCCCCGGGACCTTTCTTTTATATTTTCACTCGATGCGAGGCACACGATGGCTGCTAACACTTCCTGGTTTGAATTGTTAGCAGCCAATCAGAGGCAAGCTCGTGCTCGGTAGTTAGGCACAGTCCAGATATATATATCTTTTTTTCCTTTAATATCTCAAAAACTACTGAACGGATTTACACCATTTCCACAAAACCGCGCTTTCTGCACCAAGACCTTTCTCCCTGCCAAATTTGGCATAATTCCGTTCAGCAGTTTGACCTGCAGCCTTGTCTAAAGTTTCCTATGGAAAATGCATTGCGAAAACACTTTTTTGGACCCCCCTTTTTTCTCAGCCCCCCCTTCACCAATCACCCTGTAATATGTTGTCTTGTGGCTCATGGCCTGCCTGGCTACGTTGGCACAGGCCTGGCTGCCATGATGACTTTTGCGCACGTTACTCTTCAACTGTTGTTCTGTCGCCCTCTGCTACTGCCAAGTTATTTTACAACTGTCTGCATTTTCTGTTTCTCACCTTTTCTCCTATTCCCTTTTGGGATCAGTCTGAACAACAGTTACAAGGTCGAATAACAAAGCCCTGGTTCTTGCTGATTTGGCCCGTCCCTCGCACCTAGACATAACACCATGTACAGCTGCTATGGAGAAATTAGTGTGCTTTTAATAATGCGGTCGCCCGCTTTAGAGGGCACTTGGAGACGAACTTTCCAGAGAGAAGAGCTGTGATTGTCTGCTGATGTAGTTTTGCATCTAGAGACTGAGGTATGGGGGTTCGCTAGTCAAAGCCCAAAGGTCTTCTATTCTTATAATAAACTGGCTTCCAGCACGGGGAGGGTGGTAATGTTAGTTAGACATATATCCACTGCTTTATGAGATGCTTTCCCTGTTCGTATTCTATGGAGTAGTAACTATGCTGATTATATTATTCATATGTATTATGCTATTAGTACTGACACGTGTACTGTATCTTAGAGCACGTAAGTTGAAATAAATATTTTGAACTATACAGTGTCTCTTCTTACGCATGTTGTGGACAGGTACGAGTGTGACGAAAGAGTGTTCTTGCCTTTGCGAGTCCTGAGTGAGAGAGAGATACCGTGTTCTAGGTTGTCTAATCATTGGTACATTAGTGCTAATGGGACGCTAAGGCTAGTTGGGTTGGGGTTTTGGGTGCTAAGGTCTATGGTTGGCTCACCACTATATTCCAAGGTCCTATTATCCTGTGCATAGCTCTGTATGTGCAGAAACCTTATGACATGGCGTGACCAACGAGTGGGGCAGCTTACTTGCGAGACGCTTGAGTAGTACTTGTGCTTGTCCACAAAACCCTCACGTACGCTTCCGGAAGCGTGTGTGACGGCGATACCTCCTATATTGTAGATTTTGTAGGTTCTTTCAAGCTTGATGTTATTAAAAAAGGTTTTCTTAAATATAACCCTTTTTTGTGCTGCCTCGTGTAAGATTGTTGAATAGACCCGTTAGTAATGGCGAGTATAGACATAGCGGCACATAGCCGCACAGCACTCCGGGATCACTTACGAGTGTATGGAGTGCCAGACGCGGGAGTTGAACTAGTCTTTGTGGTTCAAGCCGATCCGGCTTTCCACTTTGAAGTGTTCTACTCTTGGATCACTTTTCCAGCGGTGAACGTGAACGATAATCTGTTCCATGAATATGAACCCACCGCTGTTCCTGCTGTCTATAGACCTTATACTAATCTTGAAGTACCGCTCACGGCCTGGCAACACCGTGTTTGGTTTAATGGCGCCCTCCCACAACCGACTACCACGGTTCGTTTAGGCCCCTTATCGATTGAGGGGGCCACTTGGCCTGTTTTGGCCAGGTACACCCCACATCCGCGTTATATGACAATCCCAGTCGCGGAACTGCGCACTATGTATGCGGCCTTGGTGCAGGTGCATCGAGCTTTAGTGCGATATGTTACAGGCAGCCTCCATGGAGCCGCTCCTGGAGTTGCCGGCCAACCAGCTGCTGCAGGCGGAGTGACCATAAGTCCTGTCATGGTGAATTCGGTGATGGGCAAACGGCCACAAAATAAGGATGATTTTCCTTATTGGCTTGCAGAAAAGTTTGATCAGTTGGAGGCAGTTTTTCCACATACAACTCCAGTGGATAAACATCGTATTTTAACGATTAGTTTGCCAAAGACTTAATTCCCGAGTTGACAGCATGTGCCAACTGGGGTAAGGTATTCGCAGCAGTATATTCTAAATGTTTTGGTACTCCTTCCATGACGGTTCTCCCCTCTGTAATTAAAAAAGTACAGGACGAACATGGCCCTGAAGCGGCTGTGGAATTAGGGATGAGACTGGTGGGAGTGTTTGAAGTAGTAGCTGAGCTGATCCTTGCGAATGTCAAGGGCGATGCAGTGAACTTTCAAGTAGCTAACGCTTTGGCTTTAGTCCCAGAATTGGACAAGCCTCGCGAATTACCGACAATTATTACCCAGGCTTACAAAACTATTGGTAGAAATAGCCTGGGTAACAAGCCTTTTGCAAAACAGCAAACACAATCGCAACAACAACAGCAACAAACCAAATCTCAATCTGAGAAAGACGAGAAACCAGTCTTCACTAAAAAGAGTTGGAGGCTGAAAAAGCAGGGTAAGCAACAAAAGAAGCCGGGGTCGCGAGGCGCATCCCCGGTTTCGGTTTCTTCTGAACGCACTTATGATTTACGCGATAGAGCGAGAATTAAGTCACCGGATAGGTTTCAGATCCCTGATACGCGTTCTCCTCGTTCTTCACAGGCACAGACTTCGTCACAGGCCGGTGGAGGAGACCGCCAGGATAGAGGAAGGGCCCGTGAGGCCCCACAGGGACGAGACCAGCCTCGACAACAAGTCAGAGGAAAAGAGGAAGACGCTCAACGTTTTCGACCACAATTTCAGAAGAAGAAAGTTGCCGCTGTAACAGCGAAATATGCCACAGACGGTGAGAACGAGACTCCTGAATTGGACGTGGGCAGTAACCCTCCTAGACAGCGCCGCGGAAGTTACCATAGTGCGGGAGGCGCTACGTCCTCATATGGAGGCGACAGCAACTGAAACATTCATTACTGTTGAAACAGCAGACACCAGAGTGGCACCCCCTGACAGACTATTTAATATTGTCATTCAAATTGAAGGTGATATACAACGTGTAATTAAAGGGATTTTTTGGGAAAATCTGACCTCTTCATATGACATTTTCTTAGCAGAGGCGGATTGGCCACCCCCATTCGTTCTTGCTGCGCGTAAAGGGAGGAGGTAATCCTTCCGAGCTTTTCTCGACATGTCCCAAAGGACAAAGCGGAGGCTCTTGCAGCAGAGTGGGCTGTGTCCCTGGCTCCAGCGTTATTCCGCAATCACGTGGGTTGGGACGAGGATTCTCCCCCATGAAATACCTTTGCGGTCATTACCGCAGCCACAACCCCAATATCCCATAAAACGTGAAGCCAAAGGCCACGTTTCCGAAATTCTGACTCAGTTGGAATATCAGGGAGTAATTGAACCCTGTGTATCACCTATGAACAACCCCCTTTTCGCGGTTTCTAAACCCGATGGATCGTACCGCTTAGTATTGGATTACCGGCATTTGAACTCACATTGTCGGACCTTCGCGGTGCAAAATACCCATAGTTCTGCGCTTGTAGACAGTCTTGTTCGTAAAAAATATAAAACGACACTTGACCTTTCAAATGGATTCTACACGCACAACTTGGCCCCGGAAAGTGGCCAATGGTGTGCTTTTACTTCCGGTGGTAAAATGTTCAAATTCAGGCGTCTTCCTATGGGCTACAAAAATAGTCCAGGCGTGTTCGCCGCTCGTGTTGTCTCTTTATTAGACGGCATTGATATAGACGCCTGTTCGTACGTGGATGACATTTATCTGACGGACGACGAATTGTTTCCGCATCTGACCCGAGTGGACCGCATTATTCTTGAATTCGCGGTTCAGGGATACAAAATAAACTTTGCCAAATCACATATTGCTGAATTTACCGTTTTGTTCTTGGGCTATGAGCTCAACAATGAAGGTAAGGGTTTAGCCCCCCATTTTCTGGAGAAATGTGCACTTCTGTGCCCTCCTACTAATCTGAAGAAGCTTCAGTCTTTGCTGGGTTTTCTGAACTTCGGACGTACATATATTCCCGAATACGCCCAGCGTATTAAGCCACTGTATGCCTTAATACAACCTACTTATTCGAAGTCTTGCTGGCTTCCGGAGCATACCTCCATTCTGCAGTCATTGCAAACAGACCTTCTTGAGTCTAAATACCTTTTGACGCGTGATAACCACACAAACTTGGTGATTAGAATCATCCCAGGGGCAGTCGGTTTCACGTATTTAACCTTTAATGAAGGTGATACAGTACCCATCGCATACAAGTCACATCTGTACACCTCCGCAGAAATGCGATTCTCATCTGTGGAGAAAGTGCTAACAGCAGTGCAAATGGCGATCCTGAAGGAGCGCGCACTGGCACAGGGAAAACGCATTCTGGTGGTAACACCATATCCTGCTCTAGAGGCAGTGACCAAAGCAAGTGTACCGAACTCTAAAGCTTTGCACCCCCGTTGGATCCAATGGGCAACATCTTTGATGTATCCGGATGTCACTTTCATTTTTGACTCTTCTCTTCAGACTCAGGAGTTTTTACAGTATGAATTCTTTCATCCTCCTCCTTTGTCTTTATTGCCGCTTGAGGATTACGACTGTGTGATCTACACCGATGGTTCGGCACAACCGGCCACGGGTTCCAAGCATGCTTATTCAGCCGCATGTGCTATTGTTGCAGGTACGTTTGTGAACGGAAAGTTCAAATCCACTGTGGTGCATACCCAGACACTCTGGGACAGTACCGCACAATTGGCCGAGTTGCGTGCATTGGTGCTTGCGCTTGAGTTCGTAAATCCTGATGTGACCACTTTAATCGTGTGAGATTCTTATTACTGTGTTCAATCATACAATGACAATCTGTTCTTTTGGTCGCAAAATGACTATAGAGACGCTAAAGGCAACACAATCAAGCATAAAATGCTTTGGGTTAGAGTGGCAGAATTACAAAGACGTCTGCCACTCACACAGGTGGTACACACCCTAGGCCATCAGCGAGTGGGCGCACACGCTGTTGGTAACAGTCTGGCGGATGAAGCTGCCAGATCAGCAGTACTCACGTGTACAGTAGCAGCAGTTACTAGATCCATGTCTAAAATAGACACTGATGTCTTGGCAGCTATTGCTGCAACAAAAGAAGGAATGAATTACCCTAGAGGTTTCCCTTCTAAATATTCTTACCAGATAGGTCCCGATCAGGCTCCTTATGTAACAATACCTGACGTTGGTGATCGGCTGATCCCCAACGCGGACCGCAGACTTTCCTTAATGGCAGCGGCACACGAGGGCATGACTTCGGCTCATGCTGGTGTGTCTGCGACAATTTCCATTTTGCAGCAGCGTTACTGGTGGTGTGGTTTATATAAAGATACACGTACTTATGTGCTTTCCTGTGACGTTTGTCAACAGATCAAGCCTTCAACAGCCACAAGACCACCGCAGACCTCGCTTGCAATTTCAAACAGACCCTTTGGGTGTGTTTACTTGGATCACTGCGGTCCATTTTCTTCAGACACTGCCTATAAATATATTTTGGTGGCAGTGGACTCGTGCACACGGTTCATCTGGGTCTGGCCACAACGGAGTGCTGACGCTCGAAATGTCATAAGGGATTTGCGAGTCTTTGTGGGAATTTTTGCATGCGGCACCTTCCATTCTGACCAAGGTCCGGCGTTTGCCTCTAAGGCTTACAAGGACGCAATGGGCTCCTTAGGGGTGTGGGTGAAATTTTCGTCTCCGTATAGGCCTGAGGGCAACTCTATCGTTGAACGAATGAACCGTGACTTAAAGCAATCCTTGACAGCTAGAGTTATAGGTACTGGCAGGAACTGGCTGGTCCACTTGTATACCGTTCAGCGTGCACTTAATAATCTCCCTAGAAGGCCTCTGGGTGGGCGGACCCCTTACGAAATGCTCTTTGGCATACGTATGTTTGTGCCTGACCTTGATGGTCTAGACATGGCGGCGCAATCCGCCAAGTTTGATGTAGATAATCATTCTACTATGTTACAGGACTTACAAGAAGCCCGAGACAAACTTGCAATTGCACATTTGCCTTCAGCCACAGACCCTGCTCTGCAGATTCCGGTTGCCGGCTGGCTTCCGAAGATTGGCGACCTGGTACGAGAGAAGGTGGAGAACAAAAAAGAATTCGGCCCCTCTTTTCGTGCACCGGTTCCAGTCCTGGGCTTGAAGGGAACACGTACAGTCATCTTACCACCGCTTCCCGGTCGCAAGGAAAACA
This sequence comes from Calotriton arnoldi, assembly GCA_963921515.1. Classification (NCBI taxonomy): domain Eukaryota; kingdom Metazoa; phylum Chordata; class Amphibia; order Caudata; family Salamandridae; genus Calotriton; species Calotriton arnoldi. The sequence goes on along the minus strand of CAWUFW010010737.1, from coordinate 614,487 downwards.
GATACATCTCAGTGGAAAATGTCAAGCTACAACATCTGGCCGATCCTGAATAGTGTCACACCAGCGGTCTCTTGTCCTGCCATTTATCGGACATGTGTTCGCGGCACGTCTGCACGTACAATCACTGATGTTACCATGGAGATGGTTGATTTGCCTGAAAATATATTTGAACCCCCTGCATCACCCTGCATAGATGAGGACGAATATACTTATCCCGCCACAGAGTCGGTGGCACACCAACCAACAACGCCACTGAGCCCGACACATTATTCCTTTGACTCGGATTCCAACTCATCAAAGGCCCCGTCCAAGTTTAGTCTTTTTGTATCCTGGTTTAGAGACAATTTTTTGATTCCACCTTGGACATATATTTGGATGGTACTTTTCTTGTTTTTTTTGTTCATGTCCATTGGCTTTGTCACTGTGTTTTTTCTACTCATCAATGGTCACTATTTACCTGAACGCTCTGCTGTGAACAGTGTGGCTGGGACTTTGGCTCCACATTCCTCTTCACACATCATGAAGCGTGACCACACATTTGTGAACATTTCAGCGTTTCCAGTTGCAGATGGCATCGTATGGGATGCAGTAAACTTTCAAATCCATGGCCCGACGGAAATTATTAATGTACCAAATGTCATTCGAGTCTCGATGGGTGATGTAGTAAAAAGTAATATTCATTCTGATGATTGGGACGTGCATGCCGTTGAAGCATTGTTTGCTGATTTAAAATATTATGCTTCCTTTAATGCTGAAGATTTGTATATGAATTCTGCGAATTATGCCGATTTGTATTGCTACCAGCATTGGGGCAATCATTTTCTCCACAAACCAAGTGCACTACGCAGCCCTGTTACTTACACCCAATGGGAACATTGCCCAAACCCCATACCAGGTAGCTCCCAGACTCTTCGAAATAAATTCACCTATTTTACTGATTTCAATCGATCGAACCCTGGGTCCTATTATTTTAAATTAAAAACCCCATTGACTCAAAAAATAATGTTGACACACTAAATTACTTTATTCGGGTTCCTTTTTGAGCGCCTTGGCGGTGGGTGGTTATGAGTATTGGAAAGACACAGTGGATTTAAAATCAATCTGGGGTTCGAAGCCATGGCAGGTGCAGGGCACCGAGGCTTTGCACCGTGCTTGCCTTATCCCAGCCCAAATTATGTTTTTAAATGCTTCCATTTATCAGACCACGTGTTGGGGGTTGGCTACCGTTAAACAACTAAATGCGCCAGCCATCCCATCCTTGTCGAGTTCTCCAAATGATAGTTTACGATTTAATATATCCCTTTTGAAGTTACAGGCTCAGTTCCAAAACAATTCCTTTAACGTTTCTGCACTGATACAGTCACCCTGGTTGGCATGGCCCATATCATCAAATGCATGCCAACTGCGTTTTCATGGCACAGTTCCTGGCTACATACAGGACAAGCCTGATCCAAGATTTACTGAAACTCGTACTGTCACCACGTATTCAGTTGGTAAATTATGTAAACAATGGCTACAACATTCGTCCTTAGACTCTGTTAAGAAACATTTGTCCCTCCTATCAGGCACTATTGATTTGTCCGACTTTATCTTGGGACCTCGTGGTCCCCGACCGAAGAGATTCATTTATGAAGCGTATAATGAACTCTGGAAGCTGTCACAAATGGAAGCTGCTTCCCGTCTTCGGGAAATAGACCAAGCAAATTTGGAAAAGGTGCTTGCTGTTGTTGACAATAGTATAAATACCCTGTCTTCCCGCATTTACACATTAGAGAATATTGTGTCCTCTGTTGTTGATATTGTACAAGATGATGTCTCTATTTTGTATCATGGTCAGAATCAATTGCGTTCAGTGATGCAGTTTGCCTGGACTTTGCAAACCCTTAAGTTAGGTAAAGTTCCTTGGAATTTGTTAAACACCACTGCCCTTTTCCTGCCTTTTAATTTGACTGACAAACAGCAGTTCATGTCCATGAAGGATGCATCTTACACCTTGTTACATATCGAGAAAGTTGATCCTTTACCATTCTCTGTAGCGGAACTAGATTCTGCGGTGTGGCTAGTTCATGGGGTTATCGCTTTACCTTTTTCCCTGTTTGAATTTAGCTCGTGCATGAGACATTATCCTGTGGGCCGTTTCCAGCCTTTGGGTAGTGCTTTCCTACATGAACTCTGGTCCTTGCCTTTCATGTATAAATGCCTTAGAGAAGGCAAGGAAGTGTTTCTCACGGGGGAGTCTTGTGATTCAACTGTGGGTCATTCGCTTATTTGTAAACATATTAAATTGCACGGGGCTTATAGCGTTTCAGTTCCGAATCTGGCATGTGTGCTAAAGGGTATTCCTGCTCCTGCTATTTCTCCTACTTTTACTTTGCTTACTAACGGTAGCTATGTGCTTTTAAATAACGAAGACTGTTGTGGCCTACAAGCTGGCATTCCGTATATTGTTACGGTCTCACACAGAGTTGTCTGCTGCAAGAATGTGCTTTTTCCTCCCCCTCACGACATCGTTGATAACTCTATTTGGCCTTCCATTCCTACCATGGAGGCAGATTTCAATAAGTTGAGCAGAATAAAGGCCCTATTATTGAATAAGGAGGTTATGCTCACGTCCGCCCGGGAGACATTCATTCTCCAGGTGGCTAATACCCACAGTGAAATACAGGCCCTTTTGAACACTGACCTCCCCCAGCATTTTGGGGAGTTGATTCATCGTATTTTTAACGCATCAAACACTGAGGGTCTAGTGCACTTTTTTAAAATTGTGGGGTCTGGCCTGGTGTCCACCTTTCAAACTATTTTCGGTGTGATACCGGCGTTCATTCATTCTATTTTCTCTAGCGTCTTGGGTGGTTTCCCATTAATCCTCGCTTTGGCGGCTGGTGTCTTGCTGTTGGTCTGTTTTCTGCGCAATGGCTGCACACCACTGGGCCCTTCTCGATCCCGAACGCCTCCAACTGCTCCGTGAGCGACTTCTGGTTGGCTTCGATGTTCTGCCCTTGGCAACTATCAGTGTGTCCTACACCCTTTCCTTTCGCTTTGCGTATTTCACTTGCGTGCAACCTGTGATGTCTTGCATCCGGTGTCCGTTCACATGGACCATGGATTATTGCCTCTCCAATTCGTCATTGTCTGTTCCGGATTTTGTCCAGTTGGTGGGTACCTTAGAGGCCCATGAACGGGACTGTTCCGCTGCTGGCTTTATGATGCGTGCGGCTGCACTGGGGATTTTGGCACAATGGGATATCTGGGCAGCTGCTCAGAATCTCCTACAACAGAGTTACATTGAATATCACGCAAGCTGTCCCGCATTGCTTCTAGATGCTCCATCCTTTGAGGAACATTCCTGCAGCTTTGATCTGTTGGACTGGATGGCGTCTACATTTTTTTACGATTCCAATGATGTACTCTTGGACAGTAAAGCATTTTTCTGCTCTTCCACGTTTTTGGATTGACTTGTCGTTCGCTGTCGGTGGACTGCCTCGTTTCTGCTCAGGTGTTTGGAACTCTGTCTTCATTTTCTTGGCCGATGGACTGTCCAGGGGAGGGTGTCTTGTGGCTCATGGCCTGCCTGGCTACGTTGGCACAGGCCTGGCTGCCATGATGACTTTTGCGCACGTTACTCTTCAACTGTTGTTCTGTCGCCCTCTGCTACTGCCAAGTTATTTTACAACTGTCTGCATTTTCTGTTTCTCACCTTTTCTCCTATTCCCTTTTGGGATCAGTCTGAACAACAGTTACAAGGTCGAATAACAAAGCCCTGGTTCTTGCTGATTTGGCCCGTCCCTCGCACCTAGACATAACACCATGTACAGCTGATATGGAGAAATTAGTGTGCTTTTAATAATGCGGTCGCCCGCTTTAGAGGGCACTTGGAGACAAACTTTCGAGAGAGAAGAGCTGTGATTGTCTGCTGATGTAGTTTTGCATCTAGAGACTGAGGTATGGGGGTTCGCTAGTCAAAGCCCAAAGGTCTTCTATTCTTATAATAAACTGGCTTCCAGCACGGGGAGGGTGGTAATGTTAGTTAGACATATATCCACTGCTTTATGAGATGCTTTCCCGTTCGTATTCTATGGAGTAGTAACTATGCTGATTATATTATTCATATGTATTATGCTATTAGTACTGACACGTGTACTGTATCTTAGAGCACGTAAGTTGAAATAAATATTTTGAACTATACAGTGTCTCTTCTTACGCATGTTGTGGACAGGTACGAGTGTGACGAAAGAGTGTTCTTGCCTTTGCGAGTCCTGAGTGAGAGAGAGATACCGTGTTCTAGGTTGTCTAATCATTGGTACATTAGTGCTAATGGGACGCTAAGGCTAGTTGGGTTGGGGTTTTGGGTGCTAAGGTCTATGGTTGGCTCACCACTATATTCCAAGGTCCTATTATCCTGTGCATAGCTCTGTATGTGCAGAAACCTTATGACAATGTCTTCGCAGCTCAATACACCCCTAAACTTTCAAGATACGAGCTGATCAAAAAAGAGAAACTTTCTGGAATATTTAGTAAAGATTCGTCAAACGACGCCAAAGTTATAAGCACATGGAGGTCTCCAGGAGGGGGCCGCGCAACCCCCCTCCCAACATGAGTGAAGCCTCGGGTCTGCGGGGACCCCAGCGGGCCCCCGCAGCCCCACCGAGCCCCCGCTATTATTTTTTTAAGAAATGCCCCCGGGACCTAGCCCACCCCGGGGTCTCATTAAAATAAAACGCGGGACCCCGCGACCCCAGCGCGAATTACGCCGATATATTTTTTTTAATTAAAAAAATGCTTTTTTTGGCCCTGGGGTCTTTCTGGGACCCCCTGAGCAGGCCTAGGGGGTCACGGTGTTTCTACCCTGCCCCCTTCTCTTGTTTTATACCTTTGTTTCTCTGTTTTCTAGTGACTCGCTTCTACCGAACCACAAGATGGCTGCCAACACTTCCTGGTTTGGAGTGTTCGCAGCCAATCACAGTGAAGCTCGTGCACGGGACTTAGGCTCCGCCCAGATATCGAAACTTTTATTTTTCTAATTTCTCAGCAACTACCAAACGGATTAACACAATTTAAAAAAAGGTTGCTTTCTGATCCAAGCACTACCTTTTTGCCAAATTTGGGGTAATTCCGTTCAGTAGTTTCGGCTCTAGCCTTGCACAAAGTTTCCTATGGGAAATTGATTTTTTGACTCTTATTCTTTGAATTTCTCAAAAACTACTGAACGGATTTACACCATTTAAAAAAAAGGTCGCTTTCTGAACCAAGCTCTACCTTTCTGCCAAATTTGAGGTAAATCCGTTCAGCAGTTCGAGCTGTAGCTCGTCGCAAAATTTCCTATGGAGAAAACGCGTTTTGGGACCCCTATTTTTTCTCAGCCCCCACTTGACAAATCACCCCCAAACGTTCAAGAATGGAGCTGACCTAAAACGTGCAACTTTTTGGAAAATTTCATACAGATTCGTCAAACGATGCCAAAGTTATTAGCAAATCAAAAAACGCTTTTCCTATGGAAACTAGGTTGTAACTATAACTACCTACTGGCGACCGCCAGTAGGTAATATATATATATATATATATATATATATTTATTTACACACACATATATCTTACTGGCAGTTGCCAGTAGGTAGTCATAGTTAGGACCTAGTTTCCATAGGAAAAGGCTTTTTGACTCACCTATAACTTTGGCGGCGTTTGACGATAATTTGCAACATTTTCCAAAACAAGTGTGCCAATGATTCTAGTTGTGCATGGAAAGTTTCAGGGTGATCCTTCAAGCAGGGGCCGAGAAAAAAAGTGAGTTAAAAAAAGTGAGTTTCCCATTTGAGTTCCCATAGATATTTTAGACATGTCTACAGCCCGGACTGCTGGATGGAATTACACCAAGTTTGACGGAAAGTTAGCTTTTTGTCCAGAAAGCGCCCTTTTTGTTATTTAGTGTAAATCCGTTAATTAGATATTAAAGAAAATCCAAATTTGCATATCTATGCCTGCAAATCGTTTGCGACTAATTTGCGACAAATTGTGAATGCAAGCGCCAACAGGAATGCCGTGATGGCTGGCCGCAACCCATGTAGAAAGTTATGGCCACCATTTTAAATAACAGGACATGGTCATACCAACACATTCACTTAAATATATCATGGCACTGATAGAGGTGTACTCCTACACTCTCTGAGATATGTAGGCAAGTCCTGACACAACCTTCTCAATCATGTACAGAAATAGTCCTTCAAACAGAGCCTTCTACATTGGAACTCTCTTCCGATGCATCTGAGACAGGAAACTTTAGAACCTGCTTTCATGAAGAGATTCAAAACCTGGTTATTTGCTAGATAATCTGGTTTGCTGTTGGATTAGCGTCAGGACACTCCTAGAAGCATCTGTTCGTTACAAACTTGTTTAATTATCAACAAGGGTGATGGCTACTGGTGCAGACCCTGTCTGTACAGAAATACACTGTAGGCTCACCATTATTTAATGCGGGAGAGCGCCGCGCTTCACGATGTGGAACCTACTAAGGACAATAATGAATACTCACCATTTGGGACCACAAGTCCCAGCATACTATTAGGCTAATGAAGCCACGCCTACTAAGAGCAATGATGCAAATAAAAGAAAGGGAAATGGTGAGCCTACAGTGTATTTCTGTCAGCCCAAGAAGAAGAGGCGCAATGCCTCGAAATGAGTCGGCTTTGTGGAGTAATCTTTGGGAAAAAGGAAAAGAGCTGCAGCGAGGCTGGTAATTGAAAGAGAGCGCCGTCGAGTGCCCTCCCGTTGGAGCACTTTTGGTGTATATATATATATATGTATTACATTTGTATAGGCTGTGTCCTGACTTCACACAAAGGGCTCGTTTACCCCCTTCTGTATGTCTGTAGCCAGAGCTGGGTTGAAAGGGGGTGTTCTAAGTTTCTTTTGAAGTTACCTCCACATCAAATACACTTTGAGTATAAGTACAGGTTATGATTTTAGACGCTGTGTGGGACTTGTACCCAGACACTGCTGGCTCTACATAGTGCACATTGCTAGTGACTGTTGTGCTGCCAGGAGGAACAGCCATTGGGATTGCTTGCTTTGTTGTGCTGACCTGCCCGCCTGTTAAGCTGCTGGAAGAGACTGCCAATTTGCAATTTACCTTTGTATGCTGGCCTACTGCCTGCCCTGTCCAGGGACTGGGTGGCTTGTTCCCCTCTGTTCTTGCTATCCAAAGATTACTTTCATCTTGTGAAGCATTCTCCTGTTTAGGAGGATTAGCGTAAGTTGGTTTATTTGCCCAGGACCAGCGCAGAGTGAGAGCTTGCTTCTTTGGCCCCAATCAATGTTTATGGCCTCTGCGAGCTGCACAGCTGAAATTTCCTTGCTGCTCGTGTAACCTGAAGCGCAGTTGCGCTGAAAGAAGCCGGAAGGTATCATCACCGCATTGCCCGGGTGATCCTGCAGGGTCAGCAGTCTGCCCGTGTTACTGCTCCCAAGGGTGCCGTGATGTTGCTGAAGCCTGCTCCCCTGCCAGAGTAAAATCAATGGGAGAGACTGGTCCTGCAAAGGGCATTCAGGATCAGCGTGTCCCTGCTAAGCGACACGCTGCCGTTCTTCTCAACACACTGTCTGGCAGCAGAGAAGTTCCCAAAGCAGCCACATTGGCTGCTCAGCACACATCCCTGGGGGGGACAGAGTTACCACTGGCACCATCAAAAGCAAATCTGAGGAGGGGCTGCATCAATGCCAGGGGTTGTCACCACACCGCCTTCCAACGGAAGAGCCTCAGATAGATGGGCTCCATCTACAGAGAAAGGGACGGCTATGGCGGCATAGTAGAGGAAGCAGCTGTACCGCACCCTCGAGGGCAGTTGCCTTAGGTTTCTTCACACACTTGGGAACTCAGCGAGGTCTCTCCACTTTTATCTTCAGTGTGTGGTCCCATGTTTGCTCATACCTTTGGGGGCCCTGATAAACTGAATCAGGTAGCAGGACGGGGTGACAATCCTCAATGGAGGTCCCAATCTTGCGGATTCTGCTTTATATTACGATATTCACTGTAGTAGGTGTGCAGGTGTTCCTCTAACCTGTGGTTTGTGCTCACATTAGCACCTAACATGTACTAGAGGTGCAGGTGCACTGAATCTATTTGTTTATTATGGTATTTTGTAACTCGGGTATTACTGGTGATATTTGATGACGATCATTGCTGGTTTATGTACTACAGGGATGTTTGGTGATTCATGTGTTTTCTCTCCCTAACCTAACTGCTGCATTTCATGCCATGATGTTATGATATGTGTCGATCTTTCCTTGCTTTGTCAGGATAACAACTATTATTTCAGGATTTGCCTTGTATGTGCAGTGACGGTGTTTTTCATGACGAGTGCAACATATAAGTCTTTATCTTATTCACTAACTGTGATGTTATGACAATTTGTTCACAGGCACATTTCTTCCTGAGGATTTATCTACTGTCGATTGTATTCTTCCTTCATAGTCTTTTTGTAAATTCTTTCTTTTCTACTGTAATTTTGTTGGGATCGTCTGTTCTAAACATGTGAACCTCCAGCAAAACGAATGAGATAATAAAAATAAATATCTTTTTTAAATGTATAAATAATATGTAGTCATTATCTAGTTTTATGAAAAATATTTGCAAGCAAGTACTAACAAATGATACCTTACAAAAAAACTGACAAAATAAAAGAAGAGAATGCACATCAAATGGTAGGAGAGTAGAGATAAACTTATGGACTGAATACCGAAGGGAGATAGACAACATGGAATAGGAGAAACACACATAGACTACCAAATTTAATTACTGAAACAGTTATAATCTATATTTTCAAGGTATACACAACAGAGTAATCTAATTACAAATCATATTAGAAGATTAGACTATTTATTGGCAGGTCCATTGAAGACAATAGAAGAGCACCACAATATAAATGTTGATAGAGTTTTAGTGTCCAAATTCACAGCCTCTACTTCTCTCTGCCCCCTAATTCTCTAGGATATGTCGACTGGGCAGGGAAAGAGAAAAGCAGATGCTGTGAGGCAAGGCCACAAGAGCTTTATTATGTTTTGTTATGCACACTTGTAAATCATGTGATTTACCTGGGAAGGTATCCTGGCGCTGCAAAAGCAGGAAGCGCCTAGGCCAAGACCGGCATTACCTAAGTGAAAAGCCTTTCCTTCAGTTTCTTGGGTAATTTAAGTACTGAGAAGGTGGCTCTAATGTGCAAAGGCAGTCGTTCCAGGTTTTAAGAGTGAGATAAGAGTAAGCACAACTGCTGGTTCTGCATATGTGGGGGATGTGTGCGAGTAGGATTCTGTCTGAGCAGTGGGGTCTGGTTGGTTTGTGGAAGTTGATGCGGTTATTGAGGTATGCAGGGTCAATGATGTTTAAGGCTTTGAATGTGTGAGGATGGAGTTTAAAGGGTGCGCTTTGGTGGTGTGGATGGGGAGACAATGGAACTCTTTAAGGTGCGGAGTGATGTGAGTGCGAGGTTGAATGTGACCCCGGTCACAGAGTTCTGTAATGTCTGGAGTTGGTTGGTGAGCTAAGCGGTGATTAAGGCATAGAGAACGTTGCTGTAATCCTATTTGCTAGAGCTTAGGGCTTGATTGGCAGTTCTGCGAGTGTTGGTTGGGAGCGATTTGAAAATCTTCCTTAGCATCTTGAGTGTGTGGAAGCAGGATGCGGAGACTGCCTTCACTTAGTTGGAAATTATGAGTTGGCGGTTGATGACTATTCTAAGGTTATTGGCATAGGTAGCTGGAAGGGGGGTGACTCTGAATTCACGAGGGTGCTAGGTGGAGTCCCACAGTGAGGTGTTTCTATCAAAGTTTACAACTTCCAACAGTGCTGAGAAAATTGGTGCATGGTCTTGAAGGATGTTAGATGAGAGTACGCATAGAGTGTAGTTGACGCTGATGTGACGTTTGAAGGTCAGGTGCTTCATGCAGGTGAAGGCGCTTTCTGGGATGGTGGAGCAATGGATGGATTCTTAGTAGATGATATTGATACTGCCATGTCTGATAATTTTATGTCTGGGAGGCACTGCTGCAGCGATGTCGGGGGCCAAAGAGGGGGACAGCCAGGTTTTGATTAGGAAGATCGCATCCGGTGAGCTGTCATGAAGCAGGTCTAAATCTCAGTGATGTGTTTTGTGAGGGAGCGAGTTTAAAGGAGTATGCAGGATACAAAGGAATGCAGTGTGGCGGGAGTCAGGTGTGTGCAGTTGAGCGTATTATAAGCATTGAGTGTTGGTGATAAGGGCATAGATGGTCATAGCGGGGTAGCAGTGGGTGTCATGAGGACCAGGGGTTCCATGCATGGGGGACACAGACAAACACAGATGGGCTTGACTTTGGCATGTCTTTGGTGTGGCATGCCCGCTATGCATGGAAGTGGGGAGGAGAACTGGGTGATGAGTGGAATTGGGAGGGAGAGCTTGTGTGGGAGAGCATGAGAGTGCAGCAAGAAAAGTAGGATGGCTGCAGTGGTGAGGGCACCACAAGAGGTCAGGTGCAAGGGGGAGAAAGCAATAAGTCGCAAAAACAGGGTAAAAAACAGCCACATAGCAAAAAAGGCTAGAAATAGAGGCACAGAGAACAAGGGAAACAAGAGAGAGCGTGTAAAGGTGGGAAACAGTGGCAAAAAGAGTGAACAATGGCACATATAAAATCAAAGGAACGCAAACAGAGGGAGAAAGAGCGCTATCAGTTGAAAAAACTGTGGTAAAGGGGGGATAAATTGCACAAATCAAAGCAAAAGAAAACATACAGAGGCAAAAAGTTAAAAAGGTGTTAGAGAGAGTGAAGGAAAGAGACAGGGTGAAGCATGAGAGAAAGGGTGAAGAGAGAGAGAGTGACAGCAGAGAGAAACCGCAGGAAAACAAGACTGGGAGCCTCAGATGATACCAGGGTAGGGCCCACAAGTACTGGGCCTGGTCAGAGGACAAGGTGCAGGTAAGTCTAAGGCGCAGGGAAGTCTGTGTAGGGCCAGATAGCCATTACTGGATAAACTAACCAATAAATGCATTTCTGTTGTTGTAGGTCCTCACCTTCAACTTGGGGCTATAGAGCCAAAGAAAGCCTTTAATGGCCAGTATGGCCATGCTATGGTGAGTTATAAGTGTGAGTTATAAGGCTATAATATACAGTGTCATTCGATATTCTATGCTTTTTCAGCAGCAGATATGCTTAATAACTTTAACTTTAGTGTATACTGTAGCTAGGGTTCAACGATCTGTGTTAATTTTCAGTATTGAAACCACTTTTCACATCTTTATTATTCATCAGTGGTCAACAGTAGCTTCCTCGTACTTACTTTTCTAAGAAACGAGCAAAGAAATGAGTGAGGTGAAGAGAGCACACAAATGCACATCTGAGAAACCAGGATAGATCAATATAAGAATCTAATATAAAGTGATTTGACAAAGAAATGGGAAGAACCGAAGGATTGGGAGGAGAGGCAAAAACATGCATTTTTAATTAAATAGAATGGGAGGGTGTTAGGCACAGAAAAGAGGAGGCACTCAAATAGTGAACCTACATTGGACACCTTTTACTACATACCTGCACCTAACCCCCTGCTGCATTTAGCCAATCCCCCCACCCTACTGGAAGAGAACAGGGAGAAAGGACATGGGGGAGATAGCAAGCTGACCACAGAGACCAGGCAGGCATGGGTAGGGATAGCCAGCTGACCACAGATGGCAGGCCAGCATGGGCAGGGAAGCACAACAGACCACCCAGGGCAGGAGGGAGTGGGCAAAGGCAGCACAATGGATCAAGGGGGGCAGCAGGGAGAGGGAAGGTGTATGGGCACCACGATGACCACTGAGGTAAGGCAGCAGGGTCAGTGGTAGCAGAATGGACCACAAGGTATGATGGAGGGGATCAGCCACAGAGAATGGAGGGCAGTTAGGATGTGAGCATTGGTAGGGGCAGCAAGCTGACCAGGGAAGATAGGTTAGAATGAGCAGGGGCAGCACCTTGACCATGGAGGGCAGGGTCAATAGTGGCAGCAATATGACCAAGGATGGAAGGTGCCAGGGACAGTGGCAGTACAACATACCACAGAGGAAAGGAGGGAGGAGGCAGGGGCATGCACATGGAGAACAGAGGGTAGGCTGGAATGGGCAGGGGCAGCAAGCTGAGCATGGTGGGCAGGAGAGATGAGCAGGGACACTTACATGAAGAACGGAGGGTAGATGAAGCAGAGAGGGACAGCAAGCTGACCTGGGAAGGCAGGTACCAGGGTCAATTGCAACAAAATGGACCATAGAGGGCAGGAGGGAAGGAGCAGAGGCATGCACACAAAAAACAGAGGCATGGGGAAGTGGGCCAGGTGCAGGGGCAGCAAGCTGACCAGGGGGAAAGTTGACGGGCAGAAACAGCAAGGTTGACCATGGAGGTCAGAAGGGAGAGGGCAGGGGTACGCACACAAAGAACTGAGGGCAGACAGAGGGTGGCCAGGGGCCTCAAGCTGTCCATAGAGAGCAGGCCGGAATAGGCAGGGGCAGCAAGTTTATCACAGAGAGCAGTAGGGAGGAAGCAGGGGCATGCACCTGGAGAACTGAGGGCAGGGACAAGGGGGCAGGAGCAGCAGGATGATCAGGGATGGCAGGCCCCAGTGACAGTGGCATCACACTGGACCACAAGAGCATGAGGGAGGGGGCAGGGGCATTGATGCAGACAATGGAAAGCAGGAGTGATGAGTGCAGCTGCAAGGGCAGTCAGTTGACTAGGGAGGGCAGGCAGCAGAGGCAGTTGCTAGACCAAGGACCACAGGGGGCAGGGGCAAGCACATGGAGACCGGAGTGCAGAGTGGCCATGGGCAGCAAACTGTCCAGGAAAGACAGGCACCAGATGCAGGAGTGAGGGGGCAAGGGCATGTACAGGCAGAACAGAGGGCAGACGGAAGGTGGGCAAGTGCAGAAATCTGACCACAGAGAGCAAGGTGGAATGGGCATGGGCAGCAAGTTGAACACAGAGGGCAAGAGGGAGGGGGCTGGGGTATGCACATGGAAAATGGAGGGCTAGTGGGAGGGGAGCAGGGGTAGCAACCCGACCATGGAGGGCATGTGGCAGGGACAGCACAACAGACCACTAAGGGCATGAAGGAAGGGCAGGGATATGCACATGGAGAACAGAGGGAAGGAGGAAGGGCAAGGGGCAGTAGCCGCAAGATGACCTGGGAAGGCAAGCACCAGGAAAGTTGCCTTAGGACACCTCCATTATCATTTGACTGAAGCAACATCACAGTCAAACTACCTGTCTGCCCTTGGAGCAGGTCATGCCAAGCGGGCACCAGACACTTGGAGCCAGAGGCCAGAGATCCACAGGGCTCACCCCCACCTCACCGGTAGGTGAAAAACAATAAGAGTAGTGGTATTTCACCAGCAGCCTTGGGCCTCCTACTTATCCTACACCTCTCATGTCTCTTCACAGTGCCAGACTAGAGTAAACTGCAAGAGGAACTTCTTTCCCTGCTGATTCTGCAATGCCCCTTTCCATGGCTGTGGTTTTGCTAGATAGTTGGTAGGGACAGTTGTAATCTCGTTAATCCATTCATGAGTTTCACTAATTACATGATTAGGCATTTGGCAACCTTAAGTGAGTCATTATTTCTCCTACCATTTGCCTGCATTTCATTGAATTTATTCACTTTAACATTCAGAGCACTGGGCAGAAATCATATTGTGTCAACTTCCGCCTTGGGCCTTCATGATGCTTTGTTTTAATTAAACAGTCAGAGTCCCCTGGTCTCCACCAGTTCTAGTCAGGCATTGGCCAAGGCAGAACGTTGCCCACAACCCTGACAGAGTCATAGGGAGAGCCAACCACCGCAGCTGGGCCAATCCATAAGAAGGGCCCAGCTCACTTCCAGAGTCGCTACAACCATGGAGGGTGACGCCTCGTCCAGCCATGATGTACGCTCAGCCTTGTTTCAAGCCCCAGCCTGATGACCTAGCAATTAGAGCCAATTCTTATCCCAAAGATACAGATCTGACTTGCCAACTTTTCTTACCTATATTGCTCCAACATGATAGAGTCTGTTCACCTTGGAGACCTGCTGAGGATACGGGTATGGCCCAGTTCGAGATTTAAACCATCGCCCCTGAATTTTCAGGGACCAGTGAGAGCTCACCGGATGCTGCCAGGACCACAACACTTTCCAAGGATTAGGCCCCTCTCTCGGGGCAAACCCATTCCAGGGTGCCCAGGCCTTCAATGAAGAAAAGAGAACTCTTCCCTGGCTCCAACCGGCTTCTCCGTGATCATTTGTGTTATCGCACTAACCACCGCGAGGGCACCCGTCTCTATGCTTTGGGTTCAAGCATCTGAACCTGACTCCATTTTGATCGGCAGAGAGCATCGGAGACCATTGCCCATCCCTTCCATATGGCGCTCACCCATCTCTTAGAACTGACTAACCCCTGTTCAACTGCTATTCACATGGAAGCTTCTCTACTTCGGCCAAAAAAGTTCTTGTTTAAATATTTGCTACTGCCACCAAGCTTTGCAACTGCGGTGGCTCCACCTGGGCCCTTGGCCCATGCGTCCGTGTACACCACAGTGGCCCAGCTACCCATTGTGGCTTAGCCCCCACACCTGGAAGAATAGGCGATGACCGGGTATGGGACCGGTGCTCCTATGCCATCCATTTTCAGGGCAACTTGATGCGGAAGGTGAGTTGATACACACTCCTTAGCAGATTCCGACTTCCACCGTCCGGCTGTCTGTATAAACCAGCAACTTTTTGGGGGACTAATGAGTGTCGGGAGCCTCAGTTCATCCTGCAGCACCGGTTCTGCTTATCTAAATTGGCCCACTAGGAGCTGACATTCTGTGCCCAACTTCACGCCAGTGAGCTGGACTTCTTACCCATTTAACATTTGAGTATAGGTTGAGATTGTTTTGGCCTCAAGACCTCCAATCATTTGCTTTACCAGATAATACTGGGGTTTCCGAGCTCCACCCATCCTGAGGGAAAGTTTAGAGAGAACCACCTACTAGATGGTTTGTTTAGTCTTTCACCCCTATACCCTGGACCGATTTGCACATCAAGATCACTATGGACCACCACCAAAATTTGCTCTGGCTTGGCCTTGCCCAGTCATAGTTCATTGTCTTATGAATCCTCTCACAAACGCTTATACCCCACCACCCCGACAGAGTGAGTGAGACAAGCTGGTGGTGCACCCGCCATGAGGCTGCGGGAGGATTCTACCCCAGTCTACATTCACCAGCTACCACCTTCATTGTGCTACAGGGTGTTGATCGACCCTCTATGTTCCGCACATGTAGACTCCTTGGTCTGTGTTTCAAGATGGGTCAGGTGGATAACTGGCATTGCGGCAGACCCCTAGCACTGGACATGGGCCTCCTCACCCAGCGGCATGATGCAGTCGGGGTTCACAGAGCACATTCTGCCCTAGTCAACGGTCACACTGGGAGGAGGCCCCATCCCTCTTCCCTGCCTCTGTGCACACTTAGAGGGAGCAAAGCAGTTGTCAAGAGTGGGTGCGACAGCAGTCAATCTCCTTCAGCCCCTTGGATAGGGTGAAGATGCTGCCAGGTGGGGCTGTAACACTCCTAGGCAGGGCTGAGAGCCATCTGCAATCCTGAAGCCTTCCCAGCCAGTTATGATGGGGTCACGGTGCACTGCCGTGTTGAATCCTCTGGGCGGACTGCATGGACCCCACCCATTTACCACTAGACAGTTTCAAGCCCCGTTGAACTTTCTCTTCAAAGTTCTTTTCTACATTATCTTATAGTACTTGTAAGCTATGGGTTTCATGTCCATATTTAGCATTAACTGTATTACTCCACCTGTTTTGCGTTGCATTCCTAAGCAACCAAACTTTGAGAAGATCCAATTCCGGTACAAAGGGGGCCGCTACTAGCCTAATACCATTTGTGGGATGTGCCTTGATAAAAATGACTTGGGCCCAAGATCGACACCGGGGAGTTGGCTTTCTGTACACCACATTTCCCACACCAGCCGCCAGGTAGGGATTTGGTGCTGGGCTCTTCCCTCTTCACTTGGCATTTCTGAAGGAATCTTGGCTAGTTTCTTTTCTTCCACTTCGTAATATGGTTACATTTAACACGTTGCCACATCTGTTTGAGTACGTAATCAGATGCTAAAGTATAGGGTAGCTAGACCATTTCCCTGGGCTGCCAAAGTTGGGGCCTCTTTCGCACAGGGTGATCATGGCAGCACATCTTTCTTAGATCAGAAACCGAATTCCACAGGGCCAGCATGGAAACTAGACCCGTGGGCAGGCAGGGGGCCTTCCCATCCCCAGCCACAGAAGTGGCCTCCCAAGGCGGTGCACACTGCAGCTGTGGGACACCACAGACAGCCACTCACAGCCAGGCAGCCTTGGTTTTATAGGCCAGGGGCAGACTAGACACCTACCTGCCCCACCATGGTGGGGAAGACCAGGCGTGCCGGCGGCATACCTCTGTGGTTAGACCAGTGGGAAGACCTGCGATGGGTGTTCAGAGGTCTGTCCTTTGGAGGACAAAGGGAGCAGAGTGAGGTGCAGTTTTAGTCCAGTGGCAAACTGATCAAGGAACCCCTGTCTAGGCATATCTATCTCACTTGGCCGTCTAACTAAGAAAAGCACAAAATGATGCTTAGAATACTTGAATTAACCTCAGCCATTTGTAATTACTTAGGCTGCATTTCAGTTAATTGTTTTTGTTCAGTGTGTCACTCTCGACAGAGACCAATTATATGCAATTTAGACTTTGTCCTTTCTCCAGTAGGAAGAATTAAGCCTGAACTGTCTGAGAAGAACCCCTCTGCACAGTTAAACAAGCAACCCTAGACCAGTTTAAGACTTTTGGGCCTCATCCGTAAGAGGCAGTTTGAGTCAAATGGCATAATAAGTACGGAACCCAAATCTGATCACACCCATCGCAGTTTAGATGCCTCATTTAGGAATTTGGATTTACCGTTTTGACAGTTTTAAAAACAGAGTAACTATTTATAAAGTGAAGTTATCCAAGATAAAGTATTCAATGAGCATTAGCTTTTTGAAGTAGCAATGACTTTTATCAGGTTTTACAAGTATCACCATTTGATTTTATGTGTTTACAGCTCTTTAAGCCTTTGAGTGATGAGATATAGTAAGAGTATATACATTCTTGCTCGTTATGGAGAAGGAAGTTTGTGCTGGAATCACTGAACGCGAGGGTCATTTGCATACATTTGGAGCACGGGCGGGGCAGCCTTTATGCCCTGCAGGCAGCGTATGGCTGCTGACTCACAGCTCCTCCTACAGATAACCGTGTTATCTGATTTATAACACTGAAAGTGCTCTGGTGAAATGCACGTTTTTCTCGTGCCTCAAGATTCACATTAACCGTTCATTGTCTGCCCTCAGCTGCTTTTTACAGGCAATGGGATGCGGTTTGCGGACAGGTCTCCCCAGGGCTTTAAGGGGCCGGGTCCAGTTCTTAAAATAAAAATAGGGGCTGAAACAGTTCCCTATCGGACTCTCGATTTTTGCCCTCACCCTCGGTGTGACAAAAAAGAAATCTTACCTGCAGTAGTACCACCCTTCATTGCTTTTTATGTAACTTAAAAGAGGCTCTTTTTTTCCACTTTTAAATAGCACAAACTCGGCCGAAGATATTGGTGCGCAGTTACATTACACAATGACATTTATTTTTTTAATCACAGGCTGTTGAGCCCATGTCAGGCTCAAACCTGCTCTCTCAGCTTAAAAGTCATCAGCTTTAGCCTTACACCACAACCTCACCCACAAGAGCTGAAGCATTTTCAATATCATATACAACGAAGTCATAGCTGTTGCTTATTTCTGCTATGCAACTTACAACCATTGGCAAAGCCAATAGTCCTGGCTTCTTGTAGGTGTAATGTTACTTGTTGCATCATATATCTGGCTGTATGGACAGAAGCAACAAAATGTCAGTGGGGCGGCTCACTATGCTAAGTACAGATTTTTAGCTTTAGTGTTTTAAGCCACGGCCTTAATTACATCAGCCACGCACCTATAAGAGACCCCCTAGTTTTTTCATCTCACTTAAAGCCCTGGGTCGCCCGCAGGAATGGGTTCAATTAGACCCCCTTTCAGGGGGGTTGAGCCTGGGGGCGAGGTGAGCTGCGCCCCTTTTCTGATCACACCCAAACTCCACTGTGCTTCGATCATGCATGAGTTGAGGGGCTAATGTGCGCAAAACCACCGTATTTCGGGGGATATCCTCAAGAACGCATGATAATTATCGCAAAATTAGCTTAACGCAACTTTGCACATCACAGTCTATCGCGGGAAAATAACGCTGTGTTAACGTTGTATTCTCAACCCGGCGGCACCATGCGATAGTCTCACGACAACGCGCCAAATGACCGCATTAAAATTAACGCGACGCCGAAAAAACGCGAAACACGAACACGAAAAAAGTTGAGACGTGGCCAACCGTGATAAAAAAATCAGCGATAACCAGCGACAGGCCTGCAATTCCCATGCGTCATGCGGGAAAGTGCACTATAAAAGCACCTAAAACACAAACAAATTAATTAAAACTGCGTAGCACCATGGAGGAAGCCGGAGCAAGTACAGAGGACAACCAGAACCCCACAAGCCCCCAGGAGGACCTACCTGGGACCTCGGGGACACGGAAGGGCAAGGAGAAGAAGACGAGGAAGACGAGGTTCAGTCCGCAGGAAAACAGGATCATCATCACGGAGGTGATAGAACACCACCAACAACTGTTCGTCACCTCCAACGTGTCATTGGCAAACAAAAATGCAATATGGCAGTCCATCCTGCACAAGGTGAATGCAGTCGGAGTGAGGAGGAGGACAATTGGAGAGGTCAAGAGGCGCTGCAATGATCCGAAGCGCAAAACCAAGAAGAAACTCGCTGACAACCATCAGGCAGCAATGCAGACTGGAGGTGGCAGTCCAGCGGAACACCAGGAGCTGGACGAGATGGAGAAAATGATGGCCACAGTCATCAGTGGGGAGACGGTGGCAGGAGTTGGGGGTCCGGACACTGCTCAACATGACCTGACACAAAAGCACCAGGGTGATTCCTGAACAGGGACTGGGGGGACGGGGGGAGATGTGCACAATGGCACACATGCACAATTAAGTAGAGCACACTGCACACCCACAATGACTCTGGATCATGTCCCTGATCCCCTTGGCACACTGCAGCACACATACAAACAGCAAGTAGGCCCCCGTCCACTATGGGCACAAAGGGGTCCCTCCCCACACAGCACCAATCTCACAACCAACCCATGCACACATGTCAAAACCAGCAAAGCTGCGTGTCTGTGAGCCACACTGACAATGCAAGTGACACTGCATGATGAACAGCATGGCTGCAGTCCAATTATCATGACATGGTGCACGCCACGACACTGAGGTGGCTGAGTGTGGAACACATCCGTAAAAGGAGCAGGTCACACTCTGACACATCCACGTGCACAAACAACCCCTGACGCCAACAACACATCTGCGGATAAACCATGCCCAGGAGTCCAAAATCCGAACTAGAGCCAAAATTAGCCAAGTCTGCAACATCCCAGCACTGTAGAAGCACAGAAGTCAAAGGCACACTGCCTCAAAGGGATAAGGGGCAGCAAAATCACAGCTGCAGGGGCGACTCTCCCACAATGCAGCACACACACATAGCAATAACAGCACATCATCATTGACGACAATGTGGTACAAAGTGCAACACTCTCACTACAGAACAGAGGACACAACTGGTTCCGCTTGTGCGTAGAAACTGGACAATCACATCTGGCATAGCAGGAAACTGTGAGATGATGATGTACGTCTACAACCTCACATCCGTGATGTAGTTCAAATGTCCACTGTCCCGCATCAAAAAGTCAGCTTCTCCCAAACAGTCACAATGTACATTGCCATGCAGTCTGTATGTAAACTTGAACAATGCGTCAACATACATGTCAACACAATGTCAAAATGCATCTCTCCTTCACATTGCAGAGGGACAATCCACACCTCCTGCAGAGCAGACCAGACAACTCATCAGTGATGATGAAGAGGAGCTCCACACCTTTGACACCGACGCCCTACAACAGCTCATGGACAGCTACGGCAACCCACCTCCAGGAGCAGGGCAGCCCAGCTGCATCAAGGAGACCCCACCCCCTGCACAGACCATGCAGCAGGAAGCATCCACCACCACGCCTGGCTCCCAGCACCTCACCGAAGAACACATCGCATTCCAAGGCCATGTGTTAGACTGCCAGAAGCAGGTGGCTGAACAGGTGCGGGTGGGGTTCGACCTCATGGCAGCCAAACTGGATGCCATACATGGGTGTCTAAGTCCCATCAGGTACCACTTACACTCCCTAACGGCCACCCACAGTTCGCTCCATGATGTCCAACAATCCATGCCCGACATCGCTGGAGTCATGACTCTGAGTGGAGAACAACTGTCTAGTAAGAGTGGCCTCAGCGATGTCAGCCGAGAGTTGGCACAGATGCTGAGGATAATGGAGAACATGGAGCGGATGCATGCGGAAAGAATGGCTGCCACGATGCACACCAGCGAAAAGTTGTTGGGATCTTCCATGCCCTGCAGATCCTCATCATCGCATTGCTGCCACTAAGGCAGTTGCTGATGAATGCTGCTGGTACTTCTACACACACATCTACGGCCCCTGATGTGTCAGTGGCACACAGTGCTGCAGACCAAACATCAGCACACACATGTCAGACAGATGACATAGAGGACGAAGATGCGGGTGATTCCACCTTTGTAGTAAGAAGGAGCCAGTAGCATTCTTCTCCGCCATATGCCCTGTTTCAGCTTGTTTCTGCCCTCTGCATCATGCCCTGTAACAACACCTCCCACTGTCCCCCGAAACACTCTGCGACACTCACCTTGGACCTCGACATGGACTGCCATATCTTGTTTGCTTACCAATGACACAGCAATCAGACTGCGGACTGTACTCTTCCTCCTCCGATGTACTTGTCAATCCCTAAATGACTCTGGCTGGCCCTCCACTGGGCTACAATGTAATGTGGAATTTGCATGGCCATGTACTGCTCCAGCTCCGACACTCCACCGAATGTGAATAAATCATTCAAATTCACACAGATGTGTCATGTCCATAATCGATCAAGTATGAAAGTATGGATGAATGTAAGGACATTGATTGCCCAAAAAGGTACACCCTGGGAAATGAAAGCAATGCGCATGTGTGACCGTGACACACATAGGAAGTGAGATGACTGGGAATGTGTGCACTAGCTGTGGCCTCATTGCTCTGAAACAACAATCGCGCAATTTCTCAGCTTTGCCCCACGCAATGTTAGAAATAGGGCTGGGTATGAGATGTCAAAGTCGTTGGCAGGCCTAAAGTAGTGTCCACCATCACATTTGACAACAGAACATCTCTTCGCATACCTACTCACACTCAACTGGGTGGACACAGCCTGTAGTGATGGATCACATTGATCCACATGGCAAGAATATGGACACCATACTCACATTGCTGAAGAAACGTAAGAGCACAGGTCTATCAGCAACTTTCCCAACCACTATGTCTGGCTCACAGAGGTGGAGCTGGCAATAGGGACTCACCCCTAAGTGAAATGCGTCAGTCAGTCCATCCCTGTGTACGGACAATGCTCATTGAGGCACAAGATTTGTCATTCTAATCAACACACATCACAGTTGAACACTAGTGGAGTTGCGTAGACTTTATTAGCATGTGCGTGTCAGTACGGGCAAGACAAGGGCCACAACATGCAGAACAATGCATCAGACACTAACAGGCAGCATTCAGTCACGGTACAGTTCCATGTGACAGGCGTTGTGCACGCGCCCGGGATGTTCTGCCATTGCGTTGGTGGCTCTCGTAGAACCGGCACTCTTCTGACCTGCGGCAGTTATGTGGATGATATGCCACAGCTCGGAGCAATGAGTCGTATGTGTGTGCAACGTTTGGACGTATGGGTTGTTGTGTACGTAAGTGTCAAGGGCATTCCATTCAAGAGTACCTTGAGCAAGAACTTCTGTGTGTGGGGTGTGGATACGTTGGTCTTTCATCAGCGCTGTGCGTAGTGTGGGAGACATCATCATCTGCCATGGTATCTCTCTCAGGGGGTGCCTGCCACATGCAAGACCAAGGTCGGAGGAGCAGATGTCCTTCCGCCTTATGTATTGAGACAAAGGAGCTTTCATCCCTAATGTTAGTCTGACTACTGCTTGCATTCTTGAAATGTGATGTGGCTTTTTGCGCTGCAATTGAGGCTAGGCCTTAGGCTTATGGTGCACCAATGACGATACACACACAACAGTTGGCATGTATGAGCCAAGAGCCCGAGCGGCCTTGTGCTCCTTGTACAATCCCGTCGTGCATGGCCGCCCTCCGGGTGCATGCAACATTGCAACATTGTCGATTGCGGGCCGTGTGGCGCAGACACTGCAACAGAGACACACGCATCAGTTGGTTTCCTGTCCAGCCCAGAAATGAACCACGCCCAGAGACCAGGGATAATTATTCACACCCCTACGCTGGCCTGGCGTACGCCGACCCAGCCCACTCAGCGTACGTATAAAGGGGGGGACGACGACGCTACGTGTCCCAGTTCTTCCCCACTGCCAGAGGTGACATGGCTGCGTCCGCCTGGCATATCACGGGACTCAATCAGAAAGGGTCCATGACTTGCGTTGCACAGAGTTGGTGGCACCGGAAACACTGCGGCCGTCACGGGCCTACCGCCACGGGACGGTGACTTTCGGTGCACTGAGGTAGGGGCACCTTAGGTGCTGAGCGGGTGTGCAGCCTGCGATGATGCGCCGTCCTGGCGGTCCGGACTGGTAATGGTTTGTGTGAGCCCTGCTGGACCGCAGTGTAGGCCTGAGCCAGCGGGCAGCGCGGGCCTACCGCCACGTGGCATTGCCTCGCGGTTCACAGAGTTAGTGGCACCTATAGCGCTGAGCTGGTGTGCAGCCTGCGATGGTGCTGTGTGCACTCATATGATCTCTGCCATTGCAAAATCAAGACCCAGAATCACGTGTGTGACCTGGTGGCCCGCAGGGCGGGGCTGCATGAGGTGGAGGCTGCCAAGGTCGCGCGCCCCGGGCTTGGAGCTTGCACCGGCATGTGGTGGGCCCTCTTGGAGACACGCTGGTGGCGGAAGGTGAGCAGTGAGGCCTGGGTGTGCAGGGGTGGGCATACACTGCTGGGCGGCGGGAGGGGCTGGGGTGAAGCAGCCTGTGTGCGCAGGGGCGGCCAAGCGATGATGGCGTGTGCACTGATATGAACTCTGCCATTCTTACATCTGGACTCTGTTTCAGATAGGGGACCTGGTGGACTGCAGTGTATACCGGCACGTGGTTGGAGACACACCGGTGGCAGCAGGTGAGCAGTGAGGCCTGGATCCACAGTGTCGGCACTCTCTCTCCCTCTCCCTCTCTTCCTTTCACTGTCTCTCTCTCTTCCTCTGTTACTCTCTCTCTCCTTCTCCCTCTCTTCCTTTCACTGTCTCTCTCTCTCTTCCTCTGTTTCTCTCTCTCTCCTTCTCCCTCTCTTCCTTTCTCTCTCTCTCTCTCTCTCTCCTTTTCTTTCTCTCTCTCTTTCTCTCTCTCTCTGTCCTTTGATGAGCGCATGACACACCTTCTTATCTTGAATTTTGTCTTGCAGGCTGTGTCTTACAGATTGTCCAGAGAAGACCTGCCATGGCTCTTCCAAATAGTTGTTTTGAGTTGAATTTGAATAAAATCACTTGTTTGGAAATTTAAAGATGAATGGATGATTCTCCTTTTTCTGCCCACACATGAATGTTAATTGTTCTACTTGTGCGACATCAGGCGAATTGTTTTGTTCATGATTTCTTGGAGTTGATGTTAAATTTCTTTGTCCGTGGTAGTGCCCCGGGGAGGGGGGGGGGGTCCTGGGTGTGGTGGCGGTGGGTGTTGTCGCCCTCTTGGGGCTCCGAGCTGCATGATCAGTAGCTTCATGGCATCTGTTGTTCTTCAGGTGTGGCTCTGGTCTGGGCTCCCTTTTGTGGTGCAGGTTGTCACCCGACTTAACACCAGGTAGAAGCAGGTGTTAAATCCCTGCTGCTAACGCGCCTTATCGCCTGTTTTGGGATCTTAGCGCCGATCTGGCTGGTCGTAGAGAATATTGAGATGTGGTGTTTTCGCGGCTTTTTGCACAGGAACGCCTACTCTGCATCTCATTAGCGCTAGTTGCCGGTGTCATCCGTGGCGATGTTTCTTGCGGCTGCTATCGCAGGAAAACTGTCGATATCGGCTGTTAGCACCAGCTTGTGAATAGGGCGATAAATCTATCGCCACTTTGGCTGCTATAAAGTGCCGCTAACTCTGCGATGAGTCCTTGAGAATATGCCCCATTGTCTGTAAGAGGAAAGATTGAGCTATTGGCATTGTAAATGACAATGCCTTTTATTTATATGTTTTGAAAACCTGCAAGAGGTGCATAAACACGCACTTTGTACTTATAGTCATTGCTTATGAGAAGCGAGGCTGGCATTAACTATGCCTCTTTTACTGCCAGCCGTGCTTCTCGTAAGCAAGGACTATAAGTACAAAGTGTGTGGTTACGCACACTTGCAGGTTTTCAAAACACATAAATAAAAGGCATTGTCATTTACAATGCCAATAGCTCAAACTCTCGCAAATGTGAGACCTGTTGCATTGCAAATGCTTGTTTTTGTGTGCTTCTTCACTCTCTGTTGCCTCAGTGTAATTTACAAAAATGCCTACGTTTGATGAAAATGTTCAAAGTAATGGAATTGAGAAATCTGCATTTTCAGACTTGAACATTCCACTTCATAAATAATGCTAGCTGTGAAGCCTTGCTTTCAGATGGGGCTTCTAGAACCAAATGTGTGATAAATATATGCTAAAGTTAAATTATTAAAGTTTCTGTTATGGCTCATTACTATTCTGGGCTCATTTTGTATATTTACCGCATCTGTGTCGGAATCCTCAGGATGAGATGTTTGTTGGCTCGTTAATCAGTTTTCTGATTCTCCTATTAAAAGTCGGAGAGCGCTTGAAAGCAAATAATCTTTACTTTTGGAAAAAATGTGACTGCGCAGCATTTTGTACTTCCAAACTGTTAAAGAAAATGTGAACTTTTCATACACATGAACAGTTTCAATACTTTATGATGAATTGCCACTTGTTTAAGACGGGAAATGGGAATGCGTGCTTTAAATATATTTATATGGGTTATAAAATGACCCCAGATAGTATAATGTTTGACCAGTGAACATTGCTCAGTGCTTCAAGATTGGCCGGGCATGCCAGGAGACTTGGCTGGCGTTTAAAAGACACCGTCTGGATTACTTTTCTAGTTTCCAAAGACATCAATTTTTTTATTTTAGCAAGTTTTGCAGTGAAATTTAATGGACCAAAATTCCGAGGGATTGTATTCCATAGACTGATTCTCACTAAAACCGAACTATAATAGATGTTGCCTGATAAGGATTTTAGTCCCGTCGGTCAGGGTCATAGCCACGGGAGCTGGGTGGTATCAGGGACTGTGAGGGCAGGGTCAGGCCTTGTTAATGTCTGCCCCCCACTCCTCCAAATGCTTTCGTAACTGGCAGAGTTGATGATGGAAACTACTGTTAATGGCGAGTTTGAGTATCATAAACCGCTACTATAGATGGACCAGAGGTTAATCCCCTAAGGATGTTGGTGCTTCACACTTGAGTTTGGTCTTCAAATCTGTACATTCAATGTTATGTGAAGTAAATTAGGCTCCACAAAAAGAATAGAGAATATTTCAATTTCAAATCTAGGGGAGATTTACTAAGATTTTGCGCAGTGTTTGTGTCACAAAAGTGCAAAATCTTTTTTCCTAATTTACTTTCCAGCGCTAAACTTGTTTAGCACTGGAAATAACGTAAAAGTAATGCTAAGCAGCGCATAGCGCTGCTTCGCATTACTTTGTGCCATGGGGGTGTGCCAAGGGTGGTGAATGGGCGTTCCCATGCAACCACCCAAGGTTTCTCACGCTAAACCCAATTTACCAAATACAGTAGATTGGGTTGAGCGTGAGAAAACTGCGCCCTTTTAAACTAGGTGCAAGAAAGGCAAAATGCTTTCATTTCCCCTTCCTTTTCCGACTTTGCTTGCGTGCTGAATTGTGCAGCACGCATACAAAGTGGGAAAAGCTTTCCCTCGTGTCTAGGCATAGTATTTTGTACGGGAATGGTATCCTTCCTGTTCCAAACACATGCTGGACTCACACACACTCGCTGGCGCTATAGCGCTAAGGTGTGTGGGTGGCTCACGGCAGCTGTAATCAGCGCCGAAGCAAGGGAAATGGGAGGAGAGAGCCATATCTTTGAAAATATGGTGCTCTCCTGCTCCCTCCCTGTCACACAACGCAACGCAGCCTCGTTGGGGGCTGCGCTGCTCTGCGTGGAGATTTGGTAAATCTCCCCACAAGTTTATTAAAAGTTAATGGTTTTCTTCTGTAATTGTTTACCGATGGCAAAATCAGAGTAGTAGCAATCTGAAATCAGAATGCATATACTTAAATTAATATGAACGTTATTTCACATTTTATGGAGCAGAGAACGGACCAGTGTAAGGCCGCCTCAAAGGGAAAGACAGAGGGAAAATCAGTCCTCTTTGTGAGAGAGCACTCTAAACATCTGCTCTTCTCTAATTTGACTCTCAACGGGACTAAAAGAAACACAATCTCTAACATTTTACACACTTACATGCAGTTCTCATAAGTCGGTCCAATCAGGTCAAAGAGAAATTATACTATTACATACTCGTTAGGTTTACCAAGGTATTCTTACAAACAAGCTTCTCTCTGCGTTCTTCAAACTTACACTATCAGTCACAAGATAAGCTACATGGACTAGACTGTACACTGCAGATGTCTCTTGAATGCACTATTCAGTTAAACTTTCCATGATAATCACAATGAAAAGAAAACATTTGTTCAGATGGAAAAGAAGGAACAAGAACATCACTTTCAAAAATTAAAACACCTGTTTCCCTAAACACAAAGCAGGATGACAACCAATGATAGACATTTTGATTTCAGGTCTACATTAACTATAATCAATCCTAACGTGGATAAGCATAATTTCTCTCTCAAAATAGCAGTAGCATGTCTATGTGGTAATGTTGTATAAACACAGGAAATGTTTAATATCAAAACATTGTCCACTACCTTAATTCAAATTAAATGCATTTACCTTGGAATGCATAAAAAGCAGTCAAAAAAAGAGGCAAGTCCAGGTCTTTACTATAGTGTATTTCCCTCATATATCAGAAGTGAGTTTTGTAATTCCATTATATTTTCATTTAATATTTTCTCTTTTGCAAATCCAGAACATTATCCTATCTGTTAACGCTGGCGTGCTGGGCTTAATATTGGTAATTCTGCATAACAAAATGTATGCAAATTTGCTGGAATTACACCAGTTTTGCACCTCTCTAGTTTTCACTGAGCAGTGTGAATAGACATACACACTACTCTGATATCCAGCTGAGAACACAAATGTGAGCAGAGAAAACAAAAAGGGAAAGGAGCTATAAGCGGTGTTCTGAATAAAAAGTGTTTACATAACCAATAGGTCCACTTCTTTTTTAATAATGAACAAGCTTTAGATGTATGGTGTGCATATCTTTTAAGACTTTGTGCTTGTTTTCTTAATTCTATTTCCTAACTATTACATCCTTGTAAACTTTGTTTTTTTTGTGAATTTCTATGTTTTTTTAATGTTATTTCCTAAACTATAATGTCCCTGTAACATTTGTTTTTTTGAGTGAATTTCTAAGGCTTTTTAAATTATATTTCCTAACTGTAACCTATAATGTTTGAGAATGAGTGTGTGAGTGAGTGCATAAGTATGTGAGTGAGTGTGTGAGTGTATTAATAGGTGTATGAGTGGGTGTATGAGTGTCTGAGTGGGTCTGGGAGTGGCTGCCTTAGTGTCTCACTGGGTGTGTGAGTGGGCTCGTAAGTGTCTGAGTCGGTCTGTGAGTGGGTGTGTAACTGTCTCAGTGGGAGTCTGAGAGGGTGCATGAGTGTCTGAGTGGGTCTGTGCGTAGGTGTGTGAGTGTCTCAGTAGGTTTGCAAGTTCCTCCATGAGTATGTGAGTCAGTCTGTGAGTGAGTGCATGAGCTTCTGTGTGGTCCGTGAATAGGTGTGTCAGTCACTAAATGGGTCTCTGAGTCGGTGCATGAGTCTTTGAGTTGGTCTGTGAGTGGGTGTCAGAGAGTATGAGTGGTTCTGCAAGTGGGTGCATGAATGTCTGAGTGGGTCTGTGAGTGGTGTATATGTCTGAGTGGGTCTGCAAGTGGGTGCATGAATTTCTGAGTGGGTCTGTGAGTGGTGTATATGTCTGAGTGGGTTTGTGACCAGGCCACAACAGAACAGCACCTGCCCATTTATCCAAAAAGATTTCATACTTTTGCACAAAATATCTCCCAAGTGGAGTACTTTCTACTGGTTAAATACTAAGTGCTGCCTCCTTCTGTAAATGTCTAGCACATATTCTACACTACATCTGCGTAATAGAGGATGAGGTGTGCATGTAATTTCAGCAATGTGATTGTTCCTCGAGTGTCTTCATCCTCAAATATGTGATAACGCGAATCCTCATCAAGAGAAGATGACGAAACTACTAAGAGGTGAATCTCGACCTAACAGGGATACTTCCCTTTAACTAAATGAAGTAAGTGCTTCTTTGTTTGGTGGATATGCCCTCATATTCCTCTGCAGAGCGAATGTGTCACCTGTGTGGCAGGTATGTATTAGGGCAGAATAAAAATGACAACGGATAAAAAACTGTGATTTTACTTTTTCTTCTTCTAAAGAGTTTTCTAGTAACTAAAGAGACACTTTGACTGGAAAAATAAATTACCTCTCATTAATGAATAAGGCACTAGGCACTATGGGGTACAAGTTGTGACACTGGTGGTCTGTGTGACTAGAATAAAACATTATACATATTTTGGATGCCAGATATGCCAGATACACCTCCCTTAATTTTTATATAAAAAGAATACAACAGTAATACATCACTACAGTTCGGTTAGCACTGCATTATCTTCTAACAAAAATATCACACTGGGCATTTGGTTGGTTCACAGTGTTAGACAAGCCAGGTAGTAAAGCCAATCAAAAACATTTCGTAATAGAGGGGCAGACCTATAAGCTATGATGATCATGATGACTCAGTCATTGAACCACAATGAAGGGGTGGAATTATTGTCAATGAAAGACATATGGTGTTAGTTGGCAAATGCAATGGGACCTCACTTATTCAGTCATGCTGCCCTGTCATGGAAACTGCTGGTATACTGTATAAATGAATTACGCAGCACACAACATTGGCGGGGCGTTCATGACCATGTCCACTCTCTCATTAACTCAACTGTTAGAATATGAGCAGGGAAAAGGAAGCCTTTTCAACAAACATACATGGTGAATATTATTTATAATACTAGCTTACTTGGGCCTGCAATTTTCACGGTAGACAGTAGAGTATCAAAAATGTGTTCTTAGTCTTACAGTACCACAAGATATATAAGAGAAAGGGAAAGATTATTACCAACAAAGCAGTAGATAACTGAACTAGAGACTGGAAAAAGTCAGCTACCAAAAAAAAAAAAAAATGTATAAGGAAAAAAACAGAAAATGCACGGATAACAGGAATGAAACAAAAATTGAATAGGGAAGTTGGGAAAAAAAGGAGACAGTATAAAAAATAAACAAGGCAAAATTTAAAAGTAGCATAGTGGGCAGAGCAAAAAGAGCTAATCCATTGTGCTTTGCACGAGTGGGTTCGTATGATATCTCGTCCTCGTTGCCACATGAAAGGAAGATGGCAGGTACGGGTTTCAGAGCAACTTTATTTCTCGCCAGAAACACCAGCCTCCAGGCAGCAACTCCAATCCTGGTACCTAACACCAACATTCCAATACCCCAAGATTCATTCTACCCTAAGCCCAAAACAATCATAAAACCTAACATTAGGGAAATTATAATAATAAATAATAGGACTTAGAGGGGTTAGCAGAGCACTCGGCAGCGGCGCAGGTGGTAAGCACCTCCTGCTGACCAGCTACTCCCCGACCCGTGTCCGCAACATCCCTCTTCTTGCCCTTGGGTGCTGATGTAAGAAATTAAGAAGATAAAAAAAAAGATTAGTGATTCAGTTAATCTCTACAAAATTATTATTACTGGTAAACACAATCACATTGTACTTCTCTAAAACAGATTGCCTATAGCACTAGTTTTGAGTCTATCACCTATCGTTTAGTTGCCCAGACTAATTCTAAAATCCCTATTCCAATTTTCCTTAACAAAAACTACATTTGGAACTTATCCATTGCAGTGAATGATCTTTGATTCTATTCTCATTTCTCAAATCCCTTGATGACCCAACTCTGTCTCCCTTTTTTGCAATGCATAGAATCATACTACACATCACTGTGAAACAGCTTGGAACTATATGAGCTACATAAACAAAGTCATAGAGAGAATGCTAACACTGCTATCACTGATTCACTATGGTGATAGAAGGACAGAAGAGTCTTCAATGGCTTCTTAATTAATCAGCCAAAGCGTGCACTAGTGATGAGTACAATTAGGTAGCACTCAGCACCTGCCTAGCAGAAACTAGAAATTAGATCACATATTAATAATATTCTTAACATAAACTAAACGTAACTTACCTCTGTGTGTGAACTTCTATTCAGAAAAAAAGGATACCATTAGAGAAACAACAAATAATTAATACTCATAGAGTACCGGAATTGTGACACCGAGCAGGTCGTGCTCAAGGTCAAGAATATCTACCCAGCAGTGTGTTAACTGCTGGATGGTGCGTGGAACCTAGCTGGTGTACCACACACACTGGCACAGCCTCACCCAGTGCAGCTGACACTCCAGCAGGGGTTATACACTACTGGGTCATCCATCTGCTGCGAGCATGGAAGGGGATGTGGTGCTGCACAAAACAAACTAGTGCTGCCACCTCCTCCTCACTGAAGATTGCCCTGGGCTGAACACATGGGTGGTGGCGGCACCTCCCACAAGGTAGGCGACCCTCTGCCATGGTGCTGGGAGGGGTAAAGAAAGATTAGAAAAGAAACAGGAAAAGGAAGGAAAGGGAAGGAAAGACGAAATAAGGAATTAAGGGGAAAAATAAACAAAATACAAAAAGTCATGAAAAACACCCACAAATTTACAAACAAAACGTAACATACACAAACACAGACACACACTAATATAACATTTAAAATGAGGGGCAGATACGTTTGATAGGGGGAGGATTAAAGAGATTGAAGAGGGATTTAAAATTAGGTCAAGCACCATAACAGAGTAGAAAAAGAATATGGCCACGCCCATGCGATCCGCATGGTGCAGTTCGCGCGTGATTTGGAACGTGAGGATGCACATGAGAACCACATGGTGCCGTTCACGCATGATTTGGAATGCTAGGACGCACTCCGCATATCGCATTGCAACGTGAATGGGTGCACTGGCAAACTCCGCGTAGCATGGCAGAGTTTTCTGAGCCACTCTGAGGATTTCCGCATAGCGTGACTCCACAAACTCCGCCCAGGCCTATTGCTCATTTATCGTTATCTGATGGTCTCTTAATCTATTGTAATTCACCTTGCTTTGAGCTAGTGTTGAAAAAGGAACAGTCCTATTGGTCATAGCTTGTGCAACAGACTAACTACAAATGGTATGAGTGATGGTTGTATGTCAGGAAGGAACATATGCGCCCTCCTGGAATTGGTGAAATAACATGGTGAGTTGCCTGCCGAAACATATGTACAGAGTTTTATAGGAGAATTATACCTTTGCTATCCATTGGCTCCAATGTGATAGACAGCTCATCAGAAAATACTGAAAGTAGTTTGTTCAGCTGGTTCAAATTTTTAATCTGCCAATCAGTTTGCGCATGATAACTTGATGACATAAAGTGCATAGTTCCAACTTGTTGCACAGGTTCCTTCCAGAAGACAGCTGTCAAATGTCTAGTCACTGATAAATGGTTGCATCAGTACAGAGTGTTTTACTTTAAATTGTTGTTAGAGAGGAGCAATGATTGTCCTCAATCTTGATCCACTGATGAGGTTTTGCTGTATTCATTATTGAGACTTTTGTACTTGATCTAGAAGGGGAGACTCTAATGTTACTCTGGTTATGGTTAAGAGGATGAGAGGAGGTAGTTTTGTGGGGGCAGGTGGATATGCCTCTGTCTTACCATGTGAAATTCCTGGACACTATGTGAAACAGTAGTAACATTTAGAAAAGAAGAAAGCCCATCTGGTATGGTAAATGTTCATACGTCATTGATATTAGGAAAAGTCTAAACCTTGAGAGGATGAATTGTGTAGTGCCTCCAAAAGTGTTTTATATATCTTGATCATGGATGGTGTCATTTTACTCAACCTATGAAAGATCTGAGACTTGGAGCCCACAGGATATAAGGCTTCTGTTTCTGGGTTTCTCTGTGGTAGCAGTGCTCCAATGGCCACATATGTGCATCTACAATGAAAGGCAGGGTTATGTTGGCTGCTGAGGAAGGACATTTGGTACAGATTTCTGCTTATTGGTGAGGAACCGTGAATGAAATGCCAAAACAACTTGGACAATCCTGTGAACTTCTTTCACTGTGAGGGGTTTAGACCATTCTTGTACTACTTTCACTTTAGGCATGTCCACTCAAGTGGCCTGTTTAATTTTTCTATATGGCCACAGATATTGTCATAGAACATGCAGAAATAGAAATGGAGTTAAATGTTGCATGTGGGCTGCAGTGTGTGCTTTTATCACCCACATATCTTACAAAATTATATGGATCAGGAACACCATTGTGCTCTTAGTAGGCTGATTTTCAAAAACACTGCAATAACAACATGGAAAGGTAAAGTGTCTTTGCCACGTTGGATAAATATTTTTATATATTAATAAATCATCCCTAAAGTGTGTCTCATAATCCTACATGGCAGGTTGCTTAATATATTAAAAAAAAGTGGCTCCCTAAATATTTGAGATAGGGTGTCTTCACAGTGGCTGCATGTTCAAAAGCTACTTTCAGTAGAGGGTATTGCCAGATAGTGACAAAGATGGTCACAGATTGGATGAGCTTCCGGGCCTGCCAGCTGAATCCCCCAAATATCCTGATTAAATATCTGAAATGACAGTCATCAAGGTATATGCATCACAGAGAGAGTAGGTGGCTGGTTTTGGGCTGCAGTGGCAGTAGGAAGGGGGCCAGACTATGTGATCTGGGTGGTTGCACTGGCAGTTGTAAGCCTGCATGGGCTGTGCAGCTATGGCCCACCAGGCATGTTACCTTTTACACAAACCTCTGTGGCTGGAAAAGAGGCAGGAGCCATGTAGGGAAGGAGTGCAGATGGTGCATGGATGAGATTGACGTAGATGGCCCGTAGCCTGCAGCTGCGGCCGAACCCGCTAGCTCCTAGGCAGCCCTTGATGTTCTCACCCTGGGCAGCCCTGCATGTGCCAGGCTGGATTAGAGAAGGTGTGTGTGAAAATGGGATAATCCTATACCCTCTCTCCCCCTGAGAAACATGGACAGGAAAGTGGAGAGGGTGTGATGGGGGGTCTGGAGGGGTGTGATGGGACCCACTATGCCCCACCTCCAACCAATTGGAGGGAAATGGGGAAATGTAATGGCCACTGTGAGAAATTGGAATATTGGTTGAGGGGATGAAACCCTTCTCAAGCAGCAACCACAATCCATGCCATGGTGAACCACAAAAGTCACAAAATTAAGATGTGCTGGACCCTCTGGTAGCTTGGCATGAAAGCAATCAGGATTAGCTTGGAGGCAATGTGTAAAGTAGTTATGCAGAAGTCAAACAGTAATTAAGTGAAAACACACCACAAGAAAAATCCGACACAATAAATAAAACGATATCAGAACGACAAAAATCCAATTGGTAGAACTGGAGATATGCAATTTCAAAGTCTTAAGGGAAAATAGCACCAAAAAGCACAAAGGACCAACTTGGGTTATCTGGTTGCAATGGACTGGGACAAAGTCACAAATTCAAGCCTCCCCCACTGGCGCATGAGCCGAGAGCAGGACCTAGTTTGGCCTGCTGGACAGTAACCAAGTTGTACTAGGACTGAGATGCAAGGTCCTGCATCGCACTGCATTGAACCGCGTCAGTTATGATGAGGCAGCCGATCAGGAGCTGCGATGCAAAGCCTACGTCAAGATGCGCTGCTCTGCATTGATTCTGATGAGATCGTCGATCAGGAGCTGCGAGGTACAGCAATGCAAGGTCCTCTGTCGTGCTGCATCAAGTTGTGTCACACTGTGTCGGTTCTGAGAGAACCACTGTTGTGCTAGGAGGAGTACACTCTGATGCCACCCAAGGATCCAGGACCTGGGGGCACATCTTGAGGATCAGGACTCACTCCAGCAGAAACCAGCAGAATGGCACAAGTAGGTCCAGCTGAGTCTCTGGAGTTTGGTATGTCCCTTTAGCTCAGAAAAAGAGTCCAGTCAGCTAGCCCTTGGAGTCACTCTGATGGTTCTGAGGTCAAAGAGCAGGTCCAGTCTTTCTTCCTCAGGCAGCAGGGCAGCAGGGCAGTCCTTCTTCTGAGTCTTCCATAGGTCTATAAGTGATTAGTGGCTCAAGAGGTCCAATATTTATACCTGGTGCCAGCTTTTGAAGTGTGGAAAAACATCTATACCACCCTCACATCTGGTTCTGGAAACTTCCTCCCTTCTCCTTTCCAGGCTGCCAGTTGTCTGTGGTCGCAATAGGTTGGTGCCATGTCCCTTTGTGTGTGTGCAGGGGCAGCCCTTTGATATGTAATAAAGGCAAGGAACATCTCTGCCCTCAACCATAATGACAGGATGATCCTGTTGTGTCACTTTCTGGGAGGAATACACAAAGGTCAACTGTGAACTACACCTAGTCATGTGACCCAGGCAACAGGCATCAAACGGGTAGGAAGAACAAAATGCCAAGGATCGTATAACATTTTGTCATACTTTATTTTAGGAGTGAGTGTTGTAGTGATGAGAGGGTGAAGGGGTTTGAGATGTGGGAGGGACAGGTATTTGTTTAGTTTTAGTGGCACACGCAGTTTCAATGTACTAGAAGCTGAAGGAGATTGAGTGTGGGCTTAATGGGAGAGGCATGTTTTGTTAAGGTCAGCAGTGTATGGATAGCTGAAATGTGTCTTTCGTTCCGTTACAGAGACCCCTGACGAAGAGCCAGTTAGGCTCGAAATGCATTGGGCAGATAGAATAAGTCATCTTCTGCTGCAAGTTTTTATCTTGACCTTTATTTTAACGTGTTACTGCGAAATGCCTTATGAGCACTCAGTGGACATATGAAAAATGAAATAAAGAAACAGGATGGAACTCGGCTGTCTCCGCAGTGATTTATAAAGTTTTTTGGAAGGAAGATGGAATAAGGAATTGTATAAGTATAGATATAAAAATGGCGAAAATGGATAATTCTACAACAAGTGTTTAACATGAGGGTAGTTTCCCATACAGCAGTGCGACAGAAGGGTGCGGCAGTTCGTGCCCGAATTTTTTGCTTAACATTCTAAAAGTGCCATTTTCAGAATTGTGACTTAGAATTCGACTTTGCCATTAAAGAAGGTTTTAAACTAACAACTCATTTAAATGTAAACTTAATTTTCCTATCTTCTCTCAAACTTAAGTTATCGCTTATTAAATGTAATACGGTAAATCAATGTTATCGTATGGAAGAGATAGGCCTTGCAATAGTGAAAAACTACTTTAGAAGCTTTTCACTACCAGGACATCTAAAACTTAAATCCACTTGTCCTAAATTTTAAATACTATGCACCCTTCCATATGCGCCTTCAGGGCCTACCTTAGGGGTGGCTCATATGTATTTAAAAGGAAGGTTTAGGTGTGGCAAAGGGGCTACTGTAGTGGGTGGCACAATGAGTACTGCAGGCCCACTAGTAGTATTAACTGAATAAGCCCTGGGTACACACAGTACCACTTTCCTAAATTCTTACAAGTAAATTCAATGTGCCAATCAGGTGTAAACAAATTGTGACATAATTTAGGGAGAGAGCACAAGCATTTTAGCACTGGTTAGCAGTGGTAAAGTCAACAAAACAAATTCAGCAAAACAGGAATGGGAAAGGCAAAGCATTTAGGGGACTACCACTCAAGGGAGTCAAGTCTAACAGCTGCAACATATATAGACAAGGATTGGTCCTGACATATCTTATTTTTATACCAACAAAAAGGTGCAAAGGACTGAGAAGGTTTCAATCCAAACGGTCATTCAACAAGTTATACTGTACATGGAGTAATAATGCAGAGAGAAGGACCAAAGACAATTTGAGAGAAAAAATCTTTGTTTTATAGAATCTATATGAACATGCCATATTCAATAAGACATTTTGACAGTAGAAGGTTGTCAGGAGAAACGAAAAGAAAGTGCTCACGTGCAATTGTGAACAAGAAGAGATAAGAGAGAAATCAAGAAAAAATGAGAAACAAAAATACTCTAATTTTCATATATAACACTGGTTGGAATGAGTCATTGATTAACCTAACCAATGTTAGGCCTGTATAATGTATTAATGATCTATCTCATTGCTTAGATGTCCTATTTTAAAAAATGATGTCACATATTCAGAAATACATCATTCTAACCATTATGCAAGGGCCAATGAGTTGTATTCCAGGCCAAAAAAGGGAAATGTGTCGACGTTTCGACCTGTCTTTCGAGTAGCGGGTAACTTCTACCTCCGCATTCAGGTCTTCATCAGGACAAAAAGACAACCGTGATGTTAGCCAGGACAATCCATAATTGTTATGTTGTCCAAGATATGAGGAATCAATCCTATTCACAAAACCTGTAAGGTGGTCCCCAAAAAGGAGTAAAAAGGGGCCCCAAATGAGCTTCCAAAATTAATTCCATGTTTCAGTGAAGAAACAAGCGAGATCCAGAATGTAAAGGAAGTTACTTTTCCTCTCCTGTGAAGATGGGAATTCTTCCAATTGCCCGCTCGGCATTGGTGAGGCTCTAATGGACATGGGTATTTTACCCCCACAGTGAGGATCATGTTGCTCTCGGTGCCGGTGGTGATTAAGGCCCCTTTTCGTATGGATTCACAATATGGTTTCTGCGGCAATGCCCTGCGATTTCATACAGTCTGGATCTTGCTTGTTTCTTCACTGAAACTTGGAATTAATTTTGGAAGCTCATTTGGGGGCCCCTTTTCACCCCTTTTTAAGAACCACCTTGCTGGTTTTGTGAATAGGATTGATTCCTCATATCTTGGACAACATAACCATTATGGATTGTCCTGGCTAACATTACTGTTGTCTTTTTGTCCTGATGAAGACCTGCATGCGGAGGTAGAAGTTACCCTCTACACGCAAGACGGGTTGAAACGTCGACACATTTCCCTTTTTTGACCTGGAATACAACTCATTGGCCCTTGCATATCGGTTAGAATTATGTATTTCTGAATATGTGACATCAGTCTTTAAAATAGGCCATCTAAGCAATGAGATAGAGCATTTATGCTGTATACAGGCCTAACATTGGTTAGGTTAATCAATGACTCATTCCAACCAGTGTTATATATGAAAGTGAGAGTATTGTTGTTTTTCATTTTTTCTTGATTTCTCTCTTATCTCTTCTTGTTCACAATTGCACATGAGCACTTTCTTTTCACTTTTCTCCTGACAACCTTTTACTGTCAAAATGACTTATTGAATATGGCATGTTCATATAGATTTTATAAAACAAAGAGTTTTTCTATCAAATAATGTTGTCTTTGGCCTTCTCTCTGATTTATTACTCCATGTACAGTATAACTTGTTGAATGACCGTTTGGATTGAAACCTTCTCAGTCCTTTGCACCTTTTTGTTGGTATAAAAATAAGATACGTCAGGATCAATTGTTGCTTTCACTGAATTCATTCCCAGGTCCTCTGAAGCCTTCTGGGAAAACCCCATTAGTTTGTAATGGTACATATATAGACAAGGCATGATGTAGAGGGTTTCCAAAGACTGGGAAACACAAAGTGACCTCTCCTATCTCCTTGTAAACAGTGGGATCTGAACTGAAAAACAGGGGCACCAGAGTGGTGCCCAGGTAGTCCCGGGGAATAGTAACAAATTGCAATTCAGAAGAGGGCTGGAGGTGACGGAGGAGGCTGGAAAAGTTGGGGGCCTCTTGGCAGAAAAGACAATAAGAGGCATCAGTAGGGAGATGAGAGAAAGTTGACAGGCCATAGGGTGGCCGCAAATCAAGTAAGTCCTCAGGCCATCCACATAGGTAGGTAGCGATAAGCACCCAGGTGCAACCTACCCCCTCTGGTGGAAAATGACCCACTCTGAAGGGTCACCCCAAATCTTATTCCTTCCTCCTCCTATTTTTCTGACCTTCTTTTTGTTGGCTTTAGGACTCTGAGCACTTTATTACTGCTGACCTGTGCTAAAGTGCATATACTCTCTCCTTAACCGCTTCGCTGCGGCCGGAATTCCCCCGCTGTGCTGAGGAATTCCACGCGTGCGTGGTTCGGACGGCCCCCGGCCGTCCTCCGCACACGCCCACCGTGACGTCAGACGGCCGGGGGACGTCCGATGCACACAAGGGGTTAAAAATGGTATCATTGGTTTACACCTGTTTGGCATATTTAATTTACTTGCAAGTCCCTTGTAAAGTGATATACCATATACTCTGGGCCTGTAAATTAAACTCTACTAGTGGTACTGCAGCACTAAATGTGCCACCCACACCAGTAGCCCTGTAAACATGCTTCAGGCCTGCCAATGCAGAGCCTTTGTGTGCAGTTTTACTGCCACTTTAACTTGGCATTTAAAACCCTTTGCTAAGCCTTAAACACCGCTTTTATTGCACATTAGCCATCCCTAAGGTTGGACCTAGGTAGCCCATAGGGCAGGGCGCTGTCTACGTAAAAGGTAGGCCATGTACTTTTAAGTTATGCATGTCCTGGTGGTGAAAAACCCTTAAATAAATGTTTCACTACTGTGAGGCCTACTCCTCTCATAGGTTAACGTGGGGAATTCCTTAAAACACTTTTAAGCTGTAATTCCTGATTACAAAGGAGTAGCTGTTTCAAGTTTTATATCTTTGGAATGATAATGATGCATTTTCTTTACTGGTAAAGTTGGATTTAAACATTTCTGTTTTAAAAATGCTACTTTCAGAAAGTGGATATTTCTCTGCTCTTGCAGCTCTGTATGCCTGCAGACTGTCTCCAATACATTTCTGGGGTGGGTGACAGCTACACTTTGTGCATTCCTTCTAGCCA
This sequence comes from Calotriton arnoldi, assembly GCA_963921515.1. Taxonomy (NCBI): domain Eukaryota; kingdom Metazoa; phylum Chordata; class Amphibia; order Caudata; family Salamandridae; genus Calotriton; species Calotriton arnoldi. The sequence continues at coordinate 575,177 of CAWUFW010010737.1, read as the reverse complement.
GCCACAAATACAGGAAGGTTAGCTGTGTCTGAATACTCATCTGCATTCTGATGGCTCTTCCTGGGTAGGAAAGGAGGGAGGGGCAGACACTTACTCCTGAATAGGCAGTGCCCTGTCCCCACACAAAGGGCTGATTACTTCCTAATGACACTCTGTAGCCAGAGCTGGACCCTTTTTTGAAGTCACCCCTACTTCAAAAGCACCACTGGAGATAAGTACTGTGGCTCTGACCCCGCGAAATCTGACACTTCTCGACCTACAACTGGATTCTGTCAGAAGAACTGCTGTGCTGCATCAAGGACTGCCACTCTACTGGACTGCTGGCCTGGAGGTCTGCTTTTCTCTTGTGCTACCCTGCTGCCTGCTGTTTATTGACCCTGCTGGGGAGAGCCTTGTACCAAAGTGATCTCCAAGGGCTTGTTGGCTCGTCTCCTGTTGCTTGAGACTCAGGGATATCAAAGTCTCCACACCTGCTTCTGTGCCTGGTTCACTGGAAGTTGACCCAGATACTTGCACCAGAGAAATTGACGCATCTCCAGTCTGCATGTAGCAGAATTGGCACTTCAGCTCTGTTGCAGGAGTAGAATTGGAGCATCACACTCAGAACCAACCCATTGCCTTGGGAGCCCGACACATCAGGACCCCGCACTGCCACAGTAGCAGTGTGGAAAGATCGACGCATCTCTTTGACTGCATGGAGAAACCCAGTGCATCGCACTTCTGAACCAACGCATCTCTGCGCTTCATCTTCGGAACCAACGCATCGCCACCACTGCATGGAGAAAATCAACGCATCACCTTGACTGCGGGCTTGACATCGATGCATTACTTGTCCACACCCTGCATCTCGCTGTTGCGACCAGGACCAAGGTACTCTGTTTACCGGGCCTGCGTAGCTCTTGTTGCCGGCCTGCGCTCCATCACAGTTGGCTTGAACTTTTGACTTTGCCTCGGTCTAGCGCGACCAGATAACCCCCATTTGGGCTTACTGCTTTTAAGCACTAGAACGCTTTTTATTCTTTAAAAATTAATATCTCAACTTCTACTTCTTGGATTTTTGTTGTTTTGGTCTTGATTTATTTATGAAATTATTGTCTATTTTTCGAAACCAGTGTTAAGTCTTTTTGCGGTGTTTTCATTGTGTTATTGTGTCTGTGTGCTGCACAAATACTTTACACATTTCCTCTTTAGATAAGCCTGACTCATCTGTGTCAAGGTATCAGAGGGTGAGCACAGGTTATCATTTATTGTGCATATAGCTTACCCTGACTAGAGTGGTAGTCCCTACTTGGACAGGGTGTATATCTCTGCCAACTAGAGACCCCATTTCTAACATTCCTTCACATCTCCAGCACCAAAGAAACCAACCACTTCATTGGAACCAGTCCAATGAGCCGCAGGCCTTTTGTACTCTGGACAGACTCTGGAGCAACAACAGTGAATGATAAGAAAGGATGCCCCTGCTTCAAATATAGACTGAGATCAAGGGGCTATCTCAGCCTAGCAAATCAAAATGGACAGCTATGCAATATAAAGGTAAGATGGGTACCAGAAAGAGCAGAAGTCTTGAGCATTGAACTGTTTGTGAAGGACTATATACTTACCTCCACGGACTGGAGGGCTTGTCCAATTTGTTTTCTCAGTTGAAAGAGCCAACAGGGCTCCAGCGCCTCCTCTGAAACCAGGGGCACTGCTAAAAACAATCATAGCCAGCATTTTCAGTTACTGCAATCAGCATGTGATTCTTCAAGCTACCAGATGAAAAAGGACATATGAAATATGAAAACATCTTGATACAGGTTTTACCAGACTTTACTCTTCCAGTTCAAAGGCAAAGGAACAGCTTTTAGGAGGTAAAAAGAGCCCAGAGAGACTGACAAATATAATATTTTATGCTGTTCCAAGCGAAGCCGAAGATCCTACCAGAGGTCAGATCCTGGAACTTCACAACACCAGAGGAATCCTGGGACCAGACTGGGAATTGGTGCCCCGTTCTAAAAAGGCAAAATGCAGAAAGAAATTCAAAAAGAGCAATTCAAACATGAAGGAAAGCAAACCCAGACTATGGAAGAGATGGATAAACATAGAAAGACAGTCTATTCCCACACAAAAGGGGTGGTGGGTAGAGGGGAACAACCGATTATGATAGAACAGGAAACACCTGAGAGGAACCAAAGACAAGGGGCTCGATTCACAAAGGTAAACCTAAACGTTTGGTCTAAACTTAGACCAAACGTCTACGTTTACAACTTTGGCAATTCACAAAGGCCATTTACGCGTGGTATCTTTACGTCTGCACGCATGGGAGCTTGTAAGCAGCCTCGAGGCGTAAAAGTCTAACCTCTCCCTATTTATCACCACAGAACTCGATAAATGATCGCGAGGCAGGTGGTATAACTATATACACCTCTCACTATCATGCATTAAAATATTTGTCCAGTGCATGACAATAGTAGTAGAACCAGGTATTTGACATCACATTAGTAGTGATTTCTCTAGGTCCTGAAGAATAGCCAATAGGGGTATGGCTAGAAACATGTCGACCGTTTAGGAATTAGGAACATTACCCCCTTTTTTCTAAAAATCCCCCCTGCTTTTAACCATACCGACTAGGGGTCAGAATAAAAAACAAAACCAACTAGCTAGGTATTTGTAAAAAGACTTCACTCCAGCTCTAATCACAACACCCCCCACTCCACCCTCCTAGATTATCTTGCTTGTCATCGCATAGTCACTCAAAGTGCTCCTGCGTAACTCGTAGGTCGCAGAATGCCCCGTTGCGCAGCAGAACAGGATGGACGAAATGATGAAGCATGCCAGTAGTCATAATTCTTAAAAAATCTTAATTTGGATTTGGAACTACAGTTTTAAAAATGTCTTAAAGTGTGCCTGATGTCGTGGACAAACTCTTTCTCTTATCAGTAAAGGGGCAAACTATACAGTTTCCCCATTTAAATATTCCAACCGTTCTGTTCAAACTCCACATTTCAGTAATGTTTGAATTCAGTTACTTTTTTGGTAAAGCTTGCCTTTACAATGTCATCATTTAAGTTTCCCTATGTTTTAAAGCAAACATGGGAAGATCCTGTTCTAATTGATTTGATCCAAGTATTTACCAATATTTTGTTTTATATTCTTAATAACTTTACTGTTAAGTGGTCCAAAGTAATAAAGTGGCTGAGATTATAATGAATCCTCTACTCTCATTCGTAGGTTCTCAAATGGTTTTAATGTAATGAATTGTCTAAAAAAGTTTCTAGTATGGTTCTACTACACTGTGAGAGCACTATAGGACTAGGCACTTGAGTCTCTTCTATATGAAAATGTATTGAATTAAAGGGTGAAATGTTGAAAGTAAATGCAAATGTTACACTGTGGTATGAAAATATAAATACAGACTTGGGTCTTCTCTTTGTGTGACACAAATTCCAACATTTAGATATTAAATCAGAGGTACAATTGATGTCAGGAGTTTAATGGCAAAATGTCCAGGGAAGGGCAGGGTGTCAGTTACTAAGCAAACACAAGGAGACGATGCACAGAGAGCTGAAACTTTTCAGACACTCACCCCCGTCACAGATCTGGATTGAAATCATCATCGTTCTTTAGCTCACTTTACCACCCCAGTTCAGACATAGCCATATGCAAATCAGTCTTGACCCTGTTCTTCATAGGAACAGTCCAGAACAAAATGCCAAGCCAGGTCTTCCCTGGACCGGGAACAAGCATCCTGGGACTGGTTCCGGGGTACCACCCCTCATCAACCAGGCTAGCTTGAATCCAGTGGCAAAGTGAGCAAGGGACCCATGTCTGGGCATACCCTGCCAACTTAGCGTGAACAAAGCAAACACAAGGAGGTGATGGACGGAGCGCTGAAACTTTTCAGACACTCACCCCCAGTCACAGATCTGGGTTGAATCCATCATCGTTCTTTAGCTCACTTCGCCACTCCAGTTACTCAGGCCATTTGTAATAATTGAGGATAAATAAAACTCCAACAGGTAAGAGAGTGGAGGATGGGGTGTTGGAACACTGGAAGCTAGATCGCTAACCACCACAGGGGTGGAGGTTCCAGATCATAAACCTTTTCGTAGTTAATAGGGGTATAGTGGTATAAAATATCTCTGCTTTAGGACCCCTTTGCCTGCATATAATTCATTGTTGCACTAGCTTCCTGCTTTGATAGTTCATTCACCTGTACAGTGTCCAAACCATTTGTTGTGTTTTTCCTGTTCGGTGCACTCGTGATCCCTTCCCTGTCTGCTTGTTTGTTAGAGTCTGTCTTATTTGTTTGTTTGGAGTTTAGTGGCTGCTGCGAGGTCTCTTATACCAGGGCATCTTGAGAAGCTTTGCTGGTGTTGCAAAGTGACCCCTTTTTGTATGGTCATCTCCAGTTTTTGGGACCTGCTGGTAAATTTGAACTTTAACACTAGGACACTGCTATCCAATGCCCAGTGCATTTGCTCTGACCCCTAAAACCAAGTCAAAATTGGCTTAATACTACATTTGGCATATTTAATTTGACTATAAGGTAATTGTATAAAGTGTAAAAACTGCAACTATGCATGAAAAATTAAATGTTACTTGTGGATTGAAGCACTAGATTGTGCCATCAAGTTGTGATTCTGAAAGCATGACACAGGCCTCCACTGAGGCCTTGTCTCCTGCAGCCTGCAATCTCTTATGGTTGTAGCCAAACCTGTAAAACCTAACTTTTTTACAGGCTGTGAAGAAATGGGGTGTATTATATGGTGTGGTTGTGCGACCTCACCGTGTAATACACTTATTAACCCCTTTTGCCCTAGTAGGTTTCATCTCTTAAACCCTCAGATCAACCCAGGGTAGCTATGCCACTGAGCAGCAAGGCTTACACAGAGTAACTAGTGTAAAGCATTTAAACAGAACCAAAGCAAAGCCAGTACACTCAAGAAAACCAACACCAATTTATAAAGCTAGGTTGTATTTTGATGTGAATTTAGACACTAAAACGAAAGAAATCCAGCAGAGGGCTCTGGCGATATAGATTTTACAAGTTTTGGCATGTGGCAACTGGGCTTCAGCCAGACCAAAGAGGACCTTGTGGGACATTGACCCTGCAAACAGGAGCCTAGCACCATTCTAGTGGACCAAGCAGCACCAGCAGGAAGACCCCCATCAACCTCGTCTGACAAACGTGACGGATATCCCGTCCACTGTATTACAAGTTCCAGAGGATATAATGGAATTACAATTTGTGAGAAGGGATATCTGTCACGTTTATGACAGAATAACCCTGCCCGCCAAGATCACAATCAGGCCCGTAATCTTCTTTACCAGTATTTCCTATGGGCACTGCTACAACTAATACACTGAAAATAACCTTAGGTGATTTATTCACTATAGGCACTTCCTAACATTAATTTAGGCATGTATAATTTAATAGACACTTTGCACCCTACCTTATGGGAAATAACCTTCATTTTAGGGGTAACTTATTAGCTCTTACAAGTGGGTTTCTAGGCCTGTGTAAAGAAATTCCTCTTTTTGTTTGGTCATGTCGAAGTTTTCTGACTGATGCTGCAGGTTTTTCGACTCTGAGAGTGCACTGATGCCTGCTAACCAGAACTCAGTGCCAGTACTCTGACCCTAAAGTGTACGCCAAATTGGCTGTACTGAATTGGAAATGGCTAACTTAACTGCACATTCCTAGTATATGGCACACTGGCACCCAGGGCATGTAAGTTAGAGGGGTACCCAAGGGCTTGCAGCACTGGTTGTGCCATCCTGGAGGCCCCTCTGCAAAAAATGAGTCTGCCACAGCAGACTGGCAGAGCAGTTGTGCACTGCTAGCCTGACTTTGCAATTGAAAGCCATGGCAAAGCACTACTTTCCCTGTACCACTGTGTAAGTCACACCTCTGGTAGGCCTACCAAGTCCTAAGGCAGGGTTCAACACATGACATGGACAGGACATGTATTTTACTTGTCCTGACAAAAAACACGGGAAACCACAGTTTTTACTGTGGAAATACTTGGGTGCCCAATTGCCGAGTACAGAATCACACTGACCCCTCAGCTGTGCTAACTCCTAAACAGGCCAACCAAAGTGGGCATTTCAAGGTATCAAACAACTCATTACATTCAACCCGACTTGTATCTCAAGTTGAAATACATTTTACTTGTTGCAGCATGCAGCTTTTACAAACCTGCCATTTTGCTGCCTTTGAAACTACTGTGCCTTCCGGGGCACACATGGAGCCTGTTCCACAGAACAGCTTTCTGCCCCCTGGAGAGGCTTGTCAATGAATCTCAGGTAGGAGAACAATGAGGAATTTGCACCAGAACAAAGTTTGAAAACTTTTGAAGACTTTTCCTACAGACCTCCAGGGCTTCAGCACTATCTGCTGGCAGTGGCGGCTCCTCTGCTAACTCGGAGGAACGTCGCCTCACTAGCGTCACCCCACTGCCCTCTGAGCAGTTAAAAAAGGAAAAATAAAATGATAATAACGCATTGTTATTATAATTTTGCTTTTCCGTACTTGCTCAGTTCTCGCGGTGAGGCGGGGCTGGGCTGTGCAGAGCAAGGGGAGGAGTGGTGAGAACTTTCTTAAGTGCGCGTGATGGTTTGGCCAGCTGTCTTGGGCAGGCCTAACAGCCATGCACATTTTGCATGTTCTCCACCAGACTGTAATGTACAACCTGGGTGGAGAACATGCACAGGCTCATAGTCCCCGTCTGAGCGACAAACCACGGTGCTCAGACCAATCACGACACTGCTGTCATGGTGACAGCAGCTTGGAATTGGCTTAGGCGAAGTCTGTGTGCTTCCTGCTTCCGTTCTGAGAATCGGTAGAGACGAGGAGAAACTGTGCCGCGGCGACCGAACCCAGGTAAGTAATTTTTTTAATTCCTTCCCCCAACCCCCCATCTCGCCACCCCCCCCTCCCCCATTCACTTGCAGCCACCACTGTCTGCTAGAAAGGTATCCAACCAGCAGGTCCCCAGCATTGGATTGGATTCAGCTTCTGAGCAGGTTCTTAGAATTCTCAAAAACTCCAGAGCGCCAGCAGCACCAACCTGCTTTATATTTCTGGCCTTCAGTTCTATGGCAGCAGCTACAGATTCAGCAGTAACCTGTGCGGGGAGTTTTTTTTCTCTCAAAAAGTGTGAAAAGTCCCACTCTGCAGTGAGACCTAGAAGCCTTCTAGACTTTCACCAGAACCTATCCACTTGTTGCATCTGACCTGGGCTCCACCGTGGTCGGCCTGAATTTGCAACTTGTTCCAGGTCAACTGCACACATTGGCTTACACTGGGTGCTTTATTTTTTTTTGCCACATTTCATGTTAAATTCTATACCAATTTATATCACCAGTCCCTCTTATTGGATTTTTATTGTTTGGTCTTATGTGACTGATAAAATTGTTCTCTTATTTTAAAGTTAGTTGGGGGGTTTAATTGTGTTTGTGACTTTTTCTACTGTCCTCCTGTGAGGTTACTGAATCTCAGCCACCTCAAGGGAGTTAATGATAATAGGGACTCTCGTTGACTTCATGTCATACTACCACAGGTTCCAGGTGGTCATAGGTCAGCCCCTGGTGTTTATACAGTTATGGTCAACACAAGAACTAGATTGAACCTCAGGTGCCATACATGTTTAGAGCCTTTGAAAAAGGTATTCCTACCTAGCTATATGACATGGCTCAAACTACTAAATACCGATCCCTTGGCCAGAGTCAAGGTCAATGGAATCGTATCAGACTCCTTTCAAATACTAACAGGCATGAGAAAGGGATGGCCTCTACCCCCATGATTTTCACGCTGAAATTGAAAGCCCCGGCATGCTGGATCAGTGGAGATGCACTGGTGCAGGGCCTGAGATGAGATGACACATGGGACATGCAAATCACACAATATGCAAACAACATTCTCCTCTATGTCCTACGATGCGATAGATTGTTACAGATCTTTGAAATATTTGGGAAGTACTCAGGGTTCTACCTCAAATGTAAGTAATCCATGCTTTACTCTGACATCATCTCCTTGTGTTTGCTTTGTTTGCCCTAAGTTGGCAGGGTATGCACAGATGTGGGTCCCTTGCTCACGTTGTCACTAGATTCAAGCTAGCCTGGTTGATGAGGGGTGTTACCCGGAAACCGGTCCCAGGATGCTTGTTTCTTGTCCAGGGAAGTCAAGGCTTGGCAGTTCGGACTGGACTGTTCCCATGAGGCACAGGGTCAAGACTGATTTGCATATAGCTGGGTCTGAACTGGGGTGGCGAAGTGAGCTAAAGAACGATGATGGATTCAACCAAGATCTGTGACTCGGGGTGAGTGTCTGAAAAGTTTCAGCGCTCTGTCCATCATCTTGTGTTTACTCTCTGACAGCCAGGATACCACCCAGAGCATTACATTTTGAAGAACTACTGGGTCACTCGGTTGGTGGTGGTGAATAACCAAGTCTTTTTCCCAATAGATACACCCTCCATTAGGAGAGAGCGAAATGTAATGTGCCCTGGGGTTACAGTTTAGGCCTATAAAGCAAAAAATGGATCAACGGTCTGCTAATGTATAGGTTATCAGTGGTAAAAACATGGAATGCAGCAACTAAACATATGGGATGGAAAAAGATCTTGGCTGAATAGAAACACTTTGTGGGATAGTGGCCTACTTCAGAAGGTTGGAAACTTATCGAGATTCCAGATATTAGATCTTTCAGCAAACTGGGCAATGTCTGAGAGCAGACAAGATTGAGGTGTTGAAGAGGGAATGGAGGATGATCGATACTGAGATGTTTTTTACACCTGCAGCTCAGACACGCCATAGCAGTCCACATTAAAGAAAGGCATGCAAATTAAAGACTATTCTCTGTATGAAGACAGGATCCTATCCAAACCCTTTCCCAAGAAAGTGATATAAACATATACAAAAAAATCAAAAACTCACCATACTCCATGGACGAGTTCCAGAAAGATAGATGGCAGAACTGAATGCAGAAGGTGGGGTGGGGGGGGTCATTGCAGGGCCCAAAGGAATCGGCAATTAGAGCAGGGTTCTGACACGTAGGCCCAGTACAAATAAGAGCCGTACATAGATCCTACACCAAGATCGATGTGACCAGATTTGGCAGAGCCAATACTGACACATGCCTCTAAGGAAGTAGCCAACCAGGTACACATTATGGTCTTGGCTCCACTTAAGATACTATTAGGAGTGTGGGAGGTGACACCTAAAGCAAGTCTCAAAGGTACCCCAGAACGGAATGCAATACTATACCTCTTAGGGATTTGTAGCGAGGTGACTCCACCCAGATACTCAAACATTCTTTGCAACCCTGGCCTTGGATAGTTAGACAAAAAGTGGCGAGATTATGGGGACTGTGTGCCCCGCCTGAGACAGAAATATAGAAGAATGATATAGATTGATGCATTGTGACAGAAAAATACATAGATAGAATCAAGGGGTGTCCAAAAAAAGTTGAAAAGATATAGGGACCATAGAGAACATATAGAGGGCTATTATAAATCAGGTATGTGAAACCAAAAACACATGAGTTGTAAGATTTTGTTTTATTGGACTTTTTAAGGTGATCTGAACTTAACAGATCTGGAATGGCATTCAAGATGGTTGCACCAGCAGGAGATAGGACAGTCCTGAGCTTATTGATCGAGCAGACACATGCCTGCTAAACAGATCATGAACTAATCAAGAGCACTGTGACCTAATATCTGTAAAACAACTTGAATATGAAACATGAACCCACGAGCAACCGCAATAAAGCCTTCACGGCTACCTGAATGTGGTGATAACGGGTCTCATTTACAGAAGGGCAGTAACAAGACTTTACCCATAAGTGGTAGAAGTCCCATCCCCCTCTCTCGTAGTCTATCATTGAGCAATGATGATGCACTGAAGAGTATGGCAGTCCCCACATTGTGAGGACTGCTCCACCATCATTCTTGGTGACCTCATCAATGGCATGCAAGGAAGGTTTAATGGCGCACAATGCAGTCATTGTTATGCAATGAAATGCAGTGTCTGTCTCACAATACAGGTTAGCTTGTATTGTGAGTACATATTGTGCACCCACTTTCGTGGTACTTTTCTGGTATCCATATATGGTATAATCAGTTCCTCCATGCTTCTCGCCCATGGCGAAACTGACACCAAAGATGTTCTCCTAGACTCGAGGCACCTCCCGCCTTAATAGTAGAATTACCAAGTCCCAAGTTAAAGTCGAATCTGGTTGGCATGAACCCACGGAACTAATAAAGTGCATTTTGACGCCCATTCAGCTACTTAATGCAATGGCAGTTGAAGCCACTCACATGGGAAATTCTTTGGTTATGGACAAGGTAGCGTTATCTATTTCTAACCTATCATGTACGATAGTTGCAGTTCCCTCATTACCTTAGCGACCCGGAAGACAAAGAAATGTTATTATCTTCCCACAGCACTCACATTCGAAGTCTCGGAAATAAATAAGCATAGAGCTGCCTGCATCATTTCATTCAGTCGAGCAAAACCGGATCTCAGAAGTTACCTTCTTTCATGTGTATTCTGGTAGTACAATGTGTTTCTTTTGATCCTTTCTTTTGTTGGAAAAAAAACTTGAATTTCGCATGAATGTTATAGATTATTTGAACAGATGTGTTTTAAAATTAAAGTAACCCCTTTTATAGTCTCTTTGTTTGTTTGTTTACTTTGTAGATGTATTCAACCCTTCGACACAGGCCTATGGAGCTTTAATGAAGAGCCACCAAAAAGCCTGGGTTGATGACATTTTGGCAAGCACTGCCCTCAGAATCTCTATAAACAGACTTGAAAGGTCTAACGTAACCACAGAAAAAGAACAGAGCTGTAACTTCTCAACATGAAATGCAAACTATCGGACCCCTAGCTAGGAATTCTCATGTTGGTTTAACTCATACAGAGTTAAAGGGCGCACATTCATTCATTGTGTATCTGAATCATGCACAAGTCATCTGAGGAGTACATCCCTTTATTGTCTGACACAGCCAAGCAACATCAGTCAAATACATGTACGTATGCTTTAAAGTTTAATTTCCTTTGGAATTTGAGAAAGTATACTTTTTTCAAATTTGTGACAAAGTGCTAAGAGAAAACGTGATGTATATCTGTGAGGCTCTGTACATAACAAACATTGGTAACTGCAATAGGTTTCGGCTATGTGATTATTAATACAAATATTTTTGTTGTAAGTTTAGCTTGGTGAACAGGTGTAAAAGTGATATGGTAAACTAATATTTGAACGGGGGTACCTGAATGCTAGGCACTATGCTACTATGAGAGAGAAAGGGATAAATAACGAGAAAACCAACAAAGGGAAGCACGAGAGAAGGAGGGACTAGGAAGGAAGCAAGAAGATAAGTAAGGATTTAAGAAAAAAAGAAAGGGAGGGTCAGCGAGCAAGTTAAAAATCAAAGAGAAAAGAAATGAGCGAAATCTGGGTAGTGAAAAAGAAAAAACGGAAATGTAGAGTTCTGGATGAATAAAATAAAGGTTTAGGATGTTCTGGTCACAGCACCTACTCTCTGGGCAGGATAGGTGCAACCAAGAAGAGCCACTCGCTAGTGCAACTACAAACACATGGCAGCGAAACTGGGCTCTCAAGTCAAACAGAAGAAATGGCAAGCAAAGATATAGGAAAAGCAGATGTTCAGCTATCTGAGTCCTCAGCTTAACTGTACAAATATGGTATACAAAAAAAAGTGAGGACAGAAAGGCAGAGGTGCAGTCATTGGAAGTACAAGCAGAAGAAGTGTGGTCTAGAAGAGCAACATCCAACGAAGGTACATAGGCAGCGGTACAACTAGTATAAGTGTGAGGGTTGAAGGGGGCAGCCCTTGGAGGTAGAGACAGCAGGGATACAACCTAAGCACTGTAGAGGTACTGCACACTGTACAGGCGAAACCTAAAAACATAAAAAGGGATTAAAATGGAAATTTAAAAAAAAACAGTGGCAAAGTAGAATTTTGGCCCACCAGAGCTGCACGGAAGTGCACTTCTTTTCAGGTGAGTGTGCACGTGTGATCAAAGTAAACAAACTGTTGCTCATATTGTACAAGAGGCAACAGCCACTGCCCTTTGCTTTGTATATATTTAATTTATCATTTGTTATACTGAAGCTGAAGACACAGCTAGGAATGTCCGCAGGGCAGACCTACATTCGTCCCTCCGACCACTTACTCAAGTCTGTGGCGTTCCTTAAGATGCAACATCAATAAAAAAATCAAAATGCAAAATCTATTGGCTTTGTCAATATTTGTTACATGTTGCACAGCAGCAAGTGCAACATGGCTTAAAGAAAAAAAAATTAAAGCTCTATGATGCAGCCAGCACTGACCCAGTCATAATGCTTTTTTTTCTTTGACTTAAAGCCATGTTGCATAGGAGCCTACGCTATAGTGTAAAAAACAGCCAGGGGGTTAAGACACAAGTGGGGAGGGTGGGAAACACAATAGAGAGTTGGCGAGGGATGTGGGAAAAATGGTGTGGGTTAGAAACAACAGGAAAGCGAGGGGGCGGGGGTTTAGAAACAAAGAAAAGTGGGAGGGTGGATTAAGGAGAGCATGGAGTGGGTTTTAAGAGAACAATGGTGAGCGGGTGGGTTTTAAAAATAACAGAGATCGGGGGAGGGTGGTGGTGAAGGAGCAGGCCCTAAAAGTTACAACAACAAAAAAGAGTACCTGCAGGAAGGACACTGGCCAGGGGAAGCAGTACTTGGTCCAGACTCCATGGCAGGACAAAGACTCAAAGCCCAGGAGGAAGACAGAGGCGAGGAGGAGGCACTGACCAATAGTAAGCAAGAAAACAAGTGACGTGGGAGCCATCCAATGGTGAGTAAAGATAAGTAATGGTGGGCTCTAAGACCCTTTTAAGGTTTTTTTTTTAAATACAAGAGATTTTTGCAAGCACAGAGCAATTGCAGTGCAGGTGAAACTTAAAAAGGAGCACTGTTTTGGCAGGACCAGAAAAGTAGACCTGGCCGGCGGCAACATGTAACTGGTGCAGCACACCTGTCACAGGGCTCCTAATTAAGATACTCTGCCTAGGAAAATCCAAATGGTGAAAGGAGGAGCAGGATGGCACATACCACTTTTAAGCTGTAGAAAACACTGCCTTGCCCACCGTTACCTGAAACAAAAGATTCCCACTGAATACAGTGTTGTCAGAGAACAGTACAGAAGGGACATGATTGAGTGTCTGCCCTACAAAGGAAACCACCATCTAGAGCTGCGTTGCAAATGAGTGCCTAAAATGTACTCTAATGTTAATACAATTCAGAGCCACCACTGTAAATACAGTTCTAAGCAACCCTTGCGCCAAAAAACAGTCTTGACAACACAAAGCAAAAACAGTTTAGAGCGAAATTAGTTAAAGAAACCGAGGAATCCATAATTTACTGCAGGTGTGCATGCTTTTCCACTACAATGTGGATGTTGTAAAGAATGCAATGTTGCACTATGTATTAGGCTGCTTATCGTAAAATCCAACAGGCATCCAAGCATTGGTGCACGTTGATCAGTTAAGTGACAAAATACGTGTGATTAATTTTTGTCAAAGGTCACGCTATAAATATATGAATATGGAACACCACCGAAAAGCAAAAAACATGGATATAAACAGTAATAAAATGCAGTTATTGTAGAATACGCAAGGAACAGTCAGGTACAATGGGTGGAGGTTTTAATAGAGTCAAACTCATAAGGAACCAGCAGCACTGGCTGTCGTGGTTTAATATAAACATTTTGTAATAGCTCTTCTAACGAAATTAGAGACATTTCTAGGAACTTTACGTAAATGTTAGCATTCCAAAATTTAGCAGTAATGCCCTGTCACCAGCCTTAACCAGAGCCTATTTTATCATGCATACATAAAGGTGGTGAAATATTGCCTCACTGAAAAGACAAACTACCAGGTTCGAGTTTGACTATACTGGCCATTTAGCAGCATGTGTGGGGGGCTTAGGCTCAGAATCTAAATTCGTGGATTTGAGCCTGCCGTGGCCCTAGATAACAAACACACAGAAAAAGTCACAACTACCAACATTTGCAGCAGACCTAATCCCAACCCAAACCCCGCTATGAATATCCCGGCAGATGGCATCCCCGGCTAAAAGTTTTTTTTTAACCAGAATAAACTGCTCCATCAGGGACATAAAAAGGGTAATATGTGCAGTACAATAACCTGGCTTGTCGGGAAGAATGCTTTAGATTAGGATGGTGCAGCTAAACAGAGGATGGTGGCAATAGGACTGTAAGTGTACATTGAGACTCGCCATATTGAAACGTCAGCCTACTGCGTGGAAAGAAGGAAGCAACGTTACTTGCAAGGGACAAGGGGGCATATTCTCAATGACTCATCGGCGAATTAGCTGCACTTTTCCGCCACGAAATTGGCGATAGATTTATCGCCATATTCACAAGCCTGCGCAAACAGCCGACATCGCCAGTTTACCTGCGATAGCTGCCGCTAAAAACATCGCCAAGGCTGACAGCGACAACTAACGCTAATCATATGCAGAGTAGGCGTTCCCGTGCAAAAATACACAATAACACCACTTCGCGATATTCTCAACGACCAGCCAGATCGGCGATGCGGTCCAAAAACAGGCGATAAGGCGCGTTAGCAGCAGGGACTTAAGACCTGCTTTTTCCTGGTCTTAAGTAGGACGAAAACCTGCAGTATAAAGGGAGCCCAGCCCAGAGCCACATCTGAAGACCAACAGATGCCATGGAGCTACTAATCATGCAGCTTGGAGACCCAAGAGGGCCACAACACCCACCGCCACCACCCCCAGGACCACCCACGCACCCAGGACCACCCCCCCCGGACTACCACCGAGGCAGCGCAGAACAAGACAGCGAACCTTCCGAAAACGCACCAGCCTCAGAGACTTAACGCCAGAGGATGTCATTGCCCACTACAGGCTCAAAAGGACAACCATCCTCTGCATCCTGACCCACATTGCCCACAGGCTGACAGTACCAACACAGCGGACAACCAACATCCCTCCGCAGACAAAGCTGCTGGCTGTGCTGCACTTGTTGGCCTCTGGTACCTTCCAACCAACAACTGCCAGAGTCGGAGGAGTCTCACAGCCAGCCCAATCAAAGTTCCCCACACCTGTCATGGATGCCATCATCAGCTTGATACCCCAGCACCTTCACTTCCCCCACACTGTGCAGGTACAGCTGGAGACCAAGCAAGGCTTCTACGCCATAGCTGGCTTCCCGCACGTGTTGGGGGCAATTGACTGCACACATGTCCTACTTGTGCCCCCTGCAACACTGCACACAAGTACTGCAACAGAAAGCACACGCATTCCATCAACGTGCAGGCAATAGTGGACCACCGGGGACTGTTCACCAATGTCGTCGCCAACTTCCCAGGCAGTGTGCATGATTCCTACATCTTCCGACAGTCCATCATCAACCAGCGGTTTCAGGATGGCACCAATGGAAATGCACTGCTCGTTGGTAAGTACCAACGGAACACACCACACACCTCAACTCCACAATCATACAACTCACAACTGTGGGAATGCACACGTAATAAAATCACATACAACATGCCAACCAACATGCCCACCTACCAGACACGACAACACAAGGAACTGTGGTAACAGGGGCCAGACATGTAGATAAACCATCCACAAAGGCATAGCTCCTCTGCCACACAATTGCAGAATGTGGGGAGAGGTGGGAACCAACAATGTGCGAAGGAGGCAATGGACCCATGAATAAGAATGCACACAATGCCAAGTGTGTCGGTGATGTGCTGGACAGTCTTGAGTATGCAGAGCACAGACATGTCCATGTGGACATATACTGCTGGTGTTTGCAGTGTTGTGGACAGTGTACGCAACCATGTTACCTCAGGCAGTGGGGAAGACCTTGGACATGTAGCTATGTCGCCCCCCCCTGTAAGCGTAAGCGTAGTGGGCTGGGCCGGCATACGCCAGTCCAGCGTAGGAGTGTGAAGAAATGGCCCGGGGCTCTGGGCGTGGTTCAGTTCCGGGCTGGCCACAAAAGTAACTATGGCATGTGTCTCTGTTGTGGTGTCGGCGCCACCCGGCCCTTAATCGACAATGTTGCAATGTAGTGTTGTAGGGATTCTGCACATACACAGAACTATGCACAGCAATGTGGGACTTCGGTATAAAGGGGCTACGCCTTCCTACAGCCTTAGTACCCACGAGCCCACGACCGGCTAGCTATAGTGTCCCACCTGCCCTCCTATACAGAGATAGAGAAACAGGCGTTTAGACAACCCAGAACACAACACTCCCCTAATCACTCAGGGATCGTGGTAACAGGTTATTCCCTTTCGCTCAGACTCTCGTACTCATCCACAACAAGAGATTGACAGAGTCACTGAGTTAGCTTAAAATGTTTATTTTAACTAACGTGCTCTAAAATGCAGTATACGAGCCACTACTAAAATTAGAATGCATAATACAAACATTGTCAGCATTGTAGCAAGTCCATACATTATAAAAGGAGAAATCATTGTATATTGATTCTGGAGACAGGACTATAAAACCTACTCTCCCTCCCCATGGACGGGAAAACTAAGATGATATCATAGAAGATCTCTGGGTTTGTATAGCAGACCCCATACCTCTAAGACATAGATCGTGTCTCTACATCACAGCTCCATACAGCTCTTCATTCTTGAAAAGTCTCTCCTCAAGTGTGTCTGCGTGTAACATGCATTCTCCTAATATCAAAAATAAGGTGCGTGTCCCACAAACAGCAGCTGCAGGGTATGTTTTGTCTATGTGCTAGGGCCTGACCAGATCAAAATAACAAGGTACGGTGTTGTTTGACCTTGCTCACGATGTTCAGACTAAACTCCCGGAACAAGCAGGGAACCAGCGCAGCCAGCGGGTCGCAGGTGACCAGCGAAAACATCCTTGCATAAGAATAAGCCTGTAGTGTCGTGTGCAAAAGCAGCATCATGGCCTACGGACCCATTCTAACCTAAAGATGTCAACGGGGTCCCTTAAATCCACATGACACCCTCCCCCTGGCCAGGTTGCAGTAGAATAGAAAAAACAAGGTCCAAGTCGCAAGCAGAGTCAAAGCACTGAGCATAGTAGGGGCAAAGTTCCAAAAAATCAAAATCATTATAAGGTTGATTAGTGGTAAAATACGAGAAGAAGAAAAAAATAAAAATGTCTTGTTGAACATTAATCATCAGAATCATATGAGATCCGTTGAACCTTGGAAGGCAAGGTGTTCCAAAAGACAGTCCCCCTCCTCAAAGACAAGGAGGGACAACATTCAATTCAACAACTCGAAGGAGCATACGTGCTCATCATAATCCATAGCTTCAAAAAGCATGGTCGTACATCCTGTATCGTACTCAATGTAGCTGTGGTGCAGCAGGTGCAACCCCCCTTCACAGATGTCCCATTGTGCCAGCACTCCATTCACGGCCGCCATCAGCATGCGGGTACCAGTTGCACATTATTGATCATGACGCAATAGGGGCCACAGCAACAGGTCGTAATCAGCGCAAGGCCGTATGGCGTTTGAGAGGCACAAATCCAAAGCCCAGGAGAAAGGACAGTCGCGGCACCAAAAAAGTGGATGAACGCATGTAAAGTATGCATATCTGTAAGTCACATTGTAGGCAGCACCCACAACAGCCATAGGCAGGCAACCAAGGAATTCCTGCACTCGGCTACGGTACAGCTCCAGCTGGACCGGATGATCGAGTACCACATGAAGGGCAGCCATTATGAAGTAGTAAAACAAGTACCAGGACAGCACCAGCGAGCAAGAGGATCAACGGCAAGCCACCACAAGCGCTGGAAAAAATGGAATGAATAAAAGCTGGAATTACACCAAATATAGTTTGAAACGAGGACAAAAGACCTGAGCCCACCAATTTAAAAAAAAGGTGCAAGGCCTTCTGTGTAAGAAACATTGAATATTTGTTGTATCAACTCCCCAAAATGTAGTGGGAGATTGGTATTTAATAGTGATTGTATTTCACTTGATGTCCGAGCCACCTGTAGCTCGAATATTTCACGGGCCGAGGTCAAGGCAACTTCATGTTGGAATAACAGTGCTTTGAGCCTACTTAATTTGTTGAAGCTTGCTTTCATAGTGGGAACAGAAGGCCACAGAGAGCTATCAGCAATGCCATGCGGGGGCGGACACAGGACGTTGCTGCAAGAGGGACACCGTTGCCGATACACCGGCGTGCGCCGAAGCCATGCCCTCATGTGCAGCTGTGATCAACGCATGTCTGCACTCCTCGTTGGGAATCAGCGGATCCCCAACGGAAGGAATTGTTACTGTTGGAACTTGTTCCGGGGACAATTGGTATTTATATTTGGACGGAAACCCCTGTGGGTATTTCGTCCCGTCTCTGGTAGCCGCTACGGCTGCCAGTATGTCGGTATCGACTTTTGTCATAGACCTTGTGACTGCTGCTACTGAACAAGTGGCTACTGCATTTCTGGCTCCCTCGTCAGCCAGAGTGTTGCCTACAGCATGTGGTCCCACGTGCTGATGGCCAAGAGTATGTATTACATGTGTAAGTGGCAAGCCCTCTTTGAGAGCCGCCACTTGTACCCAAAGCGTTTTATGCTTGATCCGGTTACCCTCATGACATGACATGACATGACATGACAGTAGCATGCACCCGGAGGGCGGGCTCGCCCGAATGGAATAATAAAGGAGAGCTCAGGGTCTTGGCTCATACATGCCAACTGTTGTGTGTGTATCTTCATTGCCGCAGCATAAGCCAAAGGCCTAGCCTCAATCACAGCGCGAGTTCAGCCAGGCCTGAAATTCACATCTGTGTCCGCCCTATCCTTACCATGGCCTACACACACGTGGCCGCCCACCTTCAACGGCCAACATTACAGTGTTGTTGTCAGGCTTGCGGACATGCGCAGACAGGCATGACAATGGTGTGCCGTAGGAGTGCAAGTGATGCAACCGCGCAGCGCACACAAGTAAATAGGCTCGGGGGAGGGACGAGCAGCTGTGAGGCTAAGTAATACACATTGATCCCGCACATTAGCCAGAAGCAATACATGGCAAACATGAATCCCAAAGTCGCACAAATCACACACCACAAAACTTGTAAGTCTGCCAACACAGCATGCTGAACCACCAATTTACACTAATCTCACTTACCTCTCACAGGTGATCAAGGATATGCACTCTGCCCGTGGATGATGACATCCCTCCGAGCCCCGAACACCCCGGCCCAGAAGCAGTACAATGTGGCCCACAAACGCACCAGGGTCATTGTTGAGCGCACATTTGGCGTGTTAAAGTCACGTTTCAGGTGCCTGGACATCACAGGTGGAAGACTCCTGTACAGCCCGGAAATAGTGTGCAAGATGATAATTGCATGTTGTGTATTGCACAACATATGTGTACGCACCAATGCCCCATGGATCCAAGTGCCAGATGCACCAGACGATGATGAGGAAGATGAGGCAGGTGGACCACACCCCACTGCAGCTGCAGCAGGAATAGCCCGAGGGAACACAATCATTAGCAATTTCTTCGCATGAGCTCGTCACATTGTGACTGTCCTTAGCAATCATGGAACAGTACAAAATGACCACATGAACAGCCTGTGCAAATAAATTCATTGCAACACACATTCCCTGTGTGCATGTCAGTCCTCTGCATTAGCACATCATTCTGACATGTGTAAGTGCTACATTAAGTGCTAACAATCTCACAATTAGCATATAGATGGTGGGTATGTCACCTCTGTACAGAGAGGCTGTTTAGGGTGTCACGTATTCAAAATGCCATTTCAGGGTGTCAAATGTAGTACGTAATCCCACTCATCAGCGTATCACATGTGTACAATAACATGTCATGAAGGCTGTCATTGGTGTTCAAAAAAAGACAACAGGGTGTCATTTGGGGTCGAATATGACATTTCGGGTGTCATTTGGGGTCAGATATGAATTTCGGGTGTCATTTGGGGTCAAATATGGAATTGCGGGTGTCATTTGGGGTCCAATATGGAATCACGGGTGTCATTTGGGGTCAAATATGAACCACCCTGATGTAGAGATGCACCCTGTGACTCAAGTCCCACAACATGAGCAACATGGACGTAAGGGGGATGGGGGCACAGTGAACACCTCAGCAACATGGGAGATGCACGCCAGCCAAAAAGCCAGCAGGAATACCTTGCGTGGAACAATCCAAGGTGTCCCCTGGACATATGTGCCATGTACAGATCACATGTGTACACGGACGTCATCCATCAATAGTAGTGAACAGTGTCAGCTAATAGGTGCAAGGTGAGAAGTCACGCGCCTCCTCACAGCTACCTGTACACATCACTGTCAGACTGCAGCAAAACACCACTGCTACATCTGAGCATGCAAAATTGACCGTGAGGGCACGTACATGGCTGGTTAGGGTTCAACCGTGCCGGAAGTGACATCCCCCCCAAATCCACATCACTTTTCCAGAATGCAAGCAGATGACAAACTAACATTAGGGATGTAAGCACCTTTGTCTGAACTAGAAGGCGGTAGCACATCTGCACCTCCGACCTTGGAATTGCATGCGCCCGGCACCCCCTGAGAGATACCATAGCAGCTGATGACGACTCCCACACTACGCACAGCGCTAACCAAAGACCAACGTATACACACCCCACACACAGAAGTCCTTGCTCGCAGTTCTCTTGCATGGAATGACCTTCACACTTACGCACAGACCATCCCAGTAGTCCAACCGCTGCACACTCAAGCAAATCATTGCTCCGAGCTGTGGCATCCACATAACTTAGACTTAGGCTTTTTCACACACAGCCCTATTTCCTACATTGACGTGGGGCTAAGTTGGGAAATTGCGAGATTGTTGTTTAGGAGCAATGAGGCCACAGGTAGTTCACACATTCCCAGTCATCTCACTGCCTGTCTGGGTCACGGTCAAACATGCGCATTGATATCAGTTCCCAAGGAGTACCTTTTTTGGAATCACTGCCCCTACATTCATCCATAATTTCATACTTGCTTGATCATAGACATGACACATCTGTGTGAATTAGAATGTTTTGGTCACATTCGGTGAGTGTTGAAACTGGACCAGTACATGGCCATGCAAACCCCACTTTACATTGTTGCCCCGTGGAGGGCCAGCCTTGTGCATGTGCATGGGTTTGCACATGCATGGGTTTGTTGTGAGATTGGTGATGTGTGGGGAGGGCCCCCTCTGGGCACATTGTCGACGGGGGCCTACTTGCTGTTTCTATGTGTGCTGCAGTATGCCAAGGAGATCAGGGACATGATCCATAGTCATTATGGGCGTGCACTGTGCTATACTTAATTGTGCATGTGTGCCGCTGTGCCCATCTCCCCCCGCCCCCCCAGTCCCTGGTCGTTACTCACCCTGTTGCTGTTGGGTCAGGTCATGTTGAGCAGTGTCCGGTCCCCCAACTCCTGCCACCGTCTCCCCACTGATGACTGTGGACACCATTTCCTCCATCTCATCCAGCTCCTGCTGTGGCGCTGGACTCCCACCTCCAGTCTGCATTGCTGCTTTCCGGGTGTTAGCGAGTTTCAGCTTGGTTTTGCGCTTCACATCATTTCAGCGCTTCTTGCAGTCGTCCACTTCCCTTCTCTTCACTCCGACTGCATTCACCTTCGCCAAGATGGACTGCCATATTGCATTTTTAGTTGCCAATGACACAGTGGAGGTGATGAACAGTTGTTAGTGGTGTTCTATCATCTCCGTAATCAGGATCTTGTTTTTCCTGCGGACTGACTCGCGGGTTCCTCTTCTTCTTCTTCTTCTCCTTGCCCTTCTCCTTCCCCGAGGTCCCTGGCTGGTCCTCCGGGGGGTTTGTGGGGTTCTCGTTGGCCTCTGTAGTTGCTCCAGCTTCCTCCATGGTGCTTCTCAATTGTTTTTGTTTTGTTTTTGTTTTTTTTTGCAGCTTTTATAGTGATTTTTCCCGCCTGACGTGGGAATAGCAAGCCTGGCGCTGCTTATCGCTGATGTTTTTATCGCTGTTGGGCCCATCGCCACTTTTTTCATATTCGGGTTTCCTTTTTTATGGGCGTACCGGTAATTTTAACGCGGACATTTGACGCGTTATCGGGGAACTATCGCCTGTTGCCGGCGTGTTGAGAATACGCCGTTAACACTGCGTTATTTTCCCGCGATAGACGGCGTTATGTAAAATTGCGTTAACCTAGGTTGGTGATAAATATCGCCCGTTCTTGAGAATATCCCCCAAGGTGTCATAAAGGCATGGCACACTCCGGGAGTTAGGCCTATCAAATGTAGGAAAAAAATTATCTTCTTTATCGCATATACAAAACCTGGGGGCGGGTCTCAGTGCTGAAAGCGAGGATTGGAGAATAATGCGTTCCAAGCTTCGTGGAAGAAGTTACAGCACGGAGTGAAACAGGAAGAAGAGAAACAAATGAAAAACACCGGATCGGACGGTGAACGAAAACTTTTAAGCCTCCTAACATAAATGCCAGCAGCTGAAAAACAAAAGCAAGCAGCTGTGCAGGCAAAAGCTTAAAAAAAGTCCAACAATGCAGATTTAAATAGAACTTAGGCATGGGATACTGATTAGAAGAACACACGAAGAACAACAGGAAATGGTGTGCTACAACCAATAAATGCATACAAAGAGCTACTTGTCCTAGGCTCATGCAAAATTTCCGTTATGTCGGTGTAATCTTGGAAAACATTTTGGGAACTTCGAGTTAATTCATAATTCCTCGAACTACGCTGTTATGGTACGACCCACAATTACGTGCCATTCCCATCAAAAATATAAGTTGTGCGCACAGGAATAATGTGAACGACCAGAACATGAGTGTCTTCAGTTTGTAGCGCATGTTTTTTCTACTTTCTTTAGTGCAAAATGCATACTTGACTTGCATCGAAAATGGACTAAAGGTTGCATTTCGCGCTAACATATTATGCCAAATGCTGGCTTTGCATCATTCTGCATAGCTGCATGTAACTTCTCATTCATTGTTCTGAAATTTCAGTTAATTGCGCTAAATAAATTATGGGAATTTGGCACCCTCCTGCTTAAAAGGAAAAGCACTCTATGCATGGAACTTTGCTAAAATTATGATATTTTAAAAACTAGTGGAACTGCAGTTGTAATCAGCAATGCAAATTGTATGCTGAAATATGATTCTCAAGCTTTACACTAAAAACTGTTATTTTGTGCAAAAAATGTATTGTACTGCAGCACCAATTGACATAGCAATTACATACAGCGGTGTACAACAGCCTCCTATACATTTTGTACAGAAAAATACAGGAAAGGCTAGCAATTTATGTAATTCAGCCCACAAATATTTCACCCAATTACCGAATAGTCATCTGTAGAGATTTAGCAGTGATTTCAATCAGAGTGTGAATAATTGTAATTGAAACATGGAAGCCCAGTAACGGCTGCTCTGTGAGAGGTGGGGTGGGGGAGGGGTGTGAGGTGGGGGACGGACAAAATAAATAAAGAAATACATGAATTTACCTTCTCCTTGTCGATCGCTGCTCTTCTCCTTTCTGCTGAGGCTCCCACCTTCCCCTGCGGCCAATCCCAGGCCTTCTCTCATGCATGAAAGAAGTGCTGGGATTGGCCTGAGCGGGCTTGTTTTCCACTCCAAAGGGGACAGGTAGGCTACGCCTGTTATTCTCTCCACCCGGCAATGCAGCTCGGGTTGGGGAGATGTCGGTGCGCAGGATAGTTTAGCCGTCCTGAGATATCTGGTCAAACTGTCATGTGCACTGAGTGCAGTGACACCACTCCTCCTGTGACTGACCCCACCACAATGGCCCTGCCCAAAAGAGGGGGCAGGAAAGGAAAAATACAACGATAATAAACATGATTTATTATCGTTTTATTTTACATTTTGAGGCCACTGGCAGGGGGGCGATGCGGACGAGAAGCCATAGTTGAAGTCCCAAAAAACGTAAGGAGCACTCCTTGATTTAAATATTTCAGCTGGGCGAATTGCAAGCTTCTTGCGTTTAGTTGCTATAAATGAATATCCACGTGCAAGAATCATTTCATGTTAGTAGAAAGCTAAGTAGAAAGCACGCCTTGAATCAAATATTTCATCTGGGAGCTGGCGTTAAGTTTCTATGAATTAATATTCATATGCAAGAATCATTTCGTGTTAGCATACATCAGCTTTTCCCAAATATGCCAATCAATAACTTGTATAACCATTCAGCTAAAAGGGTGAGTTGCTTTTATTATTTGCTTTTTATTATCAAATTTGGCAGTTTAGGTTGTTTGTTAATCAAGTAGTGGTTGAGCATGCTTCCAGCGAGGGCTGCTACCATTTAACTGGTAGCAGGGATAGGTACTTTTTCATTAAGTGGGAGACCTATTTAATAGTTGATAAAATTCCCTTTCTACATGTTTACATTTGAATTATATGGTGTGAACCTTATGAAAGTTTAGGAAGACAAATAAATGTAAAGTGTGATCAGAGTGAAGACACACACAACAATGCAGTATGAATGCATTTAAAATGGAAATGTATAATGCATGCTGTTATAAATAAGGAAGTTCCCCATACGATTTCCTGCCTCCATACTGACTGAAAAAAATAGAGGTTAAAGTGAAGTTATTGCTACAACACTGTATGTTTAAAAATACTAAGTAATTCACACAAAAAAACACAATTAAAGTGCAGTTATGGTTTGAATTAAAACCCCAAACAATTGAAATTCACAAGCTATATTTAGGAAAACAATTCATAACCAGCCCAGCGACCATGCAAACCATAAATCACACACCAATGCCCAGCACTCCCTGGGTGGCCAACTCTCGCTGCACATGGCTAAAAGCAATGCTCAAAAACAAAAAATGCAAAAAGAACAATTGATGGACAGAATGCAGAACGATGTCATACATTCACCCCAGTACAGAGATCTGGGCCTAAATCCATCGTTTGTTTGCTCACCATGCCATTCCAGTTTGAACCCAGCCATATGCAAATCAGTCTTGACCCTGTGCCCAATGGGAACAGTCCAGCCCGAACTGACAGGCCAGGTCCTCCCTAGACTGGAACTAAGCATCCAAGGACCGGTTTCGGGGTTTCACCCCTCATCAGCCAGGATAGCTTGGCTCCAGTGACATGGAGAGCACGGGACCCATGTCTGGGCATACCCATCCCACTCGGGGTGACAAATGCAAAAAGAACAATTGACGGACAGAATGCAGAACAATGTCATACATTCACACCAGTACAGAGATCTGGGCCTAAATCCATTGTTTTTTTGCTCACCATGCCATTCCAGTTTGAACCCAGCCATATGCAAATCAGTCTTGACCCTGCGCTCAATGGGAACAGTCCAGCCCGAACTGCCAGGCCAGGTCCTCCCTGGACTGGAACCAAGCATCCTATGACCGGTTTCGAGGTTTCACCCCTCATCAGCCAGGATAGCTTGACTCCAGTGGCATGGAGAGCACGGGACCCACGTCTTGGCATACCCGTCCCACTCGGGGTGACAAATGCTAAAAGAACAATTGATGGACAGAATGCAGAACAATGTCATACATTCATCCCAGTACAGAGATTTGGGCCTAAATTCATCGTTTTTTTTGCTCACCATGCCTTTCCAGTTTGAACCCAGCCATATGCAAATCAGTCTTGACCCTGTGCCCAATGGGAACAGTCCATCCCAAACTGCCAGGCCAGGTCCTCCCTGGACTGGAACCAAGCATCCTAGGACCTGTTTCGGGGTTTCACCCCTCATCGCCAGGATAGCTTGACAACAGTGGGATGGAGAGCACGGGACCCACGTCTGGGCATACCCGTCCCACTCGGGGTGACAAATACAAAAAGAACAATTGATGGACAGAATGCAGAACAATGTCATACATTCATCCCAGTACAGAGATCTGCGCCTAAATCCATTGTTTTTTTGCTCACCATGCCATTCCAGTTTGAACCCAGCCATATGCAAATCAGTCTTGACCCTACGCCCAATGGGAACAGTCCAGCCCGAACTGCCAGGCCAGGTCCTCCCTGGACTGGAACCAAGCATCCTAGGACCGGTTTCGAGGTTTCACCCCTCATCAGCCAGGATAGCTTGACTCCAGTGGCATGGAGAGCACGGGACCCACGTCTGGGCATACCTGTCCCACTCGGGGTGACAAATGCAAAAAGAACAATTGATGGACAGAATGCAGAACAATGTCATACATTCACCCCAGTACAGAGATCTGGGCCTAAATCCATCGTTTTTTTGCTCACCATGCCTTTCCAGTTTGAACCCAGCCATATGCAAATCAGTCTTGACCCTGCGCCCAATGGGAACAGTCCAGCCCGAATTGCCAGGCCAGGTCCTCCCAAGACTGGAACCAAGAATCCTAGGACCATTTTCGGGGTTTCACCCCTCATCAGCCAGGATAGCTTGACTCCAGTAGCATGGAGAGCACAGGACCCACGTCTGGGCATACCTGTCCCACTCGGGGTGACAAATGCAAAAAGAACAATTGATGGACAGAATGCAGAACAATGTCATACATTCATCCCAGTACAGAGATCTGGGCCTAAATCCATCGTTTTTTTGCTCACCATGCCATTCCAGTTTGAACCCAGCCATATGCAAATCAGTCTTGACCCTGTGCCCAATGGGAACAGTCCATACCGAACTGCCTGGCCAGTTCCTCCCTGGACTGGAACCAAGCATCCTAGGACCGGTTTCGGGGTTTCACCCCTCATCAGCCAGGATAGCTTGACTCCAGTGGCATGGAGAGCACGGAACCCACGTCTGGGCATACCCATCCCACTCGGGGTGACAAATGCAAAAAGAACAATTGATGGACAGAATGCAGAACAATGTCATACATTCACCCCAGTACAGAGATCTGGGCCTAAATCCATCGTTTTTTTGCTCACCATGCCTTTCCAGTTTGAACCCAGCCATATGCAAATCAGTCTTGACCCTGCGCCCAATGGCAACAGTCCAGCCCGAACTGCCAGGCCAGGTCCTCCCTAGACTGGAACCAAGCATCCAAGGACCGGTTTCGAGGTTTCACCCCTCATCAGCCAGGATAGCTTGGCTCCAGTGGCATGGAGAGCACGGGACCCATGTCTGGGCATACCCATCCCAATCCGGGTGACAAATGCAAAAAGAACAATTGACGGACAGAATGCAGAACAATGTCATACATTCACCCCAGTACAGAGATCTGGGCCTAAATCCATCGTTTTTTTGCTCACCATGCCATTCCAGTTTGAACCCAGCCATATGCAAATCAGTCTTGACCCTATGCCCAATGGGAACAGTCCAGCCCGAACTGCCAGGCCAGGTCCTCCCTGGACTGGAACCAAGCATCCTAGGACCGGTTTCGGGGTTTCATCCCTCATCAGCCAGAATAGGTTGACTCCAGTTGCATGGAGAGCACAGGACCCACGTCTGGGCATACCCGTCCCACTCGGGGTGACAAATGCAAAAAGAACAATTGATGGACAGAATGCAGAACAATGTCATACATTCATCCCAGTACAGAGATCTGGGCCTAAATCCATTGTTTTTTTGCTCACCATGCCATTCCAGTTTGAACCCAGCCATGTGCAAACCAGTCTTGACCCTGTGCCCAATAAGAACAGTCCAGCCCGAACTGCCAGGCCAGGTCCTCCCTGGACTGGAACCAAGCATCCTAGGACCGGTTTCGGGGTTTCACCCCTCATCAGTCAGGATAGCTTGACTCCAGTGGGATGGAGAGCACGGGACCCACGTCTGGGCATACCCGTCCCACTCGGGGTGACAAATACAAAAAGAACAATTGATGGACAGAATGCAGAACAATGTCATACATTCACCCCAGTACAAAGATCTGGGCCTAAATCCATTGTTTTCTTGCTCACCATGCCATTCCAGTTTGAACCCAGCCATATGCAAATCAGTCTTGACCCTGCGTCCAATGGGAACAGTCCAG
Organism: Calotriton arnoldi; assembly: GCA_963921515.1. Classification (NCBI taxonomy): domain Eukaryota; kingdom Metazoa; phylum Chordata; class Amphibia; order Caudata; family Salamandridae; genus Calotriton; species Calotriton arnoldi. The sequence goes on along the minus strand of CAWUFW010010737.1, from coordinate 547,241 downwards.
CCCGAACTGCCAGGCCAGGTCCTCCCTGGACTGGAACCAAGAATCCTAGGAACGGTTTCGGGGTTTCACCCCTCATCAGCCAGGATAGCTTGACTCCAGTGGCATGGAGAGCACGGGACCCACGTCTGGGCATACCCGTCCCACTCGGGGTGACAAATGCAAAAAGAACAATTTTTAGGATAGCTTGACTCCAGTGGCATGGAGAGCACGGGACCCACAAATGCTCAGCGGGATTGGCCACAGGTCCTGGCCTACAGGCCCTGTGCTCCATCCTCAGCACGAGCCTGACCACCTCTATGCATGTCCTCCAGCCATACCCTGCAGCCAACACATTCTGAATGGCCAACACCCACATCGCATGGCTTTTAGCCACGCACAGCAGGAGTTTGCCGCAGAAACCAACCACCGGGCAGACCCTGTGCAAGGCAACTCTTTTTGTGCTAATGCTGCACATAGCTGTCATCTGTCTGTAATGGGGCAGACTACAGGGTCTTTCCTCTGCCCTGCCCTTGCACCCAACTCTCCCTGGGCAGAACAGCCTTTGGCCACAGACAGCTAGGGTTGGCTACAGGGCCTAGCCATCAACCTCTGTGTTGTGTGTATGGCCTTTGACAGTGTGCAGTGCGGATGGAAGCAGGGCCTGGCCTCCAGCCAGGAACAGCACCATAGTTTCAGTGGATGCCCAACTTTTGCTGTGTATGGCCTTCAACCATGCACCTTGGGAGGGTGGCCCCAGGGCCTGGACTGTGGCCAGACCCAGCTTCCACCCCGCTGCATGGCACAAACCCGCATTTCTGGCTATAGACCAAGTACAGAAGTTGTGTTTTAAATACTTTATTTTTTCTTCCCTCTTCTGCAATATTAGTTAATTTGATGCTGGATTTGTGACTTGAGGGTCAGAGGGGCTTCTAATAGCAGGGGAGGGGTCCCTTAGGACCCTGCCCTATTATCCCTTTATTCTTTTGATTCAGTGCACCGTGTTGGGTATGGCGGCCAAAACAGATGTTCTCTGTGATTGCCAGCCAATCAGAGAGCAGCATATTGGAGAATCCTCAAAGGATGATGGGAGGAAAGGCTCCCCCATCCAATGGTGTACCTTTATTTTAGAACTGGATTTGCAAATCCTTTGTGACATTGTGAATCTGCACAGGATCTTCTTATTAATGGTCCAGATAGCTCAAAATGTAACCTCTTTATGTCCAACCAAGCAAATGCAAATTTCTTGAAAACTACTGAATGAATTTATACCAAACAAAGAAAAGCACAACCTTGAGAATAGTTCTACTAACGTGCCAAATTTGAGCAATTTTATTCAGCCATGTTTTTTGTATTGCAGAGCAAAGACTCCTATCAGGATTAAAATAGGAAATTTCACATTTGGAATCTCTCTTTTTCTTGGCTCTTGCTTAACAGATCTGCATAAAATTTGCTAAAGAAAATAAAAGCAGGTGCACCTTTTTTGGAAGGTTTTGTGTAGATTTGTCAGATGGTGCCAAGAAAACTAAAAGATGCCTTTCCTATGGAAACCCTGAACTCACCATTTAACTTTATTGGTGCTATCGCCATCAATGCAATATTATTTAAAAATGCATGGATGAATAATGAGATTCTTCACAACATAGCACATATCAGCCTCTTAAAAATATACTTTACCATAGGGAGATGCCACTGTTGGTGGTGAAGGCGTGGGGGAGAGGTTTGGGGGGGCAAAGATCTTCATATTGTAAAGTACAGTGGAAACAACAAATGTTTATTAAACTTTCTAATAAATTAGTACAAAAATATTTATATGAAATAGTGTAAATTAATTTTATATATTTATTTTAAATGTATAAAAAAAGTAACAGCACTATTAACATAATTTAGAATTTAATCTTTAACTCATTTAAATAAATGAAATAAAATAAAAAATAAATTTCCATCTACAGTAAAAAAATCTTCCTTATTATGAAATAATAATTATTAAAAGTGATGTATATAATTGCATCCAGGGTCAATAAAAGTGGGGGAACAGCCTGGCAAAGGTCTTGCCCTGCCCCAGATTTCCTGCCAGGGGAATGTCATAAGTGAGTCCCAGTAGGAAGGTTCTGTAGTGCGAGGGGACCACCAACATACAGGTTGTCACAGGCTCAGGATCCTATAAGGAGGTAATTCTCCCAATAGATCAGGTGATCTCCAGAGGTGTCACCAGCAGCCTTGGCCTCGGCCTGTCGCCTAACACTCCTTCTGAGCCTTGCGGATTTCCTCCCTATTGAGTCCTCCCTTAGCTACCAAGCAACCAGCTCTGATAAGTCCCCCAGGACAGCAATGTCTTTCCCTGTAGGTTCTGAGGCTTCACCCTCAGCCTCCTACAGGACTATGAGGATTTCATAGACAGGTTTCCCAAGCCCCTTGCCCTTTCTCCTCTTGGCAGCTACGTGCGCTATTTTTCCAGGTTGCTGGCCTCCTTCACTACCCTCTCGGGCTGCCATGGACCTTGTGGTCAGGCACACCCACTCAGACAACCCTAACATCTCCAGTTGGGATCTGAACTCCACCTGCTTCCAGACAGTGTGCTCTAAGTCATTACCAAGCAGACAATCCACAGGCATGGTAGGACTCACAGTTACCCTTAAGGAACCTGAGACCCCCACACACTCAAACAAAACCAGAGCCACTGGATAGTGACTCTCTTGGTTGTCTGCAACCCCAACCTGGTCGAATACATTAAGGATTACCTGCTCTGAAGACACCAGATGACACCTCAAAATAATCATACTGGCTCCTGTGTCCCTCAGAGCCTCCACTCTCAGCCCATTACAGGTGACCTACTGTCTCTACTTGGAAGTGTTGGTAGACATGTGGGCTATAGGTACCATCTCTCTGTCACCCAGGAACATTAGAGTAACCACTGGACTACTACCCCCTAGGTAAACTGGATAACTCCTCCCCAAGCGCTACACTAGCCAGCCGAGGTGTCTGTCCAACAGTGGAGACTGTGTCCTATTTGGGCATTTGGAATCTTCCTGCGTGTGCCCATATTTGTAGCACTCCTAACATTTGGGGTTGAATTTTCCTGAGGACTTTTTGTCAGGGAACCTGTTCTTCTTTTCATCAGGTTGTGATTTTGAAACTCTTCCCCTGAGAACTATTTTGGGGGGCCTTGTGAGGCCTCCCAGTTTTTTTGGTCTCCCACCTCTTTCTTCTACTGGGGACCCTGGCACCCTTTGGGTAATCCCCCAGGTACTTTCGTTGAGGTGCTGGTGCTGAGCCTAGGGGTCAGCCTCCTTAGCAAGGCCCCTTGGGTCCAAAGGCTCACTATCCACTAGGAGTTGGCGCAGATCTATAAAACAATTGATGAACATTTGCGCTCTGGCAATACAGTTGTACAGTACCTTGTAATCACTCACATCACTGTCCTTCACCGAACCATCCTGTGCCTTGCAAATGTGATCCACAAAATCCACGCAGTACTGATAGGGCAGCTTCTGGCTGTCCTTAAATGTTTGACTATGCTTCTCAAGGGTAAAACCATACCTCCTGACATGGGCGTCCTTCATGAATAGATACCTCATCATATCTCCCTTCCCTAGGGCCAACAGTGCATCCCTTCCTTCACTGCGAATGTACCTCCAGAGACTGGCTCCCCAATCCTCAGGGAACCTGTGCATCCCCAGGAAAATCTCATGAGCCTCAAACCACTTGTCAATATCATCCACCACAACAAATTAGGCACTGGCACTTGGGGATGTGGACCCTCCTTACTACACTGGACACTGGGTTATCACTGCCACCATTGCTGCTGGACTCTGAGGCTTGTACTGCTTTAAGCTTTAAGGCCAGCTCCTGCCGACTCACCTCATGAGCCAATATCAATTATTTTAGCCATAGCCCTCTCAGACTCAGCTTTCTCCTTGACTAGTTCAATCTCTATCCCAGCCCTCCTCTCCTCCAAGACTCTGTCAGCCTCAGCCTTTCTCTCTTCTAAGGCTCTCTGGACCACAGCCTCCTTTGCAGCCCCCCTGGCAACAGCCTCCTCTTTGGCTGGTACATTTTCAGCTTAGCAGATAGCTGCAGCCTGAACTTCCTTTCAGCCTTCCTGTCCTCCAGTTCCTATGGGGAATGTTTGTGGAAGAAAAGCTGCTGCCTGCACTGGATCTGGGAGAGGTCCTCACTCCTGTAGGCTCTCCTCCTCTGCAGTCATGGTCAGGTTTTCTCGCTCCTCCTCTTCGCTCCCTCCTCCTCCTGCTCCTCCATTGCCTCCTCCTGAGCTTTAGCTTGTAATTAGGGGGCCTCCTCCCAGGCCTTGGGGGTCTTCTGGAGCTCCTGCTTCTTGGAGCTCTTGGTTGCTGGATGTCCTTCTACCTGCAGAATCCACTGAGCTCAGCCACAGTGTAGCTCTCCAGGTTGTTGAGTTCAAACTCCATGCTTCAGGCAGAGTTACAGGTGCATAATGTCAGGTGCAATGGAAAGGAATTTGGAAAAATCAAGAGGCCAATCAAGGAGAATTTAAAAAGAGTTTTTATTGTACGTCAGATTATTTTTATGGGATTTTTATTTTATACAAAATCACTGAGTGGCACTACACAAGTAGAAGTACTAAATCCCACCACTGAGCACCAATGTAAGGAATTGGGTTTTGATTCCACTACCCTTTTCAGGGTGAAACACGAAGTAACTACATAACTGTGTGCTTAATCCTCTGGTAGTTTGGCACAAAGGCAATCAGACTTAAGTTATATTCACTGTATTAACTATTAATGCATCACTCAAACAGTAATAAAGTGAACTCACAACACATGAAAAACCCCACACGAATTTACAAACATAGAGTACATTTTAATAAATAGAATTATAACAGATTGACGAAAATCCAATCACTAGAGCTGGAGATATGCAATTTAAAAATTTTAGGTAGATATAACACCTAAAAGTAGAAAATGCCACTCACAGTCATCTGGTCGTGGTAGACCTGGGGAAAGTCACAAGTTCAGGCCAACTGCGATGGAGTGTGGACCAGACACATGCACTAGGTTAGTTCCCCTGAAAAAGTTACCTTCTCAAAGTTCAACAAAAAGAGTCCAGTTCATGGCAGAGGAGACTGTGAAAAGCATGGAGAGTACTGCAGATGGTCGTCACTGTAGGGCGAAGTGTCGATCTTGTATTGCCGGTGTTCGCGGTAGCATGAAAAGTCAGGTTCTCCAGAGCTTCACGTTGGTGGTCGTTGTGGGCGGCACAGTCTCAGTGTAAACGGGGCCATTCGCTGTCAGAAAGAGCCCAAAACTTAAGGATTTCTCCCTTGTTCACAGAGGAGCACACTCTGATGCTAGCCAAGGGTCCCGGGTCTGGGGAGGTACCTCTTGAGGATCAGGGACTCATTCTAGCAGAGACCAGCAAAGCTCAGACAGATACCCAGATGCAAGTCTACGCAAGTCGAGTTGCAGCAGGTCAGCTAGGCAGTTGCACGGAGGCCTCTGGAGCTTGTTGTGTTCCCATAGCTCAGGACAGAGGGTCAGTCAACTGACCCTTGAAATAACTCTGGTTAGCCTGGGATGAATGGAGCAGATCTAGGCTTCCATCTCAGAAGCAGAGCAGGCCTCAAACAGCAGGGCAGTCCTATGGAGAAGAAGGCAGGCCTCCAGCAGCAGGACAGTCATCTGGTAGTAGCAAGCAGCCCTCAGAAGAACAAGTAAGGCTTCAAGCATCAGGGCAGTCCTCTGGGCAACAAGGCAGTCCTTCTTCTGTAATACACAGGTCCAGAAGTTTACTGATGAGGTGGTTCAGGAGGTCCTTATTTATTCTTGTGCCAGCCTTTGAGCTGGGGGTGACATCCTGTCTCCGCCCACATCGGATTCTGGAAAGTTCTTCCCTTCCCCTACCAGGGCTTCAAATATTCTAGGGTGACAAAAGACTAGCGTCAGGTCTCTTTGTGTGTGTGCAGGAGTCAGCACTTTGAAAAAATGTAAGTGGGGTAGGGAACAGCTCCGCCCCACCCACCTTGGCAGGATGGCCTGCCAACACCTAGACCCAATTTGTCACACTGTCTGAGAGAAATACACAAAGGCCAACTGCCAAGCTATTCACAGACATGTGACCCAGGAAACAGGAAGCAGACACCAAATGCTTAGGAGCAGAAAATGCTGACTTTCTAAAAGTGTCATTTTCAGAATTCTGACTTAAAATCCGACTTTATCATTAAAGAGGATTTTAAATTGCAATTCAGTTGAATCCAAACTTGATATCCATATCTGTTCACAACAAAAGGTTGGCACTTATTAAATGTAATAAGGTAAACCAATAATATTCAATGGGAGAAATTGGCCTTACAGTAGTGAAAAACAAATTTAGGAGTATTTCATTACCAGAACATGTACAACTTAAAAACGTATATCCTGCTCTTTAAAGAGAATGGACTCTGACCTATGGGCTGAGTAGGGCCTACCTTAGGGGCGGCTTATAGTTTTTAAAAGGAGATGTTTAGCAAAAGGTTTATTTTGCCAAGTGGATTTGGAAGTTTAAAACTGCACTACAAGCTGCAGTGGAAGGCCTGGGACAAGTATAAAAGGGCTACTTAAGTGGGTGGCAAAATGGGTGTTGCACACCCACTGGTAGCATTTACTTTAAAGGCTCTGGGTGCATGTAGTACCAAATACTATGGACTGATAAGTAAATTAAATATGCCAATCAGGTGCAAGCCAATTGAATAATGTTATAAGGAGGGAGCAGAAACACTTTAGCACTGGTTAGTCCTAGTTTCAACAAAAACAAAATTCAGAAAACAGGAGAGCTGAAGGCAAAAGGTTTGGGGGAAGACCACACCAAGGATGACAGGTCTAACAGGCTCTGGCATCTGGTTTTTCAGCTTCTGCATAGCTAGTGCAACCAGGCCCCAGAGGGTTCTCCCTCACCAGTGCATTTTCCTGGCTGGGCTGCATCTCCTCCAGTCAGGGTGTTCCTCTATCCAGTTTCAGGCACATTTTGGTGTATCAAAGAGTAAAGTCTTGTCACCATAAATAACCTTCAGGCAGGGTGGGAAAAGAATCATGTATATGATTTGCATGGCCCGTATTCTTTTTTACACCTGAAAAGGGACAAACTTGTTTGTGCACCTCTAATGTATAGTCAGGGAAGATAATGATCTGTAAAGAGCAACACTTAAGATTGTCCTGTCTGCAGAAAGCTTGCAGGATCACAACCCTGTCCATGAAGTTAAAAATTCAAGCAATGAATGATCTCAGCTGTGCCCTCCGGTGGCAGGCAAGGGGCCAGGGATCTGTGTGCTCACTCCATTAAAAAGGACACAAAGACATTATCTGCTGTAACCCAGAATTTCAGCCACGGCATAATGAACTGTGTAGGAGTCGCCTTCTCCTTTCACTCAGGGAAACCTGCAATCCTTTTGTTGTAATGCCGAGAATGACCCTCAGCATCCTCTGCTTGGTTCTTGAGGTGCCATACATTTCTCTGGAGGTGCGCAATCTTACCTTGAAAACCTTGGATGGTGTCTTCCGCTTCTGAGATTCAACCCTCAGCCTCTCTGACCCTATCCACAGTTTTCTGTAAGTCTTGATGAAGAAGGGAAATGTCAAGACTGACTCCACCAATGTTGGCATCCAAGGAGGTACTCGATTCCTGGATCGCCAATAACATGGATGCTGTGGGGTCAGAAGTTGATTCTGTGGAAGACTGCAATGACCCAGGTGGGTCACCTTCAGGACCCTGGGTCAGGTCAGTTTCATAAATTTGTCAACGTGCCTCTTGGTGGACTAGGACATCAGTTAATCCTTCCTTATGAGGTCAGTGAGGAGATGGTGTGTGGTGTCAGGATGGAGGGGGGTCACAGCCTCTGAGATGGCCCACTTATGGGTCAAGAGTCCATTACTAACGGCCCACACCCCTGTCATTAGCTCTGTAGGTTCAAGAGGTAACAAATCCAGATAAGGAACTTTAGAGATTCTTCCGGAATTTCTAAGTTTGGCAATTACAGGCTACCAGTCCCTGCTGGGAGGCAAATTCCACGAAACACGCAGTCCCAGTCAAAGCCTCACGGAGGAAGGGGCTGCATTGGAAGTCAGGGCCCTTAAAGTATTATGTCAATCATGCTGGGGTCCAATTACCGGTAACCCCACAAATTCCAGAGATCACACTTTCCCGGCCTGGGAGAAGGGAACAATCAAGTGACAGGCTCCAATTATCACGAGCCATGTAGGAGGAGGAGAGTGGGGCACCGAGGGTACATTCAAGGCACTTTACACAGTTCATCATGGTGCCCCCAGCAGACCAGGTCAAATAGCACCACAGATGCGAATAGTTGGCTTACCACCAGCCTCCACCCTTCATGATTCTTCCAGTAGGTCCCCTTGTCCCAGGATGGCCTTCAAACACCAGCCACAGCCATTGTCAATCTCGCTAAGGAGTCACCTCATTAACCCCGACCTCCACACAGGGGAGTCGTCACAGTAGCCCTCACGATGGCCCACTCCCCCACAGTCATGGATGGGAACAAACCTCCAAATCCTATTATGTGACTCTCTGTCTGGAGGGGACCTTAGCGCAGCCAATTGAGTCCAGCCCTGTAGCAGCAACAATTGAACATATGCTGATTAGCACGCTGGTTCTCTCTCCCACTGGCTCTGTCCGTGGCCCCGGAAGCCAAAGGGTTGTCTTGGCTGCCGGCCCTGGATGGTGTCCAGGGCTGGACTGGCCGTAGTGAGCGCCGGGTGTTTTCCGTTTTTTTAAGCGGTGGGGGCCGGTTTTGTTACTGGGGGCCGGTTTTTCAGCAGTGCTGCAATATCGGCCCCCAGTAACAAAACCGGCAGCAGTGCTAAAGTGACTCTCGCTAGAACCACCCCCCAAAGGCCGGTTCGGCAGAATTGGCAGGGCTGATTGTGTCTCAGTGGGAGACTCCTCGAATCAGCAGCAGTGTGAAGGTGTGTCTGGACTGCCATAGCAACCGCATGGTCACGCTCTAGCCGCCCACGGCAGCTAATGTGTAGGCCACAACTCATACTGAGAGAAGCTGCTTAGATTACGAGAACAGGAGTCAGCCAGGCGAGTCTTACAGGGCTAACTGAATCCTCGCACCATTGAAGCCATCTTCACTTGGATAATGTTGGATTTAAGTTGGGATGTTCGGCAGAACTTAGCATGCTGCAACCGCCTTCTTCAGTGGCTTAGCCATGCCCCTAACTATTTGTAATTATTAACGTTATAAAAATTCATTCAGCAATAGAAAGTAAAATACATTAAAAGTATCAAGGTCACTAAAAAAGCATTACCCGATCATTTCCCGAAAGCTAAGCAATTTATCTATTTTTTGAAGAGGTTCAAGAGTGTAGCCGGGTTGACTATTTTTCAGACTACTTCTCCTTTAAAAGCAAAACCGGGTCACTTTCTTTCATTCAAATCTGTTTTATTGAGATTTTGCATGAAAAATGGATAGACAAAAACATCAAACCACAAAAAGAAACAACAATATTAATAGAGAAGAAGGAAGAGAGGAGAGAAAGAAAAGAGGGAAAAGACCAAAAGATAGAGAAGAGGAAAAGGAGAAGAAGAGATGGGGAGCAAAAGGGAAGAAGGGGAGTATAAGGGGGAGTAGTCGGAGAGAGCCATTTTCTAAACATAAAAGTAAAATACCATAGCGGGTCACTTTCTATCAAGTATTGTCTCTGATACTGATCCAGCGGTAAACCAACAACAGATACTCCACTACCATATACTCACCTGGGCCCATAAACACACACACATTGAGTAAACTGCTGGAGTGGTTTAAAAGTTTTATTTTTCTCAGGATTAGTTATTTAATTCTCCTAACTAACCTCTCACTGATCAAAAAGTTCTTTCCTATGGTCGATGGACCATTAGTTGAACTAGTTGATGGTGATAATTAACTTAACCCTTAACTATTCTTTGTTTTGAAGAAAATAATCACAGACTCAGGAAGGTTTAAAATCTTTATCTAAATTAAGTGCATGTGAACCATTTCAAAAATACAGTGTAGTCACCCTCATTCTTAGGAAAGAAGTTCAATTGATTAAACATCAAAACATATACTTCGGACTCATACAATAATTAATGCTCAGAAAGGGAGAGGACAGAGAGAAAAGAACATTTGCAAATAACGTGAAATTATAATTACCAAGAATGGTGTGAAAGACCAACCCCCTGGCCAAAGGGCTGGTAAGGGTCCCCAGGATAGGTCAGGAGACAAAGACTTCAGGACAGGATTCAGGCCAGGATAGATGACCTCTCTAGAATACCGACGAATTGCGTCGCACCCCTCTCTGACACTCTCTTCCTCCTCGAGATTCTTCCGCGATCTTTTGATCTAACCCAATTAAGTTTAGGATAGAAAGTTCTTCTTCGGCGTTTGCATTCGAGTCTTCATCAGCACCTCACAGCATCTCTCCAGCAACAGCATCCCCGACTCCCAGACAGCATCCCGAGCTCTGCTAATCTCTCCTCTAACTAACTAACTAAAGCTACCTTAATTATACCTTCGTTTCCTCATGTTCCACCCACTAAAGTTGCAATATCGTAAAAATACGACATCTAATTGGTCAGGCAAGGGGGATGATCATCACACCATGCTTACATGTCACTATACTAAGTTAAACTATTGTTCACAAACCCATCCCCTTAATTTTTATTCAAAATTTTATTCCCATCCACTACATGTATCAAACTTGCAACATTAATGACACTATAAAGAATAGAACATCACATCGCTGAACTTTTCACCATCCGTTCCCAGGACATGGCGCTCCGATTTGGCCTCCATTCAAGTTCCTCGTCATTGACCTTCATAGCTTCACTCAGTAGGCATGCGCAAGCGTTGTGTCATTTCATCTAGTCCGGTCATACGAGAAAGGCCCAAATGCGCACTAATAATAAAGTCAAAAGAGAAATGTTATTTTCACAAAATAAATGGTCTCACTGTATACCTCCCACCTCTACTCTAATCCCGTTCTCTTATTAATATTTTCCCCGCATTAGCATTAGTAAAATAGCCTGTTTTAGTTTCGGCTAAGCAGATGCCATGCACGCGAGTCTTCAAGACTCCATTTTAGTGTCTTCTGCTCATGCAATAGAATTTCCCTCCAAGCGTTAGCTCGTCAAATTGCGTAGATGCAGTTGAAGCATGCGCACAACAGTTTCCCCGTTTAAAGCGGTATTAGTCCGTTTTCATTGTTATCCGCGTTAGTACACACATAAGCAAGCTTCGTTAACCCACGTGTTTATGTGGTGCGTATTAATTATTCACAAAACATGGTTAGTAACTCTGTTAATGAGTTAGACGAGAGGATTGCCTCCGAGCAAGTCTCTTTCTTACGAGACCTTGCTCCATCAATACTGTCACGATTCAGTTTGAAATAAGTAGAGCACAAGTAAGTGTCTCTATTAATATTAATATGTTAATTCATGTGCCATATTAATATATGGCACATGAATTAACCTTTACTTGATGATCAAGAGTAGGTTACAGAAACGAAATATTTTATTAATGTTTTTTTTTTAAATTTGGACACAGCAGATTTGTCTATAGTATGATGGGATTATCTTTAGATCTTAAAGGTATCAACAAGGAAACAAGGTGAAAAGTTCGGGAACTAGAGACTAAGACAAGTCATGCTGAAAGAGTTTTTATTTATCTAAAAACATCCATGGTTAAAATGAGCTGGGAAGATGCTAAGAATGCTTTAAGAGATTACCGTTATAGTTAGTAGAGTGAAGAAATGCGACCACAGTAACCCAAAGCTAGTACATAGAAGGAGAATTAATGGAGAAGTTATTAGCCAGCTAGGTTCATGCTTTTTGAAGTACAAAAACATACATATAAGTCTAACCTTTAGGCAGTTACGTACATTCATGAGAAATATGTCAAACAAGAACAGAAACCACAAGGGAATAATGGGTGAAACGGGGAGTTTTTATCAAGCGCCTAACTACATAATAATCCTTCCCTTACCCATGTGCTGGTGCTGCAGTGAGTCAACCCAAGCTGGTACACCACTTTTTCAAATTTACTGTGACCTTCCTAAAGTTATAATTCACCCCTCAACCTCTCATCAAATATAACTAAAATTGTGTTCAGTGTACACTCCTCAGGCTTCATTCTTGTCTCCTATCCACAAGATTAAAAACATAAAACTACGAGGGATAATTGTACTCTCCTTTTAGTCAACATATTTCTTGCAATTCGGCCTCAAATGGTCCAATTTATTTTTCAAGGCATCAACTTTATATATGACCCATTCAGTTCTACCCATGGCATCTACTAGCGTAACTCTTTGCTCATAAATTAAGAAAGATACCCTTAAGGAACATCCATTAAGATACTTGCTGGGTTATCAAAGTGAGGGTAACAATATTTCTTCCTATTGTGCTCTCATTACTCACTGAGGTGGCACTCCAAATGGCAAATCGCTCCCGCTTGTTCAGTTCATCAGCAACTCCTTGGTGACCTCATTCAAAAGGTTCTACGCCAGGTTCAACGATATCAGGATATTTTGAGAATGTATCTGACTCACCTGTTGCAATTTCAGGAGATTTCTCGAAAAACCTTTGCAGCTTCACTTATACATCCTAAACTCAAAGGTAAGAATTGATTGGAATCTATATCTTTTGAGTCTAGGTGTGTCAGTTTACAATTTGACCCTAAAAGCTTAATAATGTTGCCTTGAGTTAGAATGTAACATGATCCAAGTTAGCACTTGGCATAGAACATAAAGCGCAAGAGAACCCCTTTTTTAGATCTCTTGATGTTCAACCAGGTGAGAAGAATTGCATTTTTGTGGGACAATGAGAATGCAAGGATTAGAGCCATCAAGTGAATACCATTACTTTGTGGTTTTCTTCTGGATCCCCAGTTAGGCGAGAATAACACCTAGGACCAGCAACCAGTCATGTGCTAGCAGTGATATTACTATTTAAAATAAAACCTTTGCTGCAATATCGCTGCTTCTGTTGCTGTTATCATTATACCACATATTTCATGATCTCAGACTCATTCAATTTAGGGGTGAGTTGGGACAGCCATAATTGTTTCCTGTACTCTGTTGATTTGTTGGTCATTCATTATTATTTATCTTTTATTTGAGGGTAAGGCCCACCTTTTTTGGCCAATTTTCTGGGGTAAAATTTCATATACCTGAAATGGACCAGTTTTGATGCAAATATCTAACACTTCTTCAGTAAAGGTGCGGAAGAAGTATGGGCAGCTGAAGTTATGAAGAAAACCACTCTTTTGCGATTATTTCACTTCTTTAATGTATTCTTGTTTTTTACTTGATATGGCGATAGGAAGTGAAACACCATTGGTTAGTAAATGAACTGAATTCATTTTTGTATTTTTTTTCTCAGGCCTAGTCAATGTTGACAGGCAGTGCAGTGATTCTACTGCCTCCCTGTCTCAATTACTAGAACTGCTACAGTTGGGGATTATCCCCATTTATTTTTCTAGTTAAGGTGGTTAGATCTGTTATAACTTCATCCAGGGGTGGCTCCTCCGTAATGGCGGAGGAGTGTCGCCCACTCGTCAATCACAGAAGAATAAAATGATAACAAAACATATCATTTTATTTTTCTGTGACTGCCTTATGCATGCGTGTAGTGAGGGGCGGGCAGGGCTGGGAGGAGTTGTGGGCACTTAGAAGTGCGCATGTAAGTTTGGCCAGCCGTCCAACCCGGCCAAACAGACATGTGCATTTTTATTTCTCCAACCCATCTGTGCTCACAGCAGGGTTAGAAAAAAGCAGCATGCTCCCAGGGACTGTCTGAGCAGCAGAGCAGGCAGCTCAGACCAATCATGGCTCTGCTCTCATATCATGAGAACAGTGTCTGGATTGGGTAGGGAACCTCCTTTCCGAGAGACTGCTCGGAGAGCACTGATGCGGCTGTCTGAGGCAGCGGCAGCGGTAGTCAAAGGAAAGTCCGTTTTTTTAAAAATTATTATTTCCCCCCCTCACTCCCCGTATCTGTCCCCTAACCCCCACTTTCCTTTTATGGCTGCGGCTACTGACTTTATCCACCAAATTTTAAAGCAAGTCACATCTGCTACTTTTCACTCATCCACTAATGAAAACAACAGGTCTGTGAAAAGACCTGTTTGTTCTCTTGGCACGTTTTATGGAGGTGCTGCGAATCAGAAGACAGATGTTGTACACCACTCGTGCAGCTCCCTAGCCTTGCTATCACTACACTACACTTCTCCATCTTTCCGTTTCCTTCACTGAAAAGACTTTTTACGTGTTTTTAACCAAATAGGTTGTATTTTTATATCAGCACTATATCCTCAACTATTCTAACAATTCTATTACCTACAGAGTTATGGACTACTGGCCTGCCAAGAGAGCTACACCTGAATGAGGCTGCGGGCTCACCATTACGCCTAACACATTAATCTCCGTAACTCACTCCCACATCGAAATGTAGCATTGACGGGTTAATAAAAACAAATGTGAAAGGTGGGTGAGTCGCCTAACCTGCATGTAACCCAGAGAGAAGCCAGTCCCATTGGGTGATGAAGATGACTGGAAGGAAGGGTCGCTCGACTTGAGGCAGTGTTGCAACCTGGATGAATGTCTGGGAATGTAAAGAGGCAAAGTAGAGGATGAGCAAAGAAAGTAACGACAAAGGATTGAAAACAAAATGGCGCAGATAGAGGGCTTGCGGCTGCAAAACATTTTTATCTGTTCAGTGCTGGAACTGGAAAAAATTTACTCTGGGAACCATATATTGGGAGTCAAGGTATAGCAGAGGAAATTAGTCTCAGCCTGACAGTCGACTCATACATTCAGTTTTTAAAAATCTGCCACAAAGAAATTGGCAACAAGGACAAATGTCAGAATGAATCTGTTCTAGCTTATTTAATTGGTCACAAAGTGGCTTCATTTTAAACAATTTTACAGGGATTATATAACTACTACAGAGATCTTTGTGTGTCCAGCCATTTCCAGGGGATTACAATAACTGTAAGATAACTCTGGTGGTTAATGCATTCCCAGAAGAGTTCTGTGTTTTTTTCAGTCACAGTTTTGACTCATCGTGTAACATGCAGATCACAGATTTTTATTTTATGCCGATACATAAATGGATTACTGGCAGTGCTTTTGACACAAAGTTCCTTTTGTTACTTCCAGCTCAAAAGTAGCATAGCACAATGAGCTATGAACCGGAATCAAGGAGCTGCATGTAAACTGTAAGTCATGGGTTTATATCCTTATTGTGTTTTTTCTCAAGCTGTTGTTATTCTAAGTTTGAAAAGAAGCGTTCTTTTGGGTTGTAATAAAATTGAATTAGAGCAGACAACCCCCATCACTGATTTACATTTTAAATCCTGATCATGCATTTCTCTCAACCATGCACTCTTAACATATAATGCTTACAAGTATGGATGCTAAGTGACTCCTACACCTTATAAACCTAATAGTTTTATGTGACAGTTCCTGTACATTTATTTACATACTTGTATGATTTATTGTCTCTGTCCGTAATATTAAGTGCTCTGACACATTACACTGGGATACGTAGCACTATAATGGAAGGAAATAAAAATAAATTAGTAAGTGACATCTAAATTGTTATTTGTAGTATGACTCATACACACAGGTAAATCTGATATTCTTACGGTGCATGCACATCTCCTATGTAGGGGGTTGAACAATGTTGAAAACCTGCCTCCAAATCATAGTTTCTCTAAAGTACTTGTGAAGTGATAAGCTGTGTGCCTTTGTTTCCCTCCATTGCATTGACATCTAGGGGACAGGCTCCAGACAGATACACCAGGACAAATCCAACATATTTCACTGGGTCGAGGGGATCCCAGGTCAGGCTCAGGATTAGCTGTCAGAACTGGGAGCTGACAGGATCCATCTCATTTCCTGTACTAATTTTGTCACATATAGGCAATCAAGAGACGAGACACCTGTTTTACAATTGGGCATGTCAGGACGGGTCAGGCAAGGAAACATGGACGCATATGCGCTGGCCCCGCCCTGGTCTCTAAACACCAGTCAGAGTCGATTTAGAAGGCCATCATGGCTCTCTCGGTTACTCGTATGATTAGTGATAAACTGATGCACAACAAAAATCAGGAACCGCATAGAATGATAAATGTGCATCTATGATCATGCAGTTCATAATTCCCCCTCGCTCTCTTCTGCATATTCAGCAGTTTGTTTCGTATTCTGTAATCTTCACAGACCAAGACACAAAAGTCACACCTCGCGTGAAACAATCTAAGGGAACTAGAAATATCAGGCCTTGTATACACAGCTTTACATAGAGAACAGCAGTGTTTCACTATACACAGTCTACATGTACTTGCCTATGTACCATAGGTGTCAAGTGAAACCAAATCATGAGTCTTTCATCCAGCCCTCTCACTTCATCTTGGTACCTGTACTTCCTCTTTACCCAATATAATTGTGGGCCTTCTGGTCCGAGAACGTGCAGTGATGTTGACTGAAAGAAACAGGACCAGATAAAAGTCATCCTCGTGTCAACTATGCACATCAATCAAAGTCATCACAGATGTGATGACAACGCTGAGAAATGCATTTTCCAAGGTATGCAAACCAGATTTGGCTGCATCATCCAGGAACACAACTGTGCATCCATATTTTAGTGACACACGTTACCTGCACCAGCTACACCGATTACTAATTAAAAGTTGAATCTTGTAAGAAATACCACAAGCGTTGACTAGGCTTTCACTCTTATGAGCAAGCAGAATTCACACGCCTCTCTCTATTCTAACCCAGGTCGATCATGTCTAATGTTACTGCTGCTACACATCACCAGGGACTACATATTTTAGTGCTGTCCTTGTGTTTAACAAATAAAACGTAACACATTCACTGAGTCAATTAAATTAAAGCAAAGCTCTCAAGTTTCCTTGGTCCATGGAGTGAGTAGCTCGCTCAGATCAGTTTTTGCTTTGCATTCTGTGGCTTGCAGTCCTGTTTGTCCCATTGCAAAATTAGTCCCATAATGAAAGCAAAAAACCTGGACTTGTTGAGTTACTCATACATGGACTTGGGAATCGTGAGAGCACTGATTGAGTACAACTGAAAACAATGATTGTAAAAGGAAAGCCCATGACTGGAATGTGGTGTCCTGGAGTCTCTGAGAATCCTACTAATGTCAGTGGTCAAAAAGCTGTATTGATCGCATCAGCAATTGGCTGGGGCTTGCCCTGGCTTCTATGTTGCCCTAACGGGGTTCATGCTCACAGTAAATGGGCTTAAGAAATGCAGACACATTCTGGACACATGATGCGGAATTACGAAAATTCGATTTTATATGAGGCCCGTGTAGACATTGTTGCATTAGCAAAGAATGATTGGTGGTCTGGTTGATGGGTGGCCAGGTCTCAGGCTCAGTGTATTGATACATCCATTCCAGGGATCCGTGGTTGACCTCATAGTCACAGGTTATAATCCTAGTGGGTCCAGTAAGTCTTTCATCCTTCTGAGATTGACAAAATGAGTACTATTGAGTTCAGTAAGACTAAACACCTATATTGCAGCAGCAAGTGCCCAAAGGGACATGTGTGCTCTACAATCAAATAGGCACTGGTTTGAGGATTTTACAGGGGAGTTGTAAATGAGTTCCCCTAACCTTTGTGCTGATTTGTTGGGTGAAACTGAAATGTCAGTCAAAATTACACCAGGTTTTTGACCTACTGGAGAGAACCAGAGGAACCGGAGGAGTCTGGCTGCTGCGGGACTCGCTGTCCCAGCCTGCCGTGTACTCTTGAGGAGGAGGGGCCACCACAGCTGGCAGCCCACGCTGCACGCTTCAAAGAGTGCCCACCACCACATGCGGTGTGGGAGAACCAGAGGAACCGGAGGAGTCTGACTGCTGCAGGACTCTCTGTCTCAGCCTGCTGTCTACTGCTGAGGAGGGGCCACCACAGCTAACAGCCCACGCCGCGCGCTTCATAGAGCGCCCACCACCGCCCGCGGCATGGGAGAACCAGAGGAACCAGAGGAGTCTGGCCGCTGCGGGACTCGCTGTCCCAGCCTGCCCTCTAACCCTGAGGAGTAGGGGTCACCACAGCTGACAGCCCACACTGAGTGCTTCAAAGAGTGCCCACCACCTCCCGTGGTGCGGGAGAACCAGAGAAACTGGAGGGGTCTGGCTGCTGTGGGTCTCACTGTCCCAGCCTGCAGTGTACTCTTGAGGAGGAGGGGCCAACACAGCTGACAGCCCACGCTGCATGCTTCAAAGAGTGCCCACGACCTCCTGTGGCGTGGGAGAACCAGAGGAACTGGAGGAGTCTGGCCACTGAGGGACTTGCTGTCCCAGCTTGCTGTGAGGAAGGACCATCACAGCTGACAACCTGTGCCACACACTTCAAAGAGCACCCGCCACCTCCTGTGGTGTGGGAGAACCAGAGGAGTCTGGTCGCTGAGGGACTCGCTGTCCCTGCCTGCTGTATACTCCTGGGGACAAGGGGGCCCCACAGCTGAAAGCCCGTGCCGCACGCTTCAAAGAGCGCCAACCATCTCCCACGCGTGGACTTCACGCGGCCGAAGCCCGAGCCAAGGGTGGGCCATCCACGCCCAGAGGAAACGAGCGGAGGCTGGGCTGCCCCCCCCTTTCGGCTTCCGAAAACATCTTACTCACCACACCTCTGCTGGACAAACCCGACAGCGAGCAAGAGCAGGTACTGTGGCTACTCTGTGCCCTGATCTCACACGTTTTGTAGACTTTCATGGCCTCCCGCTTTGGCACACCAACTCGATAGTTCCTAAGGAAAGAAATGTGTTTGCATCCAATGAGTGTGGCCGAGAGATCTTGATTGCCTCCTATAACAAAAACAGAATAAAAATAATTGCTTTGTGGCCCAAAAGGAACCAAGTGGAGGGAATACTGTTGATGACATTTGTACTCTTCAATTTGCTTTGCCAATTACCTTGCCTCCTGAACTGGAAACTGTTTTTTAAGACGCACAATTTTGCTCAACACTGTTTACGAGTTAACGCCTTCATAATTAAAGGTTGGAGGGGGTAGGGTGAAAACATCTGACTGCTAGTGGTCATTGAGACGAGTGGGACGCATTTAGCCTGCGAGCCTTACAAAACAGGTGACATCAGGCCTAGCATTTGGGAGGGCACTGAGGCGCAGAGAGTCTTCAAACGTTTACCTGTTTCTAGATTTAGACACCACGCCCAGAGGCAGCCCAGGAGTGATTGAGGGCATCCCAAGATTTAACTAACATTCATATATTTACACACTTCTTTGTGGGCTACTGTATTGTACTAGTGTTAGAAATGGGATTTTTAGTAGGCTAGGGCATGTGCCAAAGCCAGGCAGAAACCACCACTCTAGTCAGGATAAGGGAGTTACACTCCTAAAATAACCCCTGCTCACCCCCTTGGTAGCTTGGCACGAGCAGTCAGGCTTATCTTAGAGGCAGTGTGTAAAGCATTTGCACATAACCAACAGTAATACAGTGTAAGCACTACAAACGGACACCACACCAGTTTAGAAAAATATCCAATATTTTTATATACTTCAGACAAGACCAAAAAGACAAAAAATCCACAATACAATACTTGATAAATAGTTACTTGGCAAGATAGTTTCTAAACTGTAGAAATACCTCAAAAACACAGTTCATACGAGTCGGTAGCTCCGTCCGGGGCTACCGCGATGTTGCAAGCAACAGAGTCTAACAGTTCCAGCCGATCGCGTCGATACGGGCCAGCAGAGGCGTGAACAGACTCGGTCACAGTACCTTTCTCATTGTGGCTGACACGGAGTGTGCGAGCCGGTCGGCATATGTCGCGGTTGCGTTGCAAGATGGAAGCGGTGCAGGGCACGGTGTCCTCTCGATGCGGTGCAGGCAGCGGCTCGGTGATGATCGTCCAGACGGTGTCGGTGAGACCAAGGCATGCGGTGCAGGGTGAGACGGTGCTCGATGCGGTGCTGGCAGGTTGCGTTGCAGGCGACCAAGCCAGAGTGCGGGAGCTGGGGTTGGTCAGTCCGGACAGCGGTGTGAGTCGGGGCGGTGCATTGCGAAGCGTGCGATGCGGTGCCCCAACCACGGTGCGGTCCCGGGTGTTGAGCCAGCAGCAGCGACAGCGTCGGTGCAGTCCGGATGGCGAAGTGAAGCGATGCGGTGCGGACTGCGGTGCCCACAGGTCACGGTGCAAGCAGCGGCTCGGTGGCGGCGTCGTCGTCGTCGGTGAGACCAGGGTTGCGGAGCGAGATGCGGATGGTGCAGTCTGCGGTGTGGTCAGGACACCAGGCCAGCGATGGAATCGGTTGACGGAGTCGGTTGCAGCTCCCTCCTCTGTGGCGACTGGAACAGCGGTTCCAGGAGCGGTACCCAGAGGTTGGTGAAGTCTTTGTAGTCCCTGAGACTTCTTAACAGGAGGCCAGCTCAGTTTCAGGCCCTTGGAGATACTCAGCACAAGTAGAGAAAGTTCAGCTCAGTCCTTTCACTGCCCAAGGTAGAAGCAGCAACTGCAGGCCAACCCAACAAAGCAACAACACAGCAAAGGGGCAGTACTCCTCCTGGCAGCTCTTCCAGCTCTTCTTCTTGGCAGGTTCCTTGATTCCAGCGAGTTCTAAAGTTCTGGGGTTTGGGTCCCCCTTTTTATCCTCAATTTCTCTTTGTTCTCTGAAGGCAGAGAGGCCTTTGCCTAGTCCAAACCAGTTCTGGTCAGTCCCGGAGCACTTTGTTGACAAGACTCCTTCTTTCCTTTTGCAGTGTAGGCCAGGGACATCAGACGCACCACAGGAGGTGAAGCCAGCATTGTGGAGGGAAGGCACAGCCCTATTCAGGTCCCAGGTGCAACTCCTCTCACCCATCTACATGTAGATCTTGCTATTCAGCCCTGGGCTGACTCACCCTGTCTCCTGGAATTCCCCAGCCCCTGTCACTCACACTCCAGACTAGGAATACACAACCTAGCAGAGGCAGGCTTGGATGGTTAGACAAGAAAATACCTACTTTATAAAAGTGGTATTTTCAAACACAGAATGTTAAAACCAACTTCACTAAAAGATGCATTTTATCATCCTGAGTTCAGGCATACTAAACTCGAATTTCTACCATGTTCCCTGGGTCACTTAGGATTATAGGATGTAATAATCAAAACTGCCCATTCTGGCCTATGGGGAACAGGTAGCCTTGCAATAGTGAAAAACGAAGTAGGCTGTATTTCACTATCAGGACATGCCACACACACCAGGGCATGTCCTACCTTTCACATACAATGCACCCTGCCCACAGGGGTACCTTGGGCCTACCTTAGGGGTGACTAACATGTAGAAAAGGGAAGGTTTAGGGAATGGCAAGTGTGTGCACTTGCCAAGTCGACATGGCAGCCCCATGCTGCGCACAGGCTCTGCAATGGCAGGCCAGAGTTACATTTTACGGGCTGTTTGCGTGGGTGGCACAATCCAGTGCTGCAGCCCACCAACAGCATTTGATTTATAGGCCCTGGCACTCGCAGTGCACTTTACTAGGGACTGACACATAAATCAAATAGGCCAATCATGGAAACACCAATCCATAACACATTTTCTACAGGAGCACTTGCACTTTCCCACTGGACAGCAGTGAGGAAAGTGCGCAGAATCATTACACCAGCAAAAACAGAGTCAAAACCAGGAGGTCAGAAAGCAAAAAGTCAGGGAAACACGCCAAAAGATGCCAAGTCTAACACATGTCCCCTCCAGCTGAAAGTAGGAGAACTACCCAACCTCCCGGGAGTTCTCTTCACTAAGGCGGAAGAACCTGGACAGACCATCTGCGTTGGCGTATTCTGTGCCAGGCGGTGTTCCACCGTAAAGTCCATTCCCTGTAGGGAGATGGACCACCTCAGCAGTTTTGGATTCTCACCCCTCATTTGCATCAACCATCTGAGGGGCCTGTGGTCCGTCTGAACCCGGAAGTGAGTCCCAAACAGGTATGGTCTCAGCTTCTTCAGTGCCCAGACCACAGCAAATGCTTCCCTTTCTATGGCACTCCACCTCTGTTCCCTGGGGAGTAGTCTCCTGCTAAGGAAGACTACAGGCTGATCCAGGCCCTCTTCGTTCAGTTGTGAGAGCACCGCTCCCACACCATGCTCTGAAGCGTCAGTCTGCACGACGAATTCTTTGGAGAAGTCAGGTGCCTTGAGCACGGGCGCCGTGCACATGGCTGCCTTCAGGGCATCGAAAGCTTTCTGGCAGGACTCAGTCCAGATCACCTTCCTGGGCTGCTTCTTCGAAGTCAGCTCTGTTAAGGGGGCAACGATGGTGCCATAGCCCTTAACAAATCTCCTATTGTAGCCGGTGAGACCTAAGAAGGCTCTCACCTCTGTCTGGGTCTTGGGGGGCTCCCAAGCCAGAATGGTGTCAATCTTGGGTTGTAGGGGCGCCACCTGGCCGCTTCCTACCTGGTGTCCCAAGTACACCACAGAACCCTGCCCGATCTGGCACTTACTGGCATTGATCGTGAGGCCCGCACCTTGCAGAGCCCTCAACACTTTCTCAAGGTGCTGTAAATGATCTTCCCAGCTGGAACTGAACACAGCAATGTCATCCAGGTAGGCGGCACTGAAATCCTCCAGTCCAGCCAACACCTGATTGACCAACCTCTGAAAGGTGGCAGGGGCATTCTTCAACCCAAAGGGCATCACCCGAAATTGGTAATGACCTTCTGGGGTTGAGAACGCTGACCTCTCCTTGGCCCCATCGGTTAAGGCAATCTGCCAGTACCCAGACGTTAAATCAAACGTGCTGAGGAACCGGGCAGCTCCCAACCGATCAATGAGCTCATCAGCTCTGGGGATGGGGTGCGCGTCAGTCCTGGTGATGGCATTGAGCCCACGGTAGTCCACACAAACCGGAGTTCTGGAGTGGCACCGGGTGCAGCAGCCTTTGGGACCAAGACCACTGGGCTGGCCCAAGGACTGTTGGAGGGCTCAATCACCCCTAACGCCAACATCTTAGAGACCTCCTCCTTGATGCTGGCCCTGACCCGGTCAGTCAACCTGTAAATTTTGTGCTTCACAGGAGGGCTGCCACCAGTGTCCACGTCATGGGTACACCAGTGAGTAACACCGGGGGTCAGAGCGAACAGTGGGGCGAACTGTCCCAACAACTGGCGACAGTCCCCCTGCTGCTCTTGAGTCAGTGTAGGGGAGAGGATCACACCCTCCACTGACCCATCATGCTCCTTGGTAGACAGGAGGTCAGGGAGAGGCTCACTCTCCTCTTCCACCCCATCATCTGTCGCCAAGAGCATGCTCACTTCGGACCTCTCGAAGTGGGGCTTGAGGCGGTTCATGTGAAGGACCCTCAAAGGGTTCCTTGGAGTCTGCAAATCCACCAGGTAGGTGACGTTACTTTTGTGCTCCACCACCTCATATGGCCCAGTCCACTTGTCCTGCAAGGCACAAGGTTCCACTGGGGCCATGACCCACACTTTTTGCCCAGGTTGAAATTCGACCAGAGTGGCATTCTGGTCATACCACCTCTTCATTTCTTCCTGGCTTGCTTCTAGGTTCGCCTGAGCGAGTTTCCTGAAGCTGGCAGTTTGGTTTCTAAAGGCCAGCATGTAACTAAACACATCCTGGGGAGTTTTCCTGGGAGCCGCCTCCCAGCCTTCCTTTACCAAACTCAGGGGTCCTCTGACAGGGTGGCCATACAGGAGCTCAAAGGGGCTGTACCCAAGAGACTTCTGAGGCACCTCCCTGTATGCAAAGAGTAGGCATGGCAAGAGGACGTCCCACTTACGCCTCATGGGTTCTGTTAGACCCTTGATCATGCCTTTCAAGGTCTGGTTGAATCTCTCCACCAGACCGTTTCCTTGTGGGTGGTAAGGAGTGGTGAACTTCTAAGTTACACCACACTCCTTCCACAGGGATGTCATATACTTGGATATGAAATTGGTCCCCCTGTCAGAAACCACCTCTCTGGGGAAGCCCACATGTGAAAAGATCCCCATTAACGCCCGGCCCACCACTGGCGCCGTCGTTGTCCTGAGAGGGATTGCCTCCAGGTACCGGGTGGCATGGTCCACCAAGACCAGGATATACCTGTTGCCCATGGCTGTTTTGGGATCCAGTGGCCCCACAATATCCATCCCCACCCTTTCAAAGGGTGTTCCAACAACAGGAAAAGGTTGGAGAGGAGCTTTGACCTTCCTCCCACTCTTACCACTTGCCTGGCAAGTTTGGCAAGACCTACAGTGTGCATCTGACTGCCTTCGCATTTGGGGCCAAAAGAAGTGGGTGACAAGCCTGTCAAAGGTCTTGTCCTGCCCCAAATGTCCTGCCAAAGGCACGTCATGAGCCAGACCCAGTAGGAAGGTCCTGAAGCACTGGGGTACCACCAGCACATGGGCTGACCCAGGCTCAGCAACCTTAGGCTCACTGTATAGGAGACCATTCTCCCAGTAGATCAGATGTGACCCAGACTGATTACCAGCTGCCTGGTCTGCAGCCTGCCGCCGCAGACCCTTCAGAGTAGGGCACTCGTTCTGCTCCCTGCAGAACTCCTCCCTGGTGAGACCCCCTTCTTGCTGCCAATGGGTCAGCTCAGAGATGTCTCCCAGTTCGGCTACCTGCTCCCCTGTAGGCACTGGGGTGTCCCCCTCGAGGTCCGCCTCCTCCCGGTCCGTGGGAACTTCGGGGGCCGGTTTCCCGCGCCCCCTGCCCGTCCTCTTGGCAGGGACTTGGGCCATTGTTCCACGCTCCAAGTCCTCTTGATCACCCTTTCTGGCTGCCATTGACCGAGTAGACACGCATGCCCACTCTGGCAACCCAAGCATCTCCAAGTGAGACCTGAGCTCAACATCCTTCCATAAGGACTGCTCCAGGTCGTTACCTAGCAGACAATCTACAGGCATGGTAGGGCTCACAACCACCCTCAAGGGACCTGAGACCCCCCCCATTCAAAGGGAACCTGCGCCACCATACACTGGCGCTCAGAGTTGTCTACAGCAACTACCTGGTGGAATGCCCCTGGGACTACCTGTTTCTCAGAGACCAGGTGACACCGGACTGAGGTCACACTGGCTCCAGTATCTCTGAGAGCCTCTACCCTATTCCCATTGATGGTCACCCATGTGCTATATTTCTTTGTGTTAGGGGGCACCTGGTTTCCTGGGACCATCTCACTGTCCCCTAGTGAGACAAGGGTCATTTCTGCGGGATCCCCACCCTCCTGCTGGCAACCCTCCTCCCCAAGCGCTACACTGGCCAACACTTTAGACTGTCCACCGGTGGGTGGCTGTGTCCCCTTTGGGCACTTGGGGTCCCCCTTCAAGTGACCCACCTGGTCACATGCATAACACTTGCGGGGGCCGGTCTCAACAGGCTTTCCTGTAGAGACCCCTTTCTTCTTATCACCTGGGGGATGGGAACCTTTCCCTGGGTACTAGTTTGGGGCCCTTTAGAGAACTCCTGTGCTTTACCCTTGTCCCCCCCACTTTTCTGCTGGGGACCCTGCCCACCTTTGGCTGAGTCTCCCCCAAATGCTTTCTTGTGGACCCTGGTACTCACCAGCGGTCCGCCTCCAAAGCAAGCTTCCTGGGGTCAGTTAGCTTACTATCAACTAGGTGCTGGCGCAGATCTGCAAAACATAGACTAGACAAGTGCTCCCATGCAATCAAATTGTAGAGCCCCTGAAAATCTGTTACATTACTGCCCTTCACCCAAACATCCAGCGACCTACAGAACATATCGACACATTCCAACCAAGTGTTGGCCTCAGACTTTTACTGGACCTAAACTGATCCCTGTACTTCTCAGGAGTGAGCCCATACCTAGTGAGGAGAGCGTCTTTCATGTCAGCATAGGTGAGG
Organism: Calotriton arnoldi; assembly: GCA_963921515.1. NCBI lineage: Eukaryota > Metazoa > Chordata > Amphibia > Caudata > Salamandridae > Calotriton > Calotriton arnoldi. The sequence goes on along the minus strand of CAWUFW010010737.1, from coordinate 521,446 downwards.
TCCTGCCCCTTACCCAAAGCTATCAGGGTATCCCTAGCTTCTTCTGGAAAGAGAGGCAACAACCCTGCCCCCCAGTTCCTTTCAGGGACCCCATTCATATGAATAGACGACTCGTACCCTTGAAACCACCTCTGTATGTCATCACCCTTTTTGTACTCTTTACCTACATTCTTGGGGATGTGTACAATCCTGTCTGTGTGTGCTGAAGCGTTGCTGCCACCATCTGCGCCGGTTCTACTCTTTAGCTCCAGCTCCTTGATAATTCTCTCATGATCTAACATCATCTTCCTTTCCTCCATGGCTATTCTCTTGTCTTCGCTCTCACTTTCTATTCTGAGTTTCTCCAATTCAAACCTCCTTACTTCCCGCCTGTCCTCCAGCTCCTCTGGGGACAAGCTACTGCTGCCTGGCCTGGAGGGCTCCCCCCCTCCCAAAAGCACATTCACTCTAGGAACAGGCTCCTCCACCTCTCCACTGAGATCACCAGATTGCTCACAGGCATGTCTGGCTGCTACCCAGGCCCTCAGCGCCTTTTGTAGCTCATCCTTCCTGGTGAGGCCTCTGACCTGGACTTTCAGGTTCTTGCAAATCGATTTTAACTCCTTGACATTGTAGGCTTCCAATTGATCCTCCTCAAAGGCAATTTCTACTGCTGCAATTGATGATACTATAGATTCAGGCATGTTGAAGTAGCAAGTTCAAACTGGCAAGATCAAAAATAGGCCAAAAAAGAAAAAGAACCTGTAAGTGGTACGTAATGGTCTGCAATATGGTAGTAGTGCACACCAATCACTGTAAGTCAAGTGCAAACACAAGTCCTATCCTCACCGCTGACAACCAATGTTAGAAATGGGATTTTTAGTAGGCTAGGGCATGTGCCAAAGCCAGGCAGAAACCACCACTCTAGTCAGGATAAGGGAGTTACACTCCTAAAATAACCCCTGCTCACCCACTTGGTAGCTTGGCACGAGCAGTCAGGCTTACCTTAGAGGCAGTGTGTAAAGCATTTGCACATAACCAACAGTAATACAGTGTAAGCACTACAAATGGACACCACACCAGTTTAGAAAAATATCCAATATTTTTATATACTTCAGACAAGACCAAAACGACAAAAAATCCACAATACAATACTTGATAAATAGTTACTTGGCAAGATAGTTTCTAAACTGTAGAAATACCTCAAAAACATAGTTCGTACGAGTCGGTAGCTCCGTCCGGGGCTACCGCAATGTTGCAAGCAACAGAGTCTAACAGTTCCAGCCGACCGCGTCGATACGGGCCAGCAGAGGCGTGAACAGACTCGGTCACAGTACCTTTCTTGTTGTGGCTGACACGAAGTGTGCGAGCCGGTCGGCGTACGTCACGGTTGCGTTGCAAGATGGAAGCGGTGCAGGGCGCGGTGTCCTCTCGATGCGGTGCAGGCAGCGGCTCGGTGACGATCGTCCAGATGGCGTCGGTGAGACCAAGGCGTGCGGTGCAGGGTGAGACGGTGCTCGATGCGGTGCTGGCAGGTTTTGTTGTAGGCGACCAAGCTGGAGTGCGGGAGCTGGCGTCGGTCAGTCCGGACAGCGGTGCGAGTCGGGGCGGTGCGTCGCAAAGCGTCCGATGCGGTGCCCCAACCACGGCGCGGTCCCGGGTGTTGAGCCAGCAGCAGCGACAGCGTCGGTGCGGTCCGGATGGCGAAGTGAAGCGATGCGGACTGCGGTGCCCACAGGTCACGGTGTAAGCAGCGGCTCGGTGGCGGCGGTCGTCATCGTCGGTGAGACCAGGGTTGCGGTGCGAGATGCGGACGGTGCGGTCTGCGGTGCGGTCAGGACACCAGGCCAGCGATGGAGTCGGTTGACGGAGTCAGTTGCAGCTCCCTCCTCTGTGGCGACTGGAACAGCGGTTCCAGGAGCGGTACCCAGAGGTTGGTGAAGTCTTTGTAGTCCCTGAGACTTCTTAACAGGAGGCCAGCTCAGTTTCAGGCCCTTGGAGATACTCAGCACAAGTAGAGAAAGTTCAGCTCAGTCCTTTCACTGCCCAAGGTAGAAGCAGCAACTGCAGGCCAACCCAACAAAGCAACAACACAGCAAAGGGGCAGTACTCCTCCTGGCAGCTCTTCCAGCTCTTCTTCTTGGCAGGTTCCTTGATTCCAGCGAGTTGTAAAGTTCTGGGGTTTGGGTCCCCCTTTTTATCCTCAATTTCTCTTTGTTCTCTGAAGGCAGAGAGGCCTTTGCCTAGTCCAAACCAGTTCTGGTCAGTCCTGGAGCACTTTGTTGACAAGACTCCTTCTTTCCTTTTGCAGTGTAGGCCAGGGACATCAGACGCACCACAGGAGGTGAAGCCAGCATTGTGGAGGGAAGGCACAGCCCTATTCAGGTCCCAGGTGCAACTCCTCCCACCCATCTACATGTAGATCTTGCTATTCAGCCCTGGGCTGACTCACCCTGTCTCCTGGAATTCCCCAGCCCCTGTCACTCACACTCCAGACTAGGAATACACAACCTAGCAGAGGCAGGCTTGGATGGTTAGACAAGAAAATACCTACTTTATAAAAGTGGTATTTTCAAACACAGAGGGGCCGATTCCGATCTCGGCCGTTAGGGCTCCGAATCAGATTCGGCTTTACCGGATCCGATTCGGAGCCCTGTTTCCCGACCGATTTGTACGTGCGTCCGGCCGAGCGAGTACGATGCGAAATCTCCGACCGACTCGTTCGCGAGACCCAACCGCACCGACCGACTCGTTCACGAAAGCCGATTGCTCCGACCGACTCGCACGGACACGCCTCGCACCGCGCAATGGAGACGTTCCCCAGCCGGGTAAGTACGATGCGCGCCTCGAGCAGTCCGACCGACTCGCGCCGTCCAACTCAAAAGAGCAGTCGGAGCCGCACTTTGGGGGTCCGTGTCGGACCCCCCTGTACGCCTAGCCACGCGAGTCGCACACAGGGGGGACCCATGGGTCCCCCCTACCTGTGCATGTACGGCGCGACCCGCTTCGACGCGTACCCGCTGTAGGGGGCGCCCTTGTTCGCCTCGCACCCATTGAGTCAATGGGAGCCCGCGTACGCGTTGTACGACCGGCTCCCATTGACTTCAATGGGAGTCCGACCGAATCGAGTCCGATAGCATACGAACGCATCGTACTCGTTCGGTCGGACTGCTAGGGTCCGATTCGGTCGGATATCTCTCCGGGTCCGGCTCGGTCGGAGAGATTTCCGGCCCGAATCGGAATCGGCCCCAGAATGTTAAAACCAACTTCACTAAAAGATGCATTTTATCATCCTGAGTTCAGGCATACTAAACTCGAATTTCTACCATGTGCCCTGGGTCAGTTAGGATTACAGGATGTAATAATCAAAACTGCCCATTCTGGCCTATGGGGAACAGGTAGCCTTGCAATAGTGAAAAACGAAGTAGGCTGTATTTCACTATCAGGACATGCCACACACACCAGGGCATGTCCTACCTTTCACATACAATGCACCCTGCCCCCGGGGTACCTTGGGCCTACCTTAGGGGTGACTAACATGTAGAAAAGGGAAGGTTTAGGGACTGGCAAGTGTGTGCACTTGCCAAGTCGACATGGCAGCCCCAGGCTGCGCACAGGCTCTGCAATGGCAGGCCAGAGTTACATTTTACGGGCTGTTTGCGTGGGTGGCACAATCCAGTGCTGCAGCCCACCAACAGCATTTGATTTATAGGCCCTGGCACTCGCAGTGCACTTTACTAGGGACTGACACATAAATCAAATAGGCCAATCATGGAAACACCAATCCATAACACATTTTCTACAGGAGCACTTGCACTTTCCCACTGGACAGCAGTGAGGAAAGTGCGCAGAATCATTACACCAGCAAAAACAGAGTCAAAACCAGGAGGTCAGAAAGCAAAAAGTGAGGGGAAACACGCCAAAAGATGCCAAGTCTAACAACTAGGAATTTTTTTGAAAAATGAGGAGTTCATTATTTTTGGTACATTAGCCTAAGCGCGTGATAGTGGTTGGCAACAAGAGAAGGAATGGGGAATCGTAAGGCAACAGAAGCGCTCCCGGGAAAGGGCAAAACACCCAAAATAATGAGGAATGCCAGGGTCTAACTGCACGTTGGCAGAAATTGACAACTTATAGAAGAGGTCGGGAACATGCTGGGAAAGAAGGCTAAACATTCTAAAGTATCAACAGTGAAAATAACGTCATTCTATAGCATAAAGAGAGATCACAGCACAAATCTATAGCAGATAATGTAGTGGTGCAACACGGACCCATAGCTCAGACAGTAGTATCTCCCGATGTAACTATAACAAACACATGTCAGACACCTGGCCATTATGAAAGAGAGAAATCCACCTTGCTAGAAAGGGGGGATGTGGCCCTGGGACTTATTTGCGCAAATAGATTTGCACCCTTGACAGACAAGGAGCCGACTGCTACACCCCTTGAACAAAGATTATGTGCCCCTAGTCTTTCAACCCAAGGCCCTCTAACAATAGTGCAAGAAATTCAAACAGGGGAAGAGTTGACACAATACTCGGGAGCACAGAGGTGCAGATTGTCGCGCCAAAGAAGTAGTAAAGGATCTGTCAAAAAAGATTAGTACCCTAACAAGTGAAGTTTCAGATCTGAAGGATTTAGTAAATTCTGTGATGATGTAATTTAAGGGCTGCGAAAGATTGCATGGTAGCAATAGAGCTGCAGAGAGTAAAACACCAGTTAAATCACTCTGCCCATATTATCTAAACCTTCACCAATGCCTAAATGGACCATTACCACCCTTAGCTCAGCCGCATCACAATCACACCGAGACGCCCCTTTGGCGCAGAAGGCAGGATGATGAACAGGATTGGTAGGGAGAATAGGCCATTTAACTCTGAGAGCCCTAGTGTTGTGCCAAACAAAAGACATCATTCGCCACCAAGCATCAAATATACACTTGATAGGAAACCGACGCACAGCATGCAGTGTGGCCCAGTGGAGGGGCTATTTCAGTTACAAAAACCCTCACTGTATTAGCCAAGTTCCAAATAGGACCAAAGAACACACAGTATACTTAACCAATGTCCCAAGTTAACGCAACAAAGTAGGGAAGATAGAGAAGCACTTAAAAACAAAGTAATTCGCTGGATTAGGCACACCCTACAATGTTTGTCGGTAGTGTGTTCAGATATAGTGAAGGCACAACACCTAGAAGTTGGAAATGGGAGTTATGATACCATCTCGTGTGCAGACAAATATCGAGTTGGAAATTTCGAACTAAAGAAATATCGAGTCCTAAATATCGTCAGTGAGAAATATCGACAGCAAGAATATCTTGGTCAAGAATATCAAATTGAAAGGTAAGAAATATCGTTTTTAAAAATATAGACGTCAAAATTATCATTTGCAAAAATATAGTCGTTTAAAATATCGATTTTTAAATTAGTGTTATGTATTTTAGTATATATTTTTAATGTATGTGATGTCTTTTTTTGTATAATATTGTTTATGTTTTTAAATATATGTGTTAAATCTTTAGTAGTTATCAATTTTATTTTAATTAAATATTGCGTTTATTAGTTCTGTAGCTGGTTGTGGGTTTATAGGGGAATAGGGTGGGAAGTAATTTAATTATAAGAAATTAATGATTTTTTATTTATTAATATTCATTTAATTGAGATTTTATAGTGTTAATTGTGGGAAGTAATTTATTTTTAATTAATTATTAATTTGTTGTTAGTTAATATTAATTAATTAATTGAAAATTAAATATTACAATTGTGTAATTAATTTTAGGTGTGGGCTGTGAGGTTTATAGGGGTAAAGGGTGGGAAGTAATTTATTTTTAATTAATTAATAATTAGCTGTTAATTAATATTATTTAATTAATTGAAATTAAAAATGGGAATTGTGTAATTTATTTTAGGTGTGGGTTGTGGGGTTTATAGGGGTAAAGAGTGGGAAGTTAATTAATTTTTATATGTTTTAATTTGTTTTCTAATTAATACTATTTTTTTAATTGATAATTAATTATGTTAATTGTGGAAGTACATTTTATATTTAATTTAGATGTTGGTTGTAAATTGTGTGGTGTTATAGGGTAGGATATAAATAAAATAAATGTATGTAATAATGTTTTTGTTTATAAATAATTTCTAACTAAAAATAATTGGTTGTTCGAAAAATATTTTTATATTTTATTTAATATAATATTTGTAGGTATTTGTGATATGTATTTAACATTATAATATGTTTTTACTTTTTTTAAATTTATAATATTAAATATATTTGTATTTTAATTTTTAATATAGTTATATATTTTTATTAATTTATTTTGTGTTTCAAATATTTTTTGTTGCTATTTTGTTTGTTTTTAATTTTGAATTGACTGTAGTAGGAATTGTAATTTCTATCCCTCCGCAATCTAACACTTTCCCTACTGTTGCACTGACTGGAGTGGGAATAGTAATTTTTACCCCTCCGCTATCCAACACTTTCCCTACTGTTGCATTGACTGGGGTGGGATATTTAAGTTTAAATATTTTTAAACAGTTTAATGTTTTAATTAATAATAGAATGTTTTTTTTTTTTTAATACATTTTATGTTTTGGTATATGTATATATATATTTATTTGTTACATTTTTATATATTTTATAAAATACATTTAAATTAACAGTTTATTCATTGTTTTACAGTAAATATATATAATAATTATTATATATGTGTGTAACTTTTTAAGTTAAGTTTATTTGTTATTTTTTTAAAATATATATTAAATCTATTTATTTTTTCAATTACGTTTATTATTTAATATATTTAATATTTATAATTTTATTTTATATATATATATAAAAACGTTATTTTTGCATCTATATTTATGTCATCGATATTGTTTTTCCGATATTTTTGTACTTACATTTATAAATATAGGATGTCGATATTTTTGACATCTATATTTATGACTCAATATTGTGGTACGGGGATGTTTTGGGTGTCGATGTTTTGTCAGTGAACCATACCATCTCCATCACCGTCCCTAATAGAATAATGGGGGATGGCCTGATTGCCCAACAAAATCTTTAATAAGGTTTAAGCTGCACAGACCAACCTCTGAAATAGAATGCCCATCTAGACATAGCTATTCCCTGACTACTACAACAACTCAGAGCCGAAACACACAGGATCTTGAGGAAGTAGATTGACTAACTATACCCGAAATAGTCATTTGCAGCAACACAAAGCTACTACTAGACCAGAGCCAGGATTCGATGAGAGTGCATGCTTTAAACCCCAACAGTTAACTCAACAGGGAGAACAGATTAAAGGAAACAGGGAGTCAAACAATATCCCAGAGACAGAGGACAGGCGAAAAGTCATACTACACATCCCCAGTACACTGGACAAGGAACTGACGAACATGATCTCATGGAATATAGCAGGCTTGAAAGCTAAGCTTATGGATCTTGGCTGGCATAAATATGTAGAACAATTCCATCCTTGCCTTTTCCAGGAGACATGGCTATTAGATCCACTGCACAAGTTGGGGTATAAAACCTTTTATGTAAACGCAATCCCTTCCCAGAGCGGCAGGCCATGAGGGAGCTTGGTCCTATGGATAAAAATCACTTTGAATGCTGATGCCAGTGTCCATCAAATAAATTCACCAGACGTCCTTGGAGTGAGTTTAAGTACCAAAAATTCTACCCCTCTACATCTGTTTAATGTGTATATCAGACCAAAGAGAAGTACTTTGGAGTAACAGGCCATAGAAGAGCTAGATAGTGCTCTTAGACGCATAGCTCCCAATGATACATTTATAATAGGAGGTGATTTTAATTGCACATATTGGGCTGATAAATGGCTTGGATCTAGTAAAGGAGGAAGAAAATATGGCAAGAAGAACCCACAGCTGGAAGCAGGCCCACCCGTACAGTGTACTACAACAGCCATGCAATTAACAATGTTCACACTAGAGCATGGCTTAAGGGCATTCAACGGTAGGATTAGTAGTGGAAATAAAGATAATACATCCCTATACACATTTAAAAGGGGAAGTGCCCAATCAAATATCGATTATGTTCTGCATAGTACAATAACATGGCATAGGATCTCTACCTTCAAAATTGATTATAGAGAAGACAGTGACCATTTCCCACTATGCCTAAAAATTACATGATGCTTCGTTGATGCTCAGGTACAGTGCCCCCACTAATCCAACTGGCTCATGGAAACATTTGTAGGATGGTTAAATGGCCTTGTATTATGAATAGGATTGAGACTATGGCTAACATATGTAACACGTTTGCCGAGGTAGTAGGCCCCCATGTTGAAAGTGTTCTATCTGCAAATTCAATCATGGTTATGCATCAATCTCTAGTTACAACTTTAAGGCCCCTTTTAACAAAGGCTCCAAGCCATAATAATAGACAAAGGGCAATAAGACAGCCCTCGTCTAACCCATGGTACAATGTGGAATGCAAAGAGGCAACGAAGATTGTAATACAAAGCCTAACAACTGGGCATGCATCAGTGGTAAGGGAGGCCAGAGCAAATTATAAGAAAGTATTATCCTGAGCACAAAGAGGATAGGATGAGACTAACAAGAATGATCTCCTCCTAGCAGTAAAATCCAAAGACACTGTTATGTTCTGGAAAATTATTTCTCATGGAAGAAAAGATGCAGTCTCCCACATAGAACATTATTTGGATCCTGCCACCTGGATTCGTCATTTTCCCGACCTCCACTCTGAACCCAAGGAGTTCCCTAATGATCCACCATGGCCTTCGACTAATTGCATAAATGAAGATACGGAATACACAGTCCATTTTAGTTTAGAAGAAACACTGATGACAATTGATGCCATTCAGTCTGGCAACACCCCTGGGCTGGATAAAATTCCAGGAGACTTCCTCAAACATGTGTGGGCCCCCTATTGTAATTTAATCAGTAATGCAGTTGCATTGACACCACCGGTCCCTCCCACATGGAAGGGAGCTGAGATAGTACCAATTTACAAAAAAGGGAGTAATTATGAGCCGGGGAACTATAGGCCAATCAGCCTTATAGATGTGATGCAGAAAATATATGCAGGCAAGTCTTTTGAAAAAACGAAATGATTGGATTTATGATAATAACATTCTAACGGATTACCAAGCAGGGCTTAGGACCCACACTAGTACGATTGATCATGTTTTCAGACTAATATGCATCCTGTGAAATATACTAAAATGAAGGGTGGCCACATTTATATCGCATTCGTAGACCTAAGGGAAGCACTTGATCTTGCCCCTAGAAGACCATTATGGACCTCACTAAAGAACCAAGGTGTGCCAGGCGACATCTTTAACAAGATAATCAGGTTACACCAAGGCAGCTACTCCACAGTTCATTGGGGCGAGTACGACGATGTTACCGAACCAGTCCCTATTAATAGAGGAGTGAGGCAGGGGTGTGTGCTTGCACCTACCATGTTCTCACTCTACATTAACGATGTTGTTGATCACCTTAACAAGTGCAGCCATGATTCCCTGAAGCTCTGTGGGACCCCTGTTCCTGCATTACTATTTGTGGATGATACCATCTTGGTCACACAAACGCAGAGGGGCCTCCAAAATGTACTAGATAGTTTCAACACATACTGCATTAGAAAGGGACTGGAAATAAACACCACTAAGACAAAATATATGGCCGTAAAACCCCGTAGGATTTTCAGGAAAAACATCACAGTTGACAATAAGAACTGGGAACACATCAAATTTCAATTATCTGGGCATAACACTCAATTCCAGACTATTGTGGAACCTTCAAATAAAGCACGCAACATTGGCCTCATGCACAAAAGTGACGCTCCAGCCACATAAAAGTGCCGCAGGGGCATTGTAAATATGCCCCCTGGTCTCATGGGTAACTCATGCATGGAACTAGGAAACCTAAGAACAATACGGGAACAGTCCCTTCCCAAGCCAAACCTGGAATCTCTCCACTGGCTCCATCTGGAATTGAGGGTCAAGTTCAAAACACATCTTTGGAACATATCAGATTGAGTTCTGGCTACCTTCGTACTAGCACATAACTCTGTTTCTGCTAAGAACTTACGACCCTTGTTCACTCACTTGATTCAACAACGTTTCTTATAGTATGCTGAAAGCCCTTTAGGGGTAGAAAACATTGAAACAGCCTCATGGACTGTTGTTTCCTACCATACAGGAATCATCTGAAAAGGACACATTTCAAGCAGGCATTCAATTAAGTCCTAAATGGCCTTGGGAAATACTGAAGAATGTCCGATCTAGCTCCATCCTACATCCAGCTGGGCTTTAACTACCATGCCGCCAGAGCAGCATGTTCCTTGTACTTTTCTCTCTGTGCTGCAGCGATTTGAAGTGGCCTAATTGACCTGCGGGTTTTTACAAAAAATCCTACCTAAATACTAATTCATTCTGAAACCCCTATAGTTTGATTTTGGCGGCTATTTCCCCACATGAATAATGCTATCATGGTTAACTTTATTTGGACTTGTTTCATTTTTAGAAAATAGACTATATCCCTGCCCCGGTATTACAGTGATCTGTAATTCTCAAATTTAGCATTTAATGTTTCCCAATTAAAATAATAATGTGTTACAATGTCCTTTTGGAAGTCGTATTCTTAATTGTTCACTGTTAAGAGCAAATAAAACACTAGTATTTGTTCATTTTAACGTAGAAGATCCCTGTTGTAACCCAGCATTGGCAGCTTGCATTAGTGACATCAACAAACAAGCAATCAGCACTGCACAGTAACATAATGAGGCTCCTGGCATTTAAAAATGTCAAGTATCCAATTGCATAGGAACATAGATCTTCAAGCTGTTCTTTCGTGGCTGTTAGCCTCTGCCACCGAGCGCAAATCCATTATGGTAATGACAGATAATCTGCAATAGAAATTCATGGACTGCACCTGTTGCAGTAAGAGGGCACTGTGATTAGTTGCAGCACATTAAAAGAGGGGTAATATGAAAAAGGACCACTATATATGGTTGTTAGACACATCGCACAGTACATTATATTGTTTGCTCTCCTTCAAAAAATATATTAAAGCACATTTTTAAATTCTGTTATTTCGTTCCCTTCACGTTATTTGAAGATCTAGCAAGATGCTCACTAAAGACTACAATATGCAAATCATCTCATCGCATACATATGAACACAGGAAATGATGTTAATGGAGCAGCGTAATTTTGGCTCCACCCCTACACTTCACAAATACGCGTATATATATATATATGCCATTTGAGATGTCATCAATGATGTCACTGACCATGTCATGAGTAAAGTAATACGTGAGGTCATAAGCTGTGCATTGCGGGGATGCAAGTTATAGTTAGCTAAGCTAACTATAACTGCTGAATTTCTCTGGTTTTGTATCAGTGAATAACTAAAGATCCAAACAAGGAAGCCCTGCTGGATCTAGAGGGTTGAGAGGGCCCTTCGTATGCGAAGGGGAGTGTGGAGGGATATGTCCTCCCAAATAAATCAGTTCAACCAACAAGTATCCCACCAAGGGTCGAGGGGGTGGTTCTTTATAAAACACAGGACACGGGATAGAGGGGTAGGTAAGTGGGTGTGTTAGCTCCGCATGACTAGTGCGTGGAAGGAAAAAATTCCTTTTTTATATATAACCCTCACACACAGTAGCGGCCCGTGGTGGGAGTGCTGCCGGGCGCTGACCTGGGGCGGGGGAGGGGCAGGGTGGGGGGTAGTAAACTACGGATTACGGCCGATTAGAGGTAAGTAAACATATAAATAAATAAAACGAATTTCGTTGCGCGCGCTGCATCGCCAAATGCGATGCAGCAGTTATAGTTAGCTTAGCTAACTATAACTTGCATCCCACAATGCACAGCTTATGACCTCACGTATTACTTTACTCATGACATGGTCAGTGACATCATTGATGACATCTCAAATGGCATATATATATATATACGCGTATTTGTGAAGTGTAGGGGTGGAGCCAAAATTACGCTGCTCCATTAACATCATTTCCTGTGTTCATATGTATGCGATGAGATGATTTGCATATTGTAGTCTTTAGTGAGCATCTTGCTAGATCTTCAAATAACGTGAAGAGAACGAAATAACAGAATTTAAAAATGTGCTTTAATATATTTTTTGAAGGAGAGCAAACAATATAATGTACTGTGCGATGTGTCTAACAACCATATATAGGACCAGTTTTTCGCTTCAACCCACGCCTCAAACGACGGCGGGCCGTGGTGGGTTAGCGAGACCCATTACATCCATATTCCATTGTTTCCATGCAAAACAACGATCCACGGCACCCAATTGCTTCAAGCAGATTTTAATTCAGCAAATGCTCCACTCAACGCGTTTCGGGAATAAAAGTCCCTTGTTCATGTACAAAAGTCCCTTGTTCACGTGAACAAGGGACTTTTATTCCAACAGCGTTGAGTGGAGCATTTGCTGAATTAAAATCTGCTTGAAGCAATTGGGTGCCGTGGATCGTTGTTTTGCATGGAAATAATGGAATATGGATATATATATATATATATATATATATATATATATATATATATATATATATACACTTAGCACTACATACTTGGTGTGTCCTAACGTTATTAACCCGTTTACCGCGGTGGCAATTCCGCCACGGTGCGGGCGTTCCACGGAGTGGGCGGGGCTGCGTCGGCCAACGGTCGTTCGCAGCACTGGGGAGGTAGTGCTCGCGATGGCCGTTGGCCGACGTGAGCACGGAAGGGGTTAATATAAAGTGTTGACCTTAAATTCAGTACTGAAGTGTATTCACTGTAGAACTTGAAAATCATATATACTGTGTGTCTTAACTTTATTTAAATGATATATACTCCTTAGACACTTGATGAACCATCCTCACACTATTAAAATGCATTTACTTTAGAAACGAGAATGATTTATGTAAACATGTGCACTAATGTTTTATATGTGAATCTAGAATGAAGTTCACAATTGCATTTATGTTCCTGTATTTATGTTACATTATCAATATTTATACTGTAACGTGAATCTAATTCTGAATCTAATGTGCTGACATTTCTTATTTTGTTTGTAGTTGTATGTGCACCCACATACTAAATGTGCATCATTGAGTTAACACGTTAAGTAAACATTAATGGGCATGTATTTCTTTCTGCAAAAACACTGTTTTTCCATTTCTGCCTGCGTGACTATTTTTGCAGGTACGTTCACATGGTTTGTTCATTTGAGAATAGATATAACTCTGCATTAGCAATAGAGAGGCTGAGAAGAAGATCTTGACAAAGAACATAGAGATCCAGCGTGAGAACTGACAGTCTCAATTCAGTAATGTTGCATTGAGTTGAAGGTGACCAAGGACAATGTCCTTCTCAGAACTGGCCTGGGAGAGTCTGCTAATGTTGCAGCTCACATCGTGAGAATGGAATGGACAATGGAGCCCCTGATGGTGTGATCAATGGGTGTTACCCAAAGATTCTTGTGGTATTAACTAGTGTTCCCACAAGTTGATGCTGGCCACTTTTCCTTTGGACTTTGAGAGGTAAAGACCTCTATGCTTACCCCTTTGATTCTTTGCTGAGTGTGGCTTAGGCAAACACTTATTTCCTCATCCCTAGAAGACTCTTAACCGAGCTTCGGAAATGCTGACACCTTCCCACAACTGCCCGCATTTTTCTCTTTTTCTGTAGTTTACCAACTTTTTGAGATCCTTTTAGACTTAAACATCCTCTTTAGTTTTAGATTCTAAATTAGAGGACTTTAGATATTACTCATGTTTAGGAGAGAAGATTGAAGACTTTTCTGCAAGCATTAGATTCTGCTGTTAATTCTTTGTATTGATGTGACTGAAATATTCTTGTTTGTCTCATATTGATGCACCCGAACTTCTTTAGGAGGTTTGGCTATCCAGTTGTTATTCTGTACCTTTACAGCATGGTATTGAGATTGATTTACATTAACCTGACTGCTAACTGGTAATAAAACCTCATAACTTTATTCATTGATTCCTGGTCCTTATTGTGTAGCCAAATGGGTTAGACTGTTTGTTAAATGTGTATGACCAAGTGCTAACTCCCATCACCTATCAGTCACATGAAAAGACCCATCAGATAACTAATGGTAAGATGATGGCCCGAACACTGGATCACTAGCAATTATTAATCCTACACAGTCACATATCTACCAAGAGACCTCTTGTCATGTGTGATACCTTCAGCCATTCCTGGTTCTAGAGTCAAATGTATTATGTGCATTGGGATTTTTTTAACCTGCATTTATGATGTTAAACTATACGTAATAAAGTTGCCAAAGTCACAGCTCTAACATTTCAAGCACTTTTGTAAATGCCTAAACCAAATGGTGTCCAGCTGCTCTGAAGTAAAGAGAGGATTTGATACAGCCGTTCAGCCTGAGCTGCAGACTGCGGAACCATGTTCGAGTCTCGGCGTCGGCTCACATTCTGTGGGCAAATCAGAGCAAGACCTCTGACCTTCTGGTCAGGAAACTACTCTCCCCTCGCGCAACTCCGTCCTTGAGTCTCTGCCCCCTGCGCCTTTCTGGTTCCAGGTAGGTGTTCGAGGCCCTCCCCCACCCGCAGGCTCCTGCCTGCACCTCATCCCTGGTGGTCCAGTCTGAGAGCCTTGCTCTTCTGCTGGTCCGCTCTAGCTGCCGTTTCTGTCTCTTATTGTCTATTTTTCCCTTTTGTCTGTCTTGCCTTTTTGCCTAATTTTGCCATTTTCTGCCTTCTGTTTTCACTGTTTGTTTTCACTGTTTGCCTTTTTCCTTTTTTGCCTTCCCTGCCACTGCTGCCCCCGACCCACCACGTGCCCCCTCTCCCGCCTCCCAGCTGCTTTCCCTCCCCCTGACCCCTACTTAATGGCAGCCGCTGTGCGGCCGCGCCGAAGGTGCGCCTAAGGCAAGCTCGTCTGCGCCCGTATGTGACACAACCGCGACCAGTGCCAGGGTTCCTGGTCCTCCGACACGCTGCCTCTACGACTCCAGCACTCTCCATGAGCTCAACCCTGGCCGCAACAACAACTGCCAGTTCTCAACGCCGAGCAACTCTCAAGGCGCTTTCTCCTGCCGACACTGCTGCCGCACCTTCACCCACCTCTGGACCCAGACACCTACCGCCAACCCACCGGACGCCAGCGCACCCAAACCCCTGAGCTGCATCCTACTCAACGTACACTCCCTGCACAGATACGCAGTAGAAATCTGGGACCTCCTCAACACCCTCGTGCCTGACGTCACTTTCCTCACAGAGACCTGGATCAACACCAGCTCCGCTCCTGACATCGCAACCGCCATCCCTGACGGATACAAGATCCTGAGGAAAGACCGCCCCAACCACCCTGGAGGAGGCCTCTCCATCATCCAGAAAAGCGTTCCGACTGACTACCTCCATCTCAAACGACTCCTCGCCCCCCATGGAACACATCCATTTCCAGATCCAGCCCCAACCCCAGAACGACTCTACGCGGGACTCTCACCTACAGACCTCCTGAACCCCGCTCCCCATTCACAAACACCATCACAGACTACATAGTGCCCCACATCCTCGCCTCCATGGACTATGTACTGCTCGTACACCTGAATTTCCACCTTGACAACCTCAGCGACCCCAACTCCACCACCCTCCTAGAAAACCTCGCCAACATCAGACTGAAGCAACTCGTCACCAACCCCACCCACACAGCGGGTCACACTCTCGACCCCATCTTCGCCGGAGGAAACAACATCCTCTTCAGTCACACCACGCAACCTCTCTGGACGGACAACCACTGCATCCATTTCTCCTCCCTGAAACCCACCGCACACAAGTCAAAGCCACGCCTCCCACGCAGAAACTGGAGCAACATCATCGAAGAGCACCTCACTTCCACCCTCAGCCGCAGTCCCCCCACCACAACTGACACCAACTCTGCAGCCAACGACCTCCACCAATGGATCACCGACTGCACCAACACGCTTGCCCCCCTCTGGAACACCAACAGATGACACAACACAAAAGCCAACTTGACCTCCAAGCATCCAATCGCTCGTGCCAACGATTGGAGAAAGCATGGAGGAACAGCAAAACCCCGGAAGCACGCACCGCCTACAGGGCCACCACGATGGCACACCACCAACTCATCAGATCTACGAAGAGAAACTTCATTCAGGATAGAATCTTCTACAACTCCCACAACTCCAAGGAACTCTTCACCATCATACAAGATTTCACCAGACCCCACAGCAAAACCTCCGACGTCCCTCCATCCCAGGACCTCTGCAGCAAACTCAGCTCCTTCTTCCATCACAAGATCAGGGCACTCTACGACAACTTCGACGACCAAGACCAAAGCACTGACCCCACACCATCCACCAGCGACGCCACCCTGCCGACCCAGCCAACCCTCCTCATCTGGGCCCCTGTCACCACAGAAGACACCACTAAGACTATGATGAGCATCCACTCCGGAGCACCCACTGACCCCTGCCCGCCGCACATCTTCCACAGAGCCGCCTCTGCCATCGCACCAGAACTAGGATGGATTATCAACTGCACCCTCGAAACAGGCATGTTCCCCAATTACTGGAAACGTGCTGAAGCCAAACCCTTCCTCAAGAAGCCCTCCATGGACCAGACTGTGAGAAGTTGGCCTGGTATATGCTGTCCACTAATTAAAGTGGGCACCTTGCACCAGTCCAAACGTCCTTTATTGATGATTAGGTTAAAGACAACCTTTATTGAAAGCTATACTAGTGGTAGCTATGGATAGCAGCCTTCAGGCTAAGTCTCGAAGGAATGTAAAGCAGCTTGTTTTACCAGTATATAACCTCCTGAATGACCAAATGAAAGGAAAACCACACAAGGTATATATAAAATATATGTATTTATTACTAAACACTCTCTACTAACCTCTTTATGAGATTAGAGAACAAAGCACACAATATTAAATCACTAGAATGACAGTAAATTGCACAATACACAGTGGGCTCCAGGGGGAGACCAAACCATATACTAAGAAAGTGGTATAACAACCACGACTTGACTAGACACAGTGCCTAGAGCACGTAGAATCGCTGGGACCACAAGGAACCACCCAAGGTAGTGACACAGGGGACCCACGGAGGACGGGTGCAGTGTGTGAACACAGGCGTGAGCTCCGTACAACTCTATGGGATAGTCGCGGTTGGAAATTTAAAGATTAAGGACACTTAGGAGAGGACTTTAAGCAAACCCAGCTAAACATAGAAGGTTCTAAGGCCAGCACCCTTGAGAGTACCGAGGTACCCGTGTTACCTATCCCAGAGGAGCCGGGTGCATAGGGGTCAAGTGGTGTCGGAAACCCTTGTCGTTTTCAATGGCGTGATGCGAACAAGTACTGCTGCCGTGGAGAAGAAAAGTGTCCGGTGTGATCCAAGCCTGGATCGGAGATGAGAAGAACCTGAAAGCAGAGGGGACAAAGTCTGGGTCACTTCACGTGACCAGGAGCGCAGCAATCGAATGCCCACTGATGTCGGGTGCTTCAGGTGAGAAGAGGTGAAGCTTGACTCTGCAGCCACGGGGACCAGGAGATGTCGACGATGACCAAAGTCCGGAGGTGAGCTGTTCCACAATGGATGTCGAGTGCTGGGGGGTCAGTATCCGGATTGAACACCAACAAGCCTTGGCAACTGCAACCCACGTGGTCAAAGGAAAGATGCTTCTGTGAGGACCAGCAAGGTCCTGGGGACTCTGCAAGCTATGGAGAGTCAGGGCACCTCTGGAGCAACCAGAAAATCCCACTGAACATCAAAGTTACCTTTACAGGGACCCACAGGTCAATGGACCAGGGATCGCGAAGGGACCTCGAGCTGAATCACAAAGTACCAGCCCACGGAACACTCGTGGAGTGTAGGCCAGAAATCTTCAGTGGATTTACTGCTCGGCGTCACGACTATAAGTAGCCCAAAGCACAGCTTCAGGGATTGCCGAAAAGCATATGCTGCTGCAAATGTCCACGGTGCACAGGGGTACGGGTTACACGTTCCCCACGAGGGATACAGGCCTCAGAATTGCTGAGAGCGCAGATCAACCTCAGAGACCTTGGGAACCCACCTCCTGTGTTGCAGAAATCTTCAGAGTCCTTCAAGAGCTTCATAGATGCAAACCGGTCAGATGCGTTTAGGTGCCTGCTCAGCAGGGGAGTAACTCCTTTACTCCAAGGGAGATCCTTCTGTCGTCCAACGAAGTGTAGATCATCAAAAGTTACTTGGTTTCTGTAGCAGAGTTTAGTCCAGGTAAAATCCAAAGTCCTGTAGTCAGGGGTTCCTATTTTATACCTAAGGAAGGGGTGGGACAAACTCTTGGGACCCACCTATGGGAGGGTCGGGACAGAGGGGTGGCTACACCCATGTCCTTTGTCCAGTTTCACGCCAGAGCAGGAGCAAATGGCTCCTGCAACCGGTTTGAGCTGGACTATGCACAGGGACACCAAATGTGCCCCCAGTGCAGACATCAAAGCACTCTCAGAGTGCACCCACCCAGCCCCAATACACTAAAGCCTGTCTGGGAGGTGGTCACACCTCCCTGTGACAGGAAACCTATTGTCAAACCTTCCCCTGCCGGAGTTTTGTCCAGCAGCAGGAGGGCAGACTCGTGTCTGTGGCTGGCAGCATCCATTTTGTGATGCCAGGGTCAAGAAAGCTGGTACTGGGTGTACCGGTGTTGTCATATTTCTCCCTCTAGGAGGGTGGAATCATACCTCCCACACCAGTTACTGGTGTGGAGGTATGATTCCAAGGTGTTTGACACCAAGCACGACATGTTTCCATGCAGCCGTTTTAAAGTTAGCATTTACCGCGAGGTTATAATGCACTTAAGTATATATGGTTGGCTGCATTACAAACAACCCCGGAATATGGGTTCCGAAGGCTGCAGAGGGGCTCTGCTCATGCACGGGCACCCTCTCACATAAAACCCAGCACTCTGCCTTCAGGATTGATAAGGCCTGCTATAGGGGTGACTGATAGGTTTATATGTGCAATGATTAGGATAGATATAGTGTAGGAGAGTAGGATCTGCCTCTTATGTTGCCCCCACTTTTTTTCTGATGTTTACACTGGTTTCTGGCTATAGTCTGGCTGGGACCCTGCCAATCAGGGCCCCAGCCTCTCTGTTCTCTCTAAACGACTTGGAGTGCACTCTAGGTGCACTAGTGATTGGATACTGTGGTACCTTATGAGTCCCTAGTATATGGTACCTTAGGTACCAAGGGCATAGGTACTTCACAGGCCTACCAGGGGCTGAAGCATGTATTATGCCACCCCTGGGAAGCAGACTAAATCTGAGACCACAGGTCTGCTACTGCAGCCTGGGTAAGGTGGTGCAGGCACCCCTTACTGTGATATAGGCTACCTATATCACTACATAGATACACACATATAACCCTATAAGTCACTCCTATGGCAGGCCTTATCAATCCTGAAGGCAGAGTGCTTGGTTCCTATGTGAGAGGGTGCCCCTGCATGAGCAGAGCCCCTCTGCAGCATTCGGAGACCCTTCTCTGAGGCTGTTTGTAGTGCAGCCTGACCATATACTCTTAAGCGCATTATAACCTCGCGTTAAATGCTAACTTTGGGATGGCTGCACGGAAACATGTCGTGTTTGGTGTCAAACATCTTGGAATACTACCCCCCCCGCCAGTTCTGGTGGCGGGGGTGGCATTCCACCCTTCTAGAGGGATAGACATGTACCTACTGTGGAAACGCGGTAGAATCCTGAAGAGCCCTGGCATCACAAAATGGATGCCACCAGTCACAGACACTGGGCTGCCCTCCTGCTGATGACCAACACTCGCAGTGGAGGAGGCCCAACAATAGGTATCCTGTCCCAAGGGGGTGTGACCACTTCCCAGACAGGGTTTAGTGTATTGGGGCTGGGTGGGTGCACTCCTAGAGTGCTTTGAAGTCCTGCACTGGGGGAGCAGAAGGCTCCTCTGTGCATATGCCAGTTCAAACCAGCTCAGGGGATACCTGCCCCTGCTCTGGCGTGAAACTGGACAAAGGGAAGTGGGTGTAGCCACCCACCCCCCTGACCCTCCCATAGGTGGGGTCATAGAGCTAGTCCCTCCCTTCTCTTTAGTATAAGAGGGGGAACCTGTGCATTGTAACCTAGATACCCCTGGATGACGCTCTTAAGAAGAATCCTGGACCTTCGATGTTCCACTACCTCTGGAAGACTGAAGAATCTCCCTTGGAGTCAAGGAGTGACTCCCCTGCTTGGCAGGCACCAAAAACTACAATGACGGTCGCAAACTACGCCACTCCCGCTGGAGCCCGAAGTCCCTGCAGCCCAGGAAGAGAATTTCCTGACTTCTCCAAGGCCATCGTGAGTCCCCAGCGAAGCTGAGGCAAGTGGACCCCACGAGCAACGAGGAACCGCACCCCCTGGGTACCGTGCACTATTGTTGAGTGCAACCCCTCCACAACGTTCTACGAACTTGTGCTTTGGACCACGTGTGGTTCCAGCCTCTAGCAGAGATCCCTCCCAAAATCAGAGGCCTACACCCTTCCGAGTGACCATGGGCCCCTGTTGAGTGCATCCTCCCGAGGCGTCTTTGCGATCCCTTGCCAGCTGGCTTGTGGGTCCCCAGAAGACTTTTCAATGAAACCAAAGGGCTCCCCTGGTTGCTCCAGGCCTGCCCTGACATACCCTCACTGGGTAAGTCCCCCAGACATTGCTGGTCTGCACCATTGACTTTTTCGTCCTCTCCACAAGACTTGCTGCTACCAAGGCTTGTTGGCTCCAATCGGGTCGCCGACACCGCAGTCAGCTGCAAACTTTGTGGGACACGCTGAATCCAGCTTCTGGCCATCCTCGACGCCTCCTGGACCTCGTGGTCAAAGAGTCAAGACATCAGTGAACGACCTGCATCCTGTCGACGACGGTGGGCATTCATCTTCCTTGCCCCGGGTCACTGCCAAGTGACTTTGAACACTGTCCCCTCTGCTTTCAGGTCTTCCTCCTTCCGAATCCAGGCTTGGATTCCAACGGACACTTCTTCTGTCGTCGCAAGCAGCAAGTCTTCACTGGTTCCCACTGAGAACGACGCCGCGACCCGACACCAACGGACACCTATGCACCCGGCTCCCCTGGGTGAGGTAACTTCAGCACTACGGTGCTCCTGTGGGTGTGGGCCCTAGAACTACTTACCGTGTAAGTGGCTTGCTTGTAGCTACCCTAGAAGTGCCCTACAACTCCTATTTTCCCCGTGCGATTCTCGCACTGACTCGTACAGTGTTCGCGTCTGTGTTAGACACATCGCATCCAACTCCCTTATAACTCTACCAGTATCCGCGTCCTTCGACTCGTACTGACCGATCGGTGTGTTCGCCTCGAACACGCCAGGGACCTGTAACATTGATAACTCAATCGCGTTCTCTCGCATAGACTCGTACAGGACTCGCACCAGTGTCTGAACATCGCGTCCGTCCCCTGTGGGTCTCCTACAACTACCTGGGGTGGTTCTTTGGGGTCCCTCGATTCTATGTGCTCTAGACCACAGTCTAGCCAAGATAAGATTGTGATATTTACTTGTGCTAACTTATTTTGATAAAACATTGACTTGTACATATGTTCCTGACTTCTAATCTCATAAAGAGATTAGTAGAGAGTTGTTTAGTAATAAATACATATATATTTGATATATATACCTGTGTGGTGTCTTTTCATTTGGTGATTCAAGAGATTGTGTGGTAAAACAAGCTGCTTTACATTCCTCCAAGACTTAGCCTGAAGGCTGCTCTCCACAGCTACCACTAGGATAGCTTTCTATAAAGGTTGTCTTAAACCTACCTACCATAAGAGTCGAATTGTACTGGTGCAAGGTGTCCACTTTAACTAGTGAACAGCATATACCAGGCCAACTTCTCACATTGGTGGCAGCGTGTGGGATTCCAGCTTGCTATTGTTTTACCAGAAAATCTCTATTTGAATTACTAACTGAAAACCACTATAGGTACTCAAGGTACATATAAAGTCAAGCTTAGTATCAATAAGTTCTACTGAACTTAGAGCTGTGTGCCAAGGGATAGCACACCCTTTCTACAGCTCAAGCTAGGATCAGTAGGCCACAAACTAGTGTAGGTAGTACAACACTGCACAACACTAGAATGTCCTTAAGGGATGGACCCAGTGGATCCACCCAGCTTCAGTATAAGGACATGACTTTCTTTGACTTGAAAGCCATGTGTGCTGAGAGGCACCTGAAGATAGGACAGAGTCCCTCCACACTACACCTGATAGATCTGCTGACAGCAGATGATCTTAGATTAGCTCTAGGAGCTAATGGGTCTGAATCAGGGGGTGGGTCAATTACAGTGTCTGGGTCAGATGATGAACATCAAGTTGACCAAGACCCTGTGATTGAAGGGCCAGGCCCCAAGGGGTCTGAAAAGGACAGAGGAATTCTCCCTAAGAGAACTGACACAGTGGAGGAGAGGCATAGGTCCCTTTCTAGGGACTCTGACCGCTCCTATCACTCTGGCAGAGAATGTGTCCAGCAGAGGAACTCCTGCTTCCCAAGAAGAGAGACCTCCTCTGAAAGACTGTGCAAGCTGCTGCAGTATGAGGAAGCAAGATTTGCCCTCAAAACCAAGCAGTTGGCATTAGATAAAGAAGCCTTTGAGCTCCAGAGAGCTTCTAGAAGAGAGGGGTTAGAACCCCCTGGTGGCAGCAGCAGTGTCCCTAGAGGCAGAGAATATATTCCAGACCATAGGAACCTGAGCAAGGTTGTTCCTCCCTACCAGAGTGGGGATGATATCCATAAGTGGATAACTGCTATGGAAAGGGCCTGTAGAGTACAACAGGTCCCCCAAAAGCAGTGGGCAGCAATATTGTGGCTCTTCTTTTCAGATAAAGGTAGAGACAAGCTCCTCACTGTTAGAGAAGAGGATGCTGATGACTATGAAGTCCTGAAGAGTGCACTGATAGATGGGTTTGGCTTAACCACTGAGCAGTACAGGTTGAAGTTCAGAGACACCCAGAAGGCACAGACTCAGGACTGGACTGACTTTGTAGATTGTGCAACCAAGGCTCTGGAGGGTTTGCTGGTTGGCAGTAGGGTTACTGATTTCAAGGGATTGTATAATCTAATGATGAGAGAACAGATCCTTAATAATTGCCAGAACCAGTTGTTGCATCAATACCTGGTGGACTCCGATCTGACCTCTCCCCAAGAATTGGGGAAGAAGGCAGACAAGTGGGTCAGAACTAGGGTGAGGCAGAAAACCCAGAACCAAGGGGGTGACACAAAGAAGCAGGATTCTAAGGGCTCTGAGAAAAGTGGGGATAAGTCAAAAGACCAGAAGTATTCACAAGGGCCCCAAAAATCTGCATCTGGTGGGGAGTCACAATCCAACAAGGGAAAAGGCTAAAAGAAGCCCTGGTGCAAATTCTGTAAACAGAAAGGGCACTGGACTTCTGATTGTAACAAGTCCAAAGACCAAACCACCACCACTCCTGCTCCTAAGGCAACTGTTCCCCCTAGTTCAGCTACTAGTGGAGGTGGTACTCAGAATAAGGGTGTAGTAGGGTTGACCCTGGGTTCTGAAGTGGACTCTGGCCTAGTCAGAGTACCCACTCAGGCAATGCTGATTTGTGATGGAGACATTGACATGTCCTTCCTGGTGAGCCCCAGTAATCTGGGCAAATACAAACAGCAGCCTGTAATAAATGGCAAACAGGCTTTGGCATTTAGGGACACAGGTGCTAGTGTCACCATGGTGACAGAGGATCTTGTGGACCCTGGACAGATCATCCTGGGTGAAATGTACCAGGTGACCAATGCAAGCAACACCAGGACCAACCATAGTCTGGCAGTTGTGAATTTCTCCTGGGGAGGGGTAACTGGCCTCAAGAAGGTTGTAGTCAGTGCAGACCTCCCTGTAGAATGTCTATTGGGCAATGATCTAGAAACTTCAGCCTGGTCTGAAGTAGAGTTATGGACTCATGCTGAGATGTTGGGCATCCCTGCAGAGGTATTTGCTGTGATCAGGTCACAAGCCAAAATGCATGACACTGAACAAGCTCTGGATCCTGAAATTATGGACCAGGTGCTTCCCAAGAAGAGGAGCAGTAGGGTTA
Organism: Calotriton arnoldi; assembly: GCA_963921515.1. NCBI lineage: Eukaryota > Metazoa > Chordata > Amphibia > Caudata > Salamandridae > Calotriton > Calotriton arnoldi. Next base: position 497,354 of record CAWUFW010010737.1, on the reverse strand, counting down.
AGGCAGTGCCTTCCCCTCTGTCTCAGATCACAGATTCCCCTCTTGAGGGAGGAGAAGCAGATCCTGAAGATGGAACTGCCCCAGAGGGACTTGAACCTGATCAGGTTGAGTTCTTGGGGGCAGGGGGCCCTTCTAGGGAAGATCTGAGTAAGGAGCAACAGTGCTGCCCCTCTCTTGAACCCCTCAGACAGCAGGCTGCTGCTGAGGCTGCTGGGAGTGCTAGTGGGTCCCATAAAGTTTATTGGGATGAGGGACTCCTATATTCTGAGGGTAGAGATCCAGCCCCTGGAGCCACCAGGAGGTTGGTAATACCTCAGAAGTTTAGGGGTTCCTCTTCACCCTAGCACATGATATCCCTTTGGCAGGTCACTTGGGCCAAAACAAGACCTGGGACAGGCTTGTTCCACATTTTCATTGGCCACATATGTCAGAGGACACAAAGGAGTTTTGTCGCTCCTGTGTCACATGCCAAGCCAGTGGCAAGGCAGGTGGCACAACAAAGGCCCCCTGATACTACTACCTGTGGTGGGGGTACCCTTTGAAAGGGTAGGGATTGACATTGTTGGTCCCCTTGACCCTCAAACTGCATCTGGGCACAGATTTATCCTGGTGGTAGTGGATCATGCCACCAGGTACCCAGAGGCAATTCCCTGAGGACCACCACAGCTCCTGTGGTGGCAAGAGCCCTCATTGGAGTTTTCTCCAGAGTGGGTTTCCCAAAGGAGGTCATCTCTGACAGAGGTACCAACTTCATGTCAGGATATTTGAAAGCAATGTGGAAGGAGTGTAATGTAATGTAATGTAAGTTGCATTTATATAGCGCAGCTGTCACCCAACGGGCATCCTGGCGCTGGGATTACCTAAGACACTGTGCAAGCTATAAAAGTTTGAAATCACGACGAACAGGTCTCTCAAGGCTATTCTCTTGGGGAAAAGTCTGGTTTTTAGCTTTTTTCTAAACTGCAACAAGTCGTCAGTTTGTCTGAGTTCACTTGGTAGTTCATTCCATAGCTTTGCGGCTGCATAGCTAAATGATCTACCTCCTAATCGGGTTTTCTTAACTCGTGGGGTACAAACTAAGTAGGCTTAGGAGTGTGGGGTAACTTATAAATTCACCACCCCCTATCACCCACAATGCACTGGGTTGGTTGAACGCTTCAACAAAACCCTGAAGGGAATGATTAAAGGACTCCCAGAGAAGCTTAGGCGGAAATGGGATGTTCTTCTTCCCTGCCTTTTGTTTGCATACAGAGAAGTTCCACAGAAGGGGGTTGGTTACAGCCCATTTGAGCTTCTGTTTGGGCATCCTGTAAGAGGTCCATTATGTTTGGTAAAAGAGGGCTGGGAGTTACCTCTCAAGCCCCCCAAACAGGATGTGATGGACTATGTACTTGGTCTCCGCTCCAGGATGGCTGAATACACGAAAAAGGCAACCAAAAACCTGGAGGCCAGCCAAGAATTACAAAAAGCTTGGCATGACCAAAAGGCTGTGCTGACTGTGTACCAGCCAGGACAGAAAGTGTGGGTGTTGGAGCCGGTGGCCCCAGCAGCCCTCCAAGACAAGTGGAGTGGCCCCCATACAATAGTTGAGCAGAAGGGAGAAGTCACCTATTTGGTGAATCTTGGAACTCCCAGGAGCCCCCTGAGGGTGCTCCATGTCAACAGATTGAAACCATATGTTGACAGGGCTGACATGGGCTTGCTCATGGCAACTGATGAGGAACAGGAGGAGGAGAGTGACCCTCTCCCTGACCTGCTCTCACAGAACCCTGATGATGGGTCAGTAGATGGTGTTGCTTTGGCAAGCAGCCTCACTGCCCATCAGCAAACTGAGTGCAGACAAGTTCTGCAGCAGTACAGACATATGTTTAACCTGACCCCTAGTCAGACTACCTGGTGCACCCACGAGGTGGACACTGGAGACAGTCTGCCTGTCAAGAGTAAAATCTACAGGCAACCTGACCATGTCAGGGACTGTATCAGGACTGAAGTCCAGAAAATGTTGGAGTTAGGTGTGATTGAGCCTTCAGATAGCCCTTGGGCTAGCCCAGTAGTCCTAGTACCCAAGCCTCATACCCAGGGTGGTAAGAAATAAATGAGGTTTTGTGTAGACTACAGAGGCCTCAATGCAGTCACTAGGTCTGATGCCTATCCCATACCAAGGGCAGATGAGCTGATTGATACTTTGGCCTCAGCCAAGAATCTAAGTACATTTGACCTAACAGCTGGCTACTGGCAGATCAGATTAGCTGATGATGCAAAAGCCAAAACAGCATTTTCGACCCCTGGTGGGCACTACCACTTTGTTGGTATGCCCTTTGGATTGAAAAATGCACCTGCCACTTTTCAGAGGTTGGTGAACAAAGTTCTGGCAGGGATGGAAACTTATTGCTCAGCTTATCTAGATGATATTGCTGTCTTTAGTTCCTCCTGGCAGGATCACCTGGTCCACCTCAGAAATGTTTTGGAGGCTCTGCAGAATGCAGGCCTCACTATCAAGGCCACTAAGTGCCAGATAGGTCAGAGTCAGGTTGTGTACCTGGGCCACCTTGTAGGTGGAGGCCAGGTTCAGCCTTTACAGAGCAAAATCCAAACCATAATGGAATGGGTTGCTCCAACCACCCAGACACAGGTGAGAGCCTTCTTAGGCCTGACTGTGTACTATAGGAGGTTTGTGAAGGGATATGGATCTATAGTGACCCCCTTGAATGATCTAACCTCAAAGAAAATGCCAAAAAGGTTCAGTGGACAGCTAGCTGTCAGAAGGCATTTGAAGACCTAAAGCAGGCCATGTGCACTGCCCCCATCTTACAGAGTCCAGACTACACCAAAAGTTCATTGTCCAAACAGATGCTTCTGAGCTGGGTGTGGGAGCTGTACTGTCTCAACTGAATGATGAAGGTCAAGACCAGCCAGTAGCTTTCATTAGCAGAAGGCTGACCCCTAGAGAGAAACATTGGTCAGCTATAGAGAGGGAGGCCTTTGCTGTGGTGTGGGCCCTGAAGAAGCTGAGGCCATACTTGTTTGGCACTCACTTCATAGTTCAGACTGACCACAAGCCACTCCTATGGCTTAAACAGATGAAAGGTGAAAACCCAAAACTTTTGAGGTGGTCCATTTCCCTACAGGGGATGGACTATACAGTGGAACATAGGCCTGGGACCCAACATGCCAATGCAGATGGACTCTCAAGGTATTTCCACTTAGAGCACGAAGACTAAACTGGTGAAGGTTAGTTTACTGTCCCTGCGTTTGGGGAGGGGTTGTGTAGGAGAGTAGGATCTGCCTCTTATGTTGCCCCCACTTTTCTTTCTGATGTTTACACTGGTTTCTGGCTATAGTCTGGCTGGGACCCTGCCAATCAGGGCCCCAGCCTCTCTGTTCTCGCTAAACGACTTGGAGTGCACTCTAGGTGCACTAGTGATTGGATACTGTGGTACCTTATGAGTCCCTAGTATATGGTACCTTAGGTACCAAGGGCATAGGTACTTCACAGGCCTACCAGGGGCTGAAGCATGTATTATGCCACCCCTGGGAAGCAGACTAAATCTGAGACCACAGGTCTGCTACTGCAGCCTGGGTAAGGTGGTGCAGGCACCCCTTACTGTGATATAGGCTACCTATATCACTACATAGATACACATATATAAACCTATAAGTCACTCCTATGGCAGGTCTTATCAATCCTGAAGGCAGAGTGCTTAGTTCCTATGTGAGAGGGTGCCCCTGCATGAGCAGAGCCCCTCTGCAGCATTCGGAGACCCTTCTCTGAGGCTGTTTGTAGTGCAGCCTGACCATATACTCTTAAGCGCATTATAACCTCGCGTTAAATGCTAACTTTGGGATGACTGCACGGAAACATGTCGTGTTTGGTGTCAAACATCTTGGAATACTACCCCCCCCGCCAGTCCTGGCAGCGGGGGTAGCATTCCACCCTTCTAGAGGGATAGACATGTACCTACTGTGGAAACGCCGTAGAATCCTGAAGAGCCCTGGCATCACAAAATGGATGCCACCAGTCACAGACCCTGGGCTGCCCTCCTGCTGATGACCAACACTCGCAGTGGAGGAGGCCCAACAATAGGTATCCTGTCCCAAGGGGGTGTGACCACCTCCCAGACAGGGTTTAGTGTATTGGGGCTGCGTGGGTGCACTCCTAGAGTGCTTTGAAGTCCTGCACTGGGGGAGCAGAAGGCTCCTCTGTGCATATGCCAGTTCAAACCAGCTCAGGGGCTACCTGCCCCTGCTCTGGCGTGAAACTGGACAAAGGGAAGTGGGTGTAGCCACCCACCCCCCTGACCCTCCCATAGGTGGGGTCATAGAGCTAGTCCCTCCCTTCTCTTTAGTATAAGAGGGGGAACCTGTGCATTGCAACCTAGATACCCCTGGATGACGCTCTTAAGAAGAATCCTGGACCTTCGACGTTCCACTACCTCTGGAAGACTGAAGAATCTCCCTTGGAGTCAAGGAGTGACTCCCCTGCTTGGCAGGCACCAAAAACTACAACGATGGTCGCAAACTATGCCGCTCCCGCTGGAGCCCGAAGTCCCTGCAGCCCAGGAAGAGAATTTCCTGACTTCTCCAAGGCCATCGTGAGTCCCCAGCGAAGCTGAGGAAAGTGGACCCCACGAGCAACGAGGAAGCGCAGCCCCTGGGTACCGTGCACTATTGTCGAGTGCAACCCCTCCACGACGTTCTACGAACTTGTGCTTTGGACCACGTGTGGTCCCAGCCTCTAGCAGAAATCCCTCTCAAAATCAGAGGCCTACACCGTCCCGAGTGACCGTGGGCCCCTGTTGAGTGCATCCTCCTGAGGCATCTTTGCGATCCCTTGCCAGCCAGCTTGTGGGTCCCCAGAAGACTTTTCAACAAAACCAAAGGGCTGCCCTGGTTGCTCCAGGCTTGCCCTGACATACCCATGCTGGGTAAGTCCACCTGACCTTGCTGGTCTGCACCATTGACTTTTTTGTCCTCTCCACAAGACTTGCTGCTACCAAGGCTTGTTGGCTCCAATCGGGTCGCCGACACCGCAGTCAGCTGCAGACTTCGTGGGACACGCTGAATCCAGCTCCTGGCCATCCTGGACACCTCCTGGACCTCGTGGTTGAAGAGTCAAGACATCAGTGAACGACCTGAATCCTGTTGACGACGGTGGGCATTCATCTTCCTTGCCCCGGGTCACTGCCAAGTGACTTTGAACACTGTCCCCTCTGCTTTCAGGTCTTCCTCCTTCCGAATCCAGGCTTGGATTCCAACGGACACTTCTTCTGTTGTCGCAAGCAGCAAGTCTTCACTGGTTCCCACAGAGAACGACGCCGCGACCCGACACCAACGGACACCTATGCACCCGGCTCCCCTGGGTGAGGTAACTTCAGCACTACAGTGCTCCTGTGGGTGTGGGCCCTAGAACTACTTACCCTGTAAGTGGCTTGCTTGTAGCTACCCTAGAAGTGCCCTAAAACTCCTATTTTCCCCGTGCGATTCTCGCACTGACTCGTACAGGGTTCGCGTCTGTGTTAGACACATCACGTCCAACTCCCTTATAACTCTACCAGTATCCGCGTCCTTCGACTTGTACTGACCGATCGGTGTGTTCACCTCGAACACGCCAGGGACCTGTAACATTGATAACTCAATCTCGTTCTCTCACATAGACTCGAACAGGACTCGCACCAGTGTCTGAACACCGCGTCCGTCCCCTGTGGGTCTCCTACAACTACCTGGGGTGGTTCTTTGGGGTCCCTCGATTCTATGTGCTCTAGACCACGGTCTAGCCAAGATAAGATTGTGATATTTACTTGTGCTAACTTATTTTGATAAAACATTGACTTGCACATATGTTCCCGACTTCTAATCTCATAAAGAGATTAGTAGAGAGTTGTTTAGTAATAAATACATATATATTTGATATATATACCTGTGTGGTGTCTTTTCATTTGGTGATTCAAGAGATTGTGTGGTAAAACAAGCTGCTTTACATTCCTCCAAGACTTAGCCTGAAGGCTGCTCTCCACAGCTACCACTAGGATAGCTTTCTATAAAGGTTGTCTTAAACCTACCTACCATAAGAGTCGAATTGTACTGGTGCAAGGTGTCCACTTTAACTAGTGAACAGCATATACCAGGCCAACTTCTCACATATAGTGAACCTATATCTAAGTAAGGGGTGCATGCAACACCTTACACAGGCTGCTGTAGCAGACCTGTTGTGTCATTTTGAATGGTCTCTCAGGGGTGGCATGATACATGCTGCAGCCCCTGGGAGGCCTCTGGGGTACCTATGCCCTGGGTCATAGTATACCATATACTAGGGACTTATAAGGGTACCCCAGAATCCAATCTGGAGTGTACCTAAAGTACATGCACAACCAATTTAGGGAGAAAGCAGATAAACTGGGGTCCTGATTAGCAGGATCCCAGTCAGACTAGTCAAAAATCAGCAAAACACCAGAAAAAAGTGGGGGTAACCATGCAGTCAGATTCCATCCTCCTACACCGACAGACCTCAAGAACTACTGACCCTTCTCTCTCCTCCCCTTCGCCGCCAACGTCACAGAGAAGATCATCAACACCCAGCTAACGCACTTCATAGAATCCTACAACATCCTCGACTCATCTCAATCCAGATTCCGCAGCAACCACAGCACCAAGACCGCCCTCCTAGCCACCACGGACGACATCTGTGCACTTCTTGATCGAGGCTACACTGCAGCCCTCATCCTACTAGACCGCTCAGCTGCCTTCAGCACCTTATCCCACCGCACACTAGCAGCCAGACTCTACGACGCCGGCATACAGGGAACTGCCCTGGACTGGATCCTTTCCTTCCTCTCTGGCAGTGTTAAAGATTGCAGGAATCGCTGTTAGCATGAGCTGAAAGCCATTTTGTACTTGGCAGCCATTTTAGTTAGCCATGTGCTCGCCATGTGCTTTCTCCCTCTTCCAGAGTCTTGCACATGCTCAGAGAGGCCTAGCTGGTAGAATGCACCTGCTCCTAGTATAGAACTGTCAGGCTATTCTTACTCATGTAAGCAGTTTAGTCTCCCCTCCCACTTTGTGGAGCAAGCAAATTTTGTATACCCATATTAGTCAATAAGCATGCTTGTATGTGCTAGGACCTCCCCTTGATTTTATGCTGACTATATAACAAATGCATATATAAGGACCCTGTTCTCTGCACTCATTAGAATGCCTCCTACAGTGGCCTGCGGGTACCGTAAGATGCAATCTCCCTCATCTGAGGTTAATAAAACATGTTTTTTGATATTACAGCTTCTGTGCCAATCTCTTCTTTGTTGGTCTTAAGGACCAGATGTATCAGTGAACCCCTAAGAAGGTTTTTATTTCTACAAATGGCGCCCGAATAGGGACCTCATCAGTGCAGCGGCTATCCAAGGGAATGGTCTTGAAGGGAGACAGGAATCTACTGAGGAGTACAGGACAGGAATCTACTGAGGAGGTACCCTGCGCACGGAGATTGTTTGTCTTCCAGCCCAGTATATTTCTGGTCTTCCTGATCTGATCCTCCAAGTGTTTGCCGCTCCTGACTGAGAACTTCTTTGGCGTGAGTATTTTAAAACGACCGTTAGGTCACTCAGAACTTGGCAGTTGGAACCTGGACACCATTTGATTGGTAAGAGCCGTTTTGCGGCACTTGCTGTTGGTTTGATGCCTTTGATTGGTAAGGTAGTTTTAGTAACACTTACTGTGGCTTTGTTTGTATGATTGGCCAATTTTGGAATTTGTTTTGTAAGTTATATATGCATTGCAATTCATATAGGCAGGTAATGAGGAGATTTTTCTCTAACTTTGAAAACTTGAACGGCACACATTGTGTTAAGTGTCACTTGGAGTATAATATTATATATGCTATAATATTTTTGGCATGCCTGCTTCTAGCACACTTTTGTTGAAAGTGTTGCTGTTTTGGAGGTACCGATATGGATTTAGTAAGTACTCAGCTGACTCCCCTCAGAGGGGATACCTAAATAGGTTTACGTATAGTAAAAAGATATTTCTTCCTTGGTGAATAAGTACCCCATGGAACTAAATATGTACATAAAACGGATCCGGATCTGCGCACTTAGTAACATTCATAAGTGGTGATATGCAGAGCGCTTTTTGAGTGTTCTACCAGCCAAAACTGGCGAATTTGGTGTATTTTGGCTTCTTGACCATGGAACAGTTTTTTGGGCTACTTTTGAGAGCTCTTCTTGTAAATATGACTTACAATTAGTATTTACAAATAGGTTGGTCTTGCGTACACTTTGTAAGCAGTCCTAAGTGTTGATTTGTGGGTTAAATGTGTGTTTAAATGTCTATGTGGGGTTTGTGGTTTGACATTGGTAATACTTGTGTGAGTACTCTTTGTGAAAGAATGTCTAGCTTTAAGCGCGCTGTGTTGTGTGCTCTGCGTATATGACCCCCTTCTGTAACTGTCTGAATGAGCTCAATGAGTTTGTTTATGTTTTTTGCTGTCATCATTCTGTTATGCAAAATGTCATTTAGTTACTTACATATTAAATAAAAATCCAGAAATGAATTATATAACATACGCTAAACAGCTGCATGTTACTATTAAATTGACAGAGTACGACACTGTACATGTGTGCAAATTGCCACAATGCTAAAGATAAAATTAGAATTCGTATTCAATAGGATTAAAATAGGCCTCATACAGAGGAATAAAAACGAAATTGTGTGTTTTGTAATCAATAGACTAAAATACATGTTACAGCATTTTCCTTAAATACATTGTATTAGACATTAAAAGGCATGCACATCATATGAGTGAATTTGGTCGTTGCTGAACTAAATACACATTATAGAAAGATAGATTTGACTGCATTGAAATGCCTCAGTTTTTAAATAGACTGTGACATGCTTTTCTTTCAGCACCCGAGAAAAAAGCTTTCCAACAGCTGTGTTTAAACTGACTAACTGAAAAGAAACTGTTTGACACAGCAAATGGGGATTTAACTCTGTCAGGGTATTTCAAATAATAAAGGGTTTTTTCCTGAGAAAGGCGTGAAAATTCGACGCCTGCTGACAAACAACAGCTGCATAAATAGCATATGGCTATTCCTGATCACGGCCACAGACAGGAATGCTGAGTCAGCGAAATTTTAAGTCAGTGTAAAACTGGTATAAGGGCCTGCATTATTTTAAAAGTTTCAAAAAACCAGTTTCATTATTTTGGATAACAGAGAACAAAATTGAAAGTAGGGATTTCCTTTCTTAATGCCTTTTTTTCATAAGTACATCTGTGGTTCTGATGTTAAATGATAACTGTCCTTTTAAAAAGTGGCGCAGACTTTTCCTGTTTCAAGTAAGGCTTCTGTGCTTAGGGTTATGAATGAATGCGTTTAAATATGATAGGCTACGAATGAAGCTTGCTTTTCAAATGTGGAATCATCAAAATGGTTGGTTTTGATTAAAAAAATAAATAAATACAAATAATTATATGAAAAAAAATATATTGTTAAACACAAATGCTTTAAATTCGTTTTTTCATCTTTATAAAGCCTAATCATCATACTGTGAATTCCTAGCATCAAAGTTGAATTTAAGCAGTGCTGTACCGCAATAAGAAGGGAACTTAAATGTGAAATGTCACTTTACCCAGCCGTACAAAACTCATTTTTATAAGGGTATATCTTATACATTTCTAATTTCCCATTCCTGGGCTATCTAGAGAACACTCTGGGGGTTCCTATTATGCAAAAATATTGTAGGATATTCATTTTTAAGTGCCCCTACCACCAAAGTCGAAATTGAGCTAAATTCACAATTTTACAAGCAGTTCTACCACTCAAGGCAGTTTTAACGTGCTCTTAGGCTTCAATAAAAGTATACATATGCAAATATAGAACAAACAGCTGACCTCTGCATTACTAGACTGCACACCACTGTACATAAATGAAAATAAGTATACAGAAGAGCAGACGTTATTATCCTACCTTTAAATTACTGGCAAACGGATCGGACAGGACTGCCTTTTAGCTGTGATTCTCCAGAGTTGCTTTGCATTACGAAAACCGCATGGCAAGCCTTGCACAAACAAAATGAGCAGCTGCTGAACGGGTCAAAGGTCGGAGTTCTGCATTTAGCAACTTAGCAGGGTGAAGGGTAATGTTTGCTTGGACACTTCGACCTTCGAAAAGTTTTTGAAAGACGAGATGATAGCGCAAAGAGAGAAAGAGAAGCTTTGCTTCCTATTTTTGGCAAACACACGTTTAGCGCAGTCATATGAAACGAAAGAAAGGCAGCCTTCAGTTGAGCATTGATCTGCCAGGTATATAAAATAATGGTTTTAGTTTAAAGAATACTGTGTAGGGGCTACGATAAGGAGGAAATGGATTTTAGTTTGCATTCATGCGCCCTCATGTTAATCAAGTACAATTGCTCAAGGAATTGATACATTTGTTGCTGACGCTTTCTACAGTACTCGATGTGCTTGAATCAGAGAATAGCCACTTTCTAAGATATCTCCTACAAGTTTGTTTGTGCCCAGTTGCTACAAATAGGGGTTGAAAGTGTTGACAGAAGTAAAACCTGTTTCAGGTTTTCCTATTGTCAAAATGGGGGAAGGAGGCTAGCTCCTCTACAAATTAAGGGTAGGCAAAATTATGTTTTCTCTCTTCTTTTTCTCACTTTTTTTTGAGTCTGTCTAAGCTGTCTAGGAAATAGCCATGAGATAGTTATTGGCTATTCTGTAATACTGTTTTAAAATTGTTAGAATTAATAAACAGATGAAACACATAAGCTATGTTACTGCCCATCCTGTATGAAAGAATGAGTAGAACAGATTGATGTTCCCTTATTTGATCTTTAAGGAGAACTGTATAGTGGCGGTTTCTGTTCAAAAATCTCAGGTGGCAACACTATTATTGTTTATGTTATTCTCATGTTCTATACAGTTTTGCAAGGGCATTGCTAGTCTTTTATTAGCTAGTCTCTGTCAATAAGCTGACAGCCCTTATTAGAGCTGGAGATAGGGTTTTTTTCCTTTTGAAAATGATGTTGCATAGTCCAGATCGTGAAAAGTACAATGCAGGAAAGATGCTCATGTGATCCTTAGCAAACATTTTGAAGGAAAATATTGTTTTATAGGAATTTGTTTGTCATAACATGTTCTGCTGGAGAAAATGTACTCACTATGTTGAAGTTTAGTTCTTTTTGCAATAAGAATCCCTGTTAAATTTGCAGTTTTAGATTTTCCTGCTGCACCTATAACATGAGAGCATGGTCCTAAGCATAACATGTAAGAGAAATTATTTTACAAGTGTCTGCAGTCCTGTACAAGTAATGTAAAATCTATGAGTAAAAGTGTAGAACATTTCCTTTTTCTTGAGGGTTCTTCAGATTGGTAATATAGGAATACACCAATGTAAGTATTTGGAGTATGTCTGTATTGTTTTTCTCTTTTCCTCAGAATTTAGTAAATGAACACAGACTTCCTTGGCTGTTTGGGATTGGGTGATGTATTACTCTTGTCAGTTCACCAAAACGTTCCTTTTATACTTGCCAATAGGTCCAGGGTTTTCTACTCTCAGATAGATGAAGTGGCTCTTGGGTGCCTTGCTAATGTATGGGGCGCCCCAGGACTAAGAGAGTATTCTGAGACTATCCTCTCTGTTGTTAGATTATTTCTGTGCCTTGTCTAAAGACCTCTTGTTCTGTCCACCAATAGATATTTGCTGCCTTACAACCATTGCCAGAGGGGCCCGGACATCAGATCCAGCCTGGGGAGTCAGCGCCACTCCAGTTTGAAGCCAAAGTGAAAGGAACCAGCATAGGCGTTGCTGGCAACTAGGACCTCAGTGAAGGCGGAAGCACTGGGACGTGAAGTGTGTACCCCTGCCACTGTCTTGGGCGAAAGACGGGGTTACAAATCAGGATGGAGAAATCTTTGTGTGGATCCAGTTTTTGATGCCCAGCTGAGAGAGTCACAGAACGACAAGGACGGCAAGGAGGCTTTTGCTTGAGGTGACCCCCTTTGAAACAAGGGTTGCTTCAGGCCTTTGAGTCCTGGTCCCAAGTGAATGCAAGTCTACGCCTTTGTTTGTTGATCAAGAGATGCCCGAGCACACTGGGTATAATTTGTGGCCCTAACAAAAGAGCAGTGCGCCAGAGGTGCAATACAGGAGTTAGGGAAGGACTTGAGTTTAGGGTACAGGTGCTGTGCCCTTGGTGCCTGTTAGATTAAAGTGAAGAAAACTGGTGCACTGCCTGAGACACTGGACAGGATCATTGAAGGTATTTGCCCTGGGGGGTGATTGCCCTATCCTGAAAGAAAGACTTTTCCTTCTCCGTGATTCTTGAGTTGCGAGTTGTGCAGCTCCACCGTGGGAACAACAAGAGCCTGCCTGTGAGGCTCAAACGGACACAGGGAGAAGACTCCCCTCTGGCTGTTGGTTCTAGAAATTCCCAAGGACTCTTTTTTTGTTAGTAATGTACCCCTTTGGTCGTCCCATTTTTTTTGGAGGAGCAGCCCTTTGCGGCTCCTTGTCCTAATTCCTATGGCCCTGTGTGGTCCTCCTGGTCCCCCGGAGCCAGGATTGTTTTTGTAATAATATGTCTGATTGCTTTAATATTTTTTAAGAGTAATGTTTATTCTGCACGAGAAAAGTTCATCTGAGCATGTTACTTTACTCTTTCCTTAAGTATATTAATTGATAATTTAGCCCTCATAAAAATACTGAGAAAGTCTATTGAAAATGTTTTTATTAGGTATGTGCTGTTGGCTATTTTGAAATTGACTTGACGAGCCCCCATCAGAGCCCTGAAACTTAAAATTAGACTAGATGGTTTTGGTATTTGCTTTCTGCTTAGGATTGGAAAATATTGAGATTTCTGTTTGAGATAATAGTCATTATTCTCTCTTGCTACCTGTATGACCCAATGCTCTGTTCACTTTGTACTCCTGCTTATACCTTGTATATACCTGCTTAATGAAATGTTTAGAATGTAAATGCCCACCTAGCATAGGATATTGATGAATTTATGAGAAGAAAATGTGCAAAATATTTTCTATGTCTCTACTAGATCATGGGAATGTCTTTAGCTCATGCTAAAAGGATCATCTGTTAAAGATTGCAGGAATCGCTGTTAGCATGAGCTGAAAGCCATTTTGTACTTGGCAGCCATTTTAGTTAGCCATGTGCTCGCCATGTGCTTTCTCCCTCTTCCAGAGTCTTGCACATGCTCAGAGAGGCCTAGCTGGTAGAATGCACCTGCTCCTAGTATAGAACTGTCAGGCTATTCTTACTCATGTAAGCAGTTTAGTCTCCCCTCCCACTTTGTGGAGCAAGCAAATTTTGTATACCCATATTAGTCAATAAGCATGCTTGTATGTGCTAGGACCTCCCCTTGATTTTATGCTGACTATATAACAAATGCATATATAAGGACCCTGTTCTCTGCACTCATTAGAATGCCTCCTACAGTGGCCTGCGGGTACCGTAAGATGCAATCTCCCTCATCTGAGGTTAATAAAACATGTTTTTTGATATTACAGCTTCTGTGCCAATCTCTTCTTTGTTGGTCTTAAGGACCAGATGTATCAGTGAACCCCTAAGAAGGTTTTTATTTCTACAGCAGAACTCAAAGAATAAGACTCCCACCCTTCCTCTCTGAACCCACAGAGATCAGATGCAGAGTACCCCAAGGATCCTCCCTCAGTCCCACGCTCTTCAATATCTACATGGCCCCCCTCACATCCATCGTCAGAAAACATGGACTCAGCATAGTATCCTACGCTGACGACACCCAGCTCATCCTCTCCCTCACCAAGGAACCCGACATCACCAGGCACAGTTTCCAGGAAGGAATGAAGGATGTTGCATCCTGGATGAGCAGCAGCTGCCTGAAGAAAACAGAAGTCCTCATTCTCGGATCTGCCCCACCACGTGAGATGACACCTGGTTGCCCCCCGCGCTCTGAAACCCTCCCACCCCCACGGACCATGCCCGCAACTTCGGCATCATACTCGACTCCTCTCTCACCATGAAACGACAGATCAATGCCGTATCCTCCACTTGCTTCAACACCCTCCGCATACTCCGCAAGACCTTCAAATGGATCCCCTGGAATTCAGGAAGACCATCACCCAAGCACTCATCACCAGCAGACTGGACTACGGAAACGCCCTTTATGCCAGAATCAACAAATCTCTCCTTCACAAACTCCAGACCATCCAGAACACCGCAGCCAGACTCGTCCTCAGCATCCCTCGACGCAACCACATCACCCAGCACCTCCGAGGCCTCCATCAGCTCCCTGTCAAAAAAAGAGTGACCATCAAGCTGCTCACACACGCCTACAAAGCCCTCCACAACACCGGACCCCAATACCTCAACGAAAGAATCTTCTTCCACACACCTAAGAGAAACCTCTGCTCCACTGACATAGTCCTGGCCAAAACCCCCTACATCCACACAGCCAGAACGGGAGGCAGATCCTTCTCCTACCTCGCAGCCAAGACCTAGAAAGAACTCCCCCCTCAGCATCAGACGAAGCCCTACGCTGCACATCTTCAGAAAAGACCTCAAGACCTGGCTCTTCGAATGACCTTGCAGCTGCACGAACCCCCTCCCCCCAGCGCCTTGAGACCCTCACGGGTGAGTAGTGCTCTCTACAAATCCTTGATTGATTGATTGATTGATTTAATCTCCCCGTTTCTAAAAAAAATGAATGTGACTTTGTGTAAACTAGCTGGTGCTGATGTAAAGCCTCTTGTATCTTCGGGTCGAGTTCGCGCTATATAAAACTCCAAAACAAAATGAGTAAACAAGGGAACTTAAACCCTTAAAAGTGTTTAGACTAGCTTGAGGTCAAGATAAGGGAGATTGCAAAGACCGTCACCAAGCAGCTCTTCTCCATGTTGTTCGAGGAATAACCAATAATGTATGTTTTTAGACAGAAACTCCCGAATGGAGAGTGTTAATTACCCTGCAATTTCCAATGCCCCTTGCCGGGTGTCAAGGTCAGACAAGCACTCTTACCTGTAGGGTGCTTGATTGTAGTTTCGCAGAAAACGCTATGAGCCAACTTCCCTGTACCCTACCTTATAACCGGTGTATGCTTTAAATCCACTAAGGCTAAGGGATAAGGTTTAGGGAGGAGGGCCGGATACTGGACGCTGGCGTCTCCCTGTTGTCGACCTGCGAGGCAACAGGTAAGGATTAAACACTGTTTCCTAATGTGTCAAAGGAAGTTATAACAACCTTTTAAATCTCTTTCCTCAATGAGTGATGTACTAAAGAATATGCGTCCTACCTGCGATCTTAAGAAGTTTGGCGTAGCGTCCTTGAAGTCTTGTGATGGCGTCTAGCTGTACTTGGGGGGTGTTGTTAGGTGTTGTCGTCGAGAAGTGCAGTCTGATACCTTGTTCTGTAATGTCTCCTGTGAGTCAACAATAAAGAACATGAAATAAGTTACTTGATTTCCTTTACCCGCCTTGTATTCTTTTACTCTAGTAATTACTCTATACAGTATTGCCTTTAATCACTTACTTGCACTTTCCCCAATTTACTTGCTCCATCACGTACTTCTGTGGAAAATATACTATAGCAAACAAACAACAACTAAATCATATCCCTTTATGCTTTTGCCAAAGTTTTTTAAGTCTCTCAAGTGCTTTTCTTTCATTAAAAAAAGCGTTCCAAAAATTGTCTTTAACTTTCAAAGTGCAGCTGTCTTGCGATGGGCGCCTTAAGGTAAAGAAATTGTTCACTTAGCTTTCACGATGTCTTTTTCCTTTCAGGAACGGCGAGGAGACGTCTGAAAAGCCCACGTGATGTTTTCAGCGGAGCACCAAAGCCGAGAAGAATCCAGGCGGGAGTCGCGGTGAAAATCAGGTAAGTAATTCCGTGGCCGGTTGTTTCCTTGAGCGTTGGTGGAAGGCTAAGCGCCTTCTAGAACTTGGGTGTGGCTATTTATAGCATGGCCACACCCAAGAAGGCAGTTGCACGTAGCGCGCAACCAACGTACAGCGTCTCATTATTCCAATCTTGATTTTGCCAGCAAACGGGGACAAAAAAAGGCGCTGCGGGCGCTGTTGTATTTCCAAAGCATACATTATTGTGTAAAGCGCACTTTATCGTTTTAAATCAGGTTTTAGTGGGGCCCCAAGCTGAAATAGAGGAGAAGTCTGTGGACATAGAAAGGCAGACTCCCTCACTTGACTTAGTTGCTCTGTCCGGCTCAGCTTCCCCAGCAAGCTCTCATAAGG
Organism: Calotriton arnoldi; assembly: GCA_963921515.1. NCBI lineage: Eukaryota > Metazoa > Chordata > Amphibia > Caudata > Salamandridae > Calotriton > Calotriton arnoldi. Next base: position 481,120 of record CAWUFW010010737.1, on the reverse strand, counting down.
GTCTCCCCAGAGAAAAACTGAGGCGAGAAGTAAAAAAGAAAGGTAAAAAACAAAAGAAAAAAGAAGAGTTCGCAGATCCTAAGCTTAGGATTACACCATCTCTGCGTTCTTTTTTCAAAGTACAACCATCAGTGCTTACACTAAAAAGACCACCACAAGCTGAATTAGAGGGTCCTAGAGCCACTCGGGGGTTTATAGCTATTACAGATACCCTAGCCCCAGTTATTGAGAGTGGTGAGAGTGGTGAGCAATCCGGTCAGGGCAGTGCCGAAAAGAGTACTAAAGCTGTTACTCCTGACGGAATAAAAAACTACAATGGCCGTATGGACGATAACACCCAGGACAAAGGAGATAATGATTATGGTGGGCATACACCAGATACGAATACAATAACCCTTGACAATAGGAATCTGGGCGGACCATCGGTCAGCTCCCTAGAGGCGATGATGGGAACTCTAACGGCAGACATCAGGAATGGTTTCTCAGTATCAGAGGCAAATTAGCGCGAGATTCGTGGGTTTTGCGAGACATTGGAAAAAAAAGTTAGATACGCTATCCGACAGGACAGAAATCCTCGAAAATACAGTGGAGGAATTAAAAAAAGACCTTGCCAGTAGTAGAACGGAGCTCCAGGCGTTGCGTAGGGATGAGCAGGGCCTTCAGGAAAAGTTGGAGCAGTTAGAAAATAATTCCAGATGGAATAACCTGAGGATATTAAATGTACCTGAAGGTAAAGAGAGGGATGATTTAAAATCATTTGTGGTAGCTCTCATAAAAGCCTCAGTTCAAGTAGAGGAAAGTGAAGTGGACATTGCAAAGGACATACAAAGAATACACGGGGATCCCTTCAGGAAAAACCCGGGTAGAACAAAACCAAGAAAGATTCTTATTAATTTTCAGACTTATGCGTTAAAAGAGAAAATTCTAGGATCTGAACTAAAACTAAAAACCCTGAAAGGCCCTGACTTTTCTTTTGAAATAAGATCAGACTTATCACGAGCCACTCTAGATAGACAGTGGGAGCTGGGTAAACGCATGGATGATTTTAAAAAAATTGGGGCAACTGTACAACTTAAATTTCCTGCTTCACTGCGAATAATGTACAATAATAAAATGCACATGATCAGGAACACAAGGGAAGCAGATGATTTATTAGAAAGTATTAAGGGAGGTGGAGGGGGTAGTTGAGGAGGTAGGTGTTGCAAGATAATGAGCTGATATCCACTTGACACGTACACAGAATGTATAGTTATTTTTTAATGGGGCTGGGAGTTAACGGAGCAAAAGACCAACTTGGACCAACATCATGTCCAAGAAGAAGAAGCAGGGGTGGGTTCTTCAGGGTAAGGTGGGAGTGGGGGTGGTAGAAGGGTGTCACAGGGTGGGGAGCATATGGGGAAAAATAAAAAAAATCCTCAAATACCTCAGTATTAATAAGTAAAACTAGTATAGCAAAGACATGTCCATACAGATCTTAACTTGGAATGTTAATGGGCTACGTGTGAAGGGGCGTAGGGACAAGCTACTTCAATACCTTAGAGATTCCCCCGCACAAATTTTGGTTCTACAGGAGACTCACTTGTTGAAAAAGGAATGTGTTGATCTCTTTGAAAAACAAAGATGGGTACAACAAGTTTTATGTACAGATCAGAGTGGGAATGTCAGAGGGGTTGCAATAATTGTGAAAAAACAAGCAAAAATATGGGTGACACAAACGAAAACTGATAAAGGGGGTAGGTGGATTATAGCTGACGCTAAAGTAGATGAAAGGCCATTAACGCTAGTAGGCTATTATGGCCCAAACCATGATGATTGTGAACCATTAAAAAATCTCTTTGCCAATCTATTAGATTCCCCTGGTCCAATAATTATGGGAGGGGATTTTAATGTTGTATTAGATCTAAAATTAGATAAATCAAATAGAACTAGAGCAACACCGACGCCCAATTCACGAGCATTATTAAAAACTATGATGGCTCAGCACACACTGTGTGACCTCTGGAGAGAAAGAGCGGGAACTTTACAGGGTACATCCTTTCACAACAAGAAATATGGGAGCAGGTCTAGAATAGACTACTTCCTAGTAGATTGGAGTCTTAGAGAAGATATCTCGGACATTGAATATAAGGCGGCTCACCTATCAGATCACTCAGCAGTCCTCTTAACACTCAAAAACAGCATCAGGTGGGAAGAGAGAAGGTGGACTTTGGACCGCCCCATACTGGCAGATAGTGAAGCAATGGATAGCCTCAAGGAAGAAGTTAGAGAGTTTATTGAGGTCAACAGCGGCTCAGCCTCAAATGGAATAGTGTGGGACACTCTAAAGGCTTTTGTTAGAGGTAAGATTACCAGTGTAACCTGCCATAGGAATAAGTTGTACAGAGGAGAAATCTCACGATTAGAGGATGAGATGGAGCGAATAGATATGGAAATAAAAAGATCAGATCTGGAGGAGAATAAAGTGGAATTAGAAAAGAAACAGCTCCTAATGAAGAATCAATTATCAGAGATCCTCCAAATAAGGATTAGAAAAAGGTGGGATGCTAGCAAGCTAGCGCATTTCGAGTATGGAGAGGGAGCAGGTAAGCTCCTAGCCTGGAAGGTTAAGACAGAACGGAATAAGAACAGGATTAAGGAGATCAAGGAAGACCGGTCTGGAAATATCTTGAGTGGTGAGACCGAGATAAAAGAGGCCTTTAAGGAGTTCTTTAGTATTTTATACATGGAAGAGAAGGAAGAAATGGTAGATACCGAGATAGAGGGCTGGCTTGCTGAATCATCCAACCCATAGACGCTAACCAACAAAAGATCCTAAATCAAGCGATTACCAAGGAGGAAGTAGTTAGGGCCATTCAAACTAGTAAAGGGGGTAAAGCGGCGGGCCTGACGGCATACCTATGGAGCTGTATAAAATCTTGGCAGAGGTGGTAGCCCCTCTTTTGACATTAGTGATGGGTGAGGTACTAGGTCATGGAACACAGGTACCAAATTCATGGAAAGAGGCCACTGTCACCCTCATCTTGAAACCGGGTAAAGATCCAGGATTATGTGAGTCGTATAGACCAATATCTCTTTTAAATTCAGATTATAAAATCTTCACAAAAATTTTAGCCAGTAGACTAGCCAAAATTGTGGGCTATACAATCCATGAAGATCAGAGAGGCTTTGTGAAAGGGAGATATCTACACAAGCTTACTTAGGAGCTTATCGGGGCTATCGACTTTGCTGCAACCTTTGACACCCCTTTAGCTATAACAACATTGGATGCCTCTAAAGCATTTGATAAGGTGAGATGGTCTTATCTATTTTCAGTACTGAAGAGATATAATCTGGGAGACAATTTTTGTAGAGCTATAAAGTTAATATACCAAGAACCTGTAGCAAGAGTCCTGGTGAACGGAAAGCTATCCTCACCCTTCAAAATACTTAGGGGTACGAGACAGGGCTGCCCTCTCTCCCCTCTCCTGTTTAATTTTTACATGGAGCCCTTGGCCTTTAGAATTAGACATACAACTGACATTCCCCCCTTTTATCAGGGCGATTGGGTCAGGAAAGTCGCGCTATATGCAGACGACCTTATGGTATACTCATCTGACCTGGATGCTGCTCTACCAATAATTCTACGTATAGCAACAGAATTTGGAGAAGTGTCGGTGTACTCAGTGAATGAGCACAAGACAGAAGTGATGATATGGAATCAAGTAAGCAGTAATCCACTAATTAAAAGGGAGGTGCGATATCTTGGTTTCAGAATAGTTCAAGATATCAATGCAATCGCAGAAATTAACTTAAGGAGGGTGTTTAAAGAGATTGTCCAATTAATGAAGAGCTGGGTACACCTCCCATTAACGATCTTAGGGAGAGTTAGTTTGGTTAAGATGACCATTCTGCCAAAGATTATTTTCATATTCAATTCCTTACCACTACACTTCGATAAAATCACCATATACAAAATACAGCAGGCAATAAATTCATTTATCTGGGCTAACAAAGGGGTTAGGATCTCTTGGAAGAAGCTACGGAGGAGGAGGGAGAAGGGAGGCCTGTCCTTGCCAGACATACAATATTATGCATGGGCTTTCCAATTAAAAAATTCTAGAATGCTCGCAAAGATACCTGATGGATCCATAATAGGTTTCATGTTCTCAGCAATGCTAAAAGAGTGTAAAATAGATACAGATGGTTTCTCTTCAAATTTGGAGATCCTAAATTTTTAAAAAAGTAAAATTGAAGGTGCTACAGTCCATGGCAATAATGTGGTATCACATTAGACGCCTTTCGAAAATGGACTATTACTCCCACTTTGCCCCGATTTTGGATTCACCAGGGACCCCAGAATGCCTCAATGACAAGCTGGCGATACCCATCAAAGATGCGGGCCTAAAGATCTGGGGAGATTTGACCAGAGAAGGAAATCTGTTACCCTGGTACGATCTAAATGGGCTGATGAAGGGTACCCTCTCAAAGTTTAAATATCTACAGCTAAAAAGTTGGGTGCAAAGTAGAAAATTGACATTGGGCGTAGGTAACATCTTAGAAGATCAACTGGTAACAGAATCACCAGGAAATAAGGAAGTAGCACTTTGGTACAGGCATCTTCAAGATACCATGGATGGAGAGTTCACGCTGGCTGAGGAACTGTGGGGAAACTACTTGCCGAGGGAGCAGCTGCAGAATATTTGGCAAGTATCTATGCGCACACTTTACCTCATTGTTAAACCTGCTTTTTTAAGAAGAAACCACCCTTTCTCACTTCATAGGGCATATATATCACCCGAAAAATTATCTAAGATGGGGAAAGGAAGCCGAACCAGCTGTGCTAAATGTGGGTTGGAAAAAGCAACAGACGTGCATATGTTTTATCAATGTCCCACAATCAGCGAGTTCTGGAACAAAGTGGAAACAACAATGTCAGGTATTTTGGGTCAGCAAATAAAGGTAAGCCTTTCATTGGTTATCTTTGGGGTGTTTGACGACCTTCTGAGCAGCGTTAGAGATTTGCTGTTTTATGCAATACTATTAGCCAGAAGAGAAATTTGTCGTAAATGGGTGAGTAGTACACCACCACAGCATTCGGAATGGTGGGAATCCCTCATATATATGTCTAGGATGGATCTATCGGGGAAAAAGTCTAAGAAGAAAGCTTTCTGGAACCTGCTATTAGAATGGATGGAGAGCCCGGAAGGGTTGTTGTAAAGTTTGAAGGATAATGTCGATATAAGATCATAACTATGTCCAATGATTACACCGGCTAACACTCTTGGACTGCTATTGGGCCCTTCCACATTTCGAATATTAAAGCAGTACCGGTGTTCACACCGTGTGAGAGAGACAGCCGCAGAAAGGTTGGTGCCCATTGTTGTAAGCCCGTCTGCGGTCAGTATCTCCCTCGATAATAAGGGCAGAAAAAAAAAATTGACATTATATCTGAGGTGAATGAGGACAAGAATTAAATAAAATAAAATAAATAAATCTTATTTTTGCATTTTTTCCAGTTATGACAAAATGTGGACATACGTAGTGATATCTTTTTATGGTACAGCATAACAAGTCAACCTGTTTCATTTACGAGATTCATCACCCGCCATATTTTTAAAAATAATTACTACTGTTGTAGAATGCTGCAGTGTAAAGTAATACACTATGTTCATCGCCTGGTATCTTAATAGACTAGATTCTCTCCTCCTCTATTTTGCACATTATCAGTCTCAGATTAGAATGAAACAGTTGCTCGTTATTGTCTGTGATCAGTGCTCCTTCTTTGGGTGGTCAGGAAGTGTTGTAAAGATTTCCAAATTTCTTTGGGTCGTGTGCTACAGAGTTGAGGGTGAATATAGGTTTCATCCGCAAGACTAGTCGTAGTGGCCTCATTGAGCTAGTCCCTTACCTTTGGGGAGTCATGAGCCTCTCATCCACAACCTGGCTGCCTAGCATTAGTCAACTGTAGCAGTCCACTGTATCCCTCTTCTGCACTTCTATGACAAAGCACTGTCAAGCTAAATGAAAAAAGATGGTAGAGGAACATGCACATCTCCTACAGGCTGGTCGCCTCTCTGGGTTAAAACTATGAAGGTATTTCAGAGTATAGTACGTTCCCTTTAGGAATTTGAAATATAGCACAGCCAGCAAGTCTTAATAAATATCGTATTTCAGGGTTGGAGTGTGTATCATTTGGCTAAAGGAAGCAAAGTGCAGAGACTCAGGGGGAAAGTAGTCAAAACTAATTCCCATCGTTTGGCAAAGCCTGTAGTATGCTAGCATGTATCTACCACAGACTCTTTAGTGTTGGGGTCAATAATGGGTTGTTTGTCATGGCCATGGCCGGTGAATATAGCTGCAACTGTCCCATTGTCCATATTACCCAATGTGAACAGCGGACTGCTCTTATAAGAGTGGTTGATTTTGGTAGTAAATCAGTGCATCAGTATAGTTGAAAAGGAGCACATCTCCACCTGATATATGTGGGGTACCCAGCCCTCCTTAAAGAACTAGGAAATAGTGAATTAAACTTATGCTGCATAAACATATCTCTCCAAGTCAGGGACGGGAAGTCCCCCCTAAGCAAATCAAAGTGTCATTATCTTCAATCTCAGTCTGGGTTGGCCAACACACCAGACAAGTAAGGAGAGCTGTGAGTGCAACCGAGCAAAAAAATCTTTGCTTAATGGGATTTGGTATGCTGTTACATAAGTTTCATAACCTGGGTAATATCAGCATCTTGATTAGCGCTATCCTGCTGGCCATGGACAGAGGCAGCTTGATCCATGTGCACCTGCGAGGCAATCTTGTCGCTGAAGGGCCATAATAATTATGGAGCACCCCCTCTCTATGAAATGAAATGAAATAGTGTATTTAATATAGCGCGCAGCTACTCAAACTAGAGTGTCCTGGCACGAGGTAGTGGAAAGAGTAGTTGGAGAAAAGGGACAGGTTAGTTTTTAAAAAGCCAGGTTTTAAGGTTCTTCCTGAAAGATAGCAGGCCTGTGGTTAATCTCAGAAGTTCTGGGAGGCTGTTCCACATCCTAGCGCCTAGAAAGCAGAAGGATCTTCCACCCGTGCGAGCACGGTGTATTTTGGGCACGATGGCCAGGTTAGCATTAGTAGATCTTAGGGATCTAGATGGAATGTAGCGTTTAACGCGGTTAAACAGGTAGCGGGCTCCTAAGCCGTAGAAAGCTTTGAAAAAGATGACCATCGCTTTGAAGTCAATCCGTTCCTTGATACCTAGCCAATGTAGAGATCTTAGAATGGGGATCATACTAGATCTAGGTTTGGACCTCACGATAGCTCTGGCCGCTGTGTTTTGCACCACTTGCAGGCACTGGATAACACATTTTGGAAGACCGAAGTACAAACTGTTGACATAGTCGAGTTTAGATGTCACCAGAGCTTGCACCACAATCTTTCTGCTGTCTAGTGATAGCAGCGGCAGGAATTTTTTTAACATGCGGAGTGTGCCAAAGCAAGCGCCTGTTGGATTTTGGATCTGAGATCGCATGGAGACAGAATTGTCAATGGCAATTCTTAATTTTTTTACTTTTTCCTTAGCTGTGGGCGGAGGTGGCAGGTCTTTTGGCCACCAAGTGCTCCAGTTGTACGTTTCAGATTGTCCAAAGAAAATGACTTCTGTTTTGTCTGGGTTACACTTCAGCTGATTTATCTTAAGCCAATTAAATACCTTTGTGAGGCAAGACCTAATCATTGCGCCGTCAAAGTGGATTCCTTTGTCGCATGTAAAAATCAGCTGAGTGTCATCTGCGTATGAGACAAATTGTGCGCCATCTTCCTCTACCAAAAGTGCAAGGGGTGATAGATGTATATTAAAAAGGGTGGGACTGAGAATGGAGCCTTGGGGGACTCCCACATTCATGGCCGAAAGGAACAGGCGATGAGAAAGGGGGTAGCCAGATGTCCTGTGATCTGTTTCCCAGGAAGGAGGACATCCATGTTAGGGCGGTCCCCCCAGACCGATGTTACCTAGTCTGTCCAGGAGCCTCTCGTGAGGGACCGTGTCGAAGGCCGCCGAAAAATCGAGTAATATCAGAACAGCCTTTCCTCCTTGGTCTAGCTTACCCTTGATATATTCAGTCACTTCCAGCCAAGCGGACTCTGTACTATAATTGGCCCTAAAGCCTGACTGAGATTCATGAAGAAGCCTCCAGTCTTCAATGTGTTTTTGGAGGGCCCTGTTAACATGCTTCTCTACATCTGTTTACATAGATGCCCAGGTATTTGACTAAGTCCTCACACCAGAACAGTAGATAATCTATTAACGGATGTGAAATAGTTGGGGTAAGTGGGAACATTTCACATGTTCTCTAGTTTATCTTGATGCTGGAGATAGCTCTGGATCTGATGACTCTGGCAGCAGGTTCTAAATTGATCCCCAGTTGCTTGATGAACAACAGGACTTCACCTGCAAAAATCAACACCAATAGTATCCTAGTCCAGAAGAAAAGGCTTCTTTCAGAATGTGTCTCTCACAGCCAGCAAGCTAGTGGCTTAATGGCCATGGCAAACAGGATAGCGGATAGGGGACATGCCTAAAATATATCTGGTGATAATGACTCTAGCTCTGAGATTAAAATATTACAGGATCACAAGCATAAAGACTCTAGACCCATTCTACATACTAGCTCCAGGGGTAATGTTCAGTTCAATTAATCAAAAATCTCACCATCTAAAAACACACAGACTGCTTCAGTCTATGGTCTTATCGGATGTAAGCCAGCAAAAACAATCTGAATATTATTCAAAGTATAAATCCTAACTGGTCAGACAAGAATGGTCTGTCCATAAGTGGTGTCTGCCTGTTTGCCACCAAGCAGACCTGGATCTTATTAACCAGGGAGAGGGGTAGATACGACTCATATCATTTATCATCTTTCACTTTGTCTCTTGTGGTGGTGGGTGGTAGTCTGTGTCTCTTGGGGAGGGTGGTAGAGTGCCAGCATGCAGTGATCCGTTAAGTACTTCTAGTAGGTAAGGCATGAGTTCTTCTTTGAATTTGTTGTAGAACTTGATAATCAACTCATCTGAACCAGGTGCCTTTCCATAAACATCAATGTTTATGACAGTCTTAATCTTCCCTACACCAATTGTCTCTAAAGTCTCCATCTACCCGTGCTAGTGTATTTTGTGTAAGTACCTCTTAAGTTGCGTATGGTCTTGGATGCCTTTGGATGTGTATATGTTCATATAATAGTTACCATCTCATCATCAACTTTATTTTGGTAAGTTCTCACCATAAACGTACATTTAAAACATTTAAAAAATCTCACTAAGAATACAATACCTAACATAACATCATAAAAAGTAGTTTTGAAACAATTTTTGATCAACAAAAAAAGTCAAGAATAGGGGTGGGAAAGTTAAAGAATCTAAGTATTCAAACAGCATGCAGAGGAAACAAAAGAAACAAAATGGTTGTACTGGTTGGGTAAATAGAACATAAGCAGGCCTACTAAGACCTCAGTTTTAGGGTCTGCCAAATATTTCATGTGGAGGTTTTCCAAGGAGCCAAGACATACACATAGGTCAATGGATAACAATGACTTTGTTCCTATCCATGATAATATGTTCAGTTAATACATGCTATATAATAGATTGGTTCCATGCTAAAACCCAAATAACACATTAATAATTAATTGATCATCATTAAAATACTAAAGCTAAAAACATATAAAATATGATCAAGAACAAAAAACTAACTAGTGGATACCGTTGAAACTATTTATATTTATGATAACATTTTAATTCTCACATACCAACTTGATAGGAGGAAATGGCCACAGCAAACACTATAATGCTTCTCCTGTCTGATAGTAGTTAACAAATTCCTGTAGGATGGCTTTATTGCTGCATATAAATTCGCCATCTCCTAATGGTGATGTCATAACAGTGTTTAGTTTGTCTTAGCATCCAGTTTAATGTCCTACTAGATCTCTCCCCCTCTCTGTATTTATGTGCTTGGGCATGTTTATCTAAATATATAAATCCCCTGTCCACTTTCTCCCCAATGTACTGTTTATTTCCTGAAGTGCTGAGACGAGTCACTTCCTTTCATATGGCCTCACTAGTGTGGACATAGAATGCTCAAATTTGGTTAAGTCTTCCAAAGTGGTGAGTGATCAGATAGTGTGCAGGGTAGGTTCTGGAGATCTGTGACCCAGTGTCAGGGTTTCAAGTTGTGAACCAGCTGAAAGCCCCTGCAGTCCTTAGTCACTGTACAGAATGATAAGTATCACCAGACACAGAAACCAAGAAAGAAACAGGGCATAGGGGTAGGTGAGAAATCCAGGACTGGAGATCACTCTTAGAGACTTCATCTGTTTCAAGGGATGGCACTACTCTGCCTTGATAGTATAAATCTTGGAAGGATCTGACTAGCTGTAAGACACAAGGCAGAAGGTATAGATAGCAGCTGGAAGTAGTATACAGATGACAACTTAAACAAAGCTTACCAGTTCCAGCAGTGGATGATGCAATGAGGAGCACAGATGCTGGCAGGAATCCAGCAAAGGCCCCAGGATGCTGCTAGACACATAGGTAAGGCTCTACAAGAAGCAGGGTTTAGCAGACCAACAACCAAGCGGGAAATACTAAGGAAGGAAGTAATGAATGTACTGATGGAAACCAAAAAGGAGAAAACAAAAGTGTGGGATGCAAAAATGGGTGTGAACTAAAGCGAAGATTGGAAAAGCCAAAGCAACCATGCTACTTGTTACCAGGCACTGAGCTAACGTCTCAGGGAGTCTAAATCGGTCTTTTCCCCTCTTGGCTTAGAAATTTCCTTAAGCCAGGATGTGAGTTAGAGTGTGTTCTGAAGAAGTTAATAGTCTAGTGACATCTGACCTCTAAATCTTCATGTTTTGCTTTTATTACGGTCAGTAAAGCAGATAAAATTCCTCTTTAACACATGCAAGGTACGATCAATGATAGACCAATGTGGAAGAAACTGGATGCCTTCCAGGAGCGGCCCTTGCAGGTAAGAGCGGTGGGCCGGGTAGAGGGGTTATTCAACAGAAGACCACAAGGGAAAATTAAATAAATAAATAATTAATTTTCCCTCGTCGTCTGTCAAAGTCTCCCCCACCCGGCCTCACCGCTCCTACCTGCACGGGCCACTGCTGATGCCTTCGTTAAAAAAAAAAGTCTTCAGAAGCAACTTCTAATAACCTCCTTCCTAAATCTGTGCTATAAGATCCAATATTGAATATCCCTAGGATTCCCTGACCTTTATCTCTAGTTTTAGTTCTATTAGTATTGTTTTTGGCAGTCCTCAGGCTTCCAATGCATAACTCTTTTTCTAATGTACTATGACAAACTTTTCTAATGGTAATAATACATCCTCAGCCATATATATTATGGAGTATTAAACTCATCTTTTAAACTAATACACAAGGCTCATGGAATGCAATTAACAGGCAGGCTTTACAATTATAATACTTCTGATTGCATATATGTGTATGTAAACCTTACATTCTATTAACAAATGTCATTAGGATTTTTCGTGCATTGACATTGTCACATGAAACAATTGTACTTATACGTCCTCTTTCTCATTTTGACCTCTGATTATTTCTCTTGCACATTTATTTCTCTTTTGCTGTTATTCGCCTACTCTTATAAAAAATATCAATAAAATGTCTGAAAAAATATGGCATGGGTGGTATAGTTTCTTTCTCATGTGGTGTTGCATGTGCTGATGGAGTATTCATTACCCTGTGCTTATAGAATATCTCTTGTTTGCTTAAGGCAGCAGTAGTTAGGTGTGTCTCCATATGTATACCTTGTGTTTTGTTCAAGTAAGTGTGGGTGCAAGTGACTTAGAGAATAGACATCTTCTATCTCACCATTGGGAAATCTATCATGGATGCCAATGTGCCTAAAGATGTATGCAGCATGGGTACTGCCAGCGAAACGTGCTACAATGTTCATTATAATATGTTGGGCATTTTATGTGATTTACACCTTCGTCATGTGTTTTTGCCTTTAATATAAATTCTCTGCATTTGCAGAATGGCAGTTTAATCTGTGTGTTCTAAATGATTGCCTTTATGAATTTTGGGAATCAGTCGACTGCTTGTCTCCCTTTATATGCTGTATGAATGAATGAAAATGTATTTATACCGCCCAAGCAGCTGTTTCCGAAGGAAGCATCCTGGCCCTAATTAGACGCTGGTGCTGTGTTTCTGTACGGGTATCTATGTGGGTGCTTAGTTGCAAAATTGGAAAACAAGCAGTGGCATAGTCAATAGCTTGGCATTTTATAGCCGATAACATTTGGCTTTGCTGATTCTTGCTTTGAAATTGTAGCCGCTTTCTGGCTACTTAATAGGGGATTAGTACATTTGACGCAGCACATAAAAGAATCAGGGCGAATTGCATCACTGTGTGAAAACAACACTGAAGTTGCAACCCGATCTTTTGTACATCTGGTCCATAGCCTTTCCACATTGTGCATATACTAAAGTTTGCAATTCTTTATGATTGCTTAAATTCACTGATGCATCCGGCCATGGCAAAGGCTTGCTCGCAAGGAACTGACTCACATTTCATCTACTGAGAAGTAGGAAGAGCCAGCTGCATAACACAAAATGATGGGGCAGAATGTGAAGAGGGTCCCTCAAGTCTCCCATATTTGACGGATATTTATTGGCCTTGGTTTGAATGGGGCCCCCAAAGAGTTTGGGGCCCCCTGCACCTCAGGGTCCTGCTTAACACCTTTGGAAAGAGTGCTTCCGACACAAATTTATACTTTGAGTTGCCTTTTCTGTGATGTAAGCTTTGTGACCACTGTTGATTTAATTTATGAGTTAGTTACTCTGGCGTTTTTCGAGCGGGTGGCACACTACATCCCTTCCAACTTTTAGTAGAACAGAACAATTTAGAACATTACCTCTGGAATACAACAGACATAGTCTTTCAGTCTCTGGCTTGGTATGGGGCTAGGTCGGAGTCCATACTTCTGGCTTTGGCCGCCTGACTCCTGACATCAGTGTCCATGTCCCCTAGATCCATAGCCTTCCATGGGCTTCTTCGCTCTTCACGCTGCCACTACATGCTCCTGCTCCTCCTGTGTTGCGCCCTGAAAAGGTCTGGGCTCTGCGGTGTATGCCTCTGGCATCTCATTCATTGACTCTTAGCTGTCATCCTGGCTTATTGTCTGGGGCCTAATTCACTTGAACTAGGAGACATTCCTGGCTATGGTGGATTGTCCTTGTTGAACGGTAACAATCATCTCTTGGATGTTGACAACCTCAAATGGAGTGAGAAACTTCCACCCTGGGTGTTGATCTCAAATGATCACCTTGTCTCCCACCACCTGATCAAGGGCCACTGCTTTGCATGCTTGACTAACATGGTCATTTGTGGTTTTTCTCCTCTCCTGGGTAGGGTGAACATCAATGTGGCTGGGCTCCAGCTAGGTCCTAAGGGGATGACATCTTGGGTGTACCTTCCCATCAGCTGATCACTCGGCATGCATCTTGTGGTACAGTGTGGTATTTGTTGGTAGGATCTCAGGAACCGGTGTAAACAGCACTCCACGTCTTCTCCTTGTTCCACTCTGATTCATACCGCTCTGTTTAGCGTGCGCATAAAGCTCTCAAATTCCCTGTTAGCCTGTGGCCACTGCGAGGTCACTTTTCGGTGCCTTACGTTGAGGCTACTCAGGTATGACTGGAAGTTTTGTCCCTGGAACGGAGGCCAATTGTTCATTTTTATTTCTTCAGGGACACCCACCAATGCGAAGATCTTCTCTAACGCAGGTTTAAAATGAGAAAATGCAGAGGAGGACACCAACTCCACGCCGAGATATTTGGTGTGGCTGTCTATCAATACTGTCGTGATCTAGCCATCTGCAAATCTTCCAAAGTCCATCCTGAGGCATGACTATGGCATCAGGAATGGTTCCTGTGTGATTATTGGGGCTGACGGGGGCTCTACGCTCATTATCATGCAGGAATGGCAGCCTCAGACATTCTCATCCACCCATGTGTCCATTCGAGGTACCTCACCTTGTTCCATAGCCGCGCTTTCGTCTTCGCTATAATTTGATTTATTATTTATGAAGTGCAAACAAATGCCCGGGGGCATCTTGGTGCTGCTCAAAATGAGTAAAATGATAGACAGGAAAACAGGGACATTAATCATGCCTGTAAAGCCAAGTCTTTAAATCTTTCCTACACTTCAGTAAAGAGGGGGACATTTTTAACTCCAGAGGTAACCGGTTCAAGTTCCGGGCTGTAGAACTTACTAGGCTCCTGCCTGCCCAGGTAGCCAGTCTGTGGGTGGGCACTACCAGATCTCCTGGTGACCTTGGTGTGCCAGTTTGACAACTCGTGCCCGTAGGCTTCGCTGCAGCACGTTCTGACCTCCATGGTGGAGCAGACCTTCTCCTCTAATGCTGAGTTCATCTCGGATCCACAAGATCTAGCTCATCTCTGCCTGTTCATCTGCATTTAGTACTTTGGCGCCATTCAAGAAGTTCCACCACTGCCTCCTATGGAGTCCTTCCATCACCTTCGATATGCTCATGTCCTGTTCAGTGGCTTCCAGGATCTCCTTGATCTATAGAGCTCGTGGGCAGGCATTGTGTACCACCATCTTACAAAATCCTCTGCCCCTTCGTCTTCCTCTGTTTCCTCAGCGCCATCATGTGCTTGAGGGTGTCTTGAGAGGTAGTCTGCTGGTTTATTCGCACATAGGCGGTACACATGTTCAAATGTGTATGGCTGGAGCTGCACAGCCCACCGTTCGATGCGGGGAGCCCTGTTCCTGGCTGTTCCGGTAAACACTGGGGCAAGTGGCATGTGGTCGGTCATGACCCAGAACTGCTGCTCGCACAGGTACAAGTGAAAATGGCAGCAAGCTCACCGGATTGCTAGTGCCTCGCTCTCAATCTGTGCATACCTGATCTCCGTGCTTGTCAGTGCCGTGCTTGCTTATGCGATGGGGACCCATGATCCTTCGCTCTTCTCTTGCATGAGCACAGTGCCAAGCCCGATGGGGCTTGCACCTACCACCAGTTCTGTCCTGTGCCTTGGGCTCAAGTATGCCATCATACCATCTGCTAGTAGCATCTCCTTCACTTTTCAGAATACTAGATTAACACAGGACTCCAGTCCCATGGGGCTCCATTTTTCGTCAGGGCCCTCAGTGGCTCTGACAGGCTTGCCAGGCTTGTATTAAAATGCCCACAGTAGGAGGCCATCCCGAGGAAGCTCCTCACCTCAGATGCATTCTGTGGGATAGGCACGCTCTTGGTGGCTTCGACTTTCTTTGGGTCTACTTGTAGGCCTTCGCTTGAGAACAGGTTTCCAAAGAAGTCAATGGAGATGGTATAAAATGGGTGTGTTGCTGACACAAAGTCGAGTGGGATGTCTTTGGATTGCAACAACCTGCTCCTCTTTCACTTTCACTGTCCACTTCGTATCTGTTGTCATTGCTCCTCTCGCCAATGCCACCTTCTTGTCCTCAGCCCTGCTGTCCACCAGCTCATGAGATCTCAGCAGTATCAGGAGGTTGTCTAGGGAGAAGCCTGGCTGTCATAGTATGAGTTTCCTGAGGACTGACAACTAGCAGCCTTGGATTAGCTGTGCCCTGATTTTATCCTGTTGATTGATGTTGGTGCAGGTGCTTGCCAACTTCCTAAGATGAGCATAGAAAACATCCACTGACTCATCATCCGCCTGCTGTGCTTGTCTCAGTTTGAACTTTTCTTAATTGGGGTTGAGCTGGAGATGAAATTGGTGATTCAGTACCGCAACTGTGCATCGAAAAAATAATCCCCACCTGTGTTGGGGAGGTGTATGAACAGGTCATATAGTTCTCCGCCGCTGAAATGGAGCATCAGTGACCTCTCCAGTGCCCCGTATGTTTCACGCGTGGGACAACAGTAGTGCTGCAGGCACCTGATCCACTGGCACCATTGCGGGGCTGCCATGGCAGGGTCTACCAACTGACTAAATGTTGGCATCGCCATAAATGAGGAATGTGGCAATGTGCCGGGCTTGTACCTCAGGGTTCCTTGTCTGCTCATTGTGTGTATGCATTTGTGCTCCTGTCTGACACTCACGTCCACAAATTGCGTCCCCTTTTGGTGTGTGTGTGGTAGCGAGGATCAGCCTTTGCATGACCTTCTTTGTAGCTGGCAGGTGAAGCGCCTTCCCCCTCGGTCTGGGCAGTCAAAGGAAAAGGGGCTTTATTGCGAGTTTTCTTTCTCACGTGACTCTTGTCACCTAAGTCCACTAAATTGCTTTTTTGTTCTTCTTGGGGCTTTCTTTGAGTTTGCGTGATGCTCACTGTTTAGTTCTCTATGCCTCTTTGTATTGCATTTGCTTGTGCTCTCTCCCTATATTTTTTCTTTTATTTGTGAGGGGCTGCAGGCTTGTTCATGCGTGCCTCCCCAAGGAAATCCTCCTCTTCCCCACTCACTGGCTTGCTTCCGCCCAGCTGGGCGTCTTTCAAGGCCTTGCTGTCCTTTCATAGCCGTCGAGCCTCGGGTCTGCAGCATGCTGGGTGCTCTGCGGCTGCGTGCCGCCAGGTGGCGCTGTGATCTCCCTCTTCTACAGTGCTCGGCCCTTGCATGCCGGCTGTCCCAGTGCCTAATGGAGTAGCTGCTGCAGCGTTCACAGGATGGGTGGGCCCAGTGGCGTAACGAAAGTTGAGGGGGCCCCCCTGCAATGTATATGGAGGGGCCCCCACTTCAGATTTAATCCAGAGCTCTCAGGCCTAAATACCGTGCTGAGGGGGCCCCTTGCAGCTCGGGGGCCTCCCCCGCACCGCCGGGGCTGCGGGGGTCTGTGTTACGCCCCTGGGTGGGCCAGTAGAGCCAGACTACGTCTCACGGGCTCAAACACGGCCCGCTGGCCATTATGTAGCACCTTTCAGTGGCAGGCTGGCCCTCGACACCAACGGGCTTGTCAGCACGGCCCCCCAGGCACAGCAGGTATCACTCTCCTCCAACGCAGCACAGGGAGAGTCACGCTTCTCACCAGCCTGCGGTGAACCCTGAACGTGGGGTCACCACTATCCTAGTCGCCAGTGTGATGTTTTGAAGTGGGTGGCACCAGGGCAGCAGAGGCTGTATGCAGCAGTAAGGTGAGGCACACACACTGGCCTAGTGGGTTATCACGGAGTGACGAGGAGCAATCACTCTGCCCTTTATTTGTACCTTCGGACTGTGCCCGGCCCTCAGGATGGAAGCTGGATTCAATTTATCGTAGAGACCGGTTGCCGCTCTACAGTTACCTCATGTTAACATTTTCTTAACAAAATTAAGAGCCCCCTGCTACATTTTTAATGATTAATAAGGCTAGGTGAAGTTCTGACATAATCTCTTGCAGTGCTTTAAATGGAAAAAAATAAGTGCAGGTACTCACCAGAGATGTGGACTAGGGGCGGGGTTAGGGCTATGGGGGCGGGGCTACGGGGAGTGCTAAGGGACGGGGCCAGAGGCACACATTTCATTTGATTGAGGTTTAATTGGGTGCAGATATGCACACAACACTCACTCATACAAGAACATGCACAGGGACATAGATACGCACTTGTGCACGCAGACAGGGTATTTAGTTCATGTGCTTTAGAAACGCATATTCTGATGTCCACATTACTACACCTTGATTCCCCGACCCCCACCCCCCACTGCTGTGCTACAGGTCATCATCACCACCTTTCCCCCTCGATCTGGCTCCAATCAAGTGCTGCCCTACTCTGCTATGCCAGCAGGATGCCTACTTTTAGATTTCCCAAGTCAGGAGATGTGCCTCTTAGCAGGCCCTTCTCGCACACCTACAGTGAAATTGTCTCCACAGAGCCTGAGTGGACACTGTGTCAATCACAGTGTGACTCGGGGCCCTCCCAAACTCCCTGCCTGCTCTGATTGAATACATATGGGAGGTGCTCAATTAGTAGATTGTAAAGGGAGATTAGCACTCGAGTGCTTCACGAAAACGCCGACTCATCTGTATCACGCTTCTTTCTTTACAAGCCAAATTGCACTGAGTTGACTTGCTGCCCCATGAGTACCGGTACTCTCTTTGAGACAAGAAAAAGTTCCGGTACTCAAAGGCAGAAAATTTAGAAGTGCCGGTACTTAGTACCGGTGAGTACCGGCCCATTTAAAGCACTGATCTCTTGAAAATAAATGTTTTAAAAACAGCCATTTCCTATTATCTGAGCGCATGAAGATGGTTGAGTGTGGATGCATTCACTTGTGGCAAGTACTGATATTACCAGTTATTATTGTTTCATTTGAGAGATTGGCAGACGCTACTTAGTGATGCATTAAAGAAAAGAAAATTCTCAGCTTCAAACAAGAGCAGCAGTTCCACATTCCAACTCAGTCTGCAGTGAAGCTGCCTAATAAAATAAAGATTCACTTCATATATCAAGAGTATTTACAGAACCCAGAAATATCAGACTCCATTAACATCAACGAAAATATATTAAACCATCTACTTTTATACAAAGCCTAAAAGTGAGGTAAGAGTCGACTAAGCTTATTGGGTAGCTGGCAGTTAGAAAAACACATTTCTCAACTTCTGATACAATGCACTTGTGAGTGCTTTATTCTTTTTCATTGCTAGGGCCACACGTCAAAATGAAATGAAATGTGTTTCTTTAGAATCATTTATGTGTCCCAGCTTCAGACATGCTGCCAGATAACCAAATGCAGCCACATTTGATAGTTGGACCTCATTCAAATATAAATGTGAAATGTGATGAAAGCACAGAATGGCAGCCCCTAGGAGGAGAAACATTCTGAGGAGCTTTGTGACAGATTCATCACGTTAAATATTCCAGCCGGCTAGAGACTGAAGAAATATAAAATTCCCCGTTTAATGGTGCTGCAATTTATGACATGGGTTGCATTTTAAATCGAATCTGAAAAAAAACATAAAACCATGAAATAGAATGCTTGAAGATGCTGAAGTTCACAACATTCAGTAAGTAGGGTATCTGTCAGTAAGGGCAGGCTTTACAGTTTGTGCTGCCCTCGGTGAAAATGCCCAGTCAAACCTCCCTATTCCCATATAAACATACTTATACACAAACACAAATATGTAATTCATTTAAGCTACATATGGCACCCTTAACCAGGACCATTTGTAAAATAGACAAGACAAATGCAGAAATAATAGTGCCTTAAACAAGTAAACAGATACCTCAGCAGGCAGGACATCCAAATGCCCTTCCTTCTCGGTCTAGGTCCACTCTCTCCCCACTGCTCCGCTGTGCCGTCTCTTGCCTCCAGACCCCGACCTCCTCCTTGGGAGGTTCGAGGCTGCTGCCCGCTCCTGCGCCTGCTGCCCGCTCCAACTGGGACCAGACTGCCTCCAACCACCGTAACCTTTCTCAGACGCTTTTTTTCTTAATTTTTTCCCTGTTGTGCCACTGTTATTGTGCCCATCTGTGTCTTGCTCTAATTCCACCACTGTTTTTATTTTCTCGTGCCTGCCTGTTCCTTTTGCCTTTCGCCGCTGCTGCCCCTGGGGCCCCTACCCCCCGGAATTCCCCCCTGGAATTTCCCCTCCGGAATTTCCCCCCGGAATTCCCCTGCTCTTGCCTCCCAGCCTCTCCTCCCTCCCACCTCCCCTACTTAATGGCGGCCGCTGCGCGGTCGCACGCAGCGGGCGCGCTACCGGTGCGCCAAAGGCAAGCCCGTCTGCGCCCGTCCGCGACCCGACCGCGGCCAGCGCCAGGAATCCTGGCCCTCCCACTACCCATCGCTACGACACCACCACCCTCCTCGCACTCAACCCTGGAAGACTTAGAGAATGCCAACAGGCCTCGCCGAACACGACCCACGGCCAGTTCTCCTGCCTCCACTCCCGCCAGACCCTCACCGCCACCCCGGCCTCCAACACCGCCGACGTCAGCACCGGCGACACCCTAAAATGCATCCTCCTCAACGTACGCTCCGTACACAAACACGCCATGGAAATCTGGAACCTACTCAACTCTCTTTCGCCCGACATCGCCTTCTTCACAGAGACCTGGACCAACGCATCTTCCACCCCCGCCATCCCAGACGGATACAAGATCCAGAGGAAAGACCGCCCCAACCACCCAGGAGGGGGCCTCGCCATCGCCCACAAGAGCACCCTCCACCTCACCACCTCCTTCGAAACCTTCCCCTCCGCCGAACACCTGCACTTCAAGATCCAGACCACCCCCAAAGCCACACTCCGAGGAACCCTCGTCTACAGACCCCCCGGCCCCCGAACACCCTTCGCCGCCACCATCACCGACTTCATCGCACCCCACGCGATTGCCTCAACAAACTACATACTCATTGGAGACCTGAACTTCCACCTCGACAACCCCAGCGACCCCAACTCCACTATCCTTCGTGACAACCTCGCCAGCATCGGACTTAAACAACTCGTCAACACACCGACCCACAGAGCAGGACACACCCTCGACTCCATCTTCGCGGCAGGAAACAGCGTCCATTTCAGCCACACAACGCATCCGCCATGGATCGACCACCACTGCATACACTTCGCCATCAACAAACCCAAGGCACCCAAACCAGCCCCACGCCCACCACGAAGGAACTGGAGCAAGGTTACCGACGAGCAACTTAACTCCACCCTCAACCGAGACAACCACACCTGGGCACCCGACGCAAACAGCGCAAACGACGCAGCCAGAGAACTCCACACCTGGATCTCCAACTGCGCAGATGAGCTCGCCCCGCTACGCAACCCCGACAGACAACGCCCCAGGAAAGCCGCCTGATTCACAACCGCTCTCCAAGAAGCCAGACGCACCTGCAGACGCCTGGAGAAGAACTGGAGAAACACCAAGACAACCGAAAACCACACCACCTACAAGGACGCCATGACGGACTACCACAACCAGATCAGAGCCACCAAAAGGAACTTCATCCACAACAAAATCCTGGCCAACTCCACCAACTCCAAGGAACATTTCAGTGTCATTCAAGAATTCACCAACCCACGCAGCGAAGCCACAGACATCACCCCATCCCAAGACCTCTGCGACAAGCTTGGAACCTATTTCCACCTCAAGATCAAAAACCTCTACGACAACTTCATCGACTATCCACCAGGCGCCACAGACGGCCCCCGCCCCCCAGAAACACCAGCCAGCCCACCATTTCCAACTGGACACCGATCACGGGCGAAGACACTGCCTCGACCATGAAAAGCATCCACTCGGGGGCCCCCACCGACCCCTGCCCCCCTCACATCTACCACAGAGCCGTGGCCGCCATCGCACCCGAACTACAACGCACCATCAACACCACCTTCAAAACAGGCACCTTCCCAGATGACTGGAAGCGCGCAGAAGTCAGACCCCTGCTCAAGAAGCCCACAGCTGACCCCACCGACCTCAAGAACTATCGGCCCATCTCGCTCCTCCCCTTCGCAGCCAAAGTTGCAGAGAAAACAGTCAACAGGAAACTGACACGATTCATTGAAGAAAACGCCGTCCTCGACCCGTCCCAATCCGGATTCCGAAGCAACCACAGCACAGAGACCGCCCTACTCGCCGCCACAGATGACATCCGCACCCTCCTGGACCAAGGCCACTCCGCAGCCCTCATCCTACTCGACCTATCAGTGGCCTTCGACACCGTCTCCCATCGCACACTAGTCGTCAGACTACACGACGCAGGCATACAAGGAACAGCCCTGGACTGGATCCGATCATTCCTCACCGGAAGAAGCCAAAGGATCAGACTCCCACCCTTCCTCTCCGACCCCACGAAAATCACCTGCGGAGTCCCACAGGGTTCATCACTGAGCCCCACCCTCTTCAACATTTACATGGCCCCCTCGCAGCCATCGTCCGACAACACGGCCTCAACATCGTATCCTACGCCGACGACACCCAGCTCATCCTCTCCCTCACCAAAGACCCCACCACTGCCAAACTCAACTTCCAGAAAGGAATGCAAGACGTCGCAGTCTGGATGACCAACAGCTGCCTGAAGCTCAACGCCGAGAAGACAGAAGTCCTCGTCCTCTGTACCACCCCTTCTGCATGGGACAGCACCTGGTGGCCGACCGCCCTCGGAAGCCCACCTACCCCCTCAGACCACGCCAAGAACCTCGGCATCGTACTCGACTCATCACTCTCCATGAACCGACAGGTCAACGCCGTCACCTCCAGCTGCTTCAACACCCTCTGCATCCTCCGCAAGACCTTCAAGTGGATCCCCCCTGAGTCAAGGAAGACAGTCACCCACACACTCATCACCAGCAGACTGGACTATGGAAACGCACTCTACACCGGCATCAACAAGTCCCTATTCCGCAAACTCCAGACAGTACAGAACACCGCCGCCAGACTCGTCCTCGGCATCCCCCGACACGAACACATCAGCCAACACCTACGAAGTCTCCACTGGCTCCCCGTGGAGAAAAGAGTCACTTTCAAAATCCTCACTCACGCCTACAAATGCCTACACAACAACGGAACCAAATACCTCAACAACAGAATCAACTTCCACGTACCCAAAAGAAACCTCCGATCTTCCAACCTCGCACTGGCCAAAACCCCGCGCATCCACAGAGCCAGAGCAGGCGGAAGATCCTTCTCTCACATTGCAGCCAAGACCTGGAACGAGCTACCGGCAGACATCAGACGCGCCCCCTCCCTGAACACCTTCAGGAAGACCCTCAAGACCTGGCTCTTCGGCTAAACAGATCTGCGGACCCCCCCCTCAGCGCCTTGAGACCCTCACGGGTGAGTAGCGCGCTTACAATTCCCTGATTGATTGATTGATTGAAATATGTCACTTACTTTCACGTAACTCTCCGCCTTTCCGTTCATATAAACGTGCTGAGCCCATTTGAACATTTGATTGAAATGCATTGGATAATTTGGAGAATCTGCAGGAAATGATCAAAGCGGAGATACACATTTTGCTAAAAATGTATTTATTCATTTAAATATGTGCACAGTACACATATTGATGTATATATTTATGTAGGAATATGTGTCGATTTATATAACGCACCACAAAGCTATAGAGAGATGTACTTGTATATAAGCCACACATTCAAATCTATGAAAAGAGATAATTGAGCTTAGAAGTGTTGTGCGCGTTTCACTATCGCTAGGTAATTAACACATGGTGCGTGTCTTTTCTAAAGGTTATGTTTTGGTTGTTAAGAGTGAATGATGATGCTGAAGAACAGCCTTATAAGCATCTCAACTACAGGCTTCAGTCTTACTAATCAAAACCCTATTTAACACTGTCACAGGTCTGTACAGAAATTGGTACCCTGGGTAACGACAGGATTTTATTGAATGTAAATTTGAAGCTAGACCCTGGCAGAGGGATTGGAAGACACCCAGTCTCAATGGACAGTGACCGCTTCCCAGGATGAGGAAGAGCAAGAAGTGGCCAGACAAAGAAATGGTACTTGGAGGCAGGATAGTGCTACAGAGGGATGAGTAAATCTTTCAATAAAGTGACATATTAGAAACCTACGTGACATCTGCTGTGTCTGTCGCTAGACATGACATCTGGCATCCCATGAGAGCACATCGGTTCACTGTGCAAGGAAAGACAATTCACACTGTGGGTTTCCTGGTCACTAATTGAATACTATCTGTGAGCTGACAGGGTGCTGACTAACCAGAATCTCCCACTTACTGTATTTGAGGAACATTCAAAGCTATTGCCTGCTCCTTGCTCATGGAGGCGCAGACCCTACACTCATCTCCTGTGTGAGAGCAAGTATTGTAGATCACTGACAACAGTAAACACATACAAATCTATCCGCAGAGGCAGTTCCCATAAGGTACTGTGTGGCTCTGACAAAGTGAAAGGGTTGCCATCTTACAAAAGTCACTGCGTACTGCTACACCTGTTGAGTCAATCACCGATGCCTCTGTACAAGTATGACAGTCATCTTTAAAGGGCCGATGACCCGATATACAAAGGTACATGTCTGAAAGTGCATACCTATAATGCTTCAGATATCATAAAACCAAAACCAATAAACAGTGATTAAACAAAACTCACAAGGAAAAACAGAGGCCCAACATGACTTAAGGAACTACAAATAATAAAGAAGGCATAGGCTGAAAGTCACCACAACTCACACCCCCGCTTATCTTGCAGACAAGCTCATCATCTCCTGTGGTTCTTGGCACACATACAGCCAGGCGTCTGAGGCCAGTCCCGCACCCAATACAGTGTGAGTAGTGCAATGGGAGGTTGGCCACAGAGCCTGCGCCCAACCACCCAGAGGCTGCCTTCCTCCCCCTTGCTGGCCAACCAAACATGATCGCACAACCCCCATCGGACACCCACCCCACATGCTTAATTCTTTTTAAAAATAAATTCACAGCACTTTGGTACTCCTGTTGTTCCATCACACAAGCAGCACTCTAAGGTACCGTGGGAAAGTGCACGCATCACTTTTTCATACTTGCATGATCCCACAGTACCACATGGTACTCCTTCAGAAACACATGGGAAGACCATGCTTGGTCCGGCAGGGGTATTGTTGGACTTCAGAAATGAAACAAACATAATTTTATTTTTATTTTTGTTCAGAGGGTCACTCAGGGACCCCCACATAAGGGTCAGAAGGCCATGGTACCCAAACCCTGCTCCTTTGTACCTTATTTGTACTAATATTCAGGACACAGAAGCTTAGTCCCCCGAGTCCTTAAAATTGCAGCCACATTTCCATTAAGCTTGTGGACAGCCAATCAGATTGCTCCGTACCGAAGAGGTTGACGAGATAAAAAGCCCCTTTTGACTACTCAGATCACTCTGTTTTTTAAATTTGTGCAAGGGAGTCCTGAGGTACTCCCATGGGACCAGTCATCAAGATAGCACGATTGTTTGGAGCTTAATTTCTCAAAAACAGCTGAACAGATTTACACTGAATCACAAAATACACGCTCCCCCTCGCTGAGACTCTATCAGGCCCAGGGGATCCCATCCTCGGGGCTATTTTTAATTTGAGCCACCCCCTCCCTGAGCTAAGATCGGCCCCAGGGACCCATCCGTGAGGACAGATTCAAGCAGTGTCCCAGGGACACTGCTGTTTGTTGCCCAGGAGAGTGCGGGCATACCCTGCCCACACTTTCCCAGGCAGAAAACACAACTTTGCTCCTGCCGGGGTGAGAGCAGTGAAAAATGCTATTCCTGTGGGGTGGGAGCAAAGTGAGGGAGCCGGCTCCCATCAGCACCACTATTGGTGCTGGTTGGGAAGTTGGCTGGGGCCGCGGGGGTGTGGGGGCTCCCCTGCTGCCCCGGATGAATAAGGACATATGGGTGCCCCAGGTGGGCACCCGCTTTTGGAAAAAAGGGCCTCTCCTACAACGGGGGAGGATGGGGAGCTGGCAAGGGTCTTGGGGTTCCCTCGCGGCCCACTATGATGTTGGCACTGTAAGTGCCCAGATGGGTCTGGGACACCTAATTTTGAAAAGAAAAAAAAGATGGCTCACGCTAGCACCCAGTTTGGGTGTTGATTGGGGAACCGACCGGAGTTGCAGAGGCATTGGGGCTTCCTCCAGAGCCCCCAACAATTTTGGTAATGTGGCTGTCCTGGGTGGGGATACCCTTTCCCCCTAAATATGGTGAGGGTGTCCCAGAGGGGACTGTGGATCTGTGGGGTATTTGTGGTCCTGTTTAACAAAAAAAAAAATGAGTGAGCTACTTTATAACTAAGCATCCCGGGGCAGGCCAGGGCCGGGGGGTGGGGTGGCAACACAATTATTTATTTTGGGGAAGGGGCGTGAGGCTGCCCTCCCCAGCCTCTTATAGGCACCAGGGACCCCATCCACCAGGGCCAATGAACTCAAATAGTAGAGGGGCATGTGGCCCCCCTCCCAGAGAGTCTCAGAGGCCCCAGGGACCCCATTCCTTGGAGCTAACTGACATTTTAGTGAGGGGAGTGTGCACGAAGACGCAAATATGAATGAGGATTCAGGACAGAAGTAATGCTGTTGGAGTGACAAAAGAGATCAGTGGAAAAAATACGCAAGAGATGGTATGAACAACACTCCCATACCAAGGAGAAGGTTGCATATCAAAAGAAAGAGGCAGCAGCTACTGGTGGAGGGAAGAGCAAGGAACCACCGCCCATTCCAATGGAAGAGATGATTAAATCCACCTTGCAGCCAGAAGCCATCTGTGGAGTATTTACTGTTGATATTTCTGTCCCGGCATCAGATACTCCAGGTTAGTTGTTTAATATTTTATTAATTAAATATATACTCATTTTTTATACTTGTGCTTAACTTTAACAATTAGATATATCAGATAATTAAGAATTCTTATTTTGATGTAACACCTGAACAACATCACATGAGTCAAATGAAGTTAGTATAACGTTGTTTTAAAAATATGTATCAGCTTTTCAAATTGTTTGATACAATTGGTTTGTGGATAATGTAGTCCAAATGTAGCTTATAAAACATTCACATACCCTATAGACATTAAAATTTTTAGGTTTCTTGCATAAAAAAATATCATCATTGCTATAGACAAAAAAGCAAAAAAGTAGGAAATCTAGCCTCGGGACTAAGAAAAGCTTGGGAGGAAACAAGAAAACAAGATGCAGGTAGAGAGCAAAGAATTACTAATAATCAGAAATCATGCAATAAATATTATCTAAGAAATAAAAAAGGGAAGAGAGCTTCCACTTACATAAGGATCAGGGTGAAAACCTTTATTTATATATTTTTTTTTCATAACACATTTTATTAGAATTTATTTAGACATTACATGATGGCTAACATGGCCTGTCCAAACTTACAGTGCAGTAACACCCCGTGTCCCACCCTCCACAATGCCGACATATAGTATCAAAAGCAAATCTGCCCTTCCCAACGCGAACAATATTCTCATAAACCCTATTTAGGGAATACATAAGTGCTTTAGTGTGTTAGGAGGCTAGGGGCTTCATGATCCTCCGTCAAATTGTTGTATCTCTGTGTTAAGGAGGGAGTCTCCCGAATGTACCAGTGCCAATACAATACCCCTGTGGCATGTCCAGCTAACCGATATCTTTGTGTGTTTCTGTGGGCACCCCCTCACTCGAAACACCGCCACTTCCATATCCATACATTGGTCCATTCTTAACTTCCATGGCCCATTGTGGGCAGGGACGCATCTCTCCATAGCCGTGCGATATCGCGTTTGGCAGGGTTAAGCCCAGGAAGAGTAAATGCCTCTTGTATCTGTTACCTCCGATGCCTTCTGTACTGTGGAGCAGTAGCGGTCCGTGCAGGGCGTGCTTGCCGGGCGGTGACGTGGGCGGGGAGGGCAGGGTGGGGGTAGTAAACACCGGAATACGGATGAATGCAGGTAAGTAGACAATTAAATTACTAAAACGAATTTCGTTGCGCGCGCTGCATCGCATTTGGCGATGCAGCGCGCGCAACAAAATTCGTTTTAGTAATTTAATTGTCTACTTACCTGCATTCATCCATTATCCGGTGTTTACTACCCCCACCCTGCCTCCCCCTGCCCCACGTCACCGCCCGGCAAGCACGCCCTGCACGGACCGCTACTGCTGTGGAGTAATATTTTTCTTTATGTGGAAGGGGCTCTCCCATGACAGCACCCCCTCCAAACATGTCATTACCTCTCGCCAAAAACTCACAAGTGTTGTGCATTTTCAATTGAATGAGGCACAGCCTGGCCGATATTGCCACTTCACATGGTGCCATCAGAGCCTCCGTCCAATCATCGTTATCTAGTGTGAGTATGTCTTCCTGCCAAGTCTGTCTCAAGGCTGGAAGTGTGGATGTACTATGTGTCACTAGTATCATGAGTGATGTGGATCAGAGAATCAGGCCCTCAGGTAACCTAGGGGTGATCTCCCAGACTGCACATGGGTTAAAAAATCTATTAGATACAGTTAATGTTACCCGTTTGCTGGCTGAGAATGAAATAATTTGCTTCCAGGAAACCTGGCTATCTGGAGATAAACTGAATTTTGATTTAGTTTGTGCTACATAGTAAGGATGTAAATTAAACATGTTAAGGCCGTACCTTTAGGTGCCTTTGAATGCTAATTTCTGACAAAGATTGGCAAAGGCTCTACACTAATTAAAACCCATTGTGATTGAATGCAGACATGTTTAATAAATTTACATAAATGTATTGTAGCCATAAAAGCATTATTTGTGTTGAATGTTTATGTTAACCTTATGGAAAATAGCTACAATTTGAAGCAAATACAATTGTTCAATAATGATATATGTAAGCTCGGAAGATTGTATTAGAATACCCTGTTTTAATATTTGGAGATTTAAATATATGTCTGGCCCTGGGTATGGAGGGTCAAAAACAAGCAGAAGTCTTAGAATCCTACAACATCCAACAGGCAGTATTCCCTAAATGGCCTATCCAGTGAAATGCTCGGATGATGTTAAAATGTTTAACTGAAGCTGGTTTTATATGTCCCAATGTGTGTTTTGAGGAAGGTATACCTGCGGGACAAACTTTTAACTATGGGAATCAAAAATGGCCAATTGATTATATATTTATTCAAGCATGATATTTCAGGCTCTGTTATAATTTTAAGAGCATAAAGATGGGAGGAAGGGATCACTGTGCTTTAAGAACAGAGCTCCTTTTTGATTACTGACAACGTGAATTTGTTATTCCCCCAAAACTGTCCTTTCCAAAACGTTTGACAACATGTATTGACAATCAAAACCTCGATCTTCTGGCGCAACTTCAAATTTCAAATCCTGTAGATGCTTGTGAAAAAGATAATGATGAAATAATGAATTGTATAAGGGGATGATCTCAAGTGTGGGAAGCTGCTTAGTGACATCGGTCAAAAAGCACAATTCCAGCTC
Source organism: Calotriton arnoldi (assembly GCA_963921515.1). Taxonomy (NCBI): domain Eukaryota; kingdom Metazoa; phylum Chordata; class Amphibia; order Caudata; family Salamandridae; genus Calotriton; species Calotriton arnoldi. Next base: position 452,293 of record CAWUFW010010737.1, on the reverse strand, counting down.
TAAGAAAATAGAGACTAAAATCTCCAAAAAACAACATTGGCATGATCTCATTTGCTAGGTGTTACAAAAGAAGCCAAGAATGATTAGACTAAAAAGGGGCACTTGAACATAACGCTTGGAGGGAACAAGTTAAAGTAATCAGCATTTATTAAAGAAAAGAAAACAAGTTATTATTGGGCTAACTGGGATAAAATGTTTGATGTAATTTCTTCAAAAGATGCTAACAAAATTAGGAAACTTGAACAGATTGAGACTAAACCGATTACTGGTGCAGAGAAAGTTTGGGTGGTTTACTTGAACGACATTTATAAAAACGACAAGCTCAGTAGAAGGGAGTGGACAAGACCTGAAGAGGATCTGCTGTCATATTTGACAGTAGCCTTGATAAACAGGATAATCTCTTCCTTGAACTTAACAAGGGCGGCAGGCCCGATGATTTCCCAGCTGTCATTATACAAAAACTCAACATGGTAAGCAAGGATTTTTCCTTTAGTATTTCTGACAACAACAGAAAGTAGTCACTTTCCCAATAGCTGGAATGGGGCAATAATAAAACTGATCCATAAGAAAAAAAGAGTTCACAAATCCCAAAAATTATTGTTTCATTTGCTTGACAGATGTGGGAGCCAAACTGCATTGCAAAGCAATTTGATTATATTTGAAGGATTGGATAGAGGGAAATCACCTAATCCCTGCTGAAGAATGTGCATTTCACAATTGATCACTGTTTTAGTCTTTGGTCTATGTGACTGAAAGCAATCAAAACCACTGGGAATTTATTTTGCTGCTTTATTGATTTTCATTCAGCTTTTGACTTAGTAAATCAAACCATTTTGTGGAGAAAATTAAGGAACATGAAAATACTCAACGGTCTCCTGGTTATACTGTAAGAGTTACACAATTGGACTATAGTGGAATAAGATATGAAAGGTTCCTTGTCGGGTAAGATACCAAAAGGGAAGGGTCTCCCGGCAGGGATGTGTGTGTGTGAGCCCCACCTCTATTCTCACTCTAACTTGCAGACCTACCGGCAATGTTACAGGAGGTTCATGCCTCCTACCCTAGGTTGGGGGGAAGGTACATAACATTCTTTCATATGCAGATAATTTGCCAATTTTAGATCTGACTCAAGTGGGGCTTCAGAAAAAGCTAATGTGGATTCCATATTATTTCAGGTTCCATTTTGTGACACTCAGTAGGAGCAAAGCAAACACAAGGAAATGATGAACGGAGTGCTGAAACTTTTCAAACACTCACCCCCAGTCACAGATCTGGGTTGAATCCATCATCATTCTTTAGCTCACTTTGCCACCCCAGTTCAGACATAGCTATATGCAAATCAGTCTTGACCCTATGCCTCATGGGAACAGTCCAGACCGAACTGCCAAGCCATGTCTTCCCTGGACCGGAATCAAGCATCCTGGGACCGGTTTCGGGCTAACAGCCCTCATCAGCCAGGCTAGCTTGAATCCAGTGGCAAAGTGAGCAAGGGACCCACGTCTGGGCATACCCTGCCAACTTAGGGCGAACAAAGCAAACACAAGGAGATGATGAACGGAGTGCTGAAACGTTTCAAACACTCACCCCCAGTCACAGATCTGGGTTGAATCCATCATCATTCTTTAGCTCACTTTGCCACCCCAGTTCAGACATAGCTATATGCAAATCAGTCTTGACCCTGTGCCTCATGGGAACAGTCCAGACCGAACTGCCAAGCCAGGTCTTCCCTGGACCGGAATCAAGCATCCTGGGATCGGTTTCGGGCTAACAGCCCTCATCAGCAAGGCTAGCTTGACTCCAGTGGCAAAGTGAGCAAGGGACCCACGTCTGGGCATTCCCTGCCAACTTAGGGCGAACAAAGCAAACACAAGGAGATGATAAACGGAGTGCTGAAACTTTTCAAACACTCACCCCCAGTCACAGATCTGGGTTGAATCCATCATCATTCTTTAGCTCACTTTGCCACCCCAGTTCAGACATAGCTATATGCAAATCAGTCTTGACCCTGTGCCTCATGGGAACAGTCCAGACCGAACTGCCAAGCCATGTCTTCCCTGGACCGGAATCAAGCATCTTGGGACCGGTTTCGGGCTAACAGCAGTCATCAGCCAGGCTAGCTTGAATCCAGTGGCAAAGTGAGCAAGGGACCCACGTCTGGGCATACCCTGCCAACTTAGGGCGAACAAAGCAAACACAAGGAGATGATGAACGGAGTGCTGAAACTTTTCAAACACTCACCCCCAGTCACAGATCTGGGTTGAATCCATCATCATTCTTTAGCTCACTTTGCCACCCCAGTTCAGACATAGCTATATGCAAATCAGTTTTGACCCTGTGCCTCATGGGAACAGTCCAGACCGACCTGCCAAGCCATGTCTTCCCTGGACCGGAATCAAGCATCCTGGGACCGGTTTCGGGCTAACAGCCCTCATCAGCCAGGCTAGCTTGAATCCAGTGGCAAAGTGAGCAAGGGACCCACGTCTGGGCATACCCTGCCAACTTAGGGCGAACAAAGCAAACACAAGGAGATGATGAACGGAGTGCTGAAACTTTTCAAACACTCACCCCCAGTCACAGATCTAGGTTGAATCCATCATCATTCTTTAGCTCACTTTGCCACCCCAGTTCAGACATAGCTATATGCAAATCAGTCTTGACCCTGTGCCTCATGGGAACAGTCCAGACCGAACTGCCAAGCCATGTCTTCCCTGGACCAGAATCAAGCATCCTGGGACCGGTTTCAGCCCAGATCTGTGACTGGGGGTGAGTGTCTGAAAAGTTTCAGCGCTCCGTCCATCATCTCCTTGTGTTTGCTTTGTTCGCCCTAAGTTGGCAGGGTATGCCCAGACGTGGGTCCCTTGCTCACTTTGCCACTGGATTCAAGCTAGCCTGGCTGATGAGGGCTGTTAGCCCGAAACCGGTCCCAGAATGCTTGTTTCCGGTTCAGGGAAGACCTGGCTTGGCAGTTTGGGCTGGACTAATCCCATGAGGCACAGGGTCAAGACTGATTTGCATATAGCTGGGTCTGAACTGAGGTGGCGAAGTGAGCTAAAGAATGATGATGGATTCAACCCAGATCTGTGACTGGGGGTGAGTGTCTAAAAAGTTTCAGCGCTCTATCCATCATCTCCTTGTGTTTGCTTTGTTCGCCCTAAGTTGGCAGGGTATGCCCAGACGTGGGTCCCTTGCTCACTTTGCCACTGGATTCAAGCTAGCGTGGCTGATGAGGGCTGTTAGCCCGAAACCGGTCCCAGAATGCTTGTTTCCGGCTCAGGGAAGACCTGGCTTGGCAGTTCGGGCTGGATTGTTCCCGTGAGGCACTGGGTCAAGACTGATTTGCATATAGCTGGGTCTGAACTGAGGTGGCGAAGTGAGCTAAAGAATAATGATGGATTCAACCCAGATCTGTGACTGGGGGTGAGTGTCTGAAAAGTTTCAGCGCTCCGTCCATCATCTCCTTGTGTTTGCTTTGTTCTCCCTAAGTTGGCAGGGTATGCCCAGACGTGGGTCCCTTGCTCACTTTGCCACTGGATTCAAGCTAGCCTGGCTGATGAGGGCTGTTAGCCCGAAACCGGTCCCAGAATGCTTGTTTCCGGTTCAGGGAAGACCTGGCTTGGCAGTTCGGGCTGGACTGTTCCCATGAGGCACAGGGTCAAGACTGATTTGCATATAGCTGGGTCTGAACTGAGGTGGCGAAGTGAGCTAAAGAATGATGATGGATTCAACCCAGATCTGTGACTGGGGGTGAGTGTCTGAAAAGTTTCAGTGCTCCGTCCATCATCTCCTTGTGTTTGCTTTGTTCATCCTAAGTTGGCAAGGTATGCCCAGACGTGGGTCCCTTGCTCACTTTGCCACTGGATTCAAGCTAGCCTGGCTGATGAGGGCTGTTAGCCCGAAACCGGTCCCAGAATGCTTGTTTCCGGTTCAGGGAAGACCTGGCTTGGCAGTTCGGGCTGGACTGTTCCCATGAGGCATAGGGTCAAGACTGATTTGCATATAGCTGGGTCTGAACTGAGGTGGCGAAATGAGCTAAAGAATGATGATGGATTCAGCCCAGATCTGTGACTGGGGGTGAGTGTCTGAAAAGTTTCAGCGCTCCGTCCATCATCTCCTTCTGTTTACTCAGTAGGAGCAGGCCTGCAGTAGGTGCACAGGCCTGTTGGCTTTTAAGTGAATTTGAACTGCCTGTACTTGTGCTGCAACCGCAAGGCCTTGAGAAATGACCAAGTCACAAGTGTACATGACAAGCTGTTGCTATGCTTCTCTTTCTGATTTCATAAATCAATGCCCATATTTAACTAAGGATCTTATTCTGATTAATGATTGGATAAATGAGTAGAAACCCCTATTGTTTCTCAGGGCAACTGGCTCTCATTGGCTGTGTATCATTTGTGCAATATGTGCAATATGTATTGTAATCTATAAAAAAAACTCATGTTAACTTCTGTAAAATGAGCGGGTCCACACTGGCACCTGGCTTCTCGCACTTGTTCAATAATAAAATGCATTACAATCTCACTGCCTTGTCTCTTTAATTAAGTTCAAACTTTCACACTAAAAGCTTTCAATAATTATTGTATTGCAAACTCACTAATTATACATATAGAGAAAATCTAAATAGTGGCATTTGGGGGAAAAGAGTAAGCTGTTTAGATGGTCAGTCGGGGAAATGGTAGTGGAAGAAGCCTGCTCCAATGAGCACATAGGGATAATCTTCCACAAAAATCTGAAATGGAAGTCCAATTGGAGACATTGCAAACACAATCAATGACAACAGTTGGAGGCCTTAGGAAATTTAAAATGGATTTTGGTGGTCCCTCTTTGTAAACAGTATGCATGACATATAGAGCTATGGCTTCCCCACAGTTCTTAAAGGGGGCAGAAATATTGGGCCTGATTCACAGGTTCCGCACTATCGTAAATTTGCTTTGTGAATTGCAAAAATCATAAACTTACACAAAAGTGTAGTTTTACTTTAGTTTTTTTAAAACTTCATTTATTCAATAAATCACAGGCCATTCAATAAATCACACAACATTTTTCCAAGGAAGGAGAGAGACAGTGGCGGAAAGCCTATGACCCCACGGAATTAACAAACTATAAAGCTACTCTAGCTCTCTATAAAAAATCTATTACAACTAGGAAAGCCGAGTACTATGAGGCTCGCATAATTGAAGCTCCAAATAAACAGAAGGAGACTTTTAAGATCCTCAATGAACTCAGTAAAAAGCCAGATGTAAATTCTGCAGTAGCACCCTCAGACTGTAATGCACTGCAGTCTTTTTTCTCCAGAAGATAACAGACATCCTCCTGGAGATTGAAAAAATCCCCATCACCTTGAGCTCCGTGGAGTTGCTTACACCCCGCTTCCTACCGGCCAGCTCCTCACCAGCTTCCCTCCACTGGACCCAGAATCTCTGATGCTTCTGATAAATATAACCAAATCAGGCTCTCCGGCCGACCCATGCCCGCCTAGGATCTTTCGGTTGGCTTTGCCGGCCCTGGAGAGTCAGATTCTCACTCTCTTGAATAACTCTTTGGCGAATGGTCAAGTCCCCTTTAATTTTAAGGAGGCCAGAGTTATGCCCCTATTAAAGAAACTGGGAGCAGACAAGGCCGAGCTCAGAATTATAGACCCATCTCCCAGCTCCCGTTCCTGGCGAAGGTTGTGGAGCAACATGTCCTGAAGACAACCTCAGCGTTCCTGGAGGAACATGAGTTACTCCAACCTCGCCAGGCTGGGTTCAGAGCCCACCATAGCACGGAGCTAGTCATGCTATCTGTACTCGATGATCTCAGGATGAAGGCCGATAACAAAGAGCCGAGCGCCCTGATTCTTTTAGATCTTTCTGCGGCGTTCGACACGGTCAGCCACACAACACTATTGACCCGGCTGACGGCCCTGGGCATTCGAGGGCACGCCTATAATTGGTTAGAATCTTTTCTATCAGGTCGCTCGCAGAGGGTCCAACTTGGTGCCCAGGTATTGGAAAAGGGCAATATCTCCTGCGGAGTCCCTCAGGGCTCTGCACTGTCCCCGCTCCTCTTCAACATATACCTGTAGCCCCTGGTAGCCGCACTAACCAATATGGACTGCCGGGTTTTTAACTACGCGGATGATACCCAGCTCATCCTGAGGATCGATAACTCGGTCTGTGCCCAAGTATCAGTCCAGAACATCCTCAGGTTTACAGTCAACTGGATGACTGCAAACTCCCTAAAAATTAACCCACATAAAACCGAAGTACTAGCCTTCCCATCAAAAAACAACCCCTGGAGCAGCCTGTTTTGGCCCAAAGAGTTAGGGGCCCCCCCTAGCCCATCGCCAGTTGTAAAAAGCCTGGGAATCAAGATCGACTCTGAGCTCTCTATGATCCATCAAGTCAACTCGGTGGTGGGCACATGTACTGGTCTTCTAAGACAGCTGAGGAAATTGGTTCCTCTGCTTTCAGTGTCATCTCTGAAAACTATAGTATCAGCAACTATTGTCTCACGACTCGACTATGGCAATGCGCTATATGTCGGGCTCCCCCAGAAACTCACGAAGAAACTTCAGATGGTACAGAATGACGCAGCTAGGCTGATCTTCAGGTTGCCTAGAAGAACTCATGCCACTCCACTGCTGCGCAAACTGCATTGGCTGCCTGTTAAGCAGAGAGCGAAATTCAAGGGACTTTGTATTGTCCACAAAGCTCTATACGGACATGCCCCAGGGTACATAAGGGAACGCCTAATCAAATACGTGCCAGGGCGGGCCCTTCGGTCAGCAGAAGCCATCCAGCTGGTCTGCACTCGGGGTAACTTGGTTTCCAAAGGGGGTCGAGCGTTCTCGGTCCTCCTGCCACAACTTTGGAACCAGTTGCCCGATACCCTTCGGAAAGAACCTGGTCTGCTTCTCTTCCGGAAGCGGCTAAAAACTATTCTCTTTAGGGAAGCACTAGATACGACATAAGACCTCTCAATACCATGGAGACCTCCCCGCTTTGACGCTGTCCCGCTTCTTCCAAAGCGCTAAGAGACCTGTCGGTGTATATGCGCTATACAAAAACAAAATAACATAACATAACATAACAAGAAAGAACAAGAAAAGGCAATGTCTCGACAATTCATAATTCCAATACAATAAATAGTCATATATAAGATAGTTCTTGAATATTTCTTGAATATTTAGGGGTGGGCATCTAGACCTGAGTCTAAATATATATTCAATACAATAAATAGACCATAATGACGTATATAATAGATTGCAGATTCTTATAACTACCACCAGTTATCCACGTCTATTTCTTCACTTTATTGCTTTGTTACAGTACCTGCAGCTCTTGATTTTATTCTGCTCCCCATATTTGTGCAATTTTCTGAATAGCCCCTATCCTAACGGAATAAAGTTTTTCTCTTTCATTCGTGTTTCTCATTTTGATAACCCATTGTGCGTATTTTGGAGGATCCAATGATTTCCAATTTTGTAAATTCAAGGATCTAGCTATTAAAGAAGCATTAAAAACAAATTGTTTTTGTCGTACCGTTAAAGTTGAGTTAGTGATCCCAAATAAAATAGCCATAGGATTGGGGTCTACGATATATTTGAGTTGTCGACTAATAGACTGAAAGACCCTAGTCCAGTAGTCTGTCAATTTAGGGCAAGAGAAGCAAATATTGAAGCATTCCCCTCTTGAGTGATTACATCTAGGACAATCAGATGATGTTTCTGGGAACATTTTGTGCAATTTAACGGGGGTGTAGTATAGTTGCCATTTGGAAAAGAATGCCATTCATTTAAAATTCGCCCCGCGAATGGCCTTGGTGGTCCTTTCATTGCGCTGCCTCTATGCAACAGCCTGTAGTCTCCTGGATTTTTAGAAGGGCTCTCGGGACTGCGTGATCATAGATTTGTTGCTGCAAGATGTGATACCCGTTCCCGATTCCCGACATTTGTTTGATATATAATGCATGAGTAAAGGCTACGGGAAGTGAACCCTCCGGCAGTCGTAATTTCGTAACTAGGCTCGAAATTTGAAGATAAGAGAATACTAGGGTTGAGACTTCTTCTGTTTTATCTTGTCTAATTTGTCCCCAAGACTTCATCTCTCCTTGTATTACTCAATCTTTTATTTGATAAATTCCCAGCCTTTCCCAGTTTTTCAAAGTCTGTGTATCGATTGCAACTCTTAGTTCCATACAATGTATCAGTTTAGTTTCTGGGTGTAAAGGTGTAAATTGATACTCCTCCTTTAATCGATTAAGTCTATCATGGATTATGCGGGAAGTCTTGTATCTGTAGTGTTTGGGTAGCCTGGGGATTTTAATAAAAGATTTTAGCTCTATATTTTTTTCCAATAGCATTTGATGAAGGTAGAAATTCGGCCCATAATTGTGTGCTGATATTGCCTGTCCACACCAGTCCAAGAGGGCAGCTTGGAAGTATTTTTGTATATGTGGAAGCCCTAGACCACCTTCTTCCGGGCTCAATTGAAATGTTGTTAATTTGGTCTGTGGTTTCTTCCCTGCCCAAATAAATTTCCGAACTAGTTGATCTATTTCTGAGAAATAAGTATGTGGAATCTTGATGAGAACATTTGAAAAAATACCATTTTTTTTATCAATGCAGCTCTTCCAATTAAAGATAGAGGTAGATTATGCCAGATGTTTAGGATCTTGCTAACTTTATTAAGCGTTGTAATATAATTAAGTGCGAAAAGCTGTGTATAATCGTTTGAGACCCAGTTACCTAAATATCAACAGGATTGTTTTTTGCCACCCGGTTCTGATGGGCCTGAGGCAGAATCTGGTTGTGGCAATTAAATAATAAAATCTCTGATTTGCTGTCGTTGATTTTATACCCCACCAACTTGGAGAATGTTTCAATCGTGTCGAATGTTTCCTTGATATTTGCCGTTTCTCCCTCCAGGTAAAGAATTAAATCATCCATGAATAACTAAGGTGCCCCTTCTATTGGTGGCTTAATCAAGGGGTTTTGGTGTATCAGATTAGCTAATGGCTCGATATACAAGGCAAATAAAACTGGGGACATCGGGCAGCCTTGCTGGGTAACCCTCTGGATCTCCACTATACCAGCAGTGAATGAATTGATTACTATTTTAGCCTGGCCATTGCTGTACAATTTCTTGAGTAGGTCCACTATGACTAGGGAGAAAACACATTTTTTCAGAAATGTAAAAAGAATATTCCAGTTTACCAGATCGAAGGCTTTTTCTGCGTCAATCATGATGATTGCCACTTTCGTGTTGTTATTCAAAAAAAAAATCGATCACCTGAGTTAAAAAGTTTGTGTTGTTAGTAAGCACTCTTTCTGGTAAAAAGCCACATTGGTCCTCGTGAACCAGACTTTGGGCGACTAAAGTAATTCTCATTGCCATTATTTTCGTAAGAAATTTATAGTCGTTATTTAATAGACTAATGGGCCGATAAGATCCGGGTAATTACGGTGGCTTCCCCTACTTTAAAAAGCTGACTACAACTGCTTCGGCAAATATCTTTAGGATAAGGCAACCTTCCAAGATTGCATTGTATAAAGAAAGCAATACATTATTTAACTGTGGCAGAAAGATTTTATAGAATTCGATGGGTATTCCATTGATGCCACAGGCTTTGCCACTAGGTGTATTCTCTGAAATTGGTGTTGACAGCTGGGCTTTCTGCGAGGAAGTTAAATACGGTAGCGTTATTCTATTAAAAGAATTGTCAATTTCCTCTAGTGGTGTAGGTATCGGGGCTGTATATAATTTTTCATAGTGTAATAAAAAACCTTGTTGATCTCGTCGGCCTAGTTGGCATTTTGGCCTTTCTCATCATCAAAGATAGACTTCACCATGGCATTATTGCGATTTTGTTTTTACGGACCATGCTAGCAGTTTGCCTGCATGTCCACTTTCCTCATACCAATTTTGAAGGCAAGTTTTTTGATTTACTGTTTCCTGGTGTTCACAAACGTTTCTAATATTTAGTCGGGCCTGCTTTAAATTGAGTTCTGTTGTTTCAGAATAGGATGCAGAATTAATTCGACTTGCCTGATCAAAATGATGTTGGAGATGCAAGTTCTTTTTTCTTTATGATGATTCTGGCTTTACGTAAAAATGGCCTCCCCTCTGATAAAAACCTTACAGGAATCCCATAACGCAAAAGGTGAGGCAGATCCCACGTTTCTAATGGCAAACTCAGCAAGTAGTGACTGCATTTTTTTGATCCAGCCCTCTTCTGTTAGTAGGGTTTTGTCTAATGTCCATCTGGGTCGCTCCCTTAAACCGGTTTTTGCCTTGATCGCTACTACTGGGACAAAATGGTCAGAAAAGGGATTAGGAATAATCCAAGACTCCCCTTTTTCACACTGGTGGGAAATTAAAAAGAAGTCTATTCTGGATGCTATGTTATATTTTTTTGAAAAGCATGTGAATTCCTTGCTGGCAGGGTGCTGGGCCCTCCATGGGTCGACTAACTCAAAGTCATGCATCCTACTATTCAGGCATCTGGCAGTTAACGGTTTATTTTGGGATTTGTTTTTTCCAGAGGAATCCAATCCTAAATTCTGAATAAAATTAAAATCCCCTCTGATGATAACAGTTCCTTGTAGAGGGATTAATAGTTCAGCCATTTTTTCCAATGCTAAAGTTTAATCGTGTATAGGGCCGTAATAGCTGATTAGGTGGAAGATTTGCTGCCCCAGTTTCAGATTCCCCATCACCCATCTAGCTAGGGGATCACTCATAACCTGAAGGGCTTCCCCTTGATAGTGACAGGTGATAAGAATTGCGACCCCCCCTAACAGCGGTATCTGCTGAGGACAAAAAGACCTGTTTCATACATTTTTGCCATTTGGGTAAAGGCATACTTGCTTTAAAATGCGTCTCTTGAAGTAGAATCACATGAGGTTGGTTTACCATTAGCCATTGAAATATGGCTCTTAGTTTAGTTGAGTTGTTACCCCCATTCAAATTACACGATATGTAGCACTTGTTGTTCAGCCATTCGTATTGGTTATCTGACTTGTATCCATTATATATGTTTTGTATCTTATTCTATTCCCGTTGTAGGCTCCATTGTTTCCTGCCCTACAGTTATGAAAATTGCTCTTAATTGGGTCTCTAATTGTTTTTTTTTTTCCTCGACCCATCCTTAAGTGCCTCCCTCCCCTTGAGTTGGGCCTTTGCCCACCATAGACCCTTGCCCCCCCTGTGCCCTGGATCCCTCCCCCTGTGTTCCCCCTTACCCCTACCACTGTATCTTGACATGGTACTAAGAGCTTCCCCACCCCCCGGAGGAGATGGCAGCAAGGACAATGAAATAGCAGGAGACGGAGCATATCATCGCTAAATTAAGGCCAAAATGGATAGGCATACCTAACGTGTTATGACAATTCCTTCAGCGTGCAAAATTTGCCCTCCATCTAGATCTCTTATTAGCCCAGATTCTACTTACTATTTCCTCTCTCTCCCTCTTCCTTGATTGAAAGAAGGAGGTCGCAGGCCCGCTCTACGGACTGAAACATGTACGATCTCCCTTTGTACAACACTTTAAGCTTAGATTGCTGTATTATACCAGCCAGTGCATTATAGCGCTTGAATTCGTCAATCATTCCTACAACATCTTTGCGCCTTTGCACCGCTAGAATAGACATATCCGAGTAGATTCTGAAAGTAAAGTTCTCAGGAGAGGTGAACGAATTTTTTAGGAATGCTTGTAATATAATCTGTTCTTTGATTCTGCAGTCCCCGAAGTTAACCTCAATTGTTCTTGGAAATTTGGGGTTGGATGGGCGAATTGCTGGTATGCGATGGGCCCTGTTGATGGTCAAGTCCCCAATATCTTTGGCACTTTCAGGAACAACAACCTTACATATCAGTTAATTTATAAACTGGACCGGCGATTTGCCCGCTTCCTGGTCTTCGGGTATGCCAATGAACCTTAAATTAGTACCTCTGGCTCGATTTTCCATGTCATCCAGTTTAAGTTGCATATCCTCAAGTTCTGTCTGCAACTTGCTCAAATTGCTTCCATGATCATTGTGTTTTAACTCTAGTGAGGATACCTTCTGTTCGGCCTTTGTCAGACGAGTTGAGAGCTGATGGAAATTTTCATTAAGCTGACCCAGTTGTTCATTAGTTTTCTGGTGAGCCAGTTCCTTGGAAAGCTTCATGTCACAAAGCTCGCAAAGGATTTGATTTAATGCGGTTTCGATAATCGTGGACGGCAGAGAATGGGCGGACGTTGCTGTCGCTTCTCCCTCTGGCATAGTTGATTGTAATGCAGCCACCAGTTTTCGATTATCGAATAAGTCTTGTTCTGTTGCCATGTCGTAGGAAGCTTCTCCAGTGGGTGTCGAGTGTGGGGGCCTGGGCCTGGTATTTGGAGATTAGGTTTTGACGTCCCTTTTTGCCCTCCCAAAGAGAATAGAGGGTATGTTGATTTCCCTATTCCCTATTTCCTGGGGCATGTCCTGTTGTTTGTCTTGGTGCCCTGGAGCCTTCAGATCATTAGACACTATGGGGCCGATTCCGATTCGGGCCGGAAATCTCTCTGACCGAGCCGGACCCGGAGAGATTTCCGACCGAATCGGACCCGTGCAGCCCGACCGAACGAGTACGATGCGTCCGTATGCTATCGTACTCGAGTCGGTCGGACTCCCATTGAAGTCAATGGGAGCCGGTCGTACAACGCGTACGCGGGCTCCCATTGCCTCAATGGGTGCGAGGAAAAAAGGGCACCCCCTACAGCGGGTACGCGGCGAAGCGACTTGCGCCATACACGCACAGGTAGGGGGACCCATGGGTCCCCCTGTGTGCGACTCGCGCGGCTACGCGTACAGGGAGTCCGACACGGACCCCGAAGTCACGGCTCCGACTGCTCTTTCGAGCCGGACGGCGCATGTCGGTCGGACTGCTCGCGGCGCGCATCGTACTTACCCGGCCGGGGAACGTCTCCATTGCGCGGTGCGAGTCGTGTCCGAGCGAGTCGGTCGGAGCGGTGCGACCCGGGAACGAGTCGGTCGGAGTGGTTGGGACGCCCGAACGAGTCGGTCGGTGATTTCGCATCGTACTCGCTCGTCCGGACGCGCGTACGAATCGGTCGGGAAATAGGGCTCCAAATCGGATCCGGTTATGCCGAATCCGATTCAGAGCCCTACCGGCCGAGATCGGAATCGGCCCCTATGCTGGAATCGGCTCCTTCTGAGGGTGTTGCATCCATTGGAAGTGCCCTCACCATAATGGAAGATCTTCACTTAGTGTGATTCCAGTGTTTACAGCGGTATTCATTTACTATTAAAATATAGTATTTATTTAGTATGCATGAAGACTATGTAGTATGCCCACAAGCCGAAATATGCAAATGAGGGAATACTAGTTCTACTCAACTACCCTTCAAATACATAGTGAACACTTCAATTGATTGCTAAAAGAAGACTAGTAGTATTCTAGAAGAATAGTATTTGAAGCTTAGTAGTATTCGGTTAGGGTTTATTTGCAGCTCTTGTGCTATTTCAAGACCAAAATGAAGGCTAGTCTCATTGATTGTGACCACTGTTTGAAGACTAGTGGTATTCTTTGTGAGCAATATCTGAATACTAACGGCAATGATTGTGAAGACTCAAGTAAGACTAGCAGAATTTAAAGTGAATGTTAATTGAACACTAGTCACATTCACTCTGATTAATTTATAGTAATGTGATTGATTTAATTGCTTGCACAGGGTTTCTCTTAATGATGCCTTATGGGCCTTTCAGACTAAATTTTATTTGTTACATTTTTTATGAGTCAATGATTATAATCTGCCTGTTACAAACTCATTAGTCATACATTCAGCAAACATTTTATGATGTGTATGGAACATTTGTTTGTTATCACATTACCCAGAAGGAACAACTGTGCAAAATTGAATTAGTCGCCAAAAGCTTAACTGTTCTAATACCAGACTCTATTAATGTTATAATTTAGAAAAACAATTTGCTAAACACATTGTACAAGGCTTATGGCATTAACTTGTAAAATGTTCTTAACGAGATGTAGGTGTGGTCTGTGAGATGACATTTTATTGATAGAAGAAACTTGCAGATTGGTTGAACTTATAATGTAACAATTGTAAACCACATTATTAGTAAAAATGTCTACATCAGATGTTAGAATGGAGTTATAGTCTATCAAATTATCAGAACAGATTTAGAGAAACGTGACAAATATAACCAGTTCATTTCTTGGCATCTGCACTTTTATATATATTGCTATCTAAATCAAAGTTTATAAGCACATCAGTAGTAAAAGTGTCTGCATCACACATTTGAATGGAGTAATTGTCTATCAAATTATCAGAATAGATTTAGACAAATATTACCAGTCCATCTCATGCATCTGAACCTGTAATTGCTATCTAAATGAACAAAGCTTATATAGTTTGATGTGGCGAAAATTTCCGTCTTGCATTAGTGCACTTGTTGTTGAAGATCCGTTGGTCACTATTTGGGACTTTCCAGTGGTGCTCCTTGCAAAGAGCCCAAACAAATTCTGTAGAATAAATATAAAAGTGGTTATATTAAAAATATATATTAACAGGTGGGAAACAGTCAGGTCAATTGATTTCTGTCATGAGCATATCCTTCAGTCAGTGTCCTCACAGTTCCATTTACCACCTGCACCCCACTGACTCAAAATACTACAGCAACACCTTTGATTTCCCCTCAATCCCCCTCAGTGGTGGTGGTTCTTGACAGGACTTTGCCATTGGAAAGTATCCTTTTAACACTTTCAATGGATAAAATAGAAGAAATACACTAAGGTTAACTAGTTCAATATATAAAATACATCCAAACATACCTCTGCAAGCAGAAACTCTCTTCATTCAAGCCTCTATCCTTTGAATGCTTTCTTTGACCAGTTCCTTTGCTGTTTGCCAATTCCTGATCGTTGAATACCATAAATATGACTCTATTTAGTACAAATGCTCCAGGATCACTTGAAGTTGGTGCTCTTGCAATTAAACTATAAAGTTGGCCAGCATCTACCAAGATATTGTTGTATCGAAGAGGATTTTTTGGGTCCTTAATGAGTTGTATAAGTCGCCCTTGCCTGGATTCTAAAAATGCACTGCCCATCTCTTCAGCGGAGATCGTTTCTTCCTGCATTGAAAGAATGGAGATGGATATTAGAGATACAAACACATGAAATTGCCCTTGATATGAAATTAACATTAATAACAGGAGTCTTCTCAGTAAGGTGCAACAACTCTTGTTTAATGCCCCAAGTAACATTTCAAAAAACTATCATGAGATAGAGAGAGAGAGAAAGAGACAGTTAGAGAAATTTAGTGCGAGAGTTAGAGAGAGATAGAGGGATAGAGAATGAGGGCCAGATGTACGATCCCATTTTGCATGCGCAAACTGGTTTGTGACCCGTTTGCGCATGCAAAATCTAATAGGGCCGTGTAACAATCCCTATTTAGCTAGTCACTTTTTTTTGCGACTCGCTAAATAGGAATTGCGAGTTGCTATTAGAAAGGGGCGTTCCAATCCCTTCCTAATAGCGAGTCGGAGGCCTATGTAAGAATGTTTTGCGACCGCAATATGCGTTGATAACAGTTTGAGCGTCATCCGAGCGCTGGGGCCACACCCATAGGAATCTCGACAACCTCCCCTTAAAAAAAATTAAACGAAAACGTTTTCATTTTTCTTTTTTTAAATGCATCCCGTTTTCCTTTAAGGAAAACGGGCTGCATTTTTAAAAAAAAAAGCTGCTTCATTTAAAAGTAGTCCCAGACATGGAGGTTTGCTGAGCCCAGCAGGCCACCACAGCTGGGAGGGCCAGCCATTCCCAATGGTGTCGCAAATTGCGAATGCCTCATGAATATTGATGAGGCATGCAATTTGCGAACCCATTGGGAATCGCAGACAGTGTCTCTGACACTGTTGTACATGGTATTTAGTGACTCGCAAATTGCGACTCGCAATTGAGCACACCTTGCGAGTTGCTAAATGCCATGGTCGTACATCTGGCCCTTAGAGAGGTAAAGATGGAGAGATATGCAACACCACCATGCACATATTAATCTTATGAAACTGATATCAAGTTTTTTTGTATGTGTGAATATGAACTTATACATATATCAGGGGTGATAGAATGGCAATATAGGAACAATTTACACTGAGTTTCAGGTGACATCATACACCATGGGCTGAGTGGTTTAAAAATATCAGCTATAGTGTTTTTAGTCTGTTGCTGCTCCATGGTATTCTGATCTTCAATGGAGATGTGAACATGCCAATATTTAAAAAAAAAAAAAAAAGAATACTACACAGTTTGCTTCTGCATATACATCTGCTAAAGCTATCCAGGAGGATAAAAAATGTGGTGGACTCTAATGCGTGGTGGAATGAAATGGGGGTAAAATGCTATAAGCGCGCGGGGACAACAAAGTGAAAAATTCACTGCATATGACTTTAAAAATTTGGCGTATATAATTTTAAATTCAAAACAGCAACTGGAAGCATACAATACAAATAACTGAACAATTATCAAAGAACAAACTTACATTAGTTTCTGAAAGGATATTCAGGAGACCTTTAATAGCCTTTGTCACCACTGGGAGATCTTTTAGGTCAATCCCAAGTGCTGCAAAAAGCAAATATATGTACATTTAAATGTATATTGCTTTTATTTCATGAATCATTTTGATAGTTTAAGTTGGCATATACAAAGAAGACTTTAAACTTACCAGCTATCACATTAGCACGATTTATATTTGTTTGCACATTTGTTCTATTGGTTTCTCTGTGATCTTTTTTATTGTACACGTTAGGTCTTGCCTCACTGTGGTCAGACTGTTCATAATGGTTGTCAAAATCATATTCATTAGATTGTGAATTGCCGAGATTTTCCCATATGTGATCTTCTTCACCATTGGCTATGTTAATAGATTTATTGATGGTTGCAATTAGCGATTCTTGCATTTGCTGTGGCCTGTATTCAGAATTAATTTGTTGTGCCAGCACAGAGGATTGAAGTTGGTTCTCTGGATGCACAGATGATTGATAGGATGTATTACTTTGTGATGGTTGGAGTGGACGTGAATTAACTAGGGGCCAATCTTTTTGGCTATGATACCTGGGTTCTGATCCACTATATTGTGTTGTTTCGTCATTGACTCTTGGCACATATCTTGAAGGGGAGACAGATGTCATAGTAGCTGAGGTATTCAATAAATAATTGTTGTTTGACGGTATTGTAGGTGACGACATGGTGCAATGTAATTCTGTCTGATTTAATTCTGCACATTGATTATCAATATTGTGTAAGTCCCTTGCAGAACCATGTATACTTCCCGACTGATGGACGGTTTGTTGAGTGAAAGAAAGACTGTTAGACGCTAGAGCAGAAGTAGTTGTATCTTTGTGTTTCCCAACTCGCTGTCTACTGTAATCCGGTCTTTCTATAGTTGCCTTTTCTATGCCTGGGTTGCTCAAAACTTGATGTTGTTTGGGTTTTCCATTAGCGGTCAAATCGTTGAATGAAGGCGTTTGGGCTGCTGGTGGAACAGAAGTAAAGCTATTGCACTCTGCTAGTTGCCTATGATTCAGATTTGCTGTTACAGGGCTACAACGTAGTGTTCCTGAAGGTGTAGTGCTGGTTGATGGGGCAATAGTTTGTCCAGTGTTAAGGCTTTCTGAGATAGAATTTTTAGTCTGGTTTGGAGTTTTTGGTGGTGGATCAGGGTAGTTCGTTGTCACAGAAGTATGTAAAATATCACTCTCAGCAGTATGTAAAATATCACTCTGTTGCAATTGAAAGTTATATCCAGAAAATTCCTCACACATTCTTTGCATTGTTGGATCTACACATTTTGTATTACTTTTTTTGGTTGTATTTTTCTTTAATAATGTCTCAACAACTTTTTTCTTTTTAATGCCATCCTTCTGTTGCTCCTTAATGCTTCTGGCGAATTGCTGATTTTTCCTTTTGGTTCCAGGTTTTTAATTTTCCATTTTGCATTTATCCATCTTTAATTTCTTCATTTCTAAAGCATTGAAATCATATTTGGGTTTCTGACTTCCTACAACTGGCATATTTTCTTTAACCTCTTTTAATCAACTGGCAGCTCGATCATTTTTCAATGAAGAGAGTTTTTTTGTCTCAATGTTACCCATATTTACCAATTCCTTGCCCAAATCCTGTGCTACAGTCATACTGTTGTTTTTGATAAACACATCCATAGACGTTCACAGCTGCACATTGTTTGACTGTAATTAACATAAAAAACACAAACATTTCATTTTTAAAATGTTCCTATTTGCAAACGACTTGCGATACGGTACTTATTTGTAGGACCTATTATTGTGTAAATTTACTTGTCACTGAAACTGGTGAGATTATAGTACCCAGTGTAAAATGAACAATAACTATGGACCTCAATTAGACTTTGGCAAACGAGTATTCATTCACAAACATGACAGATCCTCTCCACCTTATTGCAAGTGCATCACATCCTACTGCATTTGTAATAAGGTGGATGGGTAATTCATAATGTTTGGGATGGAGTACTCATCCACCAATCTGTAAATCAGGTTACATATTTGTAAAGTATTGCATAACATTATTTATTTAATTTGTAGTCATTTTCTATGGAGCTGTGGGCAGGCATGTAACACCTCAGAAAGAGGTTTTTGGACATAGGTGTAGGGTTGTCAGAACTGGCTACAGTAATAGCCATCAATGGGCTTTCGAGACATTGTGATCAGAGTAGAATATCTGCCTCTAGTATTTTGGGAGTCAGTGGAATAAGCCAAGGGAATAGAAATATAGGGATGGAAAGTGCAGTATGGAGGCCTGCGTGATGGGACATGAGGAGAAAAGACTTCCTTTAATGTACCTTAAATAGCAGATCTTCAAAGCAAAGGAAAAGGTGATTTACCATAAGATGAGATGACTTTTGAAAACAACGTAGAGCCAAAGTGGAAAAGGGAGCATTGCATTTGTGAAATTCATTCTGACTTGACACCGAAAAGAAAGGTACTGGATATCATCAGGGGCAGACTGGTGTTTCCATGTACAGATTGTGTAAAGGCCGAACCAGATAGCGTTCTATGGCCATAACTGGTTCAGCAGTAACTGAGCCTAGCTATTAGTATTGAAATGCATTTCAGCAATATTCAAAAGCAAACTTAACTGACAGGGGGACAGTGAAACATACATATTGAAGACACTTACATTCACTGTAGAAGACTAGGATCCCTGTATAAATCATTTTCTTCTTGATAGGTGTTCCTTCATCGTCTAGGTCAAATGTTTCAAAGGCACTGTGACAGCGGGCTCCTAATTAAAGTTCTGAAGTCTTCTCTGTTGCATTAAAAGTTACTTCTGCATGACTTTGCAGCACAACTGATCGGTCTACATAGTAAAATATACAGCAATAGCAGTCCTTACTCGATTTTCTCGTCATGTGTGCCATGGCTGGCAAATGTTCTGAATTAACAAAACATCTAAGCTGCCTTATTCTTTTCAATGCCTGTAAATGAAAGAGTAAATATTTAACTGTGATAAATACAGTGCATTCATACCATTTCCCTGTAACGCAGCACCCTACATGACTAGTGACAGCAAGGCAGTTGTACTCTAAGTGAATGCCTGAGAGCAAAGATTAGTCAGATTTTGAAATAAACAAAACAGAAAAACAAGCTGACCCTGCAGGGCAGTCTGAATTGGCACTGGAAGCACAATACCCTGGAGTGATACAGAGAGACTAATGACATTCACAAAGAAAGGAGGGAAGGTGGTGGGGTGGGGTCAGGGACAGCAAGATGACTACACTGGGCAGTTTGGAGGCGGCAGTGGCGCTGCACAAAAAAGCATGCATGGCAAGCGGGATGGTTAGTGGCAGCACAACTCCAAATACAACTCTATGTAACAACATTGCAAGGATAAAAGCTAAGTCTGCCTGGTCAGGATTCGAACTTGTCACCTGCAGAGAACGGAACAGTTTCTGCATGGTGCTTTCAACTCACTGTGCCATCAAAATAATCACCTCAGCTACTGACAAATGGAACTAGACACTGAGGCACAATGGAGCTTCAGTGTACACCATCAAATTCTTGCACACATTGACAAGCCCATTCCACACTCAACAATGTAGTCCCCATGCACAACAGACACCCATGCACACTGACAGACACTCAAGCATATCACCAGACATACATAATCATACATCCACAAACAGTATGATACACTCCCAAATGCCATCAGACGCCCAAACACATGCCGTCAGGCATCAAATCACATTCACATACTCTAAACTATCTAGCCTATTATCAAAACACCTTCTCTTGCCTTCAGAAAGATACGATATGATATCTCACCCAGTTTGATACTCCTATGTCATCTCCGAAACTCATGCTCCATATTAGACTGTAATATACACACCCTCACATTGAAAATCTAAAAACAGGCAGCAACTTATCAGGAATGCATCTACCCTGTTATTAACCCTCGTAAATTATCCATGCAGACAAGCTCATACACCACACTCACAAAGCGGACACTGATAGACTAGGGTGGTGAAGTGAGCTAAAGAACGATGATGGATTCAACCCAGATCTGTGACTGGGGGTGAGTGTCTGAAAAGTTTCAGCACTCAATCCATCATCTCCTCGTGGTTGCTTTGTTCGCCCTAAGTTGGCAGGGTACGCCCAGACATGGGTCCCTTGCTCACTTTGCCACTGGATTCGAGCTAGCCTGGCTGATGAGGGGTTTGTTACCCCGAAACCGGTCCCAGGATGCTCGTTTCCGGTCCATCATACTTTATGCTGGTGAATGCAAAGCTAGCAATGGCTGTGTGTCTACCTCATTATGTGGGGACAGTTGGAAACGACAGCTTTGTTCATGTTGAAGGCCTGGGTCAGAGGGAACTTACTCTTGCATGTTCTTTTTTGTATTTATTTTTTTCCTTTGTCACTTTTGCTTTCCCTATTTCTTACTCCTTTATCTGTGTTTCTTTATGTTGCTCTTGGTCAAAATATGATGAAAAATAAGTTTTGAACCCCAAAATATGAGTACTGGTGTCCACCACCTGCAGCCACCAGCATAAATTAAGCATGCAAGTTCGGGTGTGATGGGACTCTTTCACATAAATTGAGTGCCTTCAAAATGTGTCTGGTACATAGAATACACTGATCATTTATTGAACAGAGTGCACACAAAAGACCTAATTTTTAGGCGCACATGGATTGGCCTAATATGAAAGAGGCAAGAGGCATTACATTCATGTTCAAATCTTACTGCAAATGCAGCACAATTGCTTGGTATTTAGAAAAAAAGGTAATATGGACAATTTAGCAACAGCTGATTAGCGATGCTTTCACGTGGCCATAACGCTGGTTATGTTGATGCTTATAGCGCCACATGACACCCTGCCAAGCATCTAAGCGTCTGCCATTTTCATAACAAGAAGCAGGATGTCATGAACGGCTGCAAGTGTTGGGAGTGCCTGGCATGGGAAATTATTGTTGCTTTCATGTGACCCCTGTGATAGGTGTCTTCAGGAGTCAGGCACATTTGCAGAACTGCTGATTAATTTTCCCAAACAGCAAAATTCATGCATTATTAATTATAGAAGGTAAGTTTGGCTAATTGTCATTTCTACACAGTAGCTGTGATACATTTTTTTAAAAATCCATAAATAATTGATAATTTATCTTGTTTGTCATGTCTGTCCCTGGTTTGCTTAAAACTAAGGACTTAACGTTGCTCCCTTTTAAAATATTCGACTGCTTTGCGCTTTCCTGAAAATTAACACCAAGACTGCCACACAGATCACTCACAGGGAGATGGATTAAAAATCTAAGAAAACAGTCTAAATTGGCACTGGTAACACCCCCCCCCCCTCCCTTTGTGATTGGTAGATGGCAAATTCCTATTAAATGACAGCCTGCGCGAGGCCTGCAGGTTCTCCATACCACAGCATATAAACTGGGCACAACTATTAAATCCTAAAGCCTAGTTCACAAAGGTCTTCTGTATCCTGGCACACACATTCACACACCTTTCAGCGCCCTTTTCAACTTTAACTTAAGATAATCAAATGTGAATGTCTGAATGTTGCTGCACATTTTACAAATTAATATATCTCGCACCAACACGACAGCTGGTAGATTCCATACAGTCGGTGCGACCTTTCCAGTCTGTCAAGCAAACGTATTTGTGAATGACGATGTAAGCTGTCAGTGGGTTTGAAAGGCCACTACTCTATATTTCTTTGGCACACCGTGCGCACAACGCATGCAGCGAAAATTGTGATGCACAGGACAATAAACACAGAAGATCACATATGAAAGCACTTAATTTCACGGGTACACTGTTTTCATGCTTTTAGAACACCACATACCTCTCACCAGCTATTTAGGGTCCTGTATCCGACTGACAAAATTGCCTTGCTTTCGACCTCTCTCTCTACACAAACAACTACAGGAAAGAGGAAGGCAGAAGGTGGGGCAGTTTATGCAAATTTATGCTGTCAATGTGCCTTGCAGATTCATGCAGGATTGCTAGATCCTTGCTGGATACAAGAGAGTAGGCCTTTTGTTCCAGATGAACTGTCCTTAGCAGGGAATGTCTGAGCACAGACAGTCTTTTGCTCTCTAGTCCCTGGCCTGGGACTCACCCTCACTTGCTGAGGGGTGAAGTTCTGCATACCAACGTTGCATAGAAGGTATGTTTGTGGTCGTTTGGGGATGGGAGGGAGGTCGCCTTCTCTGCCAGTCTCCTCTTCTATGCCTGCCGTTCACTCACTCTGTCTTTATTTCGTTTTCTCATTCCTCAACAAGCCTTCTCACTGACTCGCTCTATCACTTGTGCTCTTTCCCCTTGCTCTGCATTCCGTAGTGGAAACATCTCTTGAATGAAGCATTTGAAAATGACGTGACATAAAATTAAAAATCTACTTATTGGAAACCAAAAATATCACAAGACTGAATGTAACCCATTTCTTTAATAAAAGGGATTTTTAAGTATCCCCTCAAAAAATACATAAAACACCAAGAGTGCTAGAAGAATATCATACGAGCTTGAAAATGGAAGTGGGCAAATGAATTTTAAGTACGCCCTCAAAAAACACATAAAACACCACGAGTGCTAGAAGAATATAATACAACTTGAAAATGGAAGTGGGCAAATGAATTTGCAGTTGAAACTGAAGTTTGGTACTTATTCAGATATTATATACATTGCCCATTTTTTAGCTGAGATTCTAAAGGAACTCACAGAGAAAATGGCCTTAAAGGTTTGTCACAAGAGGGATTCGAACCCACACTGCGACTGCGGCCTTAACGCAGCGCCTTAGCCGCTCGGCCACCCTGACCACATGCTGCTTGTTTATCTAAAGGGTGAGAAAGATATTGTGAACGTAAAAACGCCCAGAGATTAGGCCATGAGTGGATAGAGCAAGCTGAAAACCCACTGCACTCTTCCAAGAAGACAATGATATAAGCCCCTGTGAGGGAAATGATCAGATTTCTATCTCTCAAGAACAAAATTAGAGTAAACACAGAAATGGGATTTGAACCCATGCCTCCAGAGGAGACTGCAACCTGAACTCAGCGCCTTACACCACTCGGCCATCCTGACTTCCCTGTACAGCACCTTCCACAGGCCAGACAGCCATGCAGGTGGGGTACTGAAAAGGAATGCCCTCAATTTATTTATCCTATTGTAAGCACTTCTAACTGATCTTTGAACAATCTATACAGAGCAGTACCTATGAAGTACTCTTTAGACCTTTAAGGCGTACAAGGAGAAAGTGCTATTCACCAGCCACTTGAACGGCCCAAAGCCGCTTTGAAATTGAATTGAAGCAATTTCAACAAGGGATCTCAAAGCCACAACATAGGGTGGAGTATGCAAATCTAAGCAGCCCCTGATCACAGCCCTGAGGAAATTGCTGTAAGTGTGCTGGAGTCCAGCTGTCTACCAGATGCTTGGCATTCTTCCAAATTTGCATGGCCCGTCTGGACGTGAATGTATTTAAAGTGCGTCTATCGAGATTTTTCAGTTCCGACACCATCCTTCATCATCTCACTCGTTCTCCACCTGTGCTCCTTTCATGCAGTCACTGACTCTCTCGTTCTATCCACCCCCTCTCCCTTCCGGTCTCTCCATCTTTCTTCCTCTCACATGTTCCCTTTTTCACAGCTGTTCATCCCTGCGGTCTCCCAACGGAGTGATCCCCTCATATCTGGAAGATGTACAGGGCGTGGGTACAATACAGCGACAAGGACGTGTGGTGGAGGCCATACGTACACACTTTGAGGGCCCATGGAGGCAAATCAGCCGGCCACACAAGTGGGTAACTTCAGTGCTCATTGGCCTGTTTCGGTTACAGCCTCGGCTTTCTGCCACCACCCTGCCTGCGAGCCCAATGTGTGCGCGTGGCAGGGGAGTGGCAGAAAGCCGAGGCTGTAACCAAAACCAAAACCAGGCCAATTCTCAATTCAGCCATTTTATGTCTGCGCTGGGGGGCAACGAAACGCTCATGGACGGGAAACTGTAAACTTATCACAAAGTGTGAAAACAATCAACTGCACTGCACCAAGACAAATGTTCCGCCTGACCAGCACGGAATACGGAAAAACATTCTAACCCAGATTTTTTTGGTTTAACTGGCGGCATGACATTGCTTGAAGCAAACCTAGCGCCTGCTGGAGAGCAATTAATTGATTAATTGCCAGGGGAGGTCAAATTGGTGAGTTTGCGCTTCTGATTTGAGTGACAACAAGTTCGAGCAGACTTTCCAGGAACCAGGGCGTGTAGAGTGCCACCCGGCCTCTACAGGCGTACGCTTACGCACCGCACCCCTCGTGACCGGGCGCGGTCCGAGGGTATAAAATAAAGTGGCGTAGGTCGCACGTGACCCAGGCCCGGTTCTAGCGGGTGGGCCAGGCCCACCCAAACATGAGCCTGGCCCACCCAAACAGGAGCCTTGGCCCTTGCAGTGAGGGCTTGAAGGCAGGCGCGCAAAGCACACGTCGTGTGTGTCAGCCCGGGCCGAGACAGCTTCCCGGGCGCGCACACACACAGACACTTTTAGAGATTATCGCAGCCGCACCCGAGTACTTCACAGGTCTTTAAAAGACCATTTACATGTTAACGAGGCTTTGTTTATATTTTCACCCCTTCATCTCCACATGGCAAAGGCGACAATGTTCTGCTGCATGGATATTTCTTTTTCTATGCAGCGCAGGAGAAAAGAAGTTTGTTTATTCCTATTCACCTTTCCTGACCCCTGCAGCTGCTTATCACATCAGGCTGTGACACAAAGTTTGACTAATGGAGTAGGTAGGAGAATGTGTTACTATTTGTTTTTCTTTTTAAAATATGCACAGGCCCAGCAGGACACATACTTCGTGTGTGCTTCATTTAAACAGTTTTTATCATTATCATGGCCGATGCAGGACAACAATAAGACAATACAAAATGCCCAGATAACGCTGGTGATTAATGATCCTGCTGGAGAGCAATCATTTGTCTGTTAGTAGTTTTTAAATGCAGATGAACTGTATTTTATGTGGAAGCTCAGTGGGTTACTGCCTTTGTCACAGAGATCCTTGTGCTACTTGCAGTTCAGAAGTTACAATCCTAACATAGGACAGTGACCAATGAACTGTCATCAAAGAGCTGCATACAAACATGAATGGTATAGTTAGAACTTCGCTTTCTTTTTTGTGATATAGTTAGAACTTCCCCAGTCTTTCATTATTCTAATGTTACTAAAATGAGTATGTTTGGGCAGATATACATTTTTATCAGTAAAGCTGACCCCCATGGAATACTCTTTAAATCCTAAGGTTGTGTTTCCCCAGACCAAACCCTCTTAAAATATACTGCCCACCAGTATGGATGACATGTGATTCATACACCTTGTAATCCTCATTGGCTTATTGGCGTATGTTACATACTTGTATGATTCATTGTCTCTGTATAATGTATGCGTGGTGTAAAGTACTGACACACACTACACTGATATGAGTAGCGCTGTACAACAAATGAAATGCATATGAGAGAGGGGCTACGTAAAGATGAGGGGCACTGTTGGAGGGTGGCAGTGAGGGAATCCGAGGAGGAGGTCAATAGGGGGAGGGACTATGGAGCGATGAGGGGCACTGTTGGAGGGTGGCAGTGAGGGAATCCGAGGAAGAGGTCATGGGGTGGAGGGGGAGCTAGGGAGAGATGAGGGGCACTGCTGGAGGGTGGCAGTGAGGGAGTCTGAGGAGGAGGTCATGAGGGGGATGGGCTACAAAGAGATGAGGGGCACTAGTGGAGGGTGGCAGTGAGGGAATCCGAGGAGGAGGTCAATAGGGGGGCCATGGAGGGATGAGGGGCACTGTTGGAAGGTGGTAGTAAAGGTTATTTACGGAGAAAGAGGTTATTGGTGCGGCACCAAAAAGACTTTCGCATCAGCGCTGAAGCCGGCCCTGTCATGGCCTTTCTGTTTTTCTTTATTTAATTAGAAGTCGGGTCATAAGGGCTACTGTGGAACATACTTTAAAGTGCGTGCTAATTATATTTACCGCTATATTCAATGTTTTAAGTTTGAAGGTGATTTTACTAATGTTTTTACCAGGAAAAATTAAAGTGGAGCCCGATGGTGCCTGATATGGTGTGGGGCCCAAGGTCAGCTGTGAGATAAGGTGCACTG
Organism: Calotriton arnoldi; assembly: GCA_963921515.1. Classification (NCBI taxonomy): domain Eukaryota; kingdom Metazoa; phylum Chordata; class Amphibia; order Caudata; family Salamandridae; genus Calotriton; species Calotriton arnoldi. Next base: position 425,617 of record CAWUFW010010737.1, on the reverse strand, counting down.
GAGAGGAGTAGTGGATAATCAAGCCTGTAAGGGAGTGCGTTGCAGAGTCCGGGGTCAGGTGGAGGTAGTAATGAAGAGGGATTCTCTCTGAAGACTCGCACAGAGGGAGCCTGAGTAGTGTCACTTGCCTATTGCTCCCACCTCAGAAACCTCCTCTTCCCATCAAAGGAACATTACATGGAAAAAACACTTTTTCAGAGTGATAATATTTAGAAAGAGATTTGGAAAAGAGTGCGTTTTACTGGACCTTGTAAGACTAAGAAGAGATAAAGGAGGGCCCTGAATCAGGCCTGCCTAGACATATATGTGACAAATCGAGCCCGCAGTGGCCCACCCAAATGCACCCTTGGCCCACCCAAATAAAAATTCCTGGAGCCGGGCCTGACGTGACCTTACGGCCATACTACCACAGAGTGTACCGTGTGTCTGTGTCTCGCCCCTCAGGAAGGCCCAAGCAGCATTTGCCCCCAGACCCTGGCAGAACCCCACATTGGCGACGAGGGAGTGTATGCGGACCCTCGCGAGCGCCGGCAACCGTCAGGGCGGCTGATCAAATGGTGTCGGTGCGGGAGCGCACGCTGTGACGGCGATCTATCCGCCACGTGCACCCCGGCCACCGGCCCTCAAGCTGCGGCACCCCGCCCGCTCTACGCCCGCTCCAGCAACGGTGAAGGTAGGGCGAAACCGCCCGCAAGGCGCTGCCACGCTGAGCGCTGTGAGAAGCAGTGTGTGGCCTACCTGCGCGAGGGCAAAGCCCCGGCCGCACAGCCTGCTGCCGCTGGGGAAGTGCTCGTCACACGCGCACGTGGCCCAGGCGAAGGGCCTTGCTGACTTCTGCGGTCACGTTTTGATCCTGCTCCTATGCGCGCAGCCACAAGCTCAGGCCTGCCACGTGCAACGGACGCTCAGTGAGCGCAACTCCCAGTCGGTCGGCTGTTTTGCGGCCCCGCCGGACACGTGGGTTCTTTACCCCCCCCTGCGCTCCAGACCAGTTTGGGACACGCACGTGGACCAGAAGAGTTCCCAAGCCCCCCCCCGGCGAGTGCAGACCTAATGAAGAGGCATTATGGGGGATGAGCCGGCAGCACAGGCTCAGGCACCAGCTCCTGCCACGCCACACTCTCACACATCAGTGACGCCACTGCCTCCTTTCAGCCAGCTCACTGACCCGGCCACGGCGGTGCCGCGGTGGAAGCGCTGGGTAGGACGCCTCAACCATTACTTCACTGGGACCCGCGAAAATGACGGCAAGGTGAAACGCTCATTGCTTATGCACTTCGGTGGGGAAGAATTGTACGACCTGTTCGAGACTCTGCCAGATACCGGCGAAGACGACGACTATGACACTGCAATTACGGCTCTAAACAAATACTTTGACCCCCAGATGAATCCGGATTACGAACGCTTCAAGCTAAGGCAAGCACGACAGACTGAAGCAGAGACGGTGGACATGTTCTATGCCCGCCTTCGAAAACTGGCAACTACGTGCACAGGGATAGACTGGAACGACGAAATGAGGGCGCAGCTGATCTCCGGCTGCAAGTCAGTGGCCCTGCGGCGCCTCATCTTGCGGCAGCCCGGGATTCTGCTTGATGACATCCTGATTCTAGCCCGTTCGCACGAGCTGTCCGACAAGAGGGCCGAAGAAATGGAGGTCGTCCGTCTCAGGAACACGCCGGCTGCCGCCACGCCAAAACAGGTACATGTGAAAGAAGAAACGGTAGGCACCATCCAACGGCGGTCGGTGGGGAACCCTGGCAGGGGCACGGGCGACAGGTCCGGTAGCAAGTGCGGATACTGCGGATTTGACCATAAGGAACGAGACAGATGCCCCGCGAGAGGGCAGTCGTGCGCAAATTGCGGCAAGGCGAACCACTACGCAAACGTCTGTCGTGGACGAGGGGGAAGGACACGCGGCGGCGCAACCAGAGGACGCCAGGCACACCTGAGGAACCTATCTCTGGAAGAATGTGAAGAGACCGACGCCATGGCATATGCAACCGATGCCACGCGCTACAAGGACGAAGACAACATATTTGTCATCTCATTTGCGGGCAGGTCCGGCAAGAAAGGTCGCCCACCCCCTCTGTGTCACATACAGATCAATGGACACCCAATTCTGGCCCTCATCGACACCGGGGCGTCCGTGAACGTAATGGACTCTAAGCACTATGACCAACTAAGGCCCAGACCGCCGTTGGCTCCAAGCAGGGCGAAGATTTTCACGTATGGGGGCACGGAGCCCATCCCCCTGCGAGGGGTGGTGGAGGTAGAAGTCACAAACGACTCACACACAGTAACCACGACATTCCACGTCACTGAAGGAGAAAAGGGGACACTACTTAGCTGTCACACGGCGGAGGACCTAGAACTCGTGTTCTTCGCCAAGCAGGTGCACGAACATCATGCCGAAGCCATGCTCAAAGAATTCCCGCAATTATTCAGGGGCCTGGGAAGGCTGAAGGACTACCAAGTCAAGCTGCATATCGACCGGAGTGTCCAGCCGCGCGCCCTGCGACATCGGCGGATACCGATACATCTCCGCCCGCTGGTGGAACAAGAACTCCAGAGCCTCGAGGACATGGGGGTGATTGAGAAAGTGTCGGGACCCACTCCGTGGGTATCCCCGCTGGTGGTGGCGCCAAAGCCCAAACAACCGGGCGCCATCCGCCTGTGCGTCGATATGAGGCTCCCCAACCAGGCCATCCGACGGGAGAGGCACGTGACCCCGACGATGGACGATATTGTGGTGGATCTCAACGGGGCCCAGTGGTTTTCAAAACTCGACTTAAACTCCGGGTACCACCAGCTCGAGCTAGCCCCTGAAAGCCGATATATAACCACATTCTCCACGCACGTGGGTCTGAGAAGGTACACCCGACTCAGCTTCGGCGTGTCATCCGCCGCCGAGGTTTTTCAGAATGCCGTCCAAGAAGCTCTGTCTGGCCTGGTCGGGGTCATCAACCTCAGCGATGATATCCTCATCTACTCTCAGAGCCTCGAAGAACATCACACTCGGCTAAGGGCCACCCTCCAGAGGCTAGCGGACCGGGGCCTTACCCTACACCAGAAGAAATGTGCGTTCTACCAAGGATCCATAGATTTCTTCGGATATGTCTTCTCCCAGGAGGGACTCCGGGTAGATCCCAGGAAGGCGGCAGTGATCAGGAGCGCGCCAGTGCCTCAAAACCCAACGGCAGTAAGAAGCTTCCTGGGAATGGCGACGTACTGCCGCAGGTTCCTACCCAATCTCGCCACGATATCGGAGCCCCTGCGACAGCTGACAAAAACCGGGGCGCCCTGGGTTTGGACCCCGCGGGAGGAAGAGGCCTTCCAAAATATCAAAAGGGCCCTGCTGGACCAAACGACAATGGCGTACTTCCACCCCGAGCGGAACACGGAAGTGGTCGTCGATGCGAGCCCGGTGGGGCTAGGTGCTGTACTGCTACAAGAAGACCGACAAGGAGTGCACGTGCCAGTCGCATACGCCAGCCGCGCTCTCTCGCTGACGGAAACTAGATATGCACAGATAGAGCGCGAGGCCTTAGCGATCCGCTGGGCCTGCCAACACTTTCATCTCTACCTGTATGGCCACTCCTTCAAGGTCATAACAGACCACAAACCCCTGGTGCCACTGTTCAGTGGATCCAACAGGCTAGCACCTCCAAGAATCGAACAGTGGGCAGTACAACTGCAAGCCTACTCATTTCAACTGCTGTACCGCCCAGGGGCCGACAATCCTGCCGACTTCCTGTCGAGACACCCCCTGCAGGAGGAGGCCGGCCAGGCCCGGGATGACAGCCCAAGTATGGAAGCATACGTGAAGATGATTGAAGACAACGCCTGTCCACTGGCGGTCACCAAAGAGGAGATGAGCAGCACCACGGAGCTGGACGCCACCCTTCAACGGGTCAAGGACGCCCTTATGACAGGGAGATGGCACCGATTTTTGGAAGGCATGGCGGAATTGGAAGAGGAAGAGCAGAACGCCAGGAGACAGGTGTGGAGAGTGAAGCACGAACTGAGCATAGGAGGATCCGGCCTGGTACTCAGAGGACAGAGAATAGTGGTTCCAAGAGAGCTACACCGCCGTTTGGTGATCCTAGCCCATCAAGGGCACCAAGTGGCGGCCAAGACGAAAGCCAGGCTCCGGTCCAAGGTGTGGTTTCCAGGGATGGACCGTTTGGTGGACGAAGAGATACAGACCTGCCACCTCTGCGCCATCACGGGCGCTGACCCGACTCCCGCACCTGTTATCATGGAAGGGCCCTGTGACGTACCATGGACTAAGATAAATGTCGACTTCGGCAGCTTCCCAGACGGATGATACACCCTTGTGGCCATCGACTCCTGCACCAAGTTTCCAGTGGTGGAGCTTGTACCATCCACCGCGTTCATGCACGTACAGCCAGCACTCGAAAGGATCTTTGCAATGTTCGGCCTGCCAGAGGAAATAAAATCCAACAACGGGCCACCGTTCCAGGGGCAGGAGTTTCAGGAGTTCCTAGGGAAGCGAGCCATCCGACATCGGTGGATCACACCGCAATGGCCGCAGGCCAATGGGGAGGCCGAGCGCTTTATGCGGACACTGAACAGAGCGTTGCGAATAGGGGTAGACCGACATCAAGACCCAGAGATTTGTCTGCATCAATTCCTGTTTGCATACCGGCAGACGCCCCACTCCACGACGGGGTGTGCCCCGGCAGCCCTCCTGCTAAGGCGGTCGCCCAGGGACCTCATCCCCGAGGACACCAGCTGGGCTCCACCAGACGTCGACTCAGAACGGGCGCAACAGAAGCGCCAACAGACTAATGACAAGGCCACCCTTCGCCGCAAAGCCAAGGCACCATCAATACAAGTCGGAGCCCGAGCGATCCTAAAAGACAGACACCCAGGGTGGAAATTCCACACACCCTACGAACCGGAAGATTGGGTCGTCAACGGAACCATGATCACCGCGCAACGTGGGCGGCACACGGTGGTGAGGAATGTTTTGTGGTTCAAGGAGATCACCAAGAGCCCCCAACTGGGTCCGGCGACGCCCGCAGCAGTGGAGGAAAGGCCCGACTTGCCTGGAGCGACCACTCACGGGGAATCAGAGAATCCGGCGCCAGCACCAGGCCAGGATCAGGAAGGTGGCCAAGGGTCAGGCCCGTCCCGATCAGCAGAGGGCGCAGGTTCCAGCCCCGGTGAAACATCATCCCGTAGTCAACGATACCAGCTGTGGCCAATCCGGCGCCGAGCCAGAAGTTGAGAGACTACGTGTGTCACACAGCCGGGCCCGCAGAACACCTGATGGGTTTGGCCGAGACTCGATGAACAGTGGACATTCTTCGCTGCAAGCTATTGCCCTCCGTATGCGATCTCTCTATCTCTCTCTATCTCTCTCTCTCTCTCTCTCTCTTATGTTCTCTTTTTCCGTCCCTCTTTTCCTTCCTCTCTTTCCTCCTCCTTTCTTATTCTCCCCTCTCGTTCCTTTTCTCTTTAATTCTTTCACCACTCACAGGCTGTCCAGTTGTAGCTAAATGGTGGAAGGGATGTAGAGTGCCACCCGGCCTCTACAGGCGTACGCTTACGCACCGCACCCCTCGTGACCGGGCGCGGTCCGAGGGTATAAAATAAAGTGGCGTAGGTCGCACGTGACCTTACGGCCAGACTACCACAGAGTGTACCGTGTGTCTGTGTCTCGCCCCTCACGAAGGCCCAAGCAGCATTTGCCCCCAGACCCTGGCAGAACCCCACAGGGCGCAATTCAGCATGCAAATAGCACAACAAACTGTTCTATATTTTTCGGGACCGGCATCAGAACCGTCCCGAAGGCGCATTACTTTCCGGGTTGTATAACACATTTGCGAACCATAAACAATAACAGAGTGGCCTATCGCAGGGGTATTCTAACCCTACAGTGTGGGATTTTAAGGAGTAAATCCCACCCGACCAAATCGCGGCTTTAAAAATGTATGGCTGCATCACATTAATTGACCCAAACGCACCCCGCTTTGCCCCACCGTTCAGGATGACTCTGACAGTGCAGGGCACATGCAAACTTACTTTCACGATTGCTGCGGCATTCGACACGCGACTTTGAAGAGATCGCCCGCGTCATCGCAGCTTTTGAAGATAGCGCCGCAGGGGCTGGCCAATTTAATTGCAGGGCCGTCATTGGTAGCGTGCTTTGCGCTACTTGATTGACGGCCCGGGGACCCAGTGCACTGCAGCTACGTGAGCAGCAGGTGTGCTTGCAGTGCACGAACTTGCTGTAAGTCCATTGCCCAATCATGCACAACCATTCTGCGCGCGCTCAACAGGATTGGAGGTAGACTGCCAGAGCCTGCTTACCCAACGTGATATCCGCTCTGGTGAGTACGTGAATTAATTTTGGGAGACATTCTATTCTGAAAGTGTGCAATGTTCGTGAGAATGCATATGTTTTAAGATATTCCAAGCCCTAGGTTATAAACACTTTCAATCACATGCAAACCCGTATAGGGTTGGGTTGACTGTCTTGTTTAAAACCTCTTGATGCAGACGTGCACATATGTCCTAAAAGTCAGTCAGCCACTTTACACTTCTCAGTGGGCCCCATGCACCTCTTCCCAGAGTTTGGGTGTGCGCGCTCCATGCTACCGTGGTGCAGCCGCGGCTACATTAGGTGGAAACACAGTAACCGGACGTTGCCTATGTGCCCTATTCTATGTATGAAAAGCCTATCAGAAAACACTAAGTTATATAGACATGTATAGTATAGGCTGGAAATGAGTTATAATGAAAAAATACATGCTTTTATGTGTTTTTTGCTTTTAGTTACCATTATCTATCGCAGGTTTAGAGAAATGACTTTTGTGCCAGAAAGGGCGAGAGTCTCCAGCTCCGCGGGCCATGCAAATTTGGAAGAATGCCAAGCATCTGGTAGACAGCTGGACTCCAGCACACTTACAGCAATTTCCTCAGGGCTGTGATCAGGGGCTGCTTAGATTTGCATACCCACCCTATGTTGTGGCTCCAGCTCTGCACATATTCCATATAATTTATTTTTAAGAGCGATGCATCACCCCTTTAAAGAAAACCATGGTGGCTGTGAGCTAGAAACATTGTGATTTTTTGTGACATCTGCAGTTTATGCAGCAGATGCAGCTGGAAAAACGCTGCATCCACAGAGGCACTTTCCTCTTTTTTTTGCCTCCAGGACTTGTATTCATGATTTTGCTTTAAAAGCAACAAAAATGTAAATAATAATAACATTTTTATTTAGTGCTGCATGCCACTTCCAAATACCTGTAAATACCACGTGTTATTGTTACCCAATTTAAGAGAGCCTAGGCACCCTCACATCACCGCACGTTTCAGCGATGAACGTTCAACTCACTGAGCCATCTTTCCGGCTTAAAAAACAAGAGTACCAGAATACAGTGAACACAAACACTGGGCGTACTACTCACACGTGTGATGGGCAATTTGAGAGCTATGAAAAGCTAAAACTGAATTATTTTTACACATTTACTGGGGGTGTTATACTACTCCGTAACTCAGGACTGCTTAATTCAGCAGGCTCTGCTCTTCAGCAGTTAAAACTCAAAAGCTTCCGGCAGCAGGCAGATCTCTGCAGCAGCCACTGAACCCTTTGAGCTATCCTCTTGTTTAAATCAACCCCAAGTACAGTGGCTTAGCTGTGACGTGTTTCTGACTGCTGTTCCTTTTGATCTACTCCTTGAGTTCAAACCCCTGGGAAACTCCTCGCCCTGGTATTGTGCAAACTTCTGCAATTTGCCGATTTAATATCGGGTTGACCTGGTGTTTTGCAACTAACTGATGTGAAGTTATTTCTGCCACAGCCTTCCGGCTTCACAGCGCAATGATTCATACGTGCTATAATGCGCCGGGTATGCCCAGATGTGTATTCTAAAGTTAATTGCTGCCACACAACTACATATCCATCTCCTTGCTATTTACTTGTAATGCTTCACATTACCATACATCATTCATTTAAAGCCAGACCTATTGGCATTGCTAATGCTTATTAGCTTTCAAAGTCCAAAAGTCTGTTTTGGAGGGAAACACCCGCCTACTGTGGCTTTATTCTACCTCACTGATGCTTCTGTTGAGGGGAGGGGTGGGGAGTGTGTGTGGGGCGGGGTGGGATGGAATGGGGGAGATCGGTGTGGGGCAAAGGGTGGAGTCAAGAGTCTCGAATCCACAGAAGTCAACTCAGGCCTGGGGCTGAATTTCTGGTTTAGTTTTAAGATGCTACTGCGGGGTCCCATCGGAAACTGACCCTACAAACTCTCAAGAGTTCGTGCTCAGATACAGCAAGTCAGGTCACTCTGTTTGTAAAAACAGGCTCCACAACGGACCAGAAGATAATATCCTGGGAATATAACCAAGGAAAGAAAAAGCATTTTCGATTTATTCTAGCTGCAGGAAACTCGCTTCAAACCGAGCGTTTACGAGTATGAATGACGCCATTTACAGCAGAACTCCTCCCACATTGCACCCGCATCTTGGCTTTGCCTCACAGGCGTGAGTTTCATTGACTCTCCTCCCGACTACATTGTCTGTTATGTAACACAGTATGTGGTCACCTGGATTTTCTCAATTGTTTAATTGAAAGTTATGTACTTGATTCTAAGATTGACCTTGTGATACCCTACCAAAATCTACATGCCCAGATGTTTAAAAGGTCTATACCATACATTTCGGCAGGTTTGAAAACTGATCTGGGGGTTAACGTACTCCACCCTGTAATTACTAGGAAATCTTATATACACATCACTTTTAACTGCAACCCTCTCCCCCACTGTAAACAAGTAATTACCAGGGCCCCCGTAAGGCTATGTATTTACTTTTACAAAATGTTTTTATAAGTACATTTTAAGTACATTTTAAGTACATTTTAAATACATTTTAAATGTTGTGTAAAAGCTAGATTTTACCACCTCCATCCATAGGAATTCACACTGTTGTGTGCTATTATCAAATGTATATACTTAAGAAAATTAAATTTCTGATAACCATTTACTTTGAAGAGTTTTCATTGACAAATGAAGGTGGGCTTCTATGCCAGTCATTGTATGTGGAGATTGTTCATTGTGTTACTGATAAAAACCCATATACTTTTACTTTATTGTAATCTTTTGACTGTTGAAAATAAACCAAATAGTCATATGAACAAATGGTTAGGGTGGGGCGGAATTTGCGTAGTTGCGCTACGCAAAGCTCCAAGAAACGGTAAAAAATGTCCGCGAGCACGCAAAAGTTCAGCGAACACGCGGAATTGCTTGTTCCACCCGTTCGCGATTCTTTTTTCCTGTTCGCGAACGCTCTTTGCGTGCTCGGGGAGAAATATCTCGCGAACACGCATTTTGAAAGCGCAAACAAGCAAACAACTCCACGAAGCTGCGGATTGCTGAATTTGTGGCAATTCCGCGTTCTCTGCGGAACGCGAAATTACCCAAATTCCGCGAGCGGAACAGAATTTACCGCCAGGCCTACAAATGGTCATAAGTGCTGGAATACTTTGACCATTAATTTGTTACTAATATATTAATTGAGGAAGTTGTGAGATCCTCCCACCTATGCATGTGTAATTGGGAAGTATCTGCTAGTGTACCTGTTTATTTGTTAATATTGTGATATATTATTAACCTAGCCATACCGTTCGGTTTAGCTTTAACAGTTTGGACACAAAATGCTTTGGACATACATCTTTTTAATATTTAATCACAAACTACGATTCAGAATGCAGCTTGAGTAGAATGTTAGTAGTAGTCCAGTAGTATTCAAATTGGTTGTATTCACTAAATGTTCTGCATTGTAAATGAAGACTATACGATTAGCAAATAAGTATTTGCTTAGTATTCTGTTAGTGTTCAAGAAGTATCACTCACATATCAGTAGTCTTCATGCACTAGCCATCCCAAAAAGAATACTACAGAATACTAAAATTGGCATAAAATAGTCTTCGAATGCTATAAAAAGACAGGTTAACCACTAAATGTAGTATTCAACTTCGGTAAGGGTGGGCTGTCCTTGTTGATGCTTTTTACCAGATCCATTTTGATCTTTCTAACCCGCAGAGCTCTGTGCCTGGCTCTATCGGGAGATTTAGATGAGGATGGAGAAGGGGTCAAATGATTGGAGGAGCGCAATTTGGTGTCTGCGATGTTTTGTTTAGGATGAGATCTCTTCCTCCTTGCGATGCCTTTCTTTGTGACTGCTGTGGGAACGCTTGATATGCGCTTCATTGAGTGCACGTTGCTGCGTGTTGTTGCTATTTATCATAGCTTATCATGACTATTCAGTGAGGGGGGAGAGCGGGAGGTAGTACAAGCTGGTCGCAAGCTGCATCCACAGTTGGCGAACTGCTTCTGAAACCACCTTAACTTCCTCCTCTCAAGGGGGAGCCTAGGGCTCAACCCCCTGAGTTGTCTGGCCCCCCTATTAATGGTTTCTGATTCTCGGCCCCCTGTACTCTTCTATACCTCCGTTGTAACAGAACCAGTTGAGATGATCATAATTGCTCAGCCCCAGCCTGACCCAGTCTGCCAGCCAGCCCAGCCCCTATGAAGTTTTTCTCTTTCTGTGCTGTTGTGCTGCTAAGTATTAATTTAAGTATATGTATGGTATAGCAGAGCACAGACACCGGGCACTGGATATATGCATCTTGAGAAAGAGGATACTAGGAGAAAATATAGTAGTGAGCAGGTCAATTAGCCCCACCTCCCCCTTGATCAGGGACTCACTGGAACCGTTGCACTAGTAGGGAGTATAATCTGGTCCCTGGTCTCTGGAAAGTTGCTGCCATATAGATGCTAGAGTTGAATGTTCAGCCCTCTGAGAGATTTTTCCTGGGCTACATGGCAACGTAGGTCTATGCACGAGGCATGGGGTTGAATCCGCATCCGCATCTAGTCACATTTCACAGAACGCGGATTGCAGATCTGGGCATCATTTCCTCTGTTCCTTCCTTCGTTCAAAACAGAGCAAAAATAAAAAATCAAGATACGGGAAAGGCTGATCCCATTTTTTTCCCCCCTCGTTGTCCAGCCTTTAATTCTTAGCCCTAAACTTTAGCCTCCAATTCGGCACCAATGCCAGGAACGTATCCCCCCACTGCAGCACTCGTCTCAAGAAGTAGCAGGCAATTTTTTTTTCTGCCCGAAGCTCGCACTCGGAAACGCCCGTCCTGCGTCCTGCGTCAGAACCTGCGTTACTGCCGAAAATCTGCGGCTGCCCGCGGCCCCCGCAGGGGGCCACCCTAAACGGGCGGCCCCTTTAGTGCCATTTGGGCACTTCCCCACCCCCCAATGATGTGCGGGACTCAAGGAGGAGTCCCCCTACCAGACGCGTCACTTCCGGCACGCAGAGGAGGTGGGGAGGTATTTATGCCTCCCCCCGGCCATCTTGGCGTCCTCTTTGCGCCGGACACGCCGTCTGCTGGACGTGTCCCGAGCTGTGTGACGATATCGTCGGGTGTCCGGAGCAGATTGCGCGGTGAGTTTGCGCCTCCCCCACCCCCATGTTTGGTCGTCCCCAGGCGGAGGGCCTTACCCAGCCATCGCTGAGTTCCTGGCCCGCCTGGGACGCAGTGGGGTTTGCGTTGCTCCCGGCCCGCACGGTCCAGTCCCTAGCCGGGGCGGTCTCCGCACAGGGCGGGCTGTCCGGCCATGTCTCGTGGCCCTGTACCAGCAGGCCCCGGTGGCGGCGGGCAGGCTCCGGTGGCGGCGGGCTCCGCAGTGTGTGGGCAGCCCTTGCCCGAGGGGGCTCACGGGTTGCTTGGTATCCCCCCACCCCTGCGTGGGGTGTGCTAGCAGCGGTGCTCGGCCATGCGGGCCGTTCGTCGTTCATGCGGTCTCATGGGCGGTCCGTGGGACCTGGGGCCCCCGCCTCCCCCCCACGCGCCCCCTGGCCTTAGCTGGCTTTGCGTTGGGCGGCGGAGGTCCTTGCAGGTTTTCGGGGGTTTTGCCTGCTTGCCCAGGGAGCGGCGCCTCGGACGGCCTGCTTACGGCTTGGCTTCTCTGTCGGAGGGTGGTGTGCCTGCATCCCCCCTCCTCCCTTCCGGCCTTCGGCTGTGCCCCTACCGCACCTCGAGGTGAGCTCATCCGATAGGGCAGCCGACCCTGAGGCTGGAGAGCTAGGTTTGAGTCCTCATACATCGTCCGAGTCTATGCAGTCCTTGGGAGTGGGCACCCTGTGCGCTCCTCGGGCGCTGCGGCGGGGTGGCACAGCCCATACATGTCACGCGGAAAAGTGCCACAGTAGCGTCGGGTGACGGACAGGGGTTTGTAGGCGGCCCGGGTTGGCGTGCGGGCTAAGGCGTTATTGCCTCCCCCTCCCTAGGGCGACATATGGGGCTCCCCCCCCAAGGCTGCGGCGCTACCAAGGGCTGGCGAGGGCGCCAACGGGCGCGTGTCTCTACCCCCGCTTGTGGGCCCTGTGGGCGGGGGTAGGCAGTTTCCGCACAAGTGGATCCCCTGGTGCTCTTCCCCCTCCCCTCAGGGTCAAGGATACACGATGCAGGTTTTGGGGGGTCTCACCAGAGGCGGAGGTTACCCGGCAATGGCGCGCGGCGGCCGGCAACATTATTTCCTCGGCCTTCCGCCCCCTTGTTGTCCCTCGCGCCAGGGGCCCTTGGCTGGGGCCCGCCGGCGGCCTCCTGGCTGCTCTCTCTCGCGCGCTCGCCCTGGGGTGCGCTGGGTCCCCTGGTGGCGGCGCGGCAGTGGGCTGGATGCCCTGCACCCGACGGGGCATGGCGCGGCGGCGCTACTTTTGCAGCGAGCGGGCCCGCATGAGCTCAGTCAGGGGGGTCACTGCGGCACGGTGCCCCACTGTGGGGTTTCCTGGCCCCTCGGTGCTCCCGGCAGTATTGCCGTTTACGTGGTTGTGTGCCGGGTGGCCTCTCCGTCGGAGCCCTCTTCCGGCGTCGGGCTGACTCGGTTCGGCTCTGCGGTGCTTCGGTCTTTTCCCCTGGGGAGCTCTGGGGTTGCCGGTTCGGGCCTGGGCCGCGCCACGCGCCTGGACCGGTCGGAGCACGTGGCCGGGAGGGAGGGGTTGCCCTGACCGTCCCCCCCCCTCCTCAGCCACATGGGCAGCAGGAGCTCCGGGGGTCCTGTCCCAAACTGCGGTGCCTGGCGGGGGGGGTGCATAGTTGTGGGACACCTCGGTGTTCAGCGGGTTTCCGCAGCGAACCTCCCTGGGCTTTCGCCGGCTCCGCGGTATGAGATGAAGGCGCCTTGCTGGAGGGAGCCCTCATCCCAGCATGCGACTTTTCATTGCGGGTTTGCCTAAGTAAGCAACCTTCAGGTTACATCAGCGTTGTAGTAGCGATGTGTATTAGTGAGGACCACGTGTGGGTGGCACAGTGGTGTGAGGGTGAGGACAGCTGGGGGGACCTCCTCTGGGTCATGCTCCTGGTAGTTTCCTACTTGCAGATGGTTAAACTGGGCCGCGTCCCAGCGCCTGCTGGTAATGCGCATCAGACTGCGGTCAGTCGGGCCTTCGATTTGTCACCAATGCCATCAATTAACAACTTCGACGTATTACATAATGATCACCAGCCATGGAGATAAAGTTACATACAATGCATTGTAACGGTTATATTTCAAAACAAATCAATGCTTTCATGTTATGCACAGCGCCTCGGTGAGTCATGTCATCATTAGTGATGTGTGCTTTATATTTGCTGGTATTCAGAGATGCGGAGAATTTGCGGTTAAATAATATTGCAGTTATGCCATCATGCGAGTCACTGAGCCTTAATCAGGCTTATCGTGGTGATAACCTGAAAGTCCCGGTCAGGCCAGTAATCACCGCATTTCACGTAGGAGGCCCCGCGACAAACAACCATAGACAAAGATAACAGTCCTGACTTGCTGTAGGGATGATGTTACTTGCTATATTACATATCTGGATTCAATGAACGTAACAGCCAGATGCTAGTCGTGCGGCACACTATTCTAAGCACCCGTGGCTGCGGGTGGTGCAGGATGGCCTCTGTCGCGGTCTGCTCGTGGCTTGAGGGAGCTTATGGCACGTGGCACAAATGTGTAGTTGTGCGTGCCTCTTGGGGTGCTCCACTGGCCACGGCTGGGAGGTTTGGTGGAGGTTCCACACATTGTTTGCAATGTTGTCCCCTTCCACTGGTGCATGTCACAGGTACTGTTAATCTTGCAGCCCTTGGTGTGTGGGGCAGCAGATGGGGTGGTTACCAGTCGACTAGGAGACCGATGCCCGCATCTGCAAAGAGTGTTTGCACTGGATAGGGCAACTCTGTCCCTCGTAATTCGGTAAATCTGTCTGTGCGTAAGTCCTGGTACAATGTAAGGGGTGCTCATGTAAGGCGCTCCGATACCTTCAGCTTGAGCATGTGCTAGATAGAACTGTGAAGTCACCCAAGAGCACCTTGCACTTTTGAGTAAAAAGTGACTGTTATACAAGCATACATGTGAAGATTTACTAGTGTCACTGAAATGTGGGAGCGAGTTGAGCACAGGTTCAGGACCTGTCTCTTTTCCTCTTTCTGTTATTTGTTACTTCGGATACCTCCCTGCCGGTGGTTTCAGGTTACGAACTGGGTGGCAGCAACCAGACGCAGAGGGAAGCTGGGTTCTTAGTAGGCCATGAGCCAGTGAGGGTGCTGTGACTCCTCAGCCCATGACGCTGCACAGGCCGCTAAACTTTGCGTATGGTGGGCTGCACCTGGAGCAGCGAGTGCGTTGCACAGTTCCATGGACAGCCATGCTTTATTTGCAGTGGGCATGAGGATAGTTGTGCTGAATAGGTGATGTAACAGGCACTCATGTATAGCGTTGCAATACCTTTGCGTGGCTCCATTGTGCTACATTCTATGATTGTGGAGCCAAACCTGAGCCAGGTGGTAGGGGGTAAGGGCCAGATTTGTGGGCCAAACAAATGTGGATGGGATTTGCATGGGCGCAGGTGGCTGTGTGCCCAAGGGGGGACGGGGATCCGTAGGCCCCCACGCTTGATTCAATACTCAGGGCACCAGTGTTTCTTAACTGGTCCGGTGATTCAGGGTGCAGTCTGTGCTTATGTGGTTTATGGGGCGAGGCTCCGAAGTCTGGCGGTGGCAGCACGTGCATCTTTCTGCAATGGTGGCCTGGCTGCTGACCAGGCGATGCCAGGCATAGATGGAGCCTAATGTTTCTGTCCATTTAATATTTTGGACCCCTGGGTGCGGCACGTTGTCTGCTTGGTACTGTATCTCTGGGGAAGGGGTTTGATTCATTAAGCGAATGATGCCACTCTCGCAGAGCAGTGTGGGGCCTGGACAATAGTTTGTGTCCATTCCATCTACCCTTTCTGGCAGGAGCTGACTGCTGCAATCTCGGTCTGAAGTGTCAATTGTTGATTATATTATGGTTTCAAGTGCATGCAATGACAATCGACACTGCGTTCCTTTCAACACTTTACCCTGGATGGTGCTTCAGGTGGTAAATTCAAGCTATTGGTATTCGTAGGTATTTTAGCTGAGTCGAAGGGGGATCGGAGTGGCTTTAAGACACTCCCCCTATCCCCCCTGAACTTGACTAAGTCAGTTTGCCTTACATTTTCAGAGTCTGGTTTAAGGCCATTGTAGATAGGGGGAACCTTTTACCACTTATTTTCAAACATGCAAAGCGCAGTGCCTAGGTGCTAGTGTGCCATGGCCTGCGTGGTGATAGTTGCGGTTTGGACTGTGACTGTCAGGAGGACTGTACTATGTGGCCATTCCAGTGTTGGGAACTGGAACACTGTGGGCACGGCACTGCGTCTGGCAGGGTGCAACCACGTTGCATGGGCTCTGCCTCCCTGCCCTGTCAGGGGTGCACAAGCCTAATCAGAGCCATAATCATTCCGGGCCTTGGCCCGTTGATGCATGCGTCGGTTTGTGCAGCACAGTTCTTGTGTCAGGGCTTTCTAGTGGTTTCGTTTGGCTGCGGCTGGGTTTTACACACGTCTACCTGTTTATTGGCTGGCGCAGCACTTGGTCATCAGTCTGTACCCTTGTACTGGGGATCATCCAGGGAAAGGGGCACATTAGGGCTTAGTCAGCCCAGAATATGTACAAACTGGCACGCGGTGCGTTAGGGTTTGTACCACACAGAGCTGGGGGTGTCTCAGTGGGCACACTCACTGGCCGTGCATTGTGCTTTGACCGGTTTGTTTAATCTTTTCATAAGGAAGAGATATGTGGGGTATCTAATTGCTCACAGCATGGCACATTAAGGTGGGCGCAAACCGGGTTGTTACCCATTAAATGTTTTATAATAAATGCTTTGGGGCACTTACAGCAGTGAGCGAGCTTCCTGAGGACTTGAGGGTTTGTAGCACTCCCTCCCCCAGGCACACAGGGCTTTCAGCAGAATGGCCGCTGTTCAGAGGGGGATTTCTGTGCAGTGCTTGTAGAACGTCATGTACCATTAAGGGCATGTTCTACGAAAGGGCAGACCATTGGAAGCTGTCCAATAAAATCAACGTTTGCGGGTTCTTGTCTATTTCCACTGGCGCATTGTCTAGCTACTGTATTAGGGACGGCCCCAGTGTCAGTGACTATAGTGGTTTTCGGATGTAGTCCCCAGTTACCGCCGGCATTTCTACTGGCCTATCGCTGAACGGACTGTGTGTCCGGGCTTTCCTAGTAGCGAGGGTAGAGTGTGGTGGTGTCCTCACAGCACTGGCGATGGCGTCCTTCATCCAGTGATTGCACCCATGCCGCACTTGGTAGTTGTACGTCACTCTGTGTCTTGCGGACTACATGCAGCGCCCCTATGGGAGACTGGAGAATACTCTCGCCGGGCGACAAGCTTATCCATGGGTTCCAGCTGAGCGACTTTGAGTTTCGCTTAAGTGCCTGCGGGCAGCACTGGTGTTTTGCGGGGCGAGCCCGGGGACCGTCGAGCTGGTTTGACTTGCCCTCTGGGCTGCCGGCCAGGCTCCTTTCAGGTATGGGGCGGCGGTGGCAGGGGTTGAGGGTCCGCAGCCAGTGTGTGTTCGGGCCCTGTCTGGCGTGCCGTCTTCTGACAATGGCGTCGTGAAGAACTTCAGCTCGTGGGCATTGGCAAACTTTGCCATGATGGGGGCTCCGAGATATGTTGCCTTGGGCTTTGGACACAGGCCCCAGTCTTTTGGCGGGGGTCAGCGGATTGACCCTGCACTGACATGAAGCCAAGTTTACTTCGCGGGGCTCTGCTCACACTAGAGGTGGGCCAAGTCCACACCAAGCACAGGATGAGAGTGCGGTGTCAGTCATATATGGCGATTCATGCGAATATGCCAGATGTAGCGAATATGACATCACAGACTTGGCCAGTGATAAGACCACAGTTCATCTTTTGTCCCAAGACAGACAATAGTTATGGACAGGCTCTGTTTTGCTAAGAATAGTTGCTTTGTCTCACTCGAGTGCCGCACATGTCTGTCGCGGTATAACAAGGTCAATTTTGTCTCCAACGCGGGTATTGTGCTCGGCCATTCCTTTGGCAAAGGGCTGCTGGTTTCTCCACCTGGCATGCGCGCAGGTGACCTGTCGGGATAAACTGCTGCTAGTGGTTTTGTTTGGCTACGGCTGAGTTTTACACACGTCGACATGTTTATGGGCTGGCGCAGTACTTGGTCATCAGTCGGTATCCTCGTACTGGGGATTTGCCACGGCTGGGTTGTTGACAAGAGTGTACATGTTTATGGGCTGGCGCAGCACTTGGCCATTCAGTCCGTACCCTCGTACTGGGGAGCATACAAGGAAAAGGGCACATTAGGGCCTAGTCACCCCAGAATGATATGTACAAAATGGCACGTGGTGCGTTAGGGTTTGTACCACTCATAGCTGGGGGTGTCTCAGTGGGCACACGCACTGTCCGTGCATTGTGCTTTGGCCGGTTTGTTTATTCTTTGCATAAGGAAGAGATATGTGGGGTATCTAATTGCTCACAGCATGGCACATTAAGGTGGGCGCAAACCGGTTTGTTACCCATTAAATGTTTTATAATAAATGCGTTGGGGCAACTGCAGCAGTGAAGGATGCTTCCTGAGTGCCTAGGACTTGAGGTTTAGTAGCACTCCCCAGGCCCACAAGGCTTTCAGCAGAATGGCCACAGGCTCTAGCAGGTCAAAGGGGGATTCCTGCGCAGTGCTTGTGGAATGTCACATCCATTAGGGCATGTCACTACTAGAGTGGAAGCTAGGTGGGTAGGGGATCCCGCCCCCTGCCTGCGCTGGCCTTACAGCTGTGTGGAGCCAGCCTCATTTGAGGTGCGCCCAGGTGGAAATTGTGTACTTCGTAATGTTCATGACCAATGCGGTTTGTGGTACCTCCTAGCGGATCCACTGAAGGTGTACTGCAGCTAAACAGTAATCTGGGGATCTGGGATTCCATCACTGTTGAGGGTCTGAAGCAGCCAGGGACGGGCAGTAGGTTCTGTGCATCTGTGATCCGTTGGCAGTTAAGCAAGCGGGGTGCGTTGTGTAAGTTAGCACTGCACAAAAGGGTGAGGTGCCTCCAATAGTGGGCACTAGACATATATTGTTTCAACCAGATTGACACCATTAAGGTGTTCGCCAGGGTTTTAAAGCAAAGTGGGCCTGTGCAAGCATCTGGTCAACGGGGCTAGGTAAGTGCACCCCAGAACCAAGGGTAGGTGACTTGTTCCTGCAGTTAAGCTCACATGCCCCGCCCTGTTAGCTACATTAACCCCGCTGCGTGGGACGCTGTCAGCCAGCATAGTGTGCTACCGTCCCAGGAAAGGGGGAACCAAGGTGCCAAGCACAAAAGGCTACTATGTAATAGAGCATTTGGCCCCTCCAGTGTCCACCACAAAAATGAACGGAGGAGGCAATTTTCCGCCGCTGGGGATGCTCAGGGTGGACAGTGTTCCAATTCTAAGGACTCCTCTTCCCCACGGACTGCCCGAGGAGGTGAGGGCAGTGGGATTTGCAATGTTACCGGTATTTTCTCGCCCATACAGGGGCAGAAGGGTACATTGCAGGATTCAGCATAAACAGATTGGGGGCGGACCTATAGACAATGTGCACCGGTAACCTCAAGAGCGAGTTGTAAGATCAAAATCTCGCAGCGGCAAGTCAGCCAAGTGACATGCGTCAGTTGGTTAGGCCTGAGTGTGTGCCGTGGCTCCAATAGCTGCATGAAAGATAGGTTTGGGGCACAATCACTGACAATTCAAGAGCACACACGGCACCCGGTCCAGTAGATGAAGGCCATATGCTCAGGTGCGGCTTGATCTTGTGGAGGGCTATGATTCCTGGAATAACAAAGTGCTAGGTCATTAGCTGGTTGAGCATCTAGGGTCACAGCTGGTTAGCAGGCATGTGTGTATCCGTGATCGAGCTTTAGTTAAAGCAAGCCTGGCAGGTGGCGTAAGTTGTCACTGCAGCGGTTGCTGTGACTGCAATAGTGTGCGCAAGGCGGATAGCCATGCTCGCCATGGTTTATTAACACAGAGGTCGGTGCACATGTCTGGGCACCCTCAACAAAGTAGGTGCACTCTGCTCCCTGGGCAGGTTACGGGTTGCTTCAGTTAAGCACAGCCAGAGTATTTAGCCTGGTAGTGGAAGCGGTCTTCAAGCATGTGTGCTGCTGTTCCATATATTGGGGAAACAGGTGTTAGGGAGCACGAACTGCTAGAAGGCCTGCAACTTCAGGTTGCAGGAGGTGGGAGCCACATCAGCTTGTAGGGTAATACAGCGATGTTTAAGAGTAGAGCTCCCTCCTGGGAGGCCATCAGATTCTTGCAGCGCATGCGAGGCACTGGTACATTCCCAGAGAAGGATAACCCGCTCCATGCGCTAGGGTGCAGAACAGGGGCTTTGACTTCATCAGGCATGAGCTATGCCGGGCGAACACCAAAGGTTAATTTGACAGTGTTGGGGTGCATTTGGCACAGGTGGGCTTGGATCTGTTCCTACTGGACAGGAATGAGGCCCGGGAAATTGTCAGGTTGCTGTGAGAAAAGGAGCTGTTTTGGTGGGGGCTCTTTAGGCGACGGGGGCCGCCTCCAGAGCTGTGGAGGAGTTACAGGGCGATCTGGAAGCAAATGGGTACAGAAGAGTACCTCTGCAAGAGCACAATAGGGGTGCCAGAGCCAAATCCCAGGAGCCTCATGGGAGGGTCCTGGAACAATTACGTCGGCACCCCGTTAGTCCTTCGGGCGGTTGTGGGCCTGAACAACCGGGGGCTTGCCTTGCTACGCTCCGCCCTGAAAGGGGCGTGAGTAATAGGGACCAATGTGTCACGTGATCCAGTAAGGGGATCACCCCCATAAGGGTAGCGCTGATTGGTTACTCCACAGTGCTTGGCTCATCAGGCGGGCAGGGCAGCATAGGTTGGTACAGCTGCCTGCCCTTGGATCGCCCGTAAGATAACCCACCATATTGCATACTTTTGTATGGAATAAACCTGCAGCACTAATTTTCCCAAACAAAAGTTGTGTTGTGTATTTATTTATGCATGCATACTCTGTTGTGGTGTGGGTGGGGTGTGTTGCCAATAATGGGACTATGCGGCTGCCCGCGGCCCCGCAGGGGGCCACCCTAAACGGGCGGCCCCTTTAGTGCCATTTGGGCACTTCCCCACCCCCCAATGATGTGCGGGACTCAAGGAGGAGTCCCCCTACCAGACGCGTCACTTCCGGCACGCAGAGGAGGTGGGGAGGTATTTATGCCTCCCCCGGCCATCTTGGCGTCCTCTTTGCGCCGGACACGCCGTCTCCCACCCTACCGCTTACCCGGCGTGGGGTTGGCAGGCGAAATACATAGAACGTTGTAATGTTTTCTTTCTCGTTGCAGGAGGAGTTACAGGGCGATCTGGAAGCAAATGGGTACAGAAGAGTACCTCTGCAAGAGCACAATAGGGGTGCCAGAGCCAAATCCCAGGAGCCTCATGGGAGGGTCCTGGAACAATTACGTCGGCGCCCCGTTAGTCCTTCGGGCGGTTGTGGGCCTGAACAACCGGGGGCTTGCCTTGCTACGCTCCGCCCTGAAAGGGGCGTGAGTAATAGGGACCAATGTGTCACGTGATCCAGTAAGGGGATCACCCCCATAAGGGTAGCGCTGATTGGTTACTCCACAGTGCTTGGCTCATCAGGCGGGCAGGGCAGCATAGGTTGGTACAGCTGCCTGCCCTTGGATCGCCCGTAAGATAACCCACCATATTGCATACTTTTGTATGGAATAAACCTGCAGCACTAATTTTCCCAAACAAAAGTTGTGTTGTGTATTTATTTATGCATGCATACTCTGTTGTGGTGTGGGTGGGGTGTGTTGCCAATAATGGGACTAAGCTGCTGCCCCTTCTCCAGCGGTGAAGCTCAGCCCCGGAGCATGGCGGGAGCTCTTCGTGGCACCAACCCTGCCATTTACCTTTGTGAATGAGGCCCATTATGCTTGGGTTCCAGGCAAGATTGCGAAAATATAGAAGGACAATGTCAAAAAAATGTATTAGGGCAGATGAACTGAATGAAAGTATTAGGACTTCCAAAATGTGATGTAAGTGTAATCGTGCAGGCGGTTTGAGAAGAAACTAATCTGAAGTCTTCAAATTTTAAAGCTATTACTGTAAGCTTGTGCTTATGGTTTAAACAGATTATTACTCCAAGGTAAAATATATCAGCATATTGTGCCAAGGTAATTTGTAGCAGAACTATATTGGGGAGAACAATTATCTAGAATAGCCACTAAATTGAATATTATGAACTTTAAAGTGGCGAATTCACCCCTTCTAGCAAAACACAGTTTAAATGAAACTGCTATTAGTCTAGGAATAGTGAGTTTAGGTACTTGGAAATTAAGAAGTCTTCCCTGGATTTGTATGAGCCATGGAAAGATAACTCAGTATATCCTTATTTAACAGAGTCCCCAACCTGCAAATATGTATGAACTTTTTGAAATTTCGAAGAGGTTTTAATATTTTATATGCATGCTTCAGTAAGGTACTCAATTTAGAAAATAAGGATGGGCAATGTACCTGTGGTATAAGTAGACATCATTTTAACATCCATATTGTGTTTGATTGTATACATTTTATTCCCAAGAGGCGATCAATTTTAAAACCTGAAATATGGTATAATATCAAGAAGTGCTAAAATTCGATTGATTTATAATGTGCACTTTTTAGCTGTAGCTTGTGCATTGGGAAGGTTTTTAAAGGCAGTCACTGGATAGTTGCCCTTGCATGTATTTCATTCATGTTTTATGTGGTTTTATTGATGAAGGTATTCTGATAATTAATAGACAATGGTCTTAATACATTTATTTATTTGTTTGTTATTAAGGAAATGTTACATCTCTGGTGGCAAGGGGGAATTCATTTAGTTGTTTTGTTTAAATCTGTTTATTGCATTTTCTTTGTACAATTCAGTTATACAAGCACCAATGAATTATAATGTTACAGTAACAGCAGTTGCATCGCTATATTGTGAGTTAGATTACCATGTTATTGCTAGATCTAGGATGTGTAGTATAGTAATGTACATCAAGAGCTGGAGAATAGGTAGGCACATCCAGTTGTCAGGAATACTACGAAGGTGCATCTAGAGAACACAATGCAATTACAGGTGAGCACTGGGCACAAGAAATGACAAATTGCAATGGCAGAATTAAACAGTGCATTTCCATAAGTAACGATAATGGTAACAATCATAATAACAATGAACGTTCAGGCCACAAACAACATATCCCCTCTCCATGCAGTCAGTTACAGTCAGGGCATGCAATCAAGAACACAACAGTAAAAAGATGTGGCAATGGTCTCCATTGCTTAGACGGATCCAGGAATTGAAAGTATTGTAGTTGAACTTGTTGCAGTGGGGGTTTTTGTCTCAAGGAGGGGCGTGAACCACTCCTTCTCCACCACCACCCCACCATCCCTCGGTGACGTGTTCAATGAGGTGGAGGGACCTTGTGAGTCAGCATGCATGTCAGCCATAATAGTATCCCAGCTATTGGCTGTGGGATATTTGCAGAGCCCCATTGTCTTCTCTGTGTAGGGCAACACTCTTCACCTGGGCCCAGGCAGTGAGCGATCATACCCACGGATGGGGGATTCATTAATTCTCATATTCAGAATCATCACTTGCTGACTCCATAGGTAGACGCCTATGCACAGCTGAGTTGTGTAGCCTTGAACATGTGGCAATACTCTTACATCACATTGTAGGGTAATACTCCAGGGCACCCCCACTTTAATGCAGACATTGAAGTCAGCCTTTATGCAGGAGGAAGGTTCTTCCTACAATGCTCTTTGTTCCTCTGTTGTTCCTCTGTGGGCATCATTCTATCTCCTTACTCTAGGTTGTAAAGTCATAATCCAAGGCCTTAAACAGTATGCACTGTCATTTAAAAAATGAACACAACTGATTTAGTGTTTCTAATGTGATCAATTTTTTAAATTAAGCAGTCATGTTAATGTTATCAATTTTTATCTCTAAGCAGTCATGTTAATCAAAAACAGCCTCTTTGAACCCTCCTCTGCATAGCCGCTCAAAAAGTTCACATTGTCAAAAGGAGTCATGAGTGCTCCCAGGGTATCTTGCAACAAGATTGGTAATCAGAGATTTTGCATAACATACTATTTGTATGTTTGTTTAAAGAATGTTGGCTTTTACGGTAACGATGCACATACTATATCTCAGAGGGTGGCACTTAAAATATGAGTACCATCTACACAACCATAGGAAAATATGCTACTGCATAAAATTGAATGTTGGCACTTTCTATCTCTGCAAATGTGCTAGGGAAAGAAATGTCGGTATTAATTTTAGAGAGCATTGCCGTAGAAAATTGTGAAAAACTCTACATAAGTCACTTTGAGAAATGCTACCTGGAACTACCACAGTGCATTGGTAGCTACCTGAAGCTAGCAGATGTAAACTACATAGTACCTAAAAATGTGTAGGTATTGCTACCCTGCGCAGGGTAAGCATACTTAATATGGGGCCTAATTCATTAATCAAAAATGAACCTCTTTGGTAAACCTGTTTTTGCACACACTTCCTCATCAGTTTGGTCAAATGAAGTCACCCTCTGCTGGAATTTAATTTCTCTCCTCCTCCTCCTATGTTGATTTCCCAGAACTCACAAACTCACTACAGCATAGAGTTAAACCACTGAAAGATTACAAAGCATTTTGAGCCCCATTTTATACTTTGCACCTAGTTACCACCTGTTTCAAATACAATATTTTGCACATGCAAAACATAGTGCTTTAACACATTTCTTAGCTGCAAATGTTTTGTAAATCAAAATAGAGACTCTCTATTTGGAAATCGATTTTAGTGATTCTGTTATTTCTTTTTTATATTCAATACATTTTTATTAAGTTTTACAACCAGAGATAGACAGTGGCAAAAGAAATAAATATACAGTGGGAAAGGCGGGTTACATTGAGGGGGAGAGGGAAAGGCTGTGCATAAGATGAATCAATGTACAATTATGCAGTTGATATAGATCATTCCTTCGCGTATAAATAAATACAGAAACAGTTAGGCATAAATATTACAGTGAATTCGTAGAAGGACTTTACAATATCAAATAAGTGGTACATCAGCGATATTCATACATTTAAAACATTTTTGTGCAAATGAACAAAAGATGCAGTCTGATTAATATACCTTGGCTTCTGCAACACATTGATGTGCACAGGTGTGAATAAAAGGAATTTGTCTCACATGAATGAGGGAAGATGGTGGCGAGGGTGGCCTTGGGGACTGGTGTAATGTTGGCGGAAGTGTATTTTATCAGTCGTGAAAGGAGCTTGCTGAAGGAGAGGTGATTTTCTTAGAGGAGAGATCATGGAGGCTTGTGGATAAAGGCACTTGTGTCTAGCGCGTTCCATATTGAACAACGCGAGGATCTCCACGGGGATAATTGAAGAGCAATGTTATTGGCACCTCTGAGAAAAGTTAACCACTCTTGCCACATAGAGAAAGAGGCCGCTTTAAAGTTTTTCCAGTTGTTTAGTATTAGCTTGCAGGCTAGAGTGAGCATTAGGTCTAGTAAAAAACGGTTGTTGTCTTTCTTGAGTTGGGGATCCAGAGGACCCAGAATAATGTATGAGAACTCTTTTGTGGGAAGAATATTTAGGGTATTTCTAATGCAGTCTAAAACTTTATTCCAAAAGTCTTGGAGGAGGGGGCACTCGAATAGCATGTGTGCTAGGGAGCCCTCTTGCTTGTAGCAGCACCAGCAGTTGGGATCTTTTTTGAGTCCAACTTTAAATAGTCTGGCGGGAGTCCAATATATCCTATTTATTATCATATATTTAGTTTGTGATAAAATAGGTGAGATTTTATGAGAGAAAGGGGATTTGTTGATGGCGATCCAGTTAAAAGCAATGTCTTTCTTGTTAGATTCAGCTTCCCATTTACGCTGGTTACGAGCTAGGGTTTTATTTTGGTTCGGTAGGAGAGTTTTGTATATGCTAGAGACCAGGTGCCCTACTTTGAGTAGGTGGCCCAGAAGAGTAGTGATAGAAGGGTTGGCACCCAAGAGATTCTTTTTGGCAAGTCTTACTCTAAGCTGCAGGAATTTATAGAAATCTAGATTTACGAGATTGAACCGATTTTGCAAAGATGAGAATGGTAGAGGAGAAGTACCTTCGAAGATTTCTTGCACTAGGTTAATGCCTTTACATGACCTGTCCGACCAGAAAAATGAGGAACCGTCAATTTTGAGTGTGGGATTATACCATAGAGAGGCTAGGTAAGAATGTTGTATCTTGACCTCCAGACGTGAGTCAAGGATCAGGAGGGCTCTTTTGGTGTTCTGTATAATGTTTCTAGAGTGCGGTAGATGAGTTGTGTCCATCGTGGTTAATGCGGCGAGAGGGATGTTCTGTATGAGGGACTTTTCTATCGCCACCCAGGGGGGTTCATAAGATGGGTTATCAATGAACCAATTTGCACCCTGCTTGCATAGAAAGGCCATTGGATAATTTCTGAAGATGGGTGGGGAGAGGCCCCATTTGTGCTTGGCTAGCTTGAGTTTTTTCATAGAGATGCTGGGCTTTTTGCCCTGCCATAGCAATTTACTAAGGGTCTTGTCAATCTTTTTAAAAAATTCTTCTGTTAGGATCATGGGCAGCATGCTAATAAGAAAGTTGATAAGAGGAGTGATCATCATCTTTAGAATCTCGGCCCTGCCCCACCATGATAAAAATGTAGGAGACCAGTTGTCTAGAAGGGAGTCTATTATTTTGGACAGTATTTTTTCGTTAGTATGTAAGGTACTGATTAGTTCATTTGTGAACTCGAGACCCAGATATTTGATAGAGTCCTGTTGCCAGGTGAGGCCTGACGTGCCTAGAATACTTTTATCACCACAACGGCTGAGGAGTTTTACCTAGGATTTGTCCTTATTAAGGGAGTATCCAGATACTTCTGAAAACTGGTATATGTTATTCATCAGTGCTGGAATGGCAGTGGAGGCATCGTCAGTGACAATTAGGACGTTGTCTGTGTATGCAGCAAGTTTGACGGTTGTATTACCAAAGGAGACACCGGCAATGTCTTTGCTTTCCCTGATATGTTGGAGGAAGGGCTCCAATGCTAAGAGAAAAAGGGGGGGCGAGAGAGGACATCCCTGCCTTGTCCCTTGGTTCAGGTTAAATGCAAAGGAAACTATGCCTCCAGCTCTGACTTTGGCAGTTGGTTTGTGGTAGAGAGCCATTATCATTTTGATCAGGTTATCGCCTAGATTAAACTTCTCCAGAACAGTCTTTAGGTATCTCCAATCAACCTTATCAAAGGCTTTTTCTGCATCCAATGTGATGGCTACCGTGGGTGAGTCAAGGAATCTAGCCTTTTCCATGGTATGACATAACAGACGTGTGTTGTCACTGGAGAGCCTGTATTTTAAAAATCCCACCTGAGATGGGTGTATTAGTTTAGAGATGTGTTGTTGAACCCTATTGGAGAGAATTGCTGCATAGATCTTGCAATTAGATTTATTAATGATATCGGACTGTAGTTTTTAGGTAAGAGGGGGTCTTTACCTTCCTTGGGCAAGACGGTTATGATTGCTTCCGCTGGTGTGCCAGTAACCTGACCAGTTTCTGAGAAGTGATCAAAGAGCTTCAAAAGTGGCAGTTCCGCAAAAGCTGCACCGATGCGCAGGGTAGATATGCTGTAGCCTCGGGCTCCTGGGAGGGACGGGTCATTAATGTGGTTTCTGTGTATGCCCCCCCTGGACTACAGCGTCTGACGCTACGTGACGTGGGTGCCCTGCTATTGGAACTGCCGCTGGGGGTGTTAGTGCTGGGGGGTGATTTTAACCTCACAATGAATGGGTCCCTGGACCGTCTCCCGCCCCGGGAGGACCAGCCGAGAGGCTCATCTTTGTCTGCATTCGCTAACGCTCTGGGGGTAGTGGACATTTGGAGATGGTTCAATCCACTGCACACACGCTTCACATTTCAGTCAGGGGCACATGGTAGTCAATCTAGGATTGATTACATATTCACACATGCCCAGGACGTCCATCTGTTTACTGGGTCCGGCTGCCTAGCCCGTGGGATCTCCGACCACTCCCCCGTCTTGGCATCCTTGGGCATTCCGCGAACGGGGTACCCGGGCTCCATCACCATACAGCCATGGGCGTTAAAAATTCCAGATATTAAAGAGGCTCTCCGTAAGGAAACAGAGTATTATTTTGCTGAAAACGTGGGTTCTGTTGACTCGGCAGTGACACTGTGGGGTGCTTTCGGGGCAGTTATTCAGGGCAGGGCACTGTCATTTATGGTGGGCCACAGGGCCGAGCGTTCGAAGAGGGTAATCGAGCTAGAGATGGACATATCAGATCTGGAGGAGGAGGTTGCGCAGGACCCCAACCCCACAACTCAACATAGCCTTACAATCAAGAGACAAGATTATGGCCAGCTTCTCTTGGAGGACGCCACGATGCGTGCTCTGTCCTCCCGCCATAGGATCTATGAGCAGGGTGAACGCACAGGCAAGCTTCTGGCGTGGCTGGAACGCAGGGAGCAGGCTGCTAGATGGGTACACGCGATAGCCAATTCAGAGGGTACGCTTCTCACCGATCCTCAACTGATAGCTGACACTTTCGCGATTCATTATGAGGAGGTTTATACCAGCTCCCAAGCATCTCAGGCCCCGATGTTGGCTGATCTCCTAGCCACTATTGCTGTGACGACCATTTCCCCTGAGGACCGAGAGGCCCTTGAGGCGGATATCACGGGGACGGAGATTCAAACGGCTATACACGATGTCCGTTCTGGCAGGGCGATGGGCCCCAACGGGCTTCCCATCGAGCTTTTTAAACCCATGACGACATTGCTGGCTCCTCATCTGTTGAACTTATATACTGAGTGCTTTGAGATAGGTCAACTTTCAGCAGAGATACGTACGGCGGCTATTGTAGTCATCCATAAACCGGATAAGCCGGTTGAAGATTGTAAATCATACCGCCCCATTTCTCTCTTGACGGTCGAGGCCAAGATCCTGGCCAAACTCCTGGCCAATCGACTCCTCCCCTATATCACTGACCTGGTCCACCTGGACCAGTCAGGATTTATGCCAGGGAGGAACACGACCCGGAATTTGCGAAGGGTGCACGGGGTCCTCGGTAGGATTAACACCATCGAGGAAGACGCGATCCTTCTCTCACTGGACGCCTCTACGGCATTTGATACCATAGAATGGGACTTTCTCTTTGCAGTTATGGCACGCATGGGGTTTGGACCGAAACTGATACGTTGGATCAGGTTATTATATACACAGCCCACCGCACATGTCGTCGTTAATAACCATCGCTCTGCCACTTTCACACTCCTCCGGGGCACGAGACAGGGTTGTCCCTTGTCTCCGTTGCTCTTTGCCCTAGTTTTGAAACCTCTGGCTGTATGGGTCCGGGGGGATCCAGGGATACGGGGGCTTAATTGGACGGCGCACCATGAGGACCGCATCTCGCTTTACGCGGATGACATCCTCTTATATTTGGCTTCCCCAGCGCGATCACTGCGACGGATACTTCATATCTTCCATATCTTTGGTGCCCACTCTGGATACCGTATAAACTGGTCCAAGTCCCAGATGTATGCGCTACGGGGTGCTCCCCCAGCTAGTCCCCGGGGTACGAGATATCGGTGGCTTCCCGCGGTTTTCGTTATTTAGGCATTTTTGTCACCGCAGACGTTGATCTCTTCTTTGAACGAAACCTACTCGGACCTCTTCAACGTTTCAAATCTGATGCCCTGCATTGGCGATCTCTCCCTCTCACTCTCCTAGGGCGAGCGTCCCTGTTCAAGATGCTCGCACTTCTGCGTTTTCTGTATGTATTACAGAATACCCCCAACCCGGTCCCAGATTCTTATTTTTCCCAGATTGATGGTGCACTACGTGGTTTATTGTGGGAAGACCGTACGCCGCGGATAGCATGAATAAACTCACCATGGGATGGTATGATGGGGGCATTGGGTTGCCAGATTTGAGACTTTATTATCAGGCGTCTCAGCTGACTGCTATCAATAGATGGGTGTTTGGCCCCCACGATGAACCCAATTTTAGAACAGATCATTGGCTCATGGGAAGGGGCGGTTACAACAGAGCACTCTATACTAATCCCCGTAAACTCAATTTAACCGGCCCAACGGCTCGCACAGTCGAGACTTGGCACTCCGTTACTAGAAAGCTGGGCTGGCATAAGCGTCTGACAAAGGCGACACCACTGTGGGAACCTGACATCTTGGGCCAACTCAGTAAATGCCCAGGGTTCAACAAATTGGACATTATTGGGATATCTAAGATTGGGGATATGTGGGTGAAAGGGAAACTGGCCACGTTTGCAGAGCTTCAGGCAAAATACCAGCTGGCTCAAACCGAGACCTACAGATATTTACAGATTAGTCATGCTATATCGTCTGCTCTGCCGAGAGACGTCCCACTCCCTGACTCCTCCCCTCTGGAGGACCGGTTGTTATTGGATCCCATGGATTACAAGGCCATCTCACTCACCTACAAGAAGCTGGTCTATAACCGTACAGATCCGATGCAAAAGTTGAGGATGGGCTGGGAGAAAGACCTGGGTATGATAGAGGAGGATGATTGGCGAGACGCACAGGCCTCCCCTCGTGAGGTGGCCATCCCAATGCGCATGCGACTCCTGCAACTCAAGATCCTTCACCGGGTCTACTTTGACGCTAAACTCCTGTTCAAAATAGGTAGGCGCCCGATCCGCTTTGTCTCCGCCACTGTGATCAAGTGGGTACCTTCATTCACATATTATGGGAATGCCCACACATCCAGGATTATTGGGTAAGGATTGCCCGTCAACTTGAGAGGGCATGTGACAAGTCCCTGCAGTTATCTCCACACCTCTGCCTCCTCAATATTTGGGGGGCGACTGATCTTTCTCAGGCTGAGCAGGTTTGGGCTTCGATGGGATTCGCCATCGCGAAGCGCAACATTGCACAAAAATGGGGGGTGGAGGCGGTCCCGCTCCAGGGTGCCTGGGTGAGGGATATGGATACCGCGATGATTGCCGAAAAGTCAGTGTTTAAGGGACGCGGATGCCCCAAGAAATGGGATCATAAATTTGGAAAATGGAATAAATACAGAGGGGATATCTGTATCTCCCCTATGGTGGAGCTGCAGAAAGAAAGGCGTGAACGGATGGACCAGCTGATGGCAGAAGTGGAGGCTTCTCCTCCTCAGGATTAACACTGAGGCGACCTCCCGACCTCCGTCCTCTTCTGTACCATGATCTGTACTTCTGTGGATAGTGCTGTATTTAATGATCAACTGGGCTCTGTATACCCTCAGCGATTTGTAATGATCCTTGCTTATTTCATATGGGGTTGTAAAATGGAATGGTGTGCTCTGGAAAGGAAATATTCTATGTTATATTATGTGACATGTACCGGTACCTGGTTGTTGTGGAAAATTAATAAAAAGTTTAATAAAAAAAAAAAAAAGTGGTGGCAGTAGGGACGGAGAGAAGGTTTTAAAGAATTTAGCATTGAACCCGTCGGGTCCTGGAGCTTTACCAGTTTTCAATTTATTGATCGCCATTAATACTTCATTTTCTGTTATTGTGGGGGGTGAGACTCTCCAGAAGCCCACCAGTTCAGGGGTTCACCCTTCTGCGTACTCAAGTCCTTGGACTAACAAATAGAGATTGGCACGGAAGCTGTAATATCAAAGAAATAGTTTATTAAACCTCATGAGTGGAACTACATCTATACAAAACCCTCAGGTAATGTATGAGGTAGTACAAGGAGTACAGAGACCAGGGGTCTTATATACTGTAGCAAGTGCAGTGTAAGCATGGAGGTTCAAAAAGGGGCAGTACAAGTGTACACACAAATAGTCAGTTACATACAAGGATACATCAGAATTGCTTAGTCAACAGAATGGGAGGAGTTACAGAACTGCTGACATCAGTAAAAATAGCCTGACAGTTACATCTGTAACAGGTGCATTCCAGTAACTAAGGCCTCTCTGAGCATGCGCAGTGCTCAGGCTCAATACTGAAGGAGTTAATTATAGTTCCTGACTCAAGTGAAAAACAAGAGCAGGCAACAGTGTAGAGGGAGAAAGCACATGGCGAGCACATGGCTAACTAAAATGGCTGCCAAGAACAAAATGGCTTCAGCTCATGCTAACAGCGATTTCTGCTAATTTCCACAGACGACCCTTTTAGCATTAGCTGAAGACATCTATGATCTAGAAGGAACAAAAACATCTTGCACATCTATTTTCATCATATCGCTAATCTTTTGATCTAATACATATTTGACATTCATATTCTTAATGTTACGTTTGGTAGGCATACAAGCAGTGATACAAAGGGAGCAAAGCATTGGACCACATTGTATACATAAGCAACATAACAGTAAGATCGCAAAGAATATACATAGTATTGTCAACAGTTTCCAGCCCCAGGTAACAAATAGTGTCCATAGCCAACCGGATAAAGTCCATGTTCCGGTATCAGGGTGAATTTCAGCAGCGATTTTATGCAGTTTAGAGATTGCATCAAAAACTGAAGGGGCGTAATCAGGGATGTAAACACAACAACTGCTCCCGATGATGTGGCATGCACCACCACGGTCAGCCAACACGACGTCGAGGACCATTCGGTTTTGGAGCGCTACAATCCTCACAATTTGTAGTACTTCTGTGATGTTCCCAAGTGCCATAGCTGTCTGATTGGTTACAGCCTCTACAACACGTGTCAAACGTCTGATTTTCCGGCTGTTTAAGGCAGCACCAACAAAGAAGAACAGTCCCAAATTAAAGTCCACATACTGCTGAAGTGCAGTAACAGTCTGATCTACCTCATCATGATTTGTTGTCCTCTTAAATCTGTTTTTGGAAACGTCATTAAACAGTCTTTAGTCTTTGTGGTATGATGCAGGTGCCAAAAACACAGGTGGTAACAAAAAGGACACAAAACAAGTACCGGACCAGCCAATGGGTAAATTGTAATATCCCTTATTTCCACATATAAAGTAGGTATTATGCGATGACTTAAAACTGCTGTTATTTACTCCGGTAATATTTAAAACCAGAGTACAGTCGCCTTTTCCCATGGGAATACTACCAACACTGTTCTCACACAGGTCTGCTCGAGCTCTAGTAACAGCTATAACAAAAGGTCCATTACCCTTAGCAGTTCGAGTATTTGGGAAAACAAAGTGTGTAGAGGAATTTCCTCGGCGATACTCCTCCATTTCCCATACAGTTCCTTTGGCCTGTGGATCTCCTTCCTCATCAGGGTAACAGCCTTTGTTTAGCTGAAAGTTCAGTCTTCCTACATCATAGTGATGTTAGCAACATGAGTAGCCCATAGCAGAGCAAACCAGGCTCTGCAGGAGCCGTTGTGTGAAAATGGCAGAGGAATAAAAGGCGTTCCTCCCTTCTTCTGATGAGCTGGCATCAGTTGGTAATGTTCGTAGCATTATGAGTGTGGTGCAACATTTGAATGAACGTGTTGTTAAGATAAGACTGTCTATGCTTCTGCTCATGATAAGGGAGAGTGAAGTAGTAGTGCTCAATGGGGACAGGAGTAGTAGCAGTCAGTGTTCATCGGGCAGGAGCCATTTCCTCTACAACCCAAGTTATTACTGCCATAATGATCACAGTGACAGTAAACCCAACAATGCACATAGTCTCTTTGTTGCAGATTCTCGCAGCAGTCGATGTCTTTTCCATAGGCATGTTTATCTTGATGTTGAAATAACAAAGCAGATGGAGCTCTAAAGTCCTGGGCAGCCGTTGGTTTCTTCACTGAGAGTTAAGACGGGTGTCACTAAGCAAAAGATCCCCCCTCTTCGGCTCAGCCTTTCACTAACCCAGGACGGTTGCTCAACCAGTCTTTTTCAGCAATGCAGTTTCTCTCCGGGGCCGCAGTTGATATCGAGATGCACCAGGAATCGTGTGGTCCGGGAAGACTTCCTCAGGTTCTTCAGGTGATATGGCTTGGCCTCTTTCTATGTCCAGGATGTCTCGATGGTCGGTAAGTGCAGCAGGTTCCACCAGGGCAGACGGCACCTTCTTACAGTGTGTGGAGTGAATCCAATTTTTTCGATTGGTCACTCGGACTGCAGTTCTGGTCGCCAGGAGCACCTGCTCAGAGCCGCGCCACCTCGGTTCCAGGCTATTCGACCTCTGGAAGATTTTGACCATCACCTGGTCACTGGGCCGGAGATCATGGCCATCACCTTGCGACCTCTCAGGAAGAGCTTCTCGAACCTGTTGATGAATAGAAAGCAAGCTGTCAGTCAACTGTGACAGGTAGTCATTCATCAAGACACAAGGTACATCATGTATGGGACGTGGCTTAGGAATCCCCCAAATATTCATGGGCCTTCCAAATACCACCTCATACGGTGTAAGGCCAGATCGTGTATGTGGCACCGATCTAATGAAATGAAATTAAATGAAATTTGTACTTGTAAAGCGCACCCATACCCCCAAAGGGGTGTCTAGGCGCTGTACGCATACCGCTGTGGAACCCTTCCTGGCTTTTCCCTGTGAAATGTCCACTCCTGGGCACCCCGAGGGTGAAGCCAGGCATCCCAGCGCTGTTGGGGCCGTTGTGGAGATTAAGCAAGCTATTGCCCAGAGTTGCAGAGTGGGACCCATGATTAGAATAGGCACCGAGGCGAGAATTATCAGGTCCGAGGAAATTGAGCCCAAGACCCGCCGAGGCAGGAATTGAACCCTGGTCCCGGGCCAGATCTCTGCATCAGGGTCTGCCGCTCTAACCATTGAGCCACACTTCTCCACACTATTGGAAAGCAGAGCAAGGGGTAGCGCATCAGGCCATTCAGAGATGTGGAAGCCTGTATTTTAGCCAACTTAAGCTTGAGGGTGGAATTGTACCGTTCCACTAACCCTGCTGATTGTGGGTGGGCAATTTATATATACCCAAACAAATCCAAGATTTTGGCCAAACAAACAAGAAGTGTCGCATCAAACGACCTTACCAAACAAAAATCTCCAGCCTCCAACTGCCAAGCTCTGAATCGACCTAATGGTCTCTGCAAGACGAACGCCAAAGGGATCTCAGTCGGGGACCGGCACCACCTGGAGGGTCAAATCGGGAAAATCGGAAAAGTACTTCGGCCTGCTAAGACACGGGTCTCCTCATGCAGTGTACATCCTTAGCAAGATTCCAAACCTCCGTCGAGACCACTCCGTCGGGCATCCGAGTCGCCGATGAGCCCCACGTGACGGGTGCCAATTTGTGGGGGGTGAGACTCTCCAGAAGCCCACCAGTACAGGGGTTCGCCCTTCTGCGTACTCAAGTCCTTGGACTAACAAATAGAGATTGGCACGGAAGCTGTAATATCAAAGAAATAGTTTGAGTGGAACTACATCTATACAAAACCCTCAGGCAATGTATGAGGTAGTACAAGGAGTACAGAGACCAGGGGTCTTATATACTGTAGCAAGTGCAGTGTAAGCATGGAGGTTCAAAAAGGGGCAGTACAAGTGTACACACAAATAGTCAGTTACATACAAGGATACATCAGAATTGCTTAGTCAACAGAATGGGAGGAGTTACAGAACTGCTGACATCAGTAAAAATAGCCTGACAGTTACATCTGTAACAGGTGCATTCCAGCAACTAAGGCCTCTCTGAGCATGCGCAGTGCTCAGGCTCAATACTGAAGGAGTTAATTATAGTTCCTGACTCAAGTGAAATACAAGAGCAGGCAACAGTGAAGAGGGAGAAAGCACATGGCGAGCACATGGCTAACTAAAATGGCTGCCAAGAACAAAATGGCTTCAGCTCATGCTAACAGCGATTTCTGCTAATTTCCACATTATCAGATCATTTATTGAGGCTTTTTCTGTATCTGTAAGGCTAGGGAGAGTGATACTACTTAGATAGTTACGACATTTTAAGTGATTTACATTAGGATTTTCCTCGTATAAGTTTTTATAGAAATCCTTGAAGATGTCAGCTATCTTTTGAGGATTAGTGTTGATGTTCCCTTCCTTGTCCTTAATAGCGTTAATGGCATATTTCTGTATTTTAAATTTTAGGTAGGATGCAAGGGATTTACCTGCCTTGTTTGATTCACGTAATTTGATGCTTCTTTGTTTATTGACCCATATCCCCACCCTAATACTGATGATTTTATTATATTCATATTTCTTGTTAAGGATTTTGTTAAGCGTATCATCGTCTTTATTAATGATATGCATTTTTTCTAAGTCAGCTATTTCTTTCTCTAATTTAATTAAGTTAGAGTTAGCTACTTTGTTCGTTTTTGATCTGATCCTAATTACTTCCCCTCTTACGGTTGCTTTTAGGGCCTCCCATCTTTGCAGATCAGATGTCACACCAGCCTTGTTTTCATCAAGAAAGTTATGAATCGTATCTTTAAATGCCTGGAGGTTACCTTGTTCAGTTAGTATCTCGTCATTGAAGCGCCAGCTCATTTGTTTTTTATGTGGTGTGGGGTCAGAGATGGATAGGTGTAATACACGAGTGGTCTGAGATCACTCTAGGTTCAATTGTTGTTTGGTCTACATTACAAAGTGTATTGTTGGAGACCAAGATATAATCTATCTGTGAATACGACTTGTGGGGAAAAGAGTAAAATGTAAAATCCCTTTCTGTCGGGTTCTGGATTCTCCAGGTGTCTACTAAGTTGAATTTCGAACAAGTTTTCTTCAGGGCTTTATGTGACTTATTTGGATGGAATGAGAATCTCGAGTTTTTGTCTAAATGTGGGTCAAGAGGTAAGTTGAAGTCACCCGCTAGAATAATGGTAGCTATATCAGGGATTTTTCCTAATTGTGAGTATAGATCATCCCAGAAAGACGGATCGTCCTTAGTAGGCACATAAATGTTAGCTACATAAAACTCAACCTTGTCTTTGGTAAGCTTTGAGATGACCCATCTGCCTTGAGAGTCAGAGGAGTTCGAGATTAAGTTGATTCTGGAGTTTTTGTAATTAGTGTAAGTACCCCATTTTTCTTCCCTACAGCTGCTGAGTAGGCACTATCTGAGAAGTAACAGTTAGCAAAGTTCTGAGTTAGTGTGCTATCCAGCTTTGTTTCTTGGAGGAGAATTAAGTCGCCTTTTAGTCTGTTCAGATAATCTACTATCTTTCTCCTCTTTACTGGATGATTCAGTCCTTTCACATTTAATGAGACTATCTTAATGCATTGGTTCAGACCCGGCATTTGATACGTGAGAGAGATTTTCTACAGCCCAGTGTCACCCTTCCATGAGGTGGCGTTGTCAGAAGCTACGTCTGGTTGTGAAACTTCCCTTTGTGTGTGACGATTTGACATGAGACATAAGGAAAGCAAATCAATAAGCAACGGAGCCAATAAAAGATACAGTAATACAAACGGAGAACCCAACCCATATCAACCCCCCCTCCCCGCCACACCCCACATTCGCCAATGGGCGTAGCGATAAGAGGAGAATAGCTTCTCCGGAGGAACACGTTTTAAGAACTTCATTGTTTTGGAGTGGAGCCCCACAAATACAAAAAGGATCTAACATTGTGAAAGAAAACCACTTTAACAATGCACAAAATAATGCATATAACAATGTATGCATGTAAGTGTGTATGTAGGGGTGTATGTAAGTGTGTATGTATATTCAGACCATTTTATTTGTGTGGTGTTTGGAATTATAAAGAGTGTAGGAGTGTGAGGAACGCGCTGTTACAAATGACAGGATCAGGTATAGTGTGTGAGGTATGTAAAGGGTATGCGTACTGGGTATGTGTAGCTATGTTATTCTCGTGCTAAGATGAAAACAGAACTTAGTGCAAGCATAAGT
This sequence comes from Calotriton arnoldi, assembly GCA_963921515.1. Lineage (NCBI taxonomy): Eukaryota > Metazoa > Chordata > Amphibia > Caudata > Salamandridae > Calotriton > Calotriton arnoldi. The sequence continues at coordinate 388,339 of CAWUFW010010737.1, read as the reverse complement.
GCCAAGTGACAGATTGTGGGTACTCTTTAAAGCCTCTTTATGGGCAAACATCAATTGTTAGAAGAAGTAAGAGCCGCCCATAACGGGTGTGCGGTGTATGCGTGCGTGCGATAACCATGTGTAGCTATAGTTATATGTTTCCAGGAAAAATTTGAAGTGTGTGTAATAAGTATATAAGAGACCTACAAAAACATGTGCAATATGTGTAGTGGGGGTGTCTGCCCATCGGTATCAAACGTATACAGATTAGTTACTTGGTGTCGTCAATTGCTGAGAGAGGCAAGGACGTGGATGGTAACATCTGTATACTTGTATCATTCATGCATATAAAGCCAGAGATTGGTATAGGAATAGGTGTATGAGTATTTATCTTAAATACATATCGTATTTGTTGATACTAGACACTCTTGGTTATTATTGGCACTTGTTGGTAAAAAGAGCTATTAGTAATTAATAGACGCCCAACACCTTACCAGTTTGAGATACACTTATGTTAGGGTAAGAGAAGTAAGAGACATAGGTCGATTCCGATTCGGGCCGGAAATTTCTCCGACCGAGCCGGACCCGGAGAGATTTCCGACCGAATCGGACTCGTGCAGTCCGACCGGACGAGTACGATGCGTCCGTATGTTATCGGACTCGAAGTCGGTCGGACTCCCATTGAAGTCAATGGGAGCCGGTCGCACAACGCGACGCTGGCTCCCATTGACTCAATGGGTGCGAAGTCGGACAAGGCGCCCCTACAGCGGGTACGTGGCGAAGCTGATTCGCGTCGTACACGCACAGGTAGGGGGACCCATGGGTCCCCCTGTGTGCGACTCGCGCGGCTAGGCGTACAGGGGGTCCGACACGGACCCCCAAGCACGGCTCCGACAGCTCTTTCGAGCCGGAGTGCGCGGCTCGGTCGGACTGCTCGCGGCGCGCATCGTACTTACCCGGCCGGGAAACGTCTCCATGGCGCGGTGCGAGTCGAGTCCGAGCGAGTCGGTCGGAGCGGTTCGAGCCGGGAGCAAGTCGGTCGGAGCGGTCGGAGCGGTCGGGTGCCCGGACGAGTCGGTCGGCGATTTTGCATCGTACTCGCTCGGCCGGACCCGCGTACGGTTCGGTCGGGAAACAGGGCTCCGAATCGGATCCGGTAAAGCCGAATCCGATTCGGAGCACTACCGGCCGAGATCGGAATCGGCCCCATAGTCTTACATGATGCCGGGTAATATACATTCTGTTAGAAACAGGTTCAAGAATATCCATCAGAGTCAAAGGCTAGAGCGTTCGTGGATGGTAGTAGGGTTCCAAATTTTGGGGACTGAAGTATCCATTTGTGTTTCACCTTTCTCGTCTAAGAACTTGTTGAGCAAGACTGGCTCTGTGAACACGTGAGGGATGACTTGTGAGATAATCCTGAATTTTGCTGGAGCATTGAACGAACCTTGTAGTCCAGCTGTTTTCATTTTAGGATGAAGGTTTAGGAAACCTTTGCGTGTTTCAACAGTTAGCTTTGAGTAGTCCTGAGAGATGAACATTTTTGTGCCTTTCCATAGTATGTGGTTGTGCTTCTTCATGTGGTTCAGGATAAGATTTACATGTTGATATCTTAGTGGTTTGCATACTATGGGTCGAGGTGCTTTGTGGTTTGGAGATATCCGTGCTGGGACCCTGTGGGCCCTATCAAATTCAAGGTCTTTGTCAAATTTTAAGTTGGTAGCCTGGGTGAACCATTTCTCTAGGAAGGCAAAGCAGGAGTGGGCTGAATCTTCTTCTCCTTCTGGCATGCCAAAAATACATAGGTTGCCACGCCTGTTTCTGTCTTCTAATTCTGATATATCTTTAGCAAGAGAACGGGAAGCGTTATTGAGATTTTGAATGGACTTTTTCATTATATTTCTGTTATCTTCCAGGTGGCTGATCCTGTTTTCCGCCTCTGCAATTCTGGAGCTTGTTTCCTTTATGTCTTGGCGAATGGCTGCTATTTCATTTTGCATAATGTCAGTGTTTGTTTTTGTCGACTTAGCCAAGTCGTGAACATCCGCAAGTTTTTTTAGGATCATTTCCATTGTCAAGTTAATGTCTTGTTTTCCTTTTGCTGGAGAGTCTGGGTGTGGAGGGTCCGCTTTCACTTTTTTCAGTGATTGTTTGTTGTCCTTTTCTGTCATTTTTGGCAACTGCTGTGAGACTGAAGAAGCTAGAGCTGTGGTCAACCGAGGATGGTATTATAGATGCTCGAGGAGGCACTAAGATTGCGTTATATTAGGTCACCCTAAGATTGTACCGGGTAAGCCGAATTAGATTCGTTTTCTTACTGGCACTCTCATGAGCAGCTCAAATCTGTTAGACTATCAATCTTGTGCGGCCATTTCGCAACCATAAATTTAGTGATGCAGACCCCAGATACTTGTTAGTTTCGCTGAGCAGAACGTTGATTTGTAGGTACCATTGGAGTTTGTCATATATTTATACTTTTGGCAGGTTGCTGTGCATTAGCTGTACATGAGGAGAGACCTGATTAGCAGTATTAAGTGCAGGCTGCTTATTCAGATCAGACCTGGTCTGAGCACCATTTTAGAGTCTGGCATAAAGGACACGTTTGTGGTCGCTAGTGCAGACCGTTCTATTCAGAAGCTGAGGAGCAGCGAGACAGGAGAGTGGTGTGATGAGCTGTTTGGCCCAGGACAGTCTGCCTTCCACCATTTTGAGAGCAGATCACTGAGAGGGGCTGATCGATAGAGAGCAGAAATTACCACATCAGTACACCATCAGTATGTCAAATCAGGACCAATGCATGCCTTCCACATGGCCTGTGATGCAAATTTGGGGATTTGTTTCCAATAGGCAGTAAGTAGGTAGTAAATGATGATCACCTTGATACTCACATTGAATCTGAATGCTTAAACATCCGCCATCTTAAGGTCAGGCAACTGGAATAGGCTAATTGATAATCAGCATTTGTAATCAAATTCAAAAATTGCCAAGATAGTCAAATATGCATTGCGATTTGCCCGTGTTATGGATTGATGTGTCTTTTAGCACGTTGAGTCGAGTTTGAGAGAGACACGGGCGCGCCTTGTTAAGCTGCAGCCATTTTAGGTTCAGGCATCCGAGCCGGCAGTCCTCCGATAAGCTTCACTGAGTTCATTAATGATATTTATTGCATAAATCAGGGTCGGGGCGGCGCTTATCAATAGATTGTGTGTGCGCTTACCCTTGGTACTTCGAGTTGAGATAGACACGGGCGCGTTGAGATAGACACGGGCGCGCGTTAAGTGGCCACCATTTTAAGTACAGGCATCCGAGCCGGCAGACCTCTGGTAAGCTTCACAAAGTTTATTAAATGTATTTATTGCATAAATCAGGGTCGGGAGTGCCGCTTATCAAGAGATTGTATAAGCGCCATGGCCAAACTTTTCCAATGGCCCACGGAGTAAGGGCCGTCTGAGAATTGTCTATATGTACACCCGCCCTAGATGGGAGGACATAGAGCTGCTTTTTACTGCCTGTCACCGACAGGAAAATGCTGGTGGTAAGGGGCAGTAAAAACATAAAAATGCCATTCGCTCTATGGAAGATCACTCTCGTGGTGAGGGGGACCTTTTTTTTCTCAAAAACAAAATCCTACTTTGGGGTTTTCTTTTTGAAAATAAAATAAAAATGTGTAACTTTGCTGTATGGCTCAGTCATGTTTAATGACCCATGCGTCAAAGGTACAATACATTTATAGGAATTGCCTTGACGGCGGTTCCTGTGAATGCTAGAAATATTTGTCAGCCTGATAGACATTTCTAAATTTGGCTGTCATGGCCCTCTGTCATGGCAAAGGAGTCAAATACTCCATCACCCTGGCATAGAGTGGCCCAAATGCATTGAATTAAATTAAGCCCAAAGCCATTGGAAGTTGTGAAGGGTAACACACAGTGGTGTAACTCAAGATGTACATGTGTAGAATGTCAGGAGAGTGGTAAAGTTGGACGAGTTTTTAAAGTCCCCTTTGACTTTTTTTGGTGATACTTGCAAATGGTACAAAATCTGTGCCGGTATATAAAGCAGGCTTTAAGGAGTATACCTGTGATAATCCAAATTTTGATGGTAGTATAGTAGTGGTAAAGAGCCATCAGGTGATTCTATTGTTGTAAGGTTCAATCTAATGTGAAGAGTGGGACTCCTTCAATGAGACTCGTGGATTGAGTGTGACTTTTACCTTTTGGGTTCTCCGGTTCATCTTCCTGGTAGTTGGTCCTTTATGTAGGGCGGTTCAATTGTTTTAAAGGAGAAAATGTTTTGCTTGTTCCTTCCTCCCTTTGGCTTTTCTTCTTTTACCTACATTCTTCTAGACTTTCTCTTCTGTCTCCTCTGGCATGCTACTCTCTTCATGTCTTGCGTTGTGACTTTGTGGGGATTTTAATTTAATCCATTTCAACCTTGTGCGTTATGCTCAATAAATGAAGGCATGAACCTACCCTTCTCCTATTGTTTTCTTCTTAAGAGCACAGCACAAGTAAGCAGTCAAAACAGAATGTAAGATTGTCACAGTACAACAGTACAATTCAGTGCCATAATTCCACACAAAAACACAGGAGCACAAACAGCAACATAACACATCACCATTACAACAAAAATACAAGACAACAAATATGCACATACATTCTTGTCACACATTACCACTGGTAAAAGGTGTTTGCATGAAGTACTGCCTTACTTACCACCAAGGGCATGTCATAACTCCAGTTAAAATTGTTTTGTGATACGCCTCCAGTGTTTTTAACTAATTTATTGAAGAGACACAGGTTCCAGACCTTAGAAAGTCAATGCTAATGTGGAATCAGTATGACTCTTACCTGGAAAAGATATACTAAATGTGTCTTGATAGTACAATTAAATTTCAAAAATACAGTAGGCTTAAGGGTAGGGAAACACGTAAGAAAAAGCAAGACATTTTGGGGTAGTAAACAGGGCAGAAAGAGTAGGATTAAATATTTTTTATAATTTTATAGCTTTCAAAGGCAAATCAGATTTTTAGATCGCAGGAGAAGACATTTTCAAGAGGTTCTCAGCCAGCAAGCCTATACCTCCCCTCTTAGGTACGCCAAAGTCTTGGACCGGGAGCGGGTGCAATGCCTCTCAGACTTTGGTACTCCCCTCTGGATCCATCTATTGCTGTTAGTACAATCTTATTCTTAGAGTCTTGGAAGCATTGCCACTTAAAAATGACAGACAAAGGCAATGGTTTAAAGGTCTACTTATAGAATATCTTCAACAGAAATGCGTAAGCTGAGCCATCAATAGCTAATTCAATGCATGCAAATCATAAGAGATTTAGCAAAGAAATTTTAATTCGAATTAATTCAGTATAGATTTGCCTTTTAATACTGAGAAAAAAAGGGTGATGAATTTATAGAGGGATTACATTCTTTTATAGATTTATAAAGAAAGTATTTCATACATTGACAATATGGGTACATGGTTCACAGGCTCTTAACCAATAAGAGGCAAGCAAAAAGAAACATTTACTACAGAATACATTCAATGATTTTCTCAGCATTCTACGACACAAGAGTTGGGTGTTTCTAGAATTTTTACATGTGGCATGACTTGTTACATAGTATGTTATTCAATTTGAGACAGTTAGGTTGGCCTTGGGAAAGTACATTTAGTTCGGTTCAGCTGGGAAAGTATTAGTATTTTATAGCAAGCCTAAAATCCTTTATAACAACAAACAATAACAACAGAAAGATCACGTGGTATACTACACTGTTGCAGTGGCGGCTCGCCGAGGGAGTGCTGTGGGGTGGTGCTGCGGGGGAGGGGCAGGGTGGGGGTAGTGGACTTGGACTTACGACGGACAGAACTCCCTCTGAGTTCTGTCCGTCGTATGTCCGAGTCCACTACCCCCCCGCCCTGCCCCTCCCCCGCCCCGCTGCACTCCCTCGGCGAGCCGCCACTGCACTGTTGCATGCAAGATGGACGACAGAACAAAGTTAGCAGAAATTTCTTGGAAGCTCGATTTCTCGTCTTTTTATCCACCACAAACGGAAAAACAGATTTCACAAGGTCAGTGTGGGTTGATTTGTTGCATAGATAGCTGTTGAACAGGAGTGTCTTCAGTATTTTTCAGAATGGAAGGCTAACATCATGCACAGTGACCATCATTTATTGTCAGTCTCCTATTCTGAGCACCATATTGCCCTGGAGTTTATATGTAATCTCCCACCAGTAGTTGCAGACAAAAATAAGGGGGCTTTGCTGAGATGGGATAGAGTTGATAAGGAGAGATTGTTACTCGATCACATCTCAAACAACAAAACCAAATTGTTAACATGTTTGGTTGAGGAAAGTGAAGCGGAAGAGATTATTAACTGTTAAGCCACACTATATGGAACAATTAGGGAGCTCTAAGTATACCCCTCTAGACCCTGCAAGGCAAAGCGGGCAAGATAGTTTGATAAGCATTGCTCAGAGGCACATAGGAATTTCTTCAAGGCACTAAAATCAGCCCCTATGAACATTGTTAATGTGCGCCTGTGCAGGTTGGCCTACAAAAGGACCATTGCAGATAGAAAGATAGCTGTAAGAATTGATGCCTATGATTCACTATTAGCAGCTAAAACCCCAAAATACCTGCGCTTTCTGGCAGTTGGTTAATCTACCTTTCTTTAGGATTTCCTCGGAGTCCGGCCCGCTGTTGTAATTCATCCTGATGATTGGATTAGTCAAAGTCAAAAGCAGTTTTTATCAAACATTAAATAATGATCATAAAAGCAGGTACATTACAAAATCACACAATACATTATTAACAAGATAAGAATATTAATAAAAATCACTCGAAAATGATTTTATTATAACCTAGAAAACCACCTCATCCTTAAATCAAACAGTCATACAATTACTGACATGAAGGTCATTTACCAAGAAAGAGCTAACACTAAAACAAATCAATGGCATATTCAACATCTGCAGATACAGCAACGCTGGTTTACAATTAGTCAGCCCCTTAAAACTGGAATAAAAAAACACCAAGTAGAACGTGAATAAAATCTCCAAAAAAAAGACAAAATGGAACAGGCTCTGCAGGAGCTTCCATCACACGGGCAGAGACGGATGGAAGAAGAATCATACTGCCCAAGTGGAATACATAGCCGCCATCTAATAAAAAGCCTGAATCTGATTTAAAGGGTCCTATCTCATGTGCTAATCACAAAGTCCAGATATGCTCCAAATCTGGTGTGGGTTGGATTAGAACATAATCCTTGTTCTGGGTCTTAATTAGATCTACTACCTCCCTTCCCCACTGCCTCTGGTCCAGAAATGATTTTTTGATCCAAGACCTATCCTCTTTTAGCAACCCATCAGGCTTGGAGAAAATATTCAGTCTGCTCAGTGATATAGACATCCACTTGATGTAGTCCAAGCAGGGAATGTGATACCCATATCACAGGACTGACAGTCCTCAATAACCTCCCTATTAAATGTGGCATGGAGATCACCACAAACTAAACCCTACAACAACAGTGGGGCCAGATTAATATGATCTTCCACATAATAAATTCCAAGTTCCAGGTGCAATACAAAGGTAGGGCAACATGGGGGAAGGCCTAAAATCTTTCTACATACTCTATTTTCCTCAGCCTGGGGCCAGTAATTTTTTGTAGCCCCACCGGCTTGACCAATAAGTTAGAACAGGGTGTCATTTTCTCCTATAAACTTATAGGAAGGTGACAATCTGCTTCTTACCAATAGATGGAGCCAGGTTGCTTATAAACCCAACACCATTTTAAAAGCGCAATCTGGCCTTTACTATACATGAGGACTAGGAGCTTTGTGAATCAAAATTAACCCCAAGATACTAATCCTTACTAGTTCTTGGTATGAACTTGTCTCTGATAAACAAAATCTGAATTATGGGGTTCCTAGATCCACAGGCCATTCCAAAGGTTTTAGTGGAGTTGATTTCCAGCATCAGATTGGCCATAAAATCAATATATCCCTCCATTAGAATTTTAAGCCCCTTTGTCATTCTAGAGAGCAGGACACCATCATCTGCATATGTTAAGATAGGGATGGGCCTGTTCTTTATAACTGGAACATCTTCACCTTTGGTGACCAATGCCTCATCTAACCCATTAGCATTTAAAAGAAAGAGAATAGGATCAAGTGCGCACCCTTGTCGAACCCCCCTCCCAACCCGCACCAAATATCTATGTGCATTCCCCATCTTCCCCATATCTTGCAGTGGCCAAAAGGTCATCATCTAGGGACCTCAAAAATCTGATCTATTTAGGGAGAACATATCCTTATCAGCCACATTATTGGCAAATATTTTTGAAAGATCTGGCCCTCCTCTTATTTGGTGTCATGTAACCATGGTTCCTATTTTTAAAAAGGGCAGAAAAAGTGATCGCAAATGCTACTGCCCAATATCACTTATTGATTCAACTGCTAAAGTAATGGACAGGATTCTTTGAGATCATTTGGAAGTGTGGGCCCATGATAACCATATCTCTTCTGATGTACAGTTCGAGTTTAGAGCCGGCCTCAGCACAGTTGAGCAGGGCCTTAACCTCTACCTCCCCATAAACAAATACTCCATAGCCAAAGTGGGGGGCACTTTCCTAGCTTTTATGGATCTAAGCTCGGCTTTCAACCATGTAAATCACTCCGAACTATGGGACATCATGCTTGATTTAGAGGTGGAGGTTAAAATTGTCAACTTTTTTAGGCAACTGCACCACTAGGTGTCCACCAGTTAGTTACTTGGGGTGATTATTTGATGACATCTTTAGTTGGGGGGGTGCTGGGATGCACAAGGTTCGTCTTACTTTACAAGAAGTGCAGAGGCTATTTTCAATTTCACATCGAAATTGGGTATTAAACCTCTTCAAGAAATGATGGCAATATACAAATGTAATTATCTTTCAATTGCTACCATTGGTGGTGGGCTCTGGGATGTATAGGAATTTACGGCCATTCAGAAAGTTGAGAACGGTTTCGTGAGAAGGCTGTTGATGGTCCCTCACATCACTACTTATCCGTGTCTTACAGAATTCGGATTGGACTGTATAATTGATCAGATCAGGTTTCACCCCTTTCTTTTGTGGCTGTCTATTTGGACCAAGAAGCAGACTATTTTTGATAGATTGTATTTCCTTACTGTAATAAATCAGACAATGCCCTGAAGATTCCATGGTTAGCATGTGTAAACAAATGTCTGCCATATAGTGAACATGCTAATTTTTTTTTCCAATCCACTGGCCTTGATCTCATCCTGTAAAAATAGACTAAAGGTTTGCTTTTTTGCTATGTGCAAAATGAATAGAGAACTCACTGACATGACTGAGATTGAGGTTGAACACTGTACACTATATGGGTGGCCTCACTGAACCTTGACTTTATCATGCTAAATTACTACCATGTCCATGTGATGTTAGATCTCCTCAGATCACAATGCACTTTGTGCTTTTTTACACATTTTATTCACAAATTTGAACGTGCCTTTTGATGCTGAGTTTGAGTTGCACCATTTTCAGGCAATGGAGGAAAGCCTTGTTCTTTATTTAATCACTACCCATGTTTTCCGGATGGCTGTCATGTTTATCCAGCTTCCCTTCAGACTGATAAAGACTCTGTGATGGGCTGTCAGCTTCCAGCGCTTACCTTATTAGTTGCTGCTTGTTTGCACATACCCACATTTTGTTCACGTTGCGAGGAGGCTAATTTTATTTTTAACTATTTTATCTAGAATTTTATGAGATCCTGTTATTTGAATAAATATTTTATGTATTTTGTGTACTTCTGTCATAGTGTATCTTGAGATGCTGAAAGCTATGCAACATTTAATAATACATTTTGTGCTTTTCATAGTTACATTGCTAACCCAATAAAGAATATAATGAATGGAAGGCGATCATCTTTATATCTGACAGCTTGGGAAGAGAGTTTTGCATTGTGGGAGCTGTCTTGAAAATAATTGTGAGGTAGCTAATTGAAATTTGAATATTCTTGTCCTGTGAAATTTCAAAGATGAGATGAAGTATGGTGGATGCTGAAAATGAAACACATTGAAAGTGAAGAAACGGCAATTTGAAATTAATTTTGATGCCTGTTCAAAGCCATTAGCGATCTTTTAGCACCAGGGTGAAGTGGTCAAACTTTCCTGATAATAGTCTTCTGGTGGAGTTCAATGCACTTTGAGGAGTGACAAAGAGGATTTTGGAAGCCCAATTAGTACTGCATTTCCAAAGTCAACAAGAGAGATCACTACGTATTATACCACTGAATGGAATCCTGTGGGGTTTATCTCTTTTTTATTAATTAGGATACATTTAATAAATCTCCTTGCGGGGTAGAATCCAAAGTTGTTTATATGTATTATGGCAAAATCCCCACAACAACCTCGCGAGATCATTCATAGACCTATAAAAGATTCTTCAAAAATATGCAGCACTACCTCCAAAGATGAGCCCAGTCAAGGCCAAACTGTCTCCCTTTATTTATAAGTTTTATATAGCGCTAGCTAGACCCAAAGGTATCAAAGCGCTTTACTTATAATACATAGTCATATGAAGAAGAATAAGCATAAATACAGACAAAGACAGTCATTTGGCCGCCAAGGTAGTTACGGTATGCAGACATAGGAAACAGCATGAGCTGAAAATATACAAGACAAAGTGGACCTCTGAAACAATAAATTTACCTCTGGCCCTGGTCAAGTCCGAATGTGTGTGAGGTTAGGGCAGCAACTCAGTTAGGGTGTGAGTTAAAGTATTTGTTGTGCAGAAGGTGTTTAAGGTCCCGTTTGAAGCCAGAAAAGGAGGAGTTGCAGTGCAGGTCTCTCGGGAGGGAGTTCCAGATCGTTAGGGCATTTCCAGACAAAGAACCTGTCTGGGTGGATTTCTTTTTCAGTTTGGAAGGTATGAGAAGAAGTGCATTGGAGCTCCTTAGAGATCTGGCTCTTCCAGCTTTCGAAGGTTTGTTCTCCAGATAGTTAGGGTTATGAGTGTGAAGGGCTTTATGGGTGATGCAAGCGGTCTTGTAGAAACATCTTCCTTCGATTGGGAGCCAGTTGAGGCTCTTGAGGGCAAGTGTGATGTGCTCAAACCGTTTGCAACCTGTTAGTAGCCGGGCTGCCATGTTGAGAACTGAACTTAGGGGCCAAGGTGAGTTTTCGGAGTTCCTGTGATGATAGCATTACCATAATCCAGTTTTGAGAGGACTTGTGATTGCACTACCATCTTAAAATCTTCAGGGGGAATGAAAGGTTGGACTTTCTTGAGGTGTTTTAGCGTATAGAGTGCTCCATTAGCCGAGTTGTTGACGCGGTCCTTCAATAACATGTTTTGGTGCAGGGTAATGCCCAAGGACTTAGCGGAGTTGGACAGTGTTAGAGAACAATTTAGAACGTCCAGATTCTTGAGCCAGACTTGGATTGGTAGAGGGTTGTTTTTCGGAGAGAAAAGAAGCAGTTCAGTTTTGTTGGGGTTCAGCTTTAAGTGGTTGATTTTAAGCCAAGCTTGTATCTTGATTAGTATGGCATTCAGATGTAGGATGTCACTGGGTGACTTAATTTTGTAATAGAGTTGGGTGTCATCGGCGAATAGATCATATTTGACCCCTGCTTGGTTCAGGATAACAGTAAGGGGTTCCATGAAGAGATTGAAAAGGGATGGGGATAGAGTCGAGCCTTGGGGTACACCCTGATGAATTAGTGTAGGTTTTGAGAGGGAGTTATTGATTTTTATTTGTTGCGAGCGATGTTGCAGGTACGAAGTGAACCATCTTAAGACTATGCCATTGATACCAGTACGGTTCTTGAGTGTCTCCAGTAAGGCTGGGTAATGTACAGTATCGAAAGCCGCAGACAAGTGAAGTAGTATTAGGAGGCAAGCATCACCTTCTTCTAAGGATCAGCGGATGTCATCCGAGATATTGAGCATCGAAGTTTCAGTGCTACAGCCTTTCCTGAACCCAGATTGGAAGGTGTCATGGAGGTTGAATACTTCTATATGTTGGTTAAGTTGCTTTAGGACGCATTTCTCCAATGTTTTAGCTAGAAAGGGGAGGTTGGTGATAGGTCTGAGGTTATTTAGATCATTGGGGGTCTGACCCTAGTTTTTTGAGTATGGGTGTGATTTGGCCTAGTTGTAGGGAGTCAGGAACACTGCCTGAGGAGAGCAATGAGTTGATGAGTTTAGTCCAGAATGGGGCAATGATATGGTTGAGGTTTTGTACTATTGTGGATGGGAGAGGATCTGTAGTGTGAGATGTTCGCAATTATATTGAAGATTTCATTTTCTGTCATGGGTTTAAATTCTGACCAATTTGCTTTGTTTTTCAGATGAGGGATATCCAAGTTGAAATTAGTTTTTTCAGTCCTTGGTTACGTCTAAAGAAGGGGCTGCCTTAAAGGGGAGAGAGGCAGCGGGGAAGGTTGGTAGGGATGTCGAATTTGTGACTTGGATGAGGGATTGCTCAATTTTTGCAATTTTATCAGTGAAGAAGTTGGCAATTTCTTCACAGTGTTCCTTGGTCACTTTTGTTTCGTGTGGGGGGGAAATGGTAGTTTGCCATTTAATAATGTTGAAGAGCTCCCCGGGTCTGGTCTTCGTGTGGTTAAGTTGGTTGCGAAAAAAAGTTGACTTTTCTCCAAAGATGTGTTTCTTGTAGGACAGCTGTGCCGCTCTTAGGAGTGAGTGGTGCACTGTACAGGGTTTTTGTCTCCATAACCTTTCTGACTGTCTGAGTAGTCTCCTCTCGTTGTTAAGATCTCAGTTGAACCACGATTTGGATTGGATAGTTCTAGATTATTTAAGTTTGAACGGTGCGACTTGGTCAAGAACAGCAGATACCACAGTGTTATAGTGGGCAGTGAGGTCATCCACTGTGTGAGTGAGGGATGATACTGTAGTTGGGCATTGCTTCTGTTCTCCAGTTCAGTTATAGGGATTTTCTTGAGGTTCCTAGCCCAGTGCTTAGATCTGTCAGATGGGGTTGGTTGGGATCTGAGGTGGATCTCTAAATTAAACAGTGTGAGATGGTGGTCAGACCAGTCATTAGGAGTGATGGATCAAAGTGAGGCAAGATCCTTTTTGGTGATAATTGCATCATGAATGGCGCCTTTGATATAGGTTGGTTCGTTGCAGAGTTGGATGAGGTCATTTATTTCACAAATGTTTGTAAGATTACAGACTGTGGTGTCTTCAGAGTTGTTCCAGTGAATGTTGAAGTCGCCCAAGAGCACGTCATTCTAGTTGGTTAAGGAGAACCGTGTCAATAGGTTAGTTATACACACCACTTCCATAATGTACTTTCTCATTCGCTCATAACCTAACCCACTGTTTCTATATGATGGTCAACACATTGCCACTGCAGTAGTAATACCTCTTGAACACACAATGACACCCTGTAAGGTATGGTTCACATCATATAAAACTTTATAAGCAAATAAGGAAAAATTATAAATCCGTGTCTCATTCACTCTAGTAGCATGGTCAAAGATCAAGACTAACTCTCAGAGAGAACTATGGGCCACATGTATGTACCTTTTTTAAGGTGGCAAACGGGCCAATTCTGCATGTTTGCGACTGAAAAAAAGGCTTATCTAATGTACCAAACCCTAATTTGCGATTCGGTAACCTATTACCGAATCGTAAAATGGGTTAGCGATTCGCTATTAGTAAGGGGTATCTTTAGGGTGTCCCTTCCTAATACCGAATTGCATCATTATGAAGGTATATTTTGTGACCGAAATGCGGTCGCAAAACATTCGCATTTTACCACCTTCTTCAAGTAGGTGGTAACCCATGCGCAAATGGGAAGGAGTCCCCAAGGGACCCCTTCCTCTTTGTGAATGTATTCAAAATCTTTTTTTAAGAGCAGGCAGAGGCCCCACGGACCACTGCCTACTCTTAAAAAATGAAAAGAATACGTAAACCGTTTTTCTTTAAGGAAAGTGGGTTCACTGATAGAATATCGATGTAACAAACATCGATGTTCTAAATATCAGAAAAAAATACCGACTGCAAAAATATCGACTCCAATACCTTAACAGGTAAGTACAAAAACATTGAATCAAAAATATCTAGGTAAAAAATATAGATGTAAAAAATATCGATTTAAAAATATATATAAAATAAAATATAGGAAATATATTAAATATTAATATTATTTTTATCAAAATAAATTAAATTTAATATACATTTTAACTAAATATAACAAATAAACTTAATTTAAAAAAATAAACACACAAACATAATAATTTATACATATACATATCTTTACTTACAAATAATGTATTAACTATTATCTTTATTTAATTTTTAAACTTTAAAATTATATAAATATATATATATATATATATATATCAATAATTTAAAATAAATTAAAATATTAAACTATGAAAAAAAAATTTAAACTTACTTTTCCCAATACAATAAGTGCAACAGTCGGGGAAGTGTTGGATAGCGGAATAATTAAATTTACTTTTCCAACTCCAGTGAGTGCAACAGTAGGGAAAGTGTTGGATAGTGGAGGGGTAAAAATTACTATTTCCACTCCAGTGATAGCAACAGTAAGAAAGTGTTGGATAGCGGAGGGGAAACAATTACTATTCCCACTCCATAGAGTAAAGAAAATAATAAACATTCATTTAGTACACATGCTTTAACACTATAATATCCACACCACACACCTAAATTAAACTACAAAATAATAAAACACAATTAAATATTATTTTTAAAAGAAAAACTATTACTATTAACAACTAATAATTAAATAATTAAAATTCATTCGATACCCACCCTTTACCCCTTTGAAAGTAAAAGTAAAAACAGCACACAAAAAATAAACAATTGCCCAAAATAAATATCAAATAATTAACATTAATTAACTAAATATAATTAATTAAACACAAATTACTTCCCACCCTTTACTCCTATAAAAACCACAACACACACCTAAAATTATTCACACAATTACCATGATTAATTACCAATTAATTTATTAAAATTAATTAACAACACATTTTAATTCATCAATTAAAAATAAATCACTTCCCACCCTTTACACCTATAAACACCACACCAAACAGCTAACATTAATTACAAATTTACCAAAATTAATAACCAATTAATTAATTAAAATTAAGTAACAACCAATTATTAATTCATAAATTAAAAATATATTACTTCCCACCCTTTACAACTATAAACTCTACAACACACACCTAAAATTAATTACACAATTACCATAATCAATCACCAATTAATTAATTAAAATGAATTAATAACCAATTAATAATTAATAATAAATTACTTTACACATTTAACACTATAACATATCAATTATTACATTTAGCTGAGAGTCAGAAGCACGCATAGGACATTGTTCATACAGTTACATCTAATCATTGTTCAGTTTCTCATTCTGTGATGTCCTTCTACTTCCCTCTCCCGCTTCGAGTCATGATTCTTTTACCCCAACAGGTCTAAACAAAAAACAAGAAGACAAAAAAGAAGAAAACAGAAACCCACCCCAACTATGTTATAAACAAACCCTCCTGCCCCCCTTCCCTCCCCTCCCCTCCCCTGGTGGTGGTGATTCCTCAACTGTCTGAATGTCTCTGAGTGGTTGGACTGGTGTCAGGGTAGAGCGTCGTATCCTATACAAGGCTTGTGAGGCCTGGAGGAATGAGACCAGTATCTAGATATACTCGAACAGGTAAGGAAACCCATTCAAAAGCTGGAAAAGGTGTAATGCTCTTATAGAAGATGGATATACTGCTGAAGGAAGGCTTCTCGATAGAAAGGAAACCAATGGACCCCATTTATACTCAACATTTTTATAATCATCTCGAAAGATATTTGCTACTCTTTCCATCGAGAGTATTTTCCAGAGTCGTGAGTGCCAGAGAGATAGTGCTGGAACATCCTTCTTTTTCCAGGCTGCTGCTATTGTTGTTTTGGCTGCTCCTAAGCATGCCCATAGAATCGCTTTGTCTGCTTTTGTCTGGTGCTCTAACCCCGGGTCTCTGATGCCTAAAAGTACCTCCTCGATGGAGGTCGGTATGGGGTAACCTAGCATTTCCTTGATATGAGCGAGAATCTCTTCCCAGAAAGGGCGAATCGTTGGGAAATCCCACCATATTTGGCGAAAGTCCCCAAGGAGACCGCATCCGCGCCAGCAGAGATCTGAAGAGTTAGGAAAGATCTTTTTAAGTTTGGTAGGGTAGAGGTACCAGTCATAAAGAGTTTTGTAATGGGCCTCTCTTAGACTCACAAAGTGATTGTTCTTAGTTATATCTGCCCATAGATGTTTCCACTCCTCCCCTGAGATATCTCTCCCCACGATCTGTTCCCAGAGGGACATGTACCGGGCCCGTGGGGCGTTTGTTGCCGACATTAGCAGACCATAAAGGAAAGAAATTGCTCCCCTCATGGTGCCCGTCTTTTGAACCCATTTTTCTATCAGTGTGTGTTCTCTGGTGGCGGCCTCCTGCACCCTAGGCTGAGAGACCCAATGTTTGAGTTGAAGATAGTGAAAATGTTCACTGTTCGGGACCTGGTATTCTCTTTGGCACGTTTCGAATGTCCGTATGTCAAAATTGTGAAACATGTCCGAAACCATCAGGCATCCACTCTCCCGCCAAGTGTCAAATGGGCCTTCTCGCATGGCTGGTGAAAAGTCGGGGTTAAAATGGACATGTGTGTACGGGGAAGGAAATGATGTCGGCCCTCCCTCCCTCGTGACATCATCCCATACCTTGAGCGTGGTGCGTGTCGGAGTGCTAATGTATGCATTTGCTGGCCTCTCTTTTTTCGACCGCCAGGGGATATCCCAAATCGTCCTGCCCATTATCGGCCTGTCCATGTGGAGCCAATGCTTATCGGATTCTCTCATGGGCCACTCCATCAGAACCCTCAATTGGGCCGCCTTGAAATAGACTGAAAAATCTGGTAGCGCTACCCCCCCTCCTTCTTTGGGCATCTTAAGACATGGAATTGTAGGCGTGCTCTTCCCCCCTGCCATATGAATTTAGTAATTGAGGTGCGTAACTTGGGCAGCAGCTCACGATCCAAATTAATCGGGAGAGCTTGGAATAAATAGAGTAATTTTGGGAGCAACGTCATTTTGACGGCATTGATCCGTCCCAACCAGGAGATGTATAATGGTTTCCAACGTTTGAGGTCCTGTTGTATTTGCGTCAGCATAGGGGGATAGTTGGCCTTATAGAGGCCTTCTACTCTAGGGGTAAGTTGGATCCCTAAGTACTGTATGGAGTGTTTGGCCCACTGGAAGGTGGTTTGGCTCTGGAGTCGCAAGGCTTCCTCTTCAGGGACTGTAAGATTTAGTATGAAGGATTTCAAAGTATTTACCTTGAATCCCGCTACGGCTTCAAAATTATTTAGTTCTGTCTGTAGTGCTTGGAGGAAGGTTCCCGGGTCTGTAAGCGTTATTAAAATGTCGTCCGCGAAGAGCGAGGTCTTATGCTCCGTGCCCCCGAATTGTATGCCTCTAATCCCAGGGTTTGCTCTGAACCTGGCCCCCAGTGGTTCAATGCTCAGAGCAAACAACAGGGGGGACAGTGGGCACCCCTGTCTTGTGCCTCTACTCAGGGAGAATGGTGGTGATTGCGAACTGTTAACCTGTACTCTTGACTGTGGATATCTATAATTAGCCCGAACCATGTTAATGAAGTCTTGCCCGGATCCGAATTTTTGCATAGTCAGAAAAAGGAAAGACCAATCCACCCTGTCCAAGGCCTTTTCCACGTCTAGGCTCAACAGTATTGCCAGAATCCCAAATTTGGCCACTTTCTCAATCAAATGAATAGTTCTTCAAATGTTATCGTGTGTTTGTCTGCCTTTTATGAAGCCCGATTGATCAGGGTGGATTAGTAAGGGCATTAAGGAATCTAGTCGCGTGGCCACTATTGCAGAGAAGAGTTTGGCATCCAAGTTCAACAGCGCAATAGCGTGATAGGACGCACAGTTATGAGGATTCTTCCCTGGTTTGGGGATCACCGTGACCACCGCTTCAGCCATAGAGTTTGAGACTTGGGATTCTTTTGCTATTGCGTTAAATAACAAGGTGAGGTGTGGTGTGAGTTCCGACGCATATAGTTTATAAAATTGAGCCGTAAGCCCATCAGGCCCTGGGGATTTGTGTAGTTTGAGTTTCAAAATTGCTGTCCTCGCCTCATCTTCCGTGATCAGTCCATTCAGCCGATCATTCTCTGTAGGCGTGATCTTAGAGAGCACTACTGAGCCCAGATATTGCTGCTGTAAATTGGTATCTGGTTGTGTGCCTGTGTAAAGATCTTTAAAAAAAACACCGAATAGGTGTGCTTTGTCGTCATCCTTATGGGCTATAGTGCCATCCATGTCCTGTATGCCCCCTATGTATTCACGCTCCCTCTTTTCGCGTAGCTGCCTTGCTAAATGGGTCCCCACTTTGCCTCCCTGCGCATAGGAGATTTGCCTGAGTCTCAAGAGTGTGTATTCCGCCAGGTTAGTGTAAATTGCCTTGATTTTCCCCCTTAGTGCTGTGACTTGTCTCTTCAATATTTGTGACGGCGTTGCCTTATGTGCCCTCTCTACTTTCACCAGTTCCTCCTCTAGCACTACTCGTTCCTTAGCCCGCCGTTTAGAGTGGAGTTCAGCTCGATGCACTTACCCCTAAGAACTGCTTTAGATGCATCCCAATTATTCTGGACTGAGGTGGCCTGGGGGAGATTAAGCTCAAAGAAGTCAGAAATGGATTTCCTCAACTCCTCTCTCATAAGTCTATCCCTGGTCACTGGAACTGGAAAATACCACCTACACGTGTCTGCCCCATTGTGTCCTCAAGACAGACTAATAGTTACCAAGCTGTGATCTGAGATCGTGATCGGTAGTATCTTTGCGGCTTCCAGGGAGCCTAGGAGGGATTGGCTTATAAAAATGTAATCTAACTGGGAATATGTCAAGTGGACATGTGAAAAGAATGTGTAATCTTTAGTGGGCGGGTAAAGCGTCCGCCATGCATCTTGTAAGCCCAGAGCCTGTATTTTCTGCTTGTTTCCCTTGGAAAATAGGCTTGTGGCTGCCCTCTGAGAGTGTGTACTATCCATCTCCGCTTGCCATGTCAGATTAAAGTCACCCATGAGTATCGGTGGGCCCTTTGCAAATTCGCCGATTTGGTCTAAGAGTGAGGTCAGGAACTCTGTTTGCCATGGGAACATATACGGAAATAAAAGTGCAAAGTCTGCCTCTCAGTCTCCCCTTCACCATAATTATTCTGCCCTCTCGATTGGACTTAATAGCCTCTGTCTGGAATTTCGTAGAACTGTGGAACAGCAGGGATACCCCCTTTTGTTTGGAGTTGACGGACGATCTATAAATTAATTGGTAGCTTTTATGGCGGAGTCGTATCTCTTCTGTCTTTTTAAGGTGCGTTTCCTGCAACGCCACCATTTCAAATTTATGGTCTGTGAGGTATTTCCAGACTTTTTGCCTTTTAAGAGGCGAATTCATACCTTTAATATTCCATGAGGCTATCGTAACCATGTTACCATTTTTTGAACCCTTGACCTCTCACGTCTCTCCCTGTGTATCCCCGCTCCTCCTTTAACAATCCCTGGCTGTTGTCTACAATGACTCCTTTTGACAGAGTATGGCGCTCCATCCGTCCCCATGTGTGACAGTTGATTACTCAGTCCTTGATCCCACCACCGGGTACCCTCCCCCCCTGTTGAAAAAAGCAAAGAAAGTCAAACTTCCCATCATCCTTCCGCCGGACAGCCAACGGGATACCAGCCAGTTCAGCAATGATATTAACTAGACTAATAACTGGAGACACTGGCATTGCCCAGAGTCCCAACCAACGGGTGAATTCAGCTTAGCATACCATCTATAAAAGAAGTCTGTGGTAATAGGTTCCAGTTCAGATCGTTTACCCCGATGAGGGTGTGTCAATTCTGTTGGACGTCGTTACTCCAATGTTTTTCTCTCTTGTCCTCGTGGCATTCTCCCCAAGAACAAGGCGTGGACATCTGTTGACCGGTGAGGGAACGTTCTAGGCCCTCATTTGCTGCTTGGTTTGCCTTTTGTGACTGTGCGCCATTGTTGTCTTGGCCGTAATGTGGCGTCTGAGTCTCTTGAGGTGCTTTGACTGCTGTCATCTTCAGGGCCAGGGAGGCCCAAAATGCGCAAGCCTTCCTCCAGTCCTGAGACATGGTGGGATTTGTTGTTGAATTCAAAGGCCAGAACAAATGGGACTGTCCATCTGTAACGTACATTGTTGTCCTTGAGCTTGGTGGTGATCGGCCTTAGTTGTTGTCTGCGTGCCAGAGTGGCGGGCGCCAGATCTTGAAACAATTGGCATTTGTGCCCCTGGAACGCGATCTCTTCCTTCTTCCGTGCGGCTTGTAATATCGTTTATTTTATTTTAAAGGAGTGGAGCTTGACGAGGACATCTCTCGTGCGACGCCGTTCGCCCGCCTGCAAAGTCCCAACTCGGTGAACCCTGTCTATTTTGATCTTCAGCTGACGTGGACTTACAGTTTCTGCGAAGACCCCTTCTACAAAGGCCTCCAGGTCCGGTCCTTCCGCCCCCTCCTCCAGGTCCCTGATCCGAATATTCTCCCTCCGAGACCTGTTTTCTAGGTCCTCTGCCTTCAGGACGGCCTGTTGGAGCTGCGTCTGAAGCTCAAGTTGTTATTCCTGTATCCTGGTGGTGCGGCTGTCCAGGTCTTGCGTGTCTTCCTCAATTTCAAGAGCCCGGGATCCCACCGCGTCCACATCCTGTTGGACGGTAGACATGCGTTCAGAGAGGTCTGCCTTCAGTTGTTCCAATGAGGTCCGCAGGTCCTGTTTGATTTCTGCACACAATTCAGCTTTGAAATCCTTGAGAGAGGCCAGCAGGTCATCTCTGGTGAGTGCCATTGCGCTTGTCTGTCCACTGGAGTCCTTCTCCTGCCTTTTTTCTGATGCTGCAAAATACGTGGTGACCTTGTTTGTCGCCTTTTTTGGTGGCATAAGGACACCTCGGAGAGCTCTCAATGCCAGCACAGGTCGATTCCCCTCAAGGAATTGCTGCAGTGCGCGGAGTAAATTTGTATTGCTGACCGTCCCCTGTGTTGGGGTCCAGGCGGAGGGGCCTCGTATTGACTGCAGTCTGCGCCAGCCGTCGTATTGGCAAACTCACGAGAGGGCAGTGCGATCACCCAGCCAAAGGATAGCGCAGATGTTAAGGACAGTATATGATCATTGTGATTATGCCATCTGTCCCAGTATGTTGCTGTGTCTCTTAACTGAAAATCTGGGCCTCCACTGTGTCTCAGTATTGCTTCCCAGACGCCATCTTGGGGTCAGGAAAATGCTATCACTAGTTGGTTACTGCATCGCTGCCCTTGCAGGCACTTTTAGAGGGTAGAAAAAGCCGTCATCGTAAGGTCTCCATCTTAAGGTCAGGCAGGCTTTCTTAATCCCCTCATGGGCTCTGTTTAGCCATGCCCCGGTGTCAGCAAGTCTACTGGTGGGGGGAGATGTTGTCTGTGCTTCTTGGAGGATCAGTCCTCCGCCCCGTCACTCCGCACCGCGTCAGGAGGGACAAACGGGAGTCTCCGCGGCCCACAGGCCCTCCGCAGTGCTCGGAGTCCCCACCGCCGCTTACGTGCAGCGTCGCCGGGTAAAGGGCCCCCACCAGGCTCACCTCCAATGCTGTGTCTTGCCTCCCAGGGGATCTTCAGTGCTCCGCCGTCCCTCCAGACGCTGCAACGGGTCCTCCGAGTCGCTCCCGCAGTGGGCCTTTCACCTACACCCTCACCAACGCCATCTTGAGTCCACGTCGGCCTCCGGTCCGGAGCCTGAGCCACGGCAATCCTCACTACTGTGGCATATCCTCCACAGCGCCAACCGCTCCGCTGCCTCCCTCAATCGTTCTGGACCAAGTCAGGTACTTTGTAGGTCGCTAGCGCTATGGATGCGCTCTCCGTTCGGTATGGGTCTCCGGAGCGGATTACGTCCACCCGGCCATCTTGCCTGGCCATGCCCGCAAAAACGATATTTTTAACAACTATATTTTAACAAACGATATTAAACACTTCGATATTTTTAAAATCGATATTACTTACCTTAAATCAATATTCTTGACCACGATATTAATGACTCGATATTTGTGCAACTCTATATTTTGTACTCAATATTCTGTCTCTGCACCAGGAAAGTGGGCTGTATTAAAAAAAAAATGATTGCTTTATTTAAAAGCAATCACGGACATGGTGGTCTGCTGACCCCAGCAGGCCACCATCCCCATGATTTTAGCGATTCCTAGGGGGGTTGCAAAGTGCGACCTACCTCATTAATATTAATGAGGTAGGTCGATTTGTGACCCCCTACAAATCGCTATATGATACTCTTGGAGTTCCATACATTTGTAATAGCGATTACCTAATTGCGATTCCCAGAAAATTGGAATTAGGTTATCGCTATTACAAATGTCGATACATGTGGCTCTAAGTGTTATAAGATACAACATCACAAACAGCACAACAGGAAAAATAGCAAAGAATATAAGGTCCAAACCAATATCATAAAAATTATGTAATCAACTAATACCACAAGTAAATCTAGGAAAAACTATAATCAAATGGAAAAAACAAAGACTTTGGAAAGATGATATAATCTGTGCCTGCAGATGGGATAAAGGAAACAAAAAAACAGCTAGGAAACGTCTCTCTTGGATACAAACTCTCCTAACATTTTGCTAAGTTGCTCACACAGAAAATAGGAAAATCATCAGCAATATAGTTAGGGGCATATTATCAAGCCCCTATCTCCACCACAACGTCACTTTTTGTGACGTTGTGGTGGCGATAGGGTCAGCGCCCTATTATCAAGGCAGCGATAAGCCACTTAACGTGTCTTAAAGCCACGTTAAGTGGCTTAACGCTGCCTTGATAATAGGGCCCCCTTCACGCTAAACTTAGCGTGAAAGGGGGCGTGCAGTGGGTGTTGTGGTGGGCATTCCACCGCAACACCCATTGAAGTCGACGCTGCCACCTATTATTAAGTTTGGCGATAATAGGTGGCAGGGCCGAACTTAAGACCAGAAAAATCCTGGTCTTAAGGTTGCAAAACGAGGAGAAATGCTTTATTTCTCCTCGTTTTTGCTTTTTCCATGTGTGCTGCCTTGTGCAAAATGCCATGGTTTGTTCATGTACAGGAAGGGACAAACAAACCGTTTTTCAAAATGCCATTTTGTAACTTCCATGTGTGCTGCACGAAGCAGCACACATGAAAGTTACAAAATGGCATTTTAAGTTTGTTTATGTGCAGGAAGGAACTCCTTCCTACACATAAACAAACCTCCCTGCTCGCAGACACCCTTGCACTCTGGTGCAAGGGTGCCTGCGCTGGCGCTAAGTTGTGTAACTTAGCGCCATCGCAGGGGGAAACGCCAGGCTGCACCATATCCTTGTTAATATGGTGCAGCCTGGCGTTTCCGAAGTGGCGGAGAGAGGCGTTAAGCCAAGACGGCTAACGCCTCTCTCTGCCACTTCCTTGGTAATATGCCCCTTAGTTTTTAATTAAATGTGTCTAGCAGAGGAGTTCAGTAGCCATGTATACAAGCAGGGCACATAAGGCGTATGCCACTCACAAGAGTGTTGTTTGTTCTCCCAGAGCAGGCAAGCAGGGCACGACATTCAGTCAGTGTACCACATTGGTCCCAGGGTAGGTTTGAGAGCAGGCTAATCTAGTGCTGCTCGCTAAATTCACTCCACAAGGGAGTCCTATTTCCAGGAATCACAGAATCTTTAGGAGCAGGAAGCCATGATGTCAGTGGCCACTAGAAAGCCAAGTGGAAGCATAACGCTTCCTTTCTACTGATTCAATTTTTAAGTGGATCAATGCTAATCTGAACCCTAAACTAATCAACTAAGACAGTAATTCAAGATTCCACCAATGAAAGAGTGTATCTGATTTTCGGTGTTCCTATATGTTGCATGTTGTTTGAGTGCTTTTCTGGATTTTAGCTATGTATTCACAACATTTATTAACGTTATGTCACCAAATATTGTATAAGCCTTTCATTTTACCACAAGTAATTAAACTATCCTTATATTTCAGATTTTATATCTATCGACTACCACCAGCGAGACAGCAAGTCATGGTTTTACTTATAATAGAGATGATCTGTTTCCCTGTATTTCTGATGCTGACAAAAGCCAACACTATTGAAAGTAGCTTACTTCTGTGCAGCATATCTGCGCTCTAATGCACCAGAACTGTTGCATATATGCACCTTTAATACGACATCCTCATGAACTACCCAGCAGCATTCATCTTGCTTTGCCTCTACATGTTGGAAGCTTAGTGATCTTGAAAAAAACACACATAAGGTAACAGAGGTCGCATGATCAGATTAAATAAAATATCAAGAGACAGAAATGGCAGATGTTTTGGGGGACTACAGTTTGACACAAAGAATTCTGTCTAGTGCATAACAAGGCAATTCCTCCCCCGGCACAGCAACATCCCTCAACACCTCCGCAAACTCCACTGGCTCCCGGCAGACAGAAGAATAACCTTTAAACTCCTCACTCATGCTTACAAGGCCTTCCACAAAGCCGGACAAGCATACCTGAACAGCCGCCTCTCCTTCCACGCACCCAAAAGACACCTCCGCTCTGCCCAGCTCACCCTGGCCACCGTCCCATGGATAAGCAAGACCCGAACCAGAGGAAAGTCCTTCTCCTTCCTCGATGCCAAGACCTGGAACATCCTACCCCTCCACCTCAGACTATCTCCCACGCTGCCCCAGTTCAGGAAGGACCTCAAAACCTGGCTCTTTGAATGACTGCAGCACTTAGACGGATCTGCTCCCCACCTCCCCCCAGCGCCTTGAGACCCTCACGGGTGAGTAGTTGTGCTTTACCAACCCTTGATTGATTGATTGAAGGCAATTCATGTAACAAATGGTATTAATATGTTTTAAACATAAGCGCAAATGTGTACAAGTCCCACATCTGCCCACCCCCTCCCACCCCAGTGAAAGAGTTAGGCTACCTTTAAGCAGCTATATCTCATTTAACTCTGAAGGTCATGATAATAAGACCCTGGTAATCTACCAATCAAACCCATCCCAATAGAATACATAACTCATTAGGAAAGGAGGCTCGCGGAATCAGGAGAAAGGGAATCATATATTTAAGGAAAGTCTTCAAAGCCAATCTGAATGTCTACCCCTCATCTGAATGATTGGATACATTTTTCTGTCCTTTGTATGGCTTCATCAGACCTTCGCGTGACACTGACAAATATACAGAGACCGCCTTAGGTGTCTTGTTAGATGTGTTAAATTATCATGTCATAGACAGTTATAATAGCGAACACTGATATGGGCACTCATTACGGGTGTCCCAGGGCAGTGTCCCCAGGTGAATATCACTCTGCACCATTCCAACTTACCCATGTCCCAGGTCCAGAACTGGGTCCAAAGAATCTGAGACCGGTAATGCTGCTCCCGGGGACACCAGGCCTAGACCCTCGTGAGTTGTTGAAGAGGCTGTGGGCAGGTGTTGCACATGGTCTCCACTTACCCTGCTCCTACACAACGGGCAGAAGTAGCAAAGGCTCCGCCCAACCCTCCAATCGTGTGCTCTGCCCTCCCTATCACCCCCCCAAATCCCCACTCAGAATTCACTCAGGGCCAGAACAATGCCCCCGCATCCAGTTACCACCTGCCCCGAGCAGACGATACATAGACGTGGATTTGGGCCTGTTTTTTTTTCCCCTGAGAGAGGGAAAACACACAGAATTGGAAAGGTATTCCCGAATCTGTTCTGTGTGTTTATCCCCATTCTGGGAAAATTAACTCCATCTCTCTGTATTTTGGTGCAAGGTGGCTGCAATTGGGGATGCCGCCCCCCAATATCCTAGCGCCAAATTACAAGGAACTCGTAATTGGGGCCATGGTGGGCTACTTTAGCAAACACTGCAGCCATCAGTAAAGCATAAAAAGAACAAGGTGCGCTGTGCAAACACTTAACTAAAGCAAAAAAACATGCTACACCTGACTGTACCATAACTGTCGTTACTGTATTCAAAATAGCAATAACTCATGCCAAAGGTCATGCAAATGACATGGTTCTTGTTTTCTAACCTAACTCTTGTAATTATAACATGTCATCCAGCTTTATTTATTATTTCAATACTAGCACTTGGAAAACTCTAACCATTGTAGACCGACTTTCTTCTCCCCGTGAAGTACTTTTTGTCTAGCCAGATAAATAAAGGCATGCCACCGAATGCAATTCATGCTTTAACACATATTTCCCAAAGACGTCTGGTATATAAAGTGACATTACATAGTAGCACAAACCGAAGGAATGCTGCTTTCAGCAGCAGGATGTCATTACAAATACAATTAAATATTCCAGCGGGAAGTTCGACCTGCCGCCCTTGAATAATTCAGCAAAGAAAGAATACTGCTTCTCTGGTTATAAATCATTACTCTTTAATGAGGCAGTAAAGTGCCAATATTCTTTTAATTATCAGTGGAAGCACTGCTATCAAATAAGCCAAAGTCAAGCCCTTGTTTAAATCAAATTACGGCACGGCAGTGTAAAGGGATGCTTCCTTAGTGCATACAGTCGACCAGTCTGTCTATACAATACAGAGTTCCCCATTTGTTCATCGCCGCCTAGATGATGCTTACAATATACGATGAAGAATACAAAAAAGTGATGGGTGGATTGCTTGAATTAATTTTAGCAACTGTTAATTACTCTGAGCCCCAACACAATCCATGTTTTTTGCTCACCATCCCACCTTTGACAGGAACCAGCCATATGTAAATCAGTGCTTCTATTTTTAAAATTTTTAAACTTAATATCCAAATAAAAACAAAAACTTGATTAGCCACCCACTGTGCCTCTCAGGTGTCCGCTTGGCTAATCCATGTTTGCTTGACCATTTAATCATCTTCATACTGGGCTATTAAAGAAAATCCTCAGAGAATGGTTTCTTTGCAGGATACTACCATCCACTTACTAATGTTTGGGGAAATTTTGATTATATCTGCTTGCTCCATAAAGCACTGTACAGCCAGGCAGGCACTACAATTGAGGTTTAATTATCATCCTGTGAAAAGATTGTGTCCAGAACATTGACAACCTTAATTTCGTGAATTTACTTACGTGTAGGTAAGTATAGATTGAATATTTTTACCTCCACATCTATGTACCTTGAATATATATATCCTCAAGTTATAGAGAGATGGACTTAAGAATAGTACACCTATAATTCCTTATAAACTTAACCTTCAGAACATTGCAATAGTCAATATCATTGACACAATATTACGGCAGAATGATATTTTGTCGCTTGACCTAGCCATATATTCTCTTTGGCTCAGCACATAATCTTTATCAATATTTTTGAAGTCTACCAAAGGCAGCCTTGTCTAATTCCAAGACATGTTATTGAGACAGCAATCTGCACAACTTCCAAGATTTGTCTGCTGGAATTGTGATTTTGATGAGTCAATCAATCACTCAATAAATCAGTCAATATGTTTATTCCCACAAAACAGACAGGGCAATATATACGTTAAATTAATAGTTATTTAGAACAAATAAAACTATAAAATCATTTAATCAGATTGAACAAGGTTAAACTGATACAACGGCCTCAATCAACTTCCTTTTATGCCATGCATTGTTCAAATATTTTCTCATGGCAAAAGCAATACGATCAGTAACATATGATTTAAGGCTCCAAAGGGTGATTAAATACTGTGTGATGTCCAATTGTTTGCATATCAGACATATTCATTTGTGCTGGATGTGATGGTATGCTGGACAAAAGAATGTAAAGTGCTCCTCAGTTTTTTGTGCTGTAAGGCAGGGCATATTGGAGAATTCACTTTCTTTACCTTTTTCCCATTTGAAGACAAAACTGTTCCCAGCTAACACCTCCAGTCTAAATCTTACGCATAAGCTTTTTGCAAGCAGTGGGGTTCTGTTATCTAAAATGTCTCAAATTTGAGGACAAACATAATGTCCAAGAATTCATTTATCAATCCAGTGCTTTTGGAAGTTACCTGCTAGCTCTCCATATCATTGGTCCATTAAGTAGATTTCAGCCTGGCCACTCTGGATCTAGTAATATCTAGGATCATCCCAATGTTCATTTAGGCCCAATTTAGAAAGCCAAGTACAAACATGATTAAGCCAAGGGGTCTAACATGCTCGGTCCAAAGATAATATTTCACAAAGATTATTTCTGTATGTTTACTCAATATACCAGATCTTCACCCAATGCAGTAATGATTTCAGAGAAACTAAATGGATGATTCTTTTTAAATTCTTGTCTAAAAAGAGAACTAGGAATGGAGTGCTGTGAGGCAGATTTACCAGGGGCCTTATAAATATGTTTCCTGCTAGGGACAAGACCGTGGAGATTTACAGGCCCCATAAAGAATGGTGTTTGGTGCTTTCGCCCTATATACCTGAAAGCCCAGGGTTACCGATCTCGACCAGCAGTTTGCTGCAAATGCTAAATTTCCATAGTTCTATGCTGGGCAATGAAGTTGCTCTTCCTAGCTTCTAAATTTATCAACCATTTGTGTACCCAGACTCTCAGAGCTGCCGACACATTTTAGAACGTCAACAATGTCACAGTCAACCTGCTCTTATGTCCTTTATCTGCATCTAATACCATATATTTTGTTTTCATGGTGTTTAGCTCAAGTTCCTTTATTTTAATCAATTCTACAAATCTATTAAGTAGGGCTTGAAGGCCCATGGAAGTGTTTCATATTAATAAGGTGTCATCAGCAAATGAGAAGACTGGGATTTTGAAGGCCTCCAGTTTGGGGAATCATTAATACTATCCAGCAAAAAAATAATCACATCGTTAATATACAGAGAGAATGATATTGGCAGTAGTACGCAACCTTGGCTTATTCCTCTTTTTATTTAAATTCGTGCAGTCCTCTCCCTTCAGCCCCCTCCTCCCAAGCGCACCTGGGCATAGATGACTTCGTGTAAGCTTATCAAAATTGAAACTCTGTTCCGGAGCCCCATAAGTCTCAGTGCCTTCTATAAGCAATCTCTCAGGAACAGCTCGCATGCAGCCCTGAAATTGACAAATGCCATGTATAAACGTTTTTTGCAGATGGACACAAACGTCCAATAAATTAAGAAAATTGAAAGGCCTAATCTATGCTACTGATCTTTGTATGAATGCCAGTTTGTGGAGGGGACAGAATCTACTTCTCATTCATTCACTATTGCACTTTATCAAGCACCTATCTTGCAAAGGATTTTAGTAAGTTATCTAATAATATGATTGGTATGTAATTGGACGGATCGTCCCCATTCTCTTTTTAATATATGGGAATGATCTCAGCCCCCTTCCATCCGTCAGGTATAGTTGTTACTGATGTTATAGCATTTGATAACAGGTTAGTGTATGGTGCCTAAATTTAGGTTCTTCATGATATAAATCACTAGTAACCTGGTCCGGCAAGGGGGCCTTCCCTCCCTTCAACAGTTCAATCGCCTTCAGTGTGTCAGGTAGTTCAATTGCCTTCAGTGTGTCATGTAATGAGAATGTCAATGATTCACAGGGCTCGTTCACTATTATATCATCACAGTCCTCCAACATTGGAATCAATTTATGATTTTCAGTCTGGGGGGAGGGAAGTATAAATTAGAGAAATGCTGAGCCCAGATGTGTGGAGGCCTGTAGTGAACCTAGCCACGGGTAGTATGTAAGCTCCAATGTTCTACAATATGCAAGATGGATTTACTATCTTTTAGATTAGCTGCATGTAGCAGATCTTACCAAATTCTAGGGCAACATTCCTGTGAAAAATTGGGTTACTAGTTGAGAAAGGTGGGGAGACCCTACTTAAGTAGCAACCACAATCCTTGTCAGGGTGAGGCACAAGCAAACCCCACATTAACCTGTGCTCAACCCTCTGGTAGCTTGGCACAGAGCATTCTGGCTTAACTTAGAGGCAATTTGTAAAGTATTTATGCAGCACTTCAAACAGTAATAAAGTAAAAACACAACACAAGAAAATCTCGAACCAATTTAGAAAAAAAGAGTACATTTTAATAAATAAAACACGACTAAAACGACAAAAATCCAATCAGTAGAATAACAATTTTCAAGATTTCAGTGAAAATAGCCCCAAAAAGCACAAAGTGCCTACCGTGGATATATGGTCACGCAGGACTGGGACAAAGCGACAAGTTCAGGCCAAACGCAATGGAGTGCGTGCCGGCTACAGAATACCAGTTAGGCCCCCTGAACACAGTAACTTAAATCCTGGTTAAGGGGCATTGTGAGGTCCTGCGTTGAGGAACTGTTGCACAGTCAGGGCAATGTGTCGGTTCCGAGGAGCTGCAAAGCTGCGATGCGAGGTCCTGCGTCATCATAGAGGATGCGTCTATGAGAGAGTTGCCATTTGAGGGCCTGTGTCGGGGAGGCTTCGCACAGCGGCAGTTCGGGTGCAGGTTGTGAGGTCGATGAGGAGTCCTTGCGAAGAGAATCCTCACAGCAGAGGCGATGCATCGGTTCTGCATGCGATTACATCGAGCAGCTGAGGTAATGTGCTGGTTCTGCTAGTACAACACCTTCAGGCCCACTTCCAAAGGTTCAGGACTAGGGTGGCAGCACTTGGTAGGGTAGGACTCACAGATGGCAGAGTCCAGCTGCTGGGTTCACAGTTGTTGGAGCCTTTTGTCCCTGAGGCTCTACACAGGAGGCCAGCCTACTAGCTCTTTGAGTCACTTTGGGTCCTGTCCTTCTCATCCAGGCAAGAGGGTAGTGGGCAGCAGGTAAGCATAGCAGGGCAGCAGTCCTTCAGAGCAGCAGTCCAGCAGAGTGGCAGTCCTTTCAGCAGCACTTCAGTCCTTCTTGCTGGCAGAATATCCACAGGTTCACAAGTGTACTGAAGAGTTGGTGTCTGAGGTCCAATGTTTATACCTGAGGCTCCTTTGAAGTGAGAGATACTTCTAGAGGTTTCTCTTCGAAGTGCTAAGATTTCTTGCCATCCTTGCCCTGGCTCCAGACTAAACATGGGGTGTACGCAGGCCTTTGTGTAAAGACAGGACACAGCCTATTCAAGTGTAAATAGGGCTGTGCCCAGCTCCACCCTCCCATCCATCTGGTGACGGTCCATCCAGGCATGCCTAAGTTCTTTATAGTGTATGGCTGTCCAGGAGGAATGCACAAAGCCCAACTGCCAATTACACCAAGTCATGTGACCCAGTGACAGTCTGCAGGCACTTAATGGCCAAGACAGGAAAATGCCAACTTTCTAAAAGTTCTAACCAACATACAATTTGCCAATACTGACTCTGAGACACAATACTTTTGTTTTTGTTCATGATCATTGTACTGAATACCAGTGATCACAATTTCTTTTTTCTCATATAACAGTCATAGAACAAAAAATAATTTATATAGAGCACGTTATAATACACAGAACATGAAATTTCAACAGTGTTCATTACAATACACCCACCCCACAAATAACAAAATACATTACAGACACAAATCAATACAAATAAACATATTACTTCTCATACACAAATAAGACAGTTCTGAATTGTATTAACCAAGAGGAAATGCTATTTATCACCCACTGCTAAACCGATATCAATTCCTCCTTAATGGGCTTATCAGCCACACAGTGCCCAGCTAATTTGGGAACCAAGGGGTGACTCTGTTGCTATTAAATGACATCAACCAAAGGTCCAAACACTCCTGAATGTCATGCACTTTTTGGCTGAAGATGTGTCAACGAGTTTCGCCCTTCCCAATTCGGGGTTCTCATCAGGACTCAGAACTGACGTGAACTAAAGACAAAATAATACAAACAAGGAAAAAGTCACAATGCCATCTTGTAAGAGGTTTAACTGAATCCTATAGATTTACTCTAATCACAGCACATCACTAATTACCTCCTGTCCATTCAATCAAATGGACACGAATACATTTCGGCATTAAACCATTCAACATGGTGAACCTCTCTTGTCTGCAATAGCCAAACACCACCATATTACTCCAACAGAGCAATTTCTACTTCAACAAACTATAATTGCTTGATCTCAATCTGGGCCACTACTTAAAGTTAACAACTTGTATTTGTCTTTCATCAAAAATGCATATCTCCAGTGGTAGAATCTATTCAAAGTTGGAATGCTTCAATAATTTGCAATAGAATGGTGCAAGTGATTTACTGCTGCAGCGTTATACTCGCGCACCTCAGACTGAAAGAGTATCGCGATGATCAATCGTAGTCTCCGCGTGTCCTTACTTATTTTCATTCCTCTTTTAATGAAGGGAACCTATCTCCATGTGGACTCTTAAAAACTAAACTTACATGTCATGGAACAATCTGATCTAAAAATACTGTAATTGCCAAGGCGCGGTAGAATGGCTCTAGTTCAGAATCATAGTGTATAGCCAATCAGTAATTAATCCTTTCGAGAAGAGAGCCATTGTCTTTGAGTAGGCTTGTAAAGTAATGTGTCTCATCAGATATTTAAGGCTACCCGTAAACAGGGAAATGCAATGTGTCACCATGTTGGAAGAGTTAAAGGCTCTGTTTATACTATAAATCATTTTTAGGGAGGCTGCCTGTACTAATTGAGCTGATAAGTTCCAATTGCATCTAACCGGTGGGGAGGGGATTGCGTGCCCTCATTAGGATCGCTATATATTTTCACTTTTGAGTACTGTCGCAAGGCGTAGAAATGCGGCGACGGATACTCACTTTTGAAAAGTGGCATTTTCAAAATTGTGATTTAAAACCCGACTTCACCATGAGAGAGGATTTTTCATTACAATTCAAAGGACACCAAACATGAACTGCTTACATGTTCTCATTTGGAAATTATTATTTATTAAATGTAATAAGGTAATCCCAATGCTATCCTATGAGAGAGGTAGGCCCTACAGTAGTGAAAAATGAATTTAAGAGTTTTTTACTACCAGGACATGTAAAATGTAAAAGTGCATATCCTACTTTTTAAATACACTGCACCCGGCCCTCTGGGCTGTCCAGGGCCTAACCTAGGGGTGACTTACTGTCGTGCAGTTCCCACTATTCCGTAGGATCTGTGAGTTTGTTGGACAACATAAACTCGGGGTTTGGTGCCGCGACTGATTCCGGACACCCCAGCAGGATATGTTGGCCTAGAGACCAGCTAGCTCACAGGTCCACCATAAGCCCCCCTAACCTTACCAGAGAGAGAATGGTTTATGGCAACCACTGAACATGACAACCCTGACCCCTCAGGGATCATGGAAACAGTACAGAACCTTTCGCTCAGCCACTCGTGCTCACTTATTCTCATAAAGGTATAAAGAGGATACACAGTGGGACGTTTTCAATATATTTATTGAACCAATGTTATTCTTGTATAAAATACATGTGCTGCAATGATTAATAGACAGAAGCAGATAAAAGTGATTACAAGCACCAAAAGCATAAATAGTAGATATAGTTCTACCATAGTGCTAAAACAATGTATAGATGCAGGCAAATAAAATAAGGCAGTAATCGAATGTACTCCTACTATGCAAACCCTACTCTAAGTGTAACTAGAGTGTGTGTAGGTGTGGAGCCAAGAATCCCCCCAAGGGACGATCCAACCCCATTACCTGGTGGGATAGAATTAAGGACATCGACTTGGTCACGTATTGGACACCCCTCTCGAGATGTCAGACCGCTGCATGATGAAGTCTCAGCATGCAAGAACCCTCAGTGTCAGCTGAAGTGCCTCCTCTCGTAATGTATCGGGGATGCTCATCTTTTATAATGGAAAGCACCTTGCGATGTGCGTATAGATTAGTGATGTTATGGATATGTAGCTAGCCCTGTCGCCTCGTGGATGAAGATAGAGGTGAGATTTGTACATAGTGTGAGAAGAGACCTTGTACATGATGTTCAGGGCATTGTGATAATGTTGTGCGAAGCTAGATGTGTAGACAAGTTTAGTTTCAGAGAAACTAATCCAAAATTGTCGCGCACGCAAACATGTGCAAAAGGTTACTGCTGAAAAATAACATAATTTAAGAAATATGCTGCTTTGCTACATGGGCCTAACTCAGGAATATAACATTACATGTATTATAAAGGAAGGTTTGAACCCTGGCAAAGGGTTATTTTGCAAAAGTAATTAATGTGCCGTCACATACCAGACTCAAGCTGCACAGCCCATAAGCCATAGCAATTAGGAAACGAAAGTCCAATTTTCACCATAGTAATCCTTTTTAAACCATATTTATTCAAAATTCTTATGTGATGTTTAAATCCATAATAGAAGCGACGTGATTGCAGACTTCGAATGCGCAAGAAATGCCCATCCAGGCTTTTTTCTACAGCACGTACAACATCATGGTTCATCCTGGGTAACCGTGCAACTGTACACCCAATACATTTTAGGCTTAGCGCCCTTCCTCAGGAGTAACTGTAATATAAGAAAACAGAACAGGAACAATCAATTTCGGGCTTAGCGCCCTTCCTCATGGGTAGCTATAATATTAGAAAACACAACAGCGACAATGAATCTACTCATGAAACTTAAACATAAATCAGCCAATAATAAACCATGTGCAACAAACACTCTGTAAAGTGAATGTGCTGAAACCACCATCAAAAGATGCTGCAACCATTTGTGCCCCCAAAACCATGCACCATGTTAAACAAAAATTAATTTAAGAAAGTAAACAGAAAAGCGTTCAATGTGTTTGTTATACCACCATAAATACAAATGCCCTGCTACATGATCCCATGTACCAAAACAATTATGCAAAATCCCAAAATCAACTTACATTAAGTCTCCAATATTTTTAACGTTGCCGGCAATCTGACCATTTGGTTGAACGACTGGGAGTCCAACAAAATGTCGCCATGAACCCAGCTCATCCTTATTAAACCCTTGGTAAAGCCCGCAGGTGAAACCTATCCATTTGAAAATTAAGTGAATTAAACATAAAAGAAATACGTGCACACCATGCTCATGCATTCTAAACCAAGCATGTGAAGAACCTCAATTGTTCCATAATATGCTATGAATTACACCACAAATATGCAATCAAGAAACTACAATATGAACAATGT
This sequence comes from Calotriton arnoldi, assembly GCA_963921515.1. Taxonomy (NCBI): domain Eukaryota; kingdom Metazoa; phylum Chordata; class Amphibia; order Caudata; family Salamandridae; genus Calotriton; species Calotriton arnoldi. Next base: position 353,230 of record CAWUFW010010737.1, on the reverse strand, counting down.
AATAAGAATAATGATGAGCATGATAAAAAGAAAAAATTATGAAAAACTCAAATGTATATGTTAAAATGTGAACATGAGATGAGCAAGGAAAGTTCCTCTTTAGATGCATCACAAATGAATTAGTAGCATGAAATGTTTCTCGCCAAGGAACTTTAAAAGGCTCAGTTTTTCCAAGTAGCCGCCAACACACTGTTTCCTTGAGTTTTTCAAGCTTCAAACCAAGGTGCAAACGATCCGAGGAACAAAAGTATGCAATCTGTTTTAAAAAGGTTAATTTTTCCAGGTCGAATTGGCAGTTTAAAACTGCACACACTCAGGATAAAATGGCAGACCTGAGACATGTTTAAAGGGCTACTTATGTAGGTAGCACAGTCAGTGTTGCAGACCCTCTAGTAGCATTTAATTTACAGGCTCTGGGCACAGGGAGTGGCACTTTACTAGAGACCTACAAGTAAATTATGTATGTCAATTGGGTATAAGCCAATTTAACCATATTCTAAGGTGAAAAAACAAGAACAAGCACTTTAGCACTGGTTAGCAGTGGTAAAGTGTGCAGAGTCCTATAGCCAGCAAAAATGAAGTCAGCAAAACAGGAGGTTTGAAGGCAAAAAGTTAGGGGGAAAACCACTCCAAGAATGCAAGGTCTGAAAATGCCCTATGGAAGAATCCCCTAAGGATACGTGGAACATCAGCCACATATATATTTCTATATGACCTAAATGCAGCAACAAAGGTGCTACACAATCTGGCCATGATTTTAGGATTAGCTTCAGTGTGTGGCAGCAACTCCTACTTGGCTTGATCGTTCCTGAAGTGAAACGTTTCCACATACACCTGGAAGGAGAAGCCACCTGAGGCCTTGCAAATTGGCAGTGGGTCTGGGTTCCTTATGCCCTCTGTGGACCAGTTGGGTGAAAGACCTTGACTCCACTGCCCCCCACATGTCCTTCGCGATGCCAGGAGGTTGTGGAACTGGTTGCGAAGAGGCTCGTAAGATACCCGCAATAGCAGGAAAAGAGCACCAGGAGTCAGGAAGAGATGAAGCCTGGCGCAGGGAGACAGGAAATCTACCTCCCCACAAAATTAATCTCTTTAGAGACCAGGGGGCCTAATGCCAATGCTTCTGGTGGCTATGCATAGCCACCAGGAGCAAAATGAAGAGAATTACCCCAACAATGCCAGAATAATGCTGCTGTGAAGATCTGCTGTTTTAACTAAAAGAAACATGAAAATGGGGGCATAGCTATCCACCGTGTTCCTCTCCAAATCCCCCTGGGGTGTGCCAGGGCCCGGGGGGTGGTGCATCATTGTTTGATTACTCCATTGGGGAGGGGACATGTGTGAGGACCCCTCCTTGTACCATCTACAGCCCCTGGGTGTCCCATATCCCCAGGGGGCTATGCAACATTGATTAGGGTCCCATCCCTGGGACCCCCAACGTCAGGGAAAAGGAGGGGAGCGCCACAGTGGCTCCCAGTGAAGGTGTGCCACACTTGCTCCCCATACTCATGTATGTAGGAGAGTGGGGCATACTCTACAGCGTCCACACCCTGACCGCACAGAGCAGGCAGGGAGAATGAAGGTGCAGGATCCCGCAACCTGGGGTGCCTGCCAGGCAGGGAGGCAGCTAGAGCAGCCGGGAGTGGGCTCCCTGCACTGCCCTAAACAAATTGCCAAGTCTATGTGTGCCCTGGGTAGGGACCGGCTGCAGGACTGGGGGCAACCAAATAAAAAAAGGAAAAGACAAAGTAACGCGATGTGAGACCGACATTTTCTGCTAATTGAATATTCACCGAGATGGGCGAGGAGCACCACATTATGGACTGTGCGGGCTATTTTATATATTCTCTGCTGCTTGTGGTGCTCCATAATGGCAGGAGCACTGCCTATCGGTGGTAAATGTAGTATTGAGGCTACCGGAGGTGATGTAGTCCCACAGGAATGTTTATAAAAAGTAACCCTACATCTCTCAGGGTATTACATGCCTGACCTGGGAAAAGCTCACCATTATTTTAAGCATTCACATTTAAGTATTCACATAGCGGATTCCCTGGCAAAGCCAGTAGGCATGCCTTATGTATACTGACACCCCTTACAATGTGTTACATTGACTAAGTATAACCTATCGTTATTGCTATTAATGTTGTGACCCCTTTTTTAAAATGACACGCCTTATAGTGTGATGTTGTAATTGGTATAGGCGGGGAGTTTTGTGATGTTGGGGTTCAGGACCCACTATAGGTCTAATGTGAACTGAGGGTATCACTAAAGGTATTTCCGTCTACCTGAATGTATATATTTGTAATTTAATGTGTGATATTTAGTAGTGGGTGTGTGTGTGTGTGAGTGTGAAGTACTTTTCCTCTTTTTAAAGAAGAAGCACTGGGAGGACAAAAATTTATTGAGAATTGTTGCATGCCATTGACGTTGGGTTGATAGCCAATGCCAACTCCCCTGACTAGGCCTTGTTCGGCTCTGCTTCACTACCCTGAGTGAATCAAGTGCTACAATGGGTTACTTGGTTAACAGTAATATGACAATGGCGGACCTTCTACCCCATCTAGGGTATTGAACAAGCTTCAAGTGTAAGAGAGTGGAGTGTTTCCATTATTGGTGCAATGCAAACAGACAGCCACCTTCTGCTGACAATCTGGTGTTCAGCATCCAAGAAACCCTGTTTGTAATGCAGCCATTTTTGTATGCTCATGAAGGCGATTGAAGGGAAAGGATTAAAAGCATGATGCCATCATGAAAATCTGCCGCCAAAAGGTCTCTTAGCAGTTTCTGAGCCAAAAGCAATTAAAACAGCAAACACTTTAATAGATATCGATCATGCGAGCCCATGTGGAGTTTAGAGACTAGGAGGATGTCAATGAAATTTACTTGGGCCATGAATTACTCATCGACTGAATCATACCTTTTACTGCCGTTTCAACACCTACCTGATCATTAAAGTTTTATATTTAATTAAGCTCCATTGACCGTGCTAGTAAAAGGCATTATAAGACCTAACATAAAAAAGTCAGTAGGTGAACTCTCAAGAGATATTGTGTTAGATAAATTTGATTGTGAACCCATTTGAGTCAAATGACACTTTCTGTTAAGAAATGCTTCTCTGATTGACACGAGAAAAACTAACAGTTCCAACTCCCACTTACGTTATGTGTACAATAGCAGACACTCAGCCAAAAAAACAAGCCATGCAGAAAACGTTATTTTAATGCACGGGGTGTTGCATTTGACAGAAGTGGTTGGCATCAGCCTGTAGTCTAATCCCAGAAGGGACCAGACCCTTTGTGGAGACGACAACAAAGGGTGTTTCTGTACGAAATTCGTGTGTAGGTTATAAAGAGGAGAACATTTTCCAAATAAACTCTTCTGACCTGTAGTAGCATAGCCCAATGCAATGTAGTGATGTTGTTTAAGTTGGTGCATGGATGACCTCTAAAAACGAGGCCATTTTGAATCTATACACAGTTTTGGACAAAACTGAAACGAGAGGAACATACATCTGTGACCCATACTGCAGTAATAGGCTGCTAGAAAATTATAAGATGCCATATGTGGCTTTAGTTTTGTGTACAAAAACACATACGTTGGTAATTTGCTTCTTCAAAATAGGTTTGGACTGATCTCGTTAAAAGTCAGTTGGTTGTTACTGTGGGAATCGAATTTACAGTTCTTGTCTCAAAAAACTGTAATGGGTCAAGGCGAACTTGTTCAGTAAGATCACATTTTTCTCAGGGTTTCTACGGTTTCTTAAAAAATGGAAAGTGTTTTTGATAAAGAAGAAAAGAGAACCAAGGCCAATGTGTGCTAGCGCCTGTTACCATAAACACAGAATGGAAAAACCCTTTGTTACAACAGGCCTCAAGTTATTTTAGTTATCTTAAACAAGGGGTGTCTCATTGGGGGCAAATGCAGCACGTTAAGGTCAATAGGCAACCATCTGAAGAAAACGCCACAAGGAAATATTTTCAGCAAAGACTAAATTCCAGTCCTGATGTTGAAAACAAATCCAAATAAAAGTGTATATATTTGTAACAACTACACCTTTGCTTTGTTGGGGTAAAATACAACATACTAAACTCGTCTGCAAAATTTGATAACGGGACTCTGCAGTTAAACACAGGCCTGCTTCTGCAGAGTACAAGCACATGGTTGCTATGTGGGTGTTCCTTTGATCATTACTACGCTGGAGAGCCCTCCATTTCTTTACCACACTCTGCAGATGTTGCAGCTATGACACTGACTTCGCAGAGCAGTTTTACAAATGAAAATGAATCAGAGCAGAACCTGTCTGCCTTCATGGCCATATATTTACTGGAACTGTTACAGCCCTTAACAAGCTCACTGACGTAGGAATTACATGGTTTCAGCCTGTTCCAAGCACCAAGAGATCTGGGAGCTCTCCCCAGACCGACTCAGAATGCCTAGCTAATGTCCAGGACCTCTTACAGAACGCTGAGAAAATGGAGAATGAAAAGGGAGAAACTACACTCAAACAACTATACTGAGCTTCTGCTCACCTGCTGCCACATCTAAGCCAAGAGCTTGCCTTCATCTCCCAAACACTCACGGCGACTCAGGTTGGCAAAGGGAACAGCAGTACAGAAAAGGAAGGAGAGAAAAGAAGAAAAAGTGAGGTTTTTTCCAAGTCTACTCACTGAACGCCCACGCCATGCCTGAACCTCTTCATGATCGAGCAATGGGAACAAGTCGTTTTCTCTAGCAATCTGGGGATGGACAGGGAAGGGAGTAGGAAAGAAGCACTAGGCTGAGGTTCACTCTTAGACTGGCCTCTGCATGGGCAGGTAGTGGCACCAGAGGTGGGAGCATGTTAAGGCACTTCATTCAATGTTAGGAAGCAGGAAGCCACACGTGAGAACTGGGTGCGACCAGTAAGAACATGGAAGTAGCATTACAGAGTCTTAGGACTATCAGTTTTAGCAGTGGATTTTGCCCCGTTCCTAAAGCCCAGGATACCAGGCGGACGTTCCAGGATAGCACCGCAAACCGGACCAGACGGTGCTGTGGGAGCAGTCAAGAGAGAGGATAACTGAAGGTATCATGTACAATAACACAGATAACCGTGGATAAGTGATAAGGAATTCCTGAACGCAGGGGAACCAAGAGGGAACAAAATAGCAAACCTGAGACATGCATAACTGGGTGCAAATCAATGTGAAACAGAGAGCCGCAACAACTAGCACCACGTTTCCAGGCTTCGGTCCATGATTACTAGACCCTTTAATACTGGATGCCATACTAGGTGACTGTCGCCGAGGCTGCTGAAAGACCCCTGTGATCAGGACCACACTTGGTCAGCAGAGGTGACGAGAGCCCGCAGGAGCTGTATCATGATCCCAATCTATATGCTGCTCCGATGCAGAAGGGGTCTATATGTTTCCTATTTCTGTCTTCGGCGCAAACATTAATTTAAAAAAATCCAAGTTAGTTCAGAGCTCGGAAACACGAAGAGGCAATTACTGCTCTGTGTTTTCGAGCCGTGCTGCCTGCAGCCCATGCGCTCAATTTAGAGATTTGTTTGGAGTTAATGTATGCACAGAAAATGGGTAAAAGAAACACAGACTCCTCTGTGTCAGTGCAGTGCAGAGAGCGGAACCATCATGCAGCTCCAGGTCCTATATACAGTTTCACGTGCACATTGCCTCATGTTCTTTGGCCTCCCTCCAGCACTCTCTCTTTTGCATTATAGCTTTGCCACACAGGCAGTTTCACAATCAGTGCTGCACCTCTGCTAGAAAATGTAACTGTTCCATGCCCCAGCCTTCACCTGATGACGATTACAAACTCTCTACTAGCTCACCGCTGGTTCCAGCTGTTCACCACAACCCTACTGCTCATGCACTACTGTTCTACAACATCTCTTATGCCCCCAGGCAGGGTTCCAGGCAAGTGCCCCCCTCCTGCTGTTACTGCCCACTCCAAACTCAACAGAACCATGTGTGCAGCATGTTCCCATCTCCACTCAGGGCACATAACTATATGGATCTGGGTTCCAAAACCATCTACACACACTTCTGGTAGAGATGGAACACTGGAGAGAATCCACACAACTGCTGGAGACCCGGCCCAGATTCGAGCCCTGGAGGCAGACAATGGGCCGTATTTTTGATGTGTCCCGGGGGCACAACAGGCATTTTTGCCAGCTGTGTGCGCCCCTGGGGCACTTTGGTATTACAGAAGGGACTGCAGAAGCTTGTGCGTCCCCTTCTGTAATACTGAGAGCGCTGGCGCACCTAAAGCGCCAGTGCTATCTTTAGAGGGCATTCCATCATTTGCATAGGGGAGTGGCCGGATTAAATTAGGGAATCCCTTTGCCTCTGCGCCTCCGATGTATAATAGATGCGGGCTCAGAGGCAAAGCAGCTGTCAGGAGGCGCACTGTCAATGTGCACCCTGATGGCAGCCCTCTGGAAGGGGTGAAGGGGGTCCCTGGGACACCCCCAGAAACCCCTTGAAGGCGGGTGCAGTCACTCATTGCACCCACCTGCAAGAGGATCTCTAATCCCCCTTAAAAATGCAGGTGGGCTGCCGCCTACACTGTAAAACACGGAGCAACTTCAAAGCGGCCGCTCCTTTTTTCACAGAAATGCACTGCCCCCAGGGCAATGCAAGTTCACGGCTGCCCTGGGGGCAGTGCATTCATCCTAATACGGCGCACTTTCCTTGATTGCGCCGGGCTCATCTTTTAAAAGGTGTGCCTGGCGCAATCAAGGAAAATGTGCTGTATGTATAACACGGCCCCATATCTGCGACTGACAGCTGACACTGACAGCTTTGCGATTCAACCGTTAGTATATTAGGCTAAGAATCTCTATGTTAAGAATCTCTATGGCTTTCAAAGCGTATTCTTTCACATATATTTAGATAATTGTATTGCATTGTTGTTGAAATCTGTCTATTGTTTTTGACTCCTCAAATTACCCTATACCACCTTCATACTACACAGGGATGCCTTGCAATTACCTATATTTAACAGTATAATATTGCTATTGTAAATCTCATTTTCATATGTGCTCCTTCACACAACCGTCTTGCCTTTGTGTCAATGTACTCTGTTATATACTTATTTATTTATTTATTCATAAAGTTTATATTGTGCGAACATGACCTGTGAGGGTATCAGAGCACTTTACAAATGATTGGGGGTAAGAAAATAGGGATGCAAACAACAACGTAATCAAAAGAGATACAACTGTGTACATTTACAAATTAAGGGAGGTGAAATCTCTAGGATAAGTCTACAAAACAATAGACATGGCCCGAAAGTCTAATAATAATCATGGGTGCAGATCTTAAGATGAGTTGTATGAAGTAGGGAAGAAAATTGTTCATAAGTAGTAATTTAACTTCTTTTTTTAAAGAAGCAGTTGAGGTAAACAGACTAATTTAAGCTGGTAGGGAGTTCCAGATTCTCGGGGCAATACCTGAGAAGGCTCTGCTGCAAGTTTTCTTTTTATGTAATTTCTGTGGTTTCAGTACCAAGGTGCTGGTGCTTCTAGATGATCTGCATCCACCAGATAATTCTAGTTTGTGTAGCAAGTATCTTGGTGTGTTGTAATTTAGAGCTTTATGGGTCATGCAAGCAAATATTAAATGTATCCTTGCCTCATATGGGAGCTAGTAAAAGGCTTTATGATCCAGGGGGATGTGATTGTTCCTTTTTAGGTCAAGCATGAGCCAGCGCGCAAGCGCTGCTCTGCGAAGAGCTGTGGTAGTTCAGTACGGAGAGAAGCTTCGCCCAATCGCCCGCCCTTATTTTTCATTTGCTTGTGTGTTTGTCCTTTGTAAATGCTGTCTTCTGATTCATTATGAGGCTTGTTAGTCCCTCCTTAGTACAGCCATGTTGTCATTTGTATCCTCCCATGGCTACTGGCCCCTTTACTTGGTTGTTACACGGTACGTGTACTAATTTTTAACAAGATGATAACTACAGCCTTTGGAAAGTGCTCCGAGCTATAACACGACTCCGGCTTCAGATCAACGTGTTTATCTCTGTTTCGTGAAGTGTGTAACCCTTGCACAGTGGCTTGTCACTGACATGCATATTATAGCTATTGTTAAAATGTGGTAATGAGGGTTTCCAAAGTGCTAAGAAGAGAGGTCACTGCACAGGGGATGACAGTGTGAAACACACGAGCCTCCAGCCAAGCACACGATAATGGGGATACATTTATTGTGCCTTCTCTGGTGATTCTCCATTAGTCTTTTTAACAAGTTATTTTTTATTTGAACACTCGGTGGTCTTGTCAACCTCGTCTCGCAGTGTCTAGCTATAGTAAATGACATGCAAATTTAAAAAAAAAACCTTTCGGAAATAGTATCGCTTTAAACCGTGCCAAACACTGGAAAAGGGTCAAAGAAAAAAACTTATATCTCTGTCTAAAATTAGATCGTTTTCCTGTAGAATTAAAATAGTGGGAACGTTTAGTGGAACTTTGAACTGAGTCTGCGCGCGCTGAATGTACGATCACACTAGTTATTCCTTTTTATACAACTTGTAGCATTTATTTCTCTTAACCCGTACACTATATTTTTCTGATGTGCATGTTTAGTTGGTTCCGTTTTAGTTTTGCCATTATATTTTGCAATGTTTAATTTGCGCATTTCCAAATGAAACAGCAATGTATTTCTTTTATCATAACTCACTCGTTCGTGTAGCAGATTCGTTGTTTTGTACTCCTTGTTTTTGTGACGGTTGTTTATTTTTGTTCTGGTATTTTTTCGGTACCAAGTCGCATAGATATGTCGGGTAAACAAGCCCACGTGCTGGCGTTGTCGGAAGGACTGAGCTCTTTGTTGTTTGGTGTCTAGCAGCACTGTGCCATGAACGATTCTGGAAAATAAGGGTACGTTTTCACCAGAAAACTAGGTTTTGGTAAACTCCTTTATTCCACTGGTGTACCAACTTGTTAATTCAAATAATCACCGAAATTGTTTTTTGTGGGAAATATGATGTGGGCTAAACATGTGTATGCATTAGGCATAGAACAGAACCTGATAGCATAGTCTGCAGTCAGATTAAAAGAAAGTCTCATTAAAGTTAACAGTAAGGCAGAGGTGATACATTTGTGAGATGTTTGCTGTCACAAAGTCTGGAGCTGCGGTGAGCCTTCTGCAGTGGCACTATACAGTTCCAGACCTCCGGGCGACAACACAAGCTGTACATTCTGCATTTGCCCTGTATTGCAAAGCTACACAAGCAAAGTTTGGGAGGCGAATTCACAATTAGAGTGCTGGGGCTGAAACCACTGCGGTCTAGCAGGAGGGCAAAGGGACTGCCAGTGGCAGTGCATGGATGTGTCTGGGTGAAAGAGTGGGAGCGTGCCACCCACCTAACCCCTAACATCTGAAGCCCCTCCCCTACGTACTGAGCCATCTATGCATGATGGGACCTACCCGTACTTTTTAGGGACCTCTCTTATAGTAGTGATAGCAAGTTTCCCATATTGCGGTTTCCCTAGTCATGTTGGCCACTTCAGGCATAATTCAGGACCTGGCGTTATGGTTGCCATACTTGTTATATTGTGGGCATCATTGTCATTATAGTACCCACAACTTGTACAAATATGTGCCGGCATAACCGTAGTACTTTTTGACATATTATGGGCACAATCAAGACACCCTGACATAATGCTGGCAATGAAGTGTTAGCCATACTTGCCTCATTTTTGCCCTCCACAGCATGTCGGTCCCTTCCTAATGCTGCCACCTCCATAATGGTGGTACTGCATTGCATATTGTGGACATCCGTGACATAATTGCACCCTAATCACCATAATGTTTGCACCCGTGCAATGGTTGTAATATTGCCACATTGTGGCCATTCTTGGCAGAATGATTCTCTCGCCTGGCATAATGCTTTCTCTGCCATATAGGAGGTAAGTTTTGGCACATTGTGGTCGTCCTTGATATGATGATGCTCTCTGTGGCGTATTGTTGTAAGCGTTTTTGATATTTTGTTTTTATCTAGCAATTTAGAATGCATTTCTGCTGTTCTTAAGCACTGTGAATTACAAATGCTACTGTTACCCAATTCAGTGGCACTCAGATTAGCGCCTGCCATGCTTTGCCAGGATTCAAACTTGTGGCTGTCTGATCATTGCAATTGCAAAATTGGGAAGCTTTTACCCATGGAGCCATACAACTCTTGTTGGAAATTTGCCCTCCCTGCAGAGCATCCCCTTTATTGTTTGCCTTTTTACTGAACCCTATTTTTGTTGGCTGTAGACACTGAGCACTTCACTCCAGTGGTGAACTGCTTGTGCTCTCCCTTTTAAACATATTAAAATTGGTATACCCCGATTGGCACATTTGTATTGCTCGTAACATCTTAGTATATGGTGCTGTCTGTACCCAGGGCCTGTAAATTAAATGCTACAAGCGGGCTGCACCACTCATTGTGCCACCCACTAAAGTAAAAGGAACAAATGATGAACGGAATGCTTAACAATGGAAACATTCACCCCCAGTCACAAAGATCTGGGTATAATCCATTGTTCTTTTGCTCTCCACGCCACCCTAGTTTGGACAGAGCCATATGCAAATCAGTCTTGACCCTGCTCCTCATGGGAACAGTCCAGCCAGAACTGCCTAGCCAGGTCCTCCCTGGACCGGAAATGAGCATCCTGGGACCGGTTTCGGGGCATCACCCCTCATCAGCCAGGCTAGCTTGACTCCAGTGGCATGGTGAGCACGGGACCCACGTCTGGCCATACCCTTCCCACTTAGGGTGACACAAGCAAATACAATATGCACCGTTGTTCCCTGCAGGCTTGAGAATCCAGCTGGAGGGAAACCTTCTTTACTGCACCAGTGGTAGCACATTATTGGTTGGACACTAACAAAGTCGGTAGCGGGGGCTTCCTGACCTTACTGACCTTTCCTGGCCACGCACCCAGAAAAGACGATGCATATGAATAGGAAAAGGACCCCGTCCATCATGGCAACAGGCGAGAGCCAAGAGGGAGTGTGCGCTGGATGTGGCTGCCCACGGAGGCTCTGGGAAAAAGATGTGGAGGTGACCTCGGTCCAGTGTGATGACTCAGATATGGAAGCAAAGAGCCGCTCAGGATACTACCACAGTGGAATTCGACTTAAGGTCACCCCTTGCGCAGCAGACAAAATGATATAATGGAATGATAAAGCACATCCCCCTTGCCACCCGTGTTGTCATGAGCTGCTGTGCTAAGTCTTTATCCCTATGAATTTTCAATTGCAGTATAGGGTGGCCGGAGACAGGCGAGCCATATGGAATAAGCACAGCTCTGTTTGTTCTCTCATCTTACTCCCCCCCTCAGCACTTCCTGGCTTGATCCAGCAACAGACTGCCAGGTCTTCTTAGTCTTCATCTTCAGGCATGATATTGAATAGCAACATCAAAACACCTTTGACCTTCCTGCATGTATGCACCTGTTTGAACATATTTGTGGCTTGGTGTGGCACATGCCAGAATAACCCCCTCTATGCCAAGTTATCTGACATTCTGTTATTTGTTCTGTCTCTTGCCTGCTGAGACTTTGCTCTGGACAGAGTTAAGGGTTATCTTTCGGCCTTCGTATGCTTGCCAGATCAGCCCATTTTGTTTAAGTCACTGATTGTGATGCGATTTTTGAAAGCGCTTCAACACGTTTCCCCCTTCTCTTTTTGTCATTCAGCATCGGACCTTAATCTAGTCCTGACTTAGTTGCTCTCCGTTCAAGCTGCTTCACAGCTTTCCTTTATTGTTCCTTACTATCAAGACTGTGTTCTTCTTTGCCATCACCTTGGCATGGCTTGTGAGTGAGCTTTGCGCTCTTTGTGTCAATTCACCATACACTTCCTTCTTCTAAACAAACTGGTTCTGTGGACGTGGGCATCCTTCCTGTCAAAAGTTGTGACGCCTTTCCGGGAAACAGCGTTCACATCGCATGCGATACATCGCATGCCTTTACAACGCGGTCATTACAACGACCGCGTTGTTACATCGTGAACCATTACATCGCAACTCGTTACAACGACTTGCTGTAGGGGGCCGAAGGTGTTGGATTTACAATCCAACACCTTCCCTGCTGTTGCACAATCTGGAGAAGGAATAGTAAATTATACTATTCCTAAGTCCAGCGCGCCCCGTACAGCAAGTCGTTGTAATGACTTGCGATATAATGGTTCACGATGTAACAACGCGGTCATTGTAACGACCACGTTGTAATGGCATGTGATGTATCGCATGGGTAGTAAAGAGATATATTCCACCTTTCCACATCGGTTAAGCCATCACCCTGCCAGCCTTCCATGCTCCTCCTCAATGCTCATGTCTTGGACCCAATAGAGTGCTGAGCTTCTAAATAGATTGTACCAAAGACCACTAGGTGGATGTTCAGCACTTTATGGGGTTCTCTGGAGTGAAAAAGATCAAAGCAGTGCAGAAGAGAACCATCTCCCGCTGGATCAGTCGCTGCATTAAGATCTGCTACGCACCGGACAAAAAGCAGCCTCTGGAAGCTCTGCATACTACCACTGCCAAAGCTGCTACCACTGTATTGGCACATGGAGTCCCTGTCCTAGACATTTGCCAGGTGGCTACTTAAGCATCCCTCCATATGTTCTCGAAGTATTATTGCCTGGACAGTCATCTTCACTGGGAGGGGCATTTTGCCCGTTTGGTCCTGCATGACTTTCTCTATCAGAAGAACACGTTACTTACCTTCAGTGATGCTCTTTCTGGTAGAGACTCTATCAGATTCGTCAGCGACCTTTCCATCCTCCCCATCCTGTGATGACTCTGTTATGTTATATGTTATAGGGGTATTTGTAAAGCGCACGGCTACTCCTAAGAGTGTCCCGGCGCTAACTTAACCCTATTGACAGAACAGTTGGGAGCGTCTACGGGTGACTCCACTCTCATTGAAACAACCAGGTTTTTAACTTTCTTCTAAAGCTGAGGGGGACTTGTTCCTGTCTCAGGAGAGGCGGCAGGCTATTCCACAGCTCAGAAGCGGTCACCTGGAACGAGCGTCCGCCCAACCGAGAACGTGCACATTTTGGCACGACCGACAGCTTCTGAGTTGAGGAGCGCAGGGTTCTGATAGGAGCTTATGGCTGGATTCTGTTCCAGATGTAGGAGGCTCCAACATTGTGAAAGGCTTTGAAGACTAGTAACAGGGCCTTAAAAATCACCCTTTTCCGCACCGGGAGCCAGTGCAGGGACATCAAGTGGGGCGTCATATGAGTTCTAAGGTCAACCAACAAGACAGCCCTTGCTGCCGCGTTCTGTACCACCTGCAAACGACCTAGTAGGTAGTCAGGGAGGCCAAGATACAGAACATTGGCGTAGTCAAGCCTAGATGTTATCAAAGCTTGGACCACTGTTTTCCTATGGGGAACTGAAAGGAGAGGGAGAAAGTTCCTCATCATTTTCAGTAGTCCGAAACAGGTGGCGGTCACAGATTGAACTTCTGCCTTCATGGACATGTCCGCATCCATTTTTACCCCAAGGTTTTTTACGGTGGTAATTGGACAGGTGGGGGGGGACATGTCCTGAGGCCACCAATTATGCCATTCCATGAATATGATCCCAAGTCTAGGAATTTGCACACTGTCTACCAGTTTGCTTTTTGAGCTCTGTGTCTGGAGGCGTGGACAGTCTCGAAAGCAGCTGACATCAGCTCGCCAGAATGGTGCCTGTCTAAGCCCTGCACGTCATTTGCGGAGCAGAAAGGCATCAGTGCTGAGCCACAAGGTACCTCCTTCTTGGGCACAGAGGTACTGCTGAAAAGTTTTTAGGTCCAGTTTGACGCCTGGGGAATAATCAAAAGGTGAGGAGTCTGCAGCTAGATAGAGCCTCTACCAGAAAGTGCATTACCGAAGGCAAGTAATTTGTTCATTATGCATCAAAAATTAGTGCAGTTCTTAAAAAATTGATTGTTTTACCCCACTGTGGGCTTTAGAGCGATAATGATAACAAGGGGCAAGTTGGGGTGGAGCTCTAATGTGACTTTCCCTTGCCATTTACAAGTCATCCACATTAATACATTGGGGAATAGGGGAGATTATGCTTGTGCCAGGGAACAAATTTATGGCCTGATTTCCGAGGCATATCTCTCGAACAGTGTCAGGGGATCTCTTTTTGGAGGTCTCTAGCATGGTTTTAGGTCCGTATCTGAGTTGACCCGCCTCTTTGGTTTGGGAGCTTAGAGTATTTTAAAAAAAATTAGATGGGTGCCTTCACTATTGTGTCAAAACTTCGATCTGTGTGATGCAGGAGTGGCAATTGGTTAGTCATTGCTGTGTCTAATTTGATAGTACTTAAGAAGGCAATGCAATAGTAATTTGTCTAGTTAGGTCGAGCTTTCAAGACCTCTTGTATATACTTTAGTATATACTTATATCTGTATGTACTTTGTGGGCTCTGGAGATCAGCCCTAGGACTTGTCTGCTTCCGCTTAGGGACTTTTTTCTTTTTTCCCAACTGCCTCTATTTAACTGTCTTGATAGAAAACGAGCACTAGAGGTCAGTAAAATACCAGAATTGCTTTCTGCTTGTTCAACTGCCTCTATTTATCTGTCTTGATAAAAAACGACCAGTAGAGGTCAGTAAAATACCAGAATTGCTTTCTGCTTAGGGACTTTCTTTTTTAATTTTTCTGGCAACTGCCTCTATTTAACTTTTTTGATAGAAAACAACCAGCAGAGGTCAGTAAAATACCAGAATCACTTTAGCATTCTCTAGATTCCAGTCCATAGAAATTGTCTTCCAGGAGCACCCGTAGACAATAATATTTTTTCAAATTTTTTATTTTCAGTGATATGACCACCGAAGGACATTATTTTATATTAAAAACAGAGCTTTGGACTATACCATTTCCAGCTGAAAGGCAATATTTCTCTCCATGTGTTCCCATACCTGGCGTGTCATGCAGTTTGGTGCTTACTTTCCCTCCATGTTAAGGAACGGTAGATGTTTCAGCACCCAGGCTAATGTGCGGCATAGCTAAATACATATAAGGTCCCAAAGGCGAGACCGATTGCATTGCAAATGCTTGTTGATCCTGTGATGAGCCTGGCAGCAGAATTGAGAGAGGCCCTTAGAGGTGCCACCTTGGATCTAGGAAGGCCACAAAGGGTTGCATTTCCATAGTCCAATCTAGGAATAATTAGGGCCTGGACCTCTGATTTAAAGTCAACCTGAGGAAGGAAGGGTTTTAAGTTCCTTAAAATGTTAATTTGGTAGCTCTCTCCTTTGACGGCTTTACAGATGTGCTCTTTCATGTTCAGGTTCTTGTCCCGTATTATTCCCAGAGATCTCGTGGAGTCTATAAGCAAAGGGGAGCAGTTAAGAGCGGTTAGATGATTCATCCAAAGAACGCTTTCGGGCGATTGATTCGGTGGGACGATTAGGAGGAATTATGGCATTAAGTTGGGGTGCTTGTGGGTTAGCCAATTTTGAGGTTTGAGTAGAGTTGAGCTGAGGGACGTAATACTATCTGGGGAAGAGATTTTCAAGTACAATTGGGTGTCTTCAGAATACATGTAATAATGGGTGTTGGAGGAATTCAAGATTTCATCTAGAGGCTCATATTTCCACTAACTGATTGTTTTTACTTTGTGTTCTAAGTATTCATTCCTGTGCAAACTCCTTTTTTAGGCCTTGCTAGACAGCTTTAGCATACATAGGGCCCCATTTAGAGTTTGGCGAAGAGGGTACTCTGTTGTGAAGGCGACGGAGTACCCTCTCTGCCAAAATGAAGGTCTGCCGCTTGATTTACAGATGGGCGGACATTCAGTATGTATACTGCAGGGACTACTCCATCTCCGCCACCTACATACCCCTCTGACAGCCCGACAGAGTAAGGGATGTTGTGGGTTTGGCCGTGTATCCCCCTGCCCGATTTAGAATGGGCATACACATGGGCTGATTTCAATTTTACAAACCGCCACCCAAAACGTGGCCGTATGTAAAAATCAAAACTTTTCAATCACTCCCACGCCATGGGAGAAAACTCTTATGGCAAGAAGGTCATTGTTTTTTTAGTTTTTAAAAGCAAAACCCCGGTTTGGGATTTTGTTTTGAAAATAAAAAAAGAAATGAAAGCGTGCAGTATGGCACCAACATGTTGACGAAGCTGTATTGCACACTTTCAATGCATTTACACGAACCGCCGTGACGGCGGTTCCTGTAAATACAACAGATGTTCGCTGGACCGGCGAAAATCTCTAAATTTGGTGGGCAGAGTACCCTTGCCATGGTGGGAGTTAAGTACCATCCTTTCTAATATTTTAACTTTTACTTTGAGTGGGAGTTGGGCCTGGCCATTGCTCATGATTCACTGGATTTCTATTCATGCTTAGTTCATTGCTTGTAACTTGCATGGCTTGACTCTCCATTCTTGTACTTGTCTTGATCAACTTATCTCAGCATGTTTTGATTTGATGTTCCGTTGAATTCTTTCACTGCTGAAATCAGGGATTTGTTTTTGTTTGTACATGGTCACCTGCCTCTCCTGCACCTCCACCCACCCGTCTCTTGCCACCACAACCCCTCCTAGCCTCTGTCAGTATTCATTTTTATAAAGCTAATTGGCTTTTATAAAGCCAATGCTACCATGGGTCTTTTAAAGAACAATATTTAAAGAATGGTATAACTGTATTGAAGCAGGAAAATAATATTCCACCACTATCAGTAATGTTTTTTTACAGGCTAATTGCTTTTATAAAGCAAATGTAAATAGTGAGCAGCTCTTACTGGCTGTGCTTCCCAAACGGCCAGGCAGCAATTTTATCATTTGCAGCTTCCATGCGCCTTCCTCTCCCACATGCTGTGTTACTGCCATATGGCATCTACCACAGCGCCAATGCAGGCACCCTTGAGCCATGGTGCAAAGGTGACTGTGTTGTGGAGTTGATTGATGTTGTGTAGGAAGGGACATCTACCTGCACAAAACCTATCACTCCAGGGTATTTTCACTTTCTCTGTGTGCTGCAGAATCCTGCACACATAGAAAAAGTGAAAAAAGAGGAGAAATTAAAACATTTATCCTCGTAGCGCCTCCCAAACGCCACCCTTGAGGTGTTGTTTGATTCTGACGCATTCCGAAGGTTTACGGTGTCTCGTAAACCTGGAAATGCTTCAGATTCCATTGGTTTAGCATGGGAACGCCCATAGCAACACCAATTTAACGCCCCTTTCTCACTGTTTAATGTGTTAAAGGGGTACATATTTACAAGGCCATGAAAAGCCACGTAAAGCGGCTTTACGTGGCCTTGGAAACATGCTGTGGCACATTGCGCCACCGGAACGTCAAGCAAGTGACGTTCCAGTGGTGCAAAAGTGCAGCTAGTCATAAATGAGGCCCTTGGATAATAGAGGAACTCCCAAAATTCATCCTTGGCAAGGTCAACGACACCATGGACCTCCTGCCATTGCAGCTCGGAGCACCAAGGAGACCACCACCCCTGACATGCATCGCTCACCTGAACAACTGCTCCGTTCCCTTTGGGTGACAACTGGACCTGATCCCTTTAAGTGCTGACCCGGCAGACCGGAACTATAGCAACAGGAAGCTGGAGACCAGGAACCGCAGAAAGCCAGAGACTCTCCGGAGCTGTCTGTAACTGTGGAAGAAGGAGAGATGCACAACCAGTCAACATCAAATTAGGTTATCTGCCATCTGAAGAGACACATCTGGGGGCTGAACGGACTCCGCACCGGATGACCACATCGCAGTGGATTCCATGTCGCTGGGGGAACATTCAGGGGAAGTGTAGGGATCCTGCCTCTGAGTGCGATTGCGCATCGTCGCCGCCGCATGCAGCGTCTTCCGCCTCTCTTGTATAACCTGCTCCAGATTGGGGGTGGCTTGTAGTTGTGGCGGGGAACGCCTGCTCCTCCTACACCTCCCAGTACGACTGGCTGCACGAATAACTGCGATCAGTAGATTGCAGCCAGGTCGAGACCTGTTCAGCAGCGTCAATGATTTGCGTGTCAACATCTGAGATCACTCGCAGCCTTTACGGGTAGAAGAAGGAGTATTTGATGCTCAACTCTCGGAGGCATCGCTTAACTACTAGAGATGAGCCCCTCTGCACCCCCGTAGTGTAATCAGGGAAGAAAATAACGGTGGTGTTATCTACTTTCACCTCCCCCAGCTTGCATACCTCCCTTAGGACAGCGTCACAATCCCTGTAGGAGGCAGAAGAGAAAGGGTCTAGGACCTGTCCCCGGCAGCGGATGACTTGCCGCCACTCGATGGGCCCGCTCCACAACAAAGAATGGGGAGAGTGCACCTGCTGGCTGTAGGCCACACAACCATGCCTCAGTATATGCCACTGCATCAGCCCCTTCTGCTCCCTCGGGCAGACCCAATACCCTCACGTTGTTACGCTGGGATCGGCCCTCCGCATCCTCCGCTGTTCTTTCCAGTGACTTCACATGTGCCATTAGCTGCTGCACCTCCAACGCTGCATTCAGGGTAATCAGGGGGACGTTGGCCAGTTCTTGCTCAATGTCGTGTACCTTGTAAGTCAGCTTGTGATGATCTGCGTGCTCCAGGGTGAAGTCGACTGTGATTTTGTCTATGTGGCCCTCAAAGGAAGTGCCTGTTTGTTTGAGGGAGGTACCCGCTGTGAGTACAGAGTCTAGTTTGGAGTCCGGGTTGTCCTCTGTCACCTGCCCCACCGAACCGCAAACCCCAGCCGCCTGGTTCACCAACACAGAGGGTCGGCCAAATGTCGTCACCCCGTCTGCAGGCGGGACATCATTGCGAAAGACGCCCAGGCACTATGTATGACATGCGGTGCTAGCCAGGAATCTTCATTTGGGTGGCACCATTGGATATCCCCCGTACACCCAAGCTCTCACTACCAGGGGGCGAGGAAAGGCAGCACCACCCAGCCGCCTCCTCCGACCTAACAGTGGCAACCAGATTCCGTGTTCCCCAGTGAGTGAGGGCAGATCAGGCAGCGCACCCAAGGGCCAGTGCCTGAATGACCCCGTGCTCCTGGCACCCGCCACCACCAACGGCTGATATCAGCTACTAGAGCCAGTTAGTGGAGTCCCCCACCAGTCTTGTGCGGTGCCCTTGGTGATGTAGGTCCGCCACAGCCCAGGGATTGCTCAGGGCACAGTGTGCAACACGCACTGGTGCTAGGCTTGGGCCCGAGTCAACCCCCGGGCCTCCTCCGCTCCCCATCCCACCTACTCCTCACCTGGACATGGACACCGGGGATCAATCTGCTGCGCTCTCTCAAAATCTGTGACTCAGCCAGCAGGAGCCTCAGCCAGGCCGGATTTTACTATCCTGGGTACAGCAGTTGCCACCAAGTCTGCTGGGGAACCTCCCGATGCAGGTGATGCAACAGGGCCCCCTTAGACGTGAAGTTGCAGCACTCCCTCCACACAACTTCAGCGCAGCTCAGGGGCCTCACCCTCCACAGCGTCGGGCCCGCACAACATCATCTGGTCTGTGATGCAGAGAGGCGAAGGCCCCCATTGGCATTCTCCTCCATGCACCCTGGTGTAGTGGTGGTGTGTGTTATGCAATGCAGACCTCCCCTCGTTGGTGTGCAGGAGTGATCTACTGATCACAGCTCCAAGGTGCGCCAGCCAGTCTTCTCACACAGGTCGGCAACGTGTCTCCATGCTACCTGTCAGACTATGCCACTAGGTAAGTGCGATCGTCGACGCCTCAGTGTCTACTGCCATGGCCCACAGGCTTGCGCCCAACTTGGACCGCCTCCACCGTCAGGCCTCAGCAACTCCACCTCCCACTCCGTGTCTCAGACGCAGGCCCAGCGGGGCCTCCGGGCCCCCTGGACTGTCCGCACTTCCAGGCATCGGCCGCCATGGTGTCGCAAGGATGGCGCTATGAAAAGTGCTGCATCACTGTTTTTCTCCAGCGATGCACCACTTTTCATATATGAGATCCTGATTCTGCATTTCCTCTTCCCTTTGGACTCTGGTCGGACATCCTGGCTGTTGGGGTGGTTGTGGGGGTTGTTGACCTGTGCTGTACTTGGCCCTGGCTGCTCTGTTCTGCATTCCATGTTTTTTTTTTTTTTTTTTCATTAGAGGTGGATTTATAGGCTATATCTGCATCTTGATGCTGAAAAGTGACGTTGGGCTGACTAACGTGAATTGTTTTGCCGCAAATTGGCCTTTCGTCACTTTTCTCTCTCCAAATTTTTTATCGCCTTGACGCCAGTGTTAGCAGCAGTTTCGCCATGGCTAGCTTATACAATCGCCATGTAGCGACGTATTGTAAATACGTCGCTTACATGACAATGAATTTCAGTGGTAAAAAAATTGCCGCTAAGCAACGTCAAATTTGTTTAGGGGCAATTCTTGTAAATATACCCCCAGTCTTTTGTCACAGTTTCTAAATATCCAGAAAACATCCCAGGTCACATTTCTCATAACATATTGGAAGCCTGGAGTATGTTGGGATCGACTAATAACTCTGGCATCTTATATCATGGAGCACTGTTCTGCGCTTCTTTGTTTCTTCTGTTAAACAAAGATCCTGGCAGCAGTGTATTAGAAGCCTGCACTGCTTGTTTCTCTTACACCTGAAATGAACTGGACAACAGAGAGCGAGAGGAGAGCGAGGCATGGGAAAGGAGAGTCTGGACCAGTGCTTGAAATGGGAAAATAGAAGTGCAGGTACTCTGTACCAGAGTACCTGCTTGTTTCTGAGAAGTGCAGAGAGAACAACAGAGGAGCAAAAGTAGGTACGAGAGAAAGCGAGAGCCAGAAAGTGGATTGAGAGAGCTAGATGGGTTTGGTTTCTTTACTGTTAATTGGTAGGTTGTTTTACATAATAACAGTACAAGCCATGACACTTCCACAAATTATACCGCCATAATGAGACTTCTTGAAGGTCTAATTCAAAAAACAAACAATAAACTTTTTAAATTACTTATAAAACAATTTGAGATATTTTCAGGCAAGTAATGGCATAAGTGACAACTATTTAAATGCAACTCGCAGAATACTGAGCAGCTAAAAAGTGAACAAAAACGTTTTAGAAAATTAATTAACTAAAGTATCTTCAAATACTAAATCACCTTTTATTTGTTCTTTCAGAATGTACTCGAATGTTTCGCAGGTAGTAAATAATAACTTAGCAGAGTTAAAGAGCATACTTTGCCTTTCTCTGGTGCTAAGTAAACCGTGAGAAATTAATTAATTTAATTTGTAGATTTATATAGCGTGGCTTATCATCCGTTAGGGTATCCAGGCATAGGGAGATGAAGTGATTTGCTCATAATCACAGGATGTTGAGCAGACGCCGAGACGCGAATCCAGGGACATATTACCAAGGAATTGCGATAATTATCGCAAAGCGCGCTTAGCGCTGTTTTTTTTACCGCCGGCTATCGCTAGATTTCATCGCGGAGATAACTCGTTATTATCAACGCTTATCTCTAAGGCGATAAAAAATCCAGCGATAGCGGCGAAACCCAGCAATAACGCGAGAAATCCAGTGATAAATTCACTGCGCTAATGAAAAGCTTGCTAATAGGCAGGTGAGGACTTAACCTTACAATCCACCTCCCATTGACAAGATGGTTAAGTCAAGTTTTTAGCAGGTGTTAAATTCCAGCGATAATCGAGGTTAGCGCGACTTTTTTTATCGCTTCGCGGGCATTGGTAATAGGGGGAAGTTGTGTTTGCGACTGTTTTCAGTTGCTTTTAGTTGGGAACGCCTACTTTGCATGTCATTAGCGATAATTATCGCTGACATGCAAAGCGGCAACGAAACGGCCACTATCGCCATTAAGCTGTCGCTAACAGCTGTTAGCGACAGCTTGCTAATTGGGCGATGAAAATATTGCCACTTTATCGGCAAAAAGTGCCGCTAAAGTGGCGATACTGCCCTTGCTAATATGCCCCCCAGATCCCCAGCTCCTAAGTGAGAGCTCAGGCCCCTACACCACATCCTGTCCCCTCAAGAATTTGGAATCCATAGAGTGCTCTACAGCATTAGTGTTTTATAATCAGAAAACCCTAGCATAGGAGAAAGGTAATGTATTTTATTATTTTTAAATAGGAACTTTTCTGTGAATCTGGGTCACATGCTGTCCCTTAAAACAAGGATGAGAGGTCTCACCCCCCCATGCTGGTGGCATGCTTCATCATCGGGCAAGCTCCTTATTCAAACTCTGTAAATGATGATTTCAATGGGCTTTCATTACTTTCAGGACCACTTTGGAGATCTTTGTAGGGTATTCCTTAGGAATGTAAGTAAGTCTGTCTTCAGGTTGCCCTTTTTACTTTAGTTCAGGGTTACCTACGACAAGATTAAAAATTGAAAGGTGAGTATAGGTACTGTCAATATTTTCCTATTCTTTGGGTCTACATGTTTCAGCTAATCATGATTAGCCCTGCAGCTGGTCATTGGTTTTCCTCAGGACCTATTTCGATCCCCTATCTTAATTAGTCAGTCCCTGATATAAATATATTGTCACATAAACAAAATTATACCAAAGGTCTTTCATTCATCCTATGAATACATCATGAGGGCGCATGTGGAAATATTTTCATTTTTAATAGTACACCTCGACATGGTGCCTAGAATAAAATTGGAAGACAAACAGGCAGGAAACAGAAAACATATAAGGCATATGTAATTTTCAAATAAGCAGATGTATGCTTCTTGGGGGCTGATTTCAATGTCGGCGGAATTGCTTATGTCCGACACCAACTTGGTCCTGGGACCGACGACACCCGGTCGGCGGTCCCAACTGGCCCGTTACAATGTGGCCAAACACTGTTCGGTCGCATGCTTCCTTTTCTCAATGGGAACTCGTGTTATGGCTGTAAACCATTCGTAATGCAACCTCCCATTGAGAAAAGGGAGGTGCAGTTCATCCCTGCACCCCGTGGCAGGCACCTCAAGGTGCGATCAACAGCTGGGCACCATAGGTGTCTCCTCGGCCTCCAACCGGAGGCCGTGCACCAAAGGGGGCTCTGCTGGGGCCCCCCAAACACACTTTCTGACATGGTTTCAATGTCAGACAGGCCGGCATGGAAACCATGTCGGAAACCATGCATCGTAATCTTAAGGACGGAAAGGCCCACCCTTGAGATTACTGGCTGGCCTCCGACTGGCCAGCCGGAATGACCTATTCATTATATAGCCTCTATTTTGCTGCAGGATAGAATCAATATTAGTTGTTCCCTGTGAGTTGTAGCAATGGCATTTCATTGCCAAATGTATGTGGGTGCCTAGTCTATGAAACCATTGTTGTTTAGTGTGTTAATGACTGGATTGATTGGTATTACAGTCACCTGTGTCCTCACTTTTTGCCAGGATTACCCATGACAAATCATGGCTGCATGTACATGCTTAACACTGTATGCTGTCATACATGAGTTATTACATTGGCATTGGAAGCTGCTGCTATGCTCATTAATTCTGCTTGTAATAAATTGGGTTATTGGTTGAAGGGGTGGTAACTATAATAGTCACTAAATTAACATATGCTTAACCCTCTAGTACCTTGGCAAAAAGCAGTCAGACTTAACTAAAAGGCCGTGCACCAAAGGGGGCTCTGCTGGGGGCCCCCAAACACACTTTCTGACATGGTTTCCATGTCAGACAGGCCGGCATGGAAACCATGTCGGAAACCGCGCATCGTAATCTTAAGGACGGAAAGGCCCGCCCTTGAGATTACTGGCCGGCCTCCGACTGGCCAGCCGGAATGACCTATTCATTATATAGCCTCTATTTTGCTGCAGGATAGAATCAATATTCGTTGTTCCCTGTGAGTTGTAGCAATGGCATTTCATTGCCAAATTTATGTGGGTGCCTAGTCTATGAAACCATTGTTGTTTAGTGTGTTAATGACTGGATTGATTGGTATTACAGTCACCTGTGCCCTCACTTTTTGCCAGGATTACCCATGACAAATCATGGCTGCATGTACATGCTTAACACTGTATGCTGTCATACATGAGTTATTACATTGGCAATGGAAGCTGCTCCTATGCTCATTAATTCTGCTTGTAATAAATTGGGTTATTGGTTGAAGGGGTGGTAACTATAATAGTCACTAAATTAACATATGCTTAACCCTCTAGTACCTTGGCAAAAAGCAGTCAGACTTAACTAAAAGGCACTGTGTAAAGTATTTATGCACCACACAAACAATAATAAAGCAAAAACACAAAACAAGGAAAATGCCACACTAATATAGAAAAATGGGGTACACTTTAATAAATAAATGAAACAATAACAAATTAAATCCAATAAATAGAACTGGAGTTATTAATTTTTAAAGTCTTTAGTGCAATCTAGCGCCTAAAAATCAAAACAAAAAGATGGTTATCTGGTTGTGCGAGACCGGATCAAAATCAAAAGTTAAGGCCGACCAAGATGGCGCGCCGATTGGATACAAAAGGTGGATTGGGCCCGGTCTCAGCTTACCTTGGCACTTGGAAACATTTCTGAAGAAAAGTCTCGGAGAAGGTGAAATTCAGAAGAGCAAGGCAGCAAGCTGTGTTAATGCCCAGGAGTCGCTGGACAAAGTCTCGGTCAAGCCATTGATGATGGTGGAAAAAATCTCCAAGCTGGAAAAGCAGAATTTCCAGGCAGTGTGTCACAGTGATCATGGGACCATGTCCGGCATACCTCTTGATCACTTAGAGCATTACATGCAGAAATTCAGCTCCAACTGACTTGTAATGAGGGCCTATGTGTCCAGGAGAAGACAAACAACACACTGCAATGTCCTGGCTTTGTTATGGCCATGGAAGGAAGGAAGAGGTTGCAAGCCTACTGGGCCTGCACATCTCTTCCTTGGCTTCTTTCTCCCTTTCAAGAAATCTATTATATTCAGTGCTAGCAGACATAGGCACTGGACAGCTCTGCAATATAATTTGGGAGCTGTCCAAGTGGGTTTCTGCGGCAGGCTCTTGCGAATTCAGAGCGAAGCCTGAACCAACCTCATGTAACTTAACTTGCACTCTGTTGCTGCTGTACAGAATTGATACCCCTAAACTCATCCAATCACGCTCCACTGTACTGTGTGGTATTACTACATACCTTCCCCTGATCCCTGCACACCACTGAACTAGCAACTCCTCTGGCAGGGTGAGGGTTAGCTCAGCTGAGCTATGATGCTGATAATCAGACAGTCAGAAGATTTGATGCAGTTCAGGAAAGGAGTCAAAACCTGGCTCTTTCCCAGGGATTGAACCATCCCATAATCAGCCTGCCTTCAATCTGCTCACGGCCATATATCCATCTACGGCTGATTTGAGCACATGTTTGACAGCGCCAGGATACCCTTTGGGCGACAGTGCGCTTTACAAGTGCTTAATACAATACAATACAATAAGGAGCACTGCTCTTAGGGCTGTACAGGCAGGAAGTGCCTATTCAACTTCGATACCAGCTTCCAAAATATCCAGTGCTCCAGCAAATCCCACAGTGGCTCCTTTGATCCAGTACAGGGTTGGCAGGAGGAAGTGTGCTTGGAGAGTTCTATGGCTGCCAAATCCTCCTGTTTCTTTGTGTAGAACACACAAATTTACTTTTGCTAGTTGAGAATAATAAGAGTGGTTTCTAAGCTAAGCTTCCAACTTGTATGACTGTAGTCAAATTAAAGATCTTCTTAACTCTCACCCCATATCTGCTGAAATATGCCTACTTCAAACATTGTTTCAGCCTTTCCTAGTTCAACCCAAATACTTTCAAGTGTTGTAGGAAAGTGCCCCTTTTTGCATAATCACTCCCATCTTTTTAGGCTGATGTTGCTGTTTCTTTTACTTTCTGCACTAGAATTCTGGTAACCCAGCTCCAGTGCAAGTGTTCTAGCCCATTAAACATGTTGAAATTGGCTATATTCCTAATGGGCATATTTAGCTTCGCAATAATTTCCTAATATATGATAAAAAGTGTATCCAGGGCCTATGAGTTAAATGTCACTAGTGGACTGCAGCACCCATTGTGGCACCAACCACAGTCACAGTGCAAACATGAGTGCAGGCCTAACATTGTAGGCTGGCTGCATAGGTATTAAACTGCAAATTCAACTCCTCAAAACAACCCCTTTTGACAGGCTTAAACCTTCATTTTAAATATTAACAGGTCACCCTTAAGTAGGCCTTACTGCCCATGAGGCAGATGTATGGCATTGAAAAGTAGGACACATGAAAGTTTAATGTTAAACATGCCTAGTCTTTCCTGTTTTCAGTTTCTATTTTTGATAAATTCTGGTGGGGGTTTTCAGTTTTTTCAATACCTTAAAAAAACAGTGGTTATCAGTGGTTACACATTTTCGCACCATTAAAAATAACAGAAACAGTGTTTTTCCGGTGTTTATGGAATTTTAATGTAATTTTAATTATTGCTTGCTTTCTGCACTGATAGTGCATGTGTATAGATAGCATGTGCACAGGGTATATGAGGTCCAAATACATTTTTACAAATCAAACTTATTGTAATACACCATACAATACTTCTTTAGTTAGTCTTTGGTCATGCGCGCTCCCTCTTTCCTTCCTATGTAAACGTTTATCTGTAAAGAGGCCCTCTCAACATTGGCGCTTGAGATGGGTAACGCAAAAACAGCCAGTACACAATTTGCTAACTCTGGCCAATGACATAGCTTTCCATGCCAATACTGGTGCACCTGAAGATTGTGATTCTCTAGGACATGTTCTGCAACATATGCATTGAATTGGGCACATATGCCTTCAGTTATTGAAGCGGTCAAAAATGAAGAAGTACTTTTCAAAGTCTGGAGAAAATTCAGAAGGGATCTAGAATGTGTGCAGAGTACCTCAGTGAGGCTTCATTAACTTCAAATGCCATGGTTGCTGAAGGGACCTTTCTATGCATCATTGCAAGCCATTTCCCATAGACTGTAAAATAAAATTTCCTGAATTGCTCCTCAACATTTCTTTGCTTACCCAAGTGGCAAGAATTCTAACATGGAGCATGTTGCAGTGCCAAAGACACTAAAAGTGTTGCCCAGCCTACTCTCAAGGAGATGTTTCACATCTACACCAATTACACTGAACACTTGGTAGACAAGGGTGTTTTCAGACTCTAGTATTTTGATTATGTCCACTACAGCAGTCACATTTTCCTGTAAAAACCTAAGCATGCAGTAGACTGTACTTTTTTCACATCACTATCAATATGTGACCAAAGATCATCACATTTCTTGCCTTTGGCATCATCACTAAGCAAAAATTCTGGTCAACACATGGATAATATAGCATTCATGGCCTCTAGGATTGAGAACCACCGGCTAAATGACACAGTTAGTATGACTCTTTCTTTGATGCCACACAAAGCACAAAATGAGAAATATTTGCATTTTCATTCCCGGGCATAACAAAACAGTGCACCAGAATGGACTACAAAATCAATAGCATTCTTCATTACCTCTGAATATTGTAAACACGCTTTCAGCATACATCTAGCAAGTGACAAGGATCTCTTACAGGGAAGCACTTCAGCTCAGGTATCGATTTTGACAGGCCATCATACAACTTTTTCATATACGTAGCTGAATTACTACAAATACAAACAATATCACTCCAATCTTTATTGAACTTTTTTCAGCAGCATTCCAAGTGACACTGTGTTCCATGTTTACCAAACGTCTGGTGTTATGTTCTCTCCACTATCTCAGATGCTTCGTGACAACATTCTTTTCACATATACCTATCACTACAACTTACATTGAATGTTTAAAGCCTGGGGTGTTTGGCAATTCACTTACAATCAACACTGACTCGCTTGAAAAGGGGGCTGATGTATCAAAGGATTTCACCCGTTCTCTGTCTGTGGGAAATATGATGGTACATATTGGGAAAGATTCTTATGAAACCAGCCGTTTTACCTATCAGTGAAATCAAATGTAGACAAAATATCAAATATGATTTTGATATTTCCTGATTCTCTACAGTTTATAAAATAACTAAATAAGACCTAAAACATGCTTCTAAACACTGCATCTTTATACCAAAGACAACAATACTGAAAAAAGCAGAAGGAAGAAGAGACAATGTTTTGGTGACATCCCTAATCAACAAAACTCAAGCAGAATAATGTTAACCCAGTCTTTCTTGCTGCTGTCTTGTATAACAAAGTTACATTGTATTGGCCCCTTCAGGAAGAAATAAAAATGACTATTTCACTCATCTTTTCCTTTCTTTGAATGGCACTTAGGGGCCGATTACGATTGCGGAAGGCCCGTCACCGCCAGCCATGCGGTGGCGGTCCTTCCGCAATCGTACAGCGATTTTCCCCCCGCCACATTACGATGGCGGAGGGAATCGTGCTCGGACCATGGCGGACGCAAAGACCGTCCATCACGGGTCCGCCAAAAGCAATCTAACAGATTGCCTGGCGGACGGATCCGATAGCCCTAAATTAGGATGCTTGGTATTGCAGGCCTTTCCATGGCGGTGATGCCGCCATGGAAAGGCTGGTGGGGATTACTGACGGGGGCCCGTTGCGGGCCCCCCTTGTGTTGGAGGAGGTGAGGGTGCACTTGAGGGGTACCCATGGTACCCCCCTACATTTCACAGCACTACGTGGCAGGCACCGTGTGGTGCCTGCCACGTAGTGCTGTGAAATGCACAACATAGCATTTTAACATCACGGCGGGGCTGCTGTCAGCATCACCCGCCGCAATGTTAAAATGCAGGATCCGTCCGCCATGGTGGCAGTCGCATCCTGATCGGGTGTGCGGGACCGCCGCATGCATGGCGGACGGTCCTGGTTTACACCAGGATGGCGGACGGACTCCAGTCCGTCCGCCATCCTAATGAGCCCCTTAGTTTGTGGTTGCGAAGGTGTTTTATCAGTGTTTATATGCTTACATCGGTGATGGCTATTTTCCTTTCAGTGGGGGTTTATCAGTTATTATAGGTTTAAAACTAAAACCAGATGCCCTTACAGTGAAAATACACCAAAAGCTATTTTTACTGTAGCAGGTTTGACTGTTCCATAGGAAAGCATTGGGATACAATAGTAAATTTAATAATGTTATCACCGGCTAGAAAAAACACCTCCAAATTTCATTCTTGGACATTTTAAAATATTTATTACATGCCCAGTTCACAGGTAAAGTCGGATTTGTGATAACATTTTTGGAAAAGGTACTTTTAGATAATTACCTTTGCCCTACCTAAATCCTTTGGAGTCCCATTTGCATGAGCTTCACCTGTCAACTGACAGCTGAATAGCCCCCTTGATGAGGTGTGAAACCTGCTCCCAGAGGAGGACAAAGGCTTGGGTATGGGTAGGTGTTTCTGTGCCTCCAGCAGGATGACCATTTAGTCTGTGCCCAGTAGCTAGATTAACTTCCAAGAGGCCTACCCTGTTGCAGGCAAATGTTATCTAACACCTGGGCAGGGTCATTCTTTGTTCCCCTAGTCAGGCAGGCACCAATCCCAGTGAGAGAGGAGCTGCCTCCAGAACTGGTTTGAAGTGACCCCAGAGGAGGGGTTGCTCATTTCCCTGGTCACTCCTTTGGGATGGGCACACAGGCTCTGTACAAGAGGAGACAGGTTTAATCATCTTTGATTTGGGCACAGAAGGGCACTGTGAGATTGTATGCAGTCGGGCACACAGGAATTGCTGCATAAGTGGGTAGAGTTACCCCTCAGAATGTTTCCCCTATTAGTTAGGGAAGAGCCAGGAGTCGTCCCCACCACAGCTAGTGCCAGACATATATGTGGCACTCCTGGGCACTCTCTTCAGAACACTACCAGACCTGTGGAAGACAGAACAAGGACTGCTTCTGAAGTTTAGGCCTGTAAGGAGACCTGAAATGCGGGACCTGCTCCCACTCGTACCTAGGAGAAAGAGGTGGACTTAAAGGGTCAGTTGGCTGACCTCCTGTTAAGCCACAGCAAGCTGCAAGAAGCCCCTTTTCCTGAAGAGCTCTGTTGACGAGTCTCAACTGGACTTGCCTTGGACCTTGCTGGTAGCTTCTGCTGGAGTGATTCTTGGCCCTTAAGAATTATTCGTGAGGTCCTGGCACCCTTGCTATGTCAAAGTGTACTCCTCCAAACATCCTAAAAAACCTAGGACTTGGAAGTTTTTTGGCTCCAAAGACCTCCACAGGATGAGGAAAAACCCACCAAGTCAATCTGGCAAAGGTGCATTGCATCTGGGCCAATAATTCAGGTTTCTCCTGCTTAGATATTTTCTGTAGCAGCAAATCCATTTCAGTGACATCCCAGAGAGGGTATTTGGCCTTGTTGAGCCCTGGTCTGCAACAGCTTGCAGTTGTGCCCCACTAGAATCCGAGCTCCAGAAAAAGTGACTAAGTCCGAAGGTAGATCGAGCGAATGTGCCAAAATTATTTGGCCCCTGAACAACCTTCCTGGGGAGCAAATTTTGAATTTCTCCTGCTCTGAGCTTTCCTGCCAAAAGGCAATGGCTTCGATGGGTCCTCGTTGGATGGCCTAGTGGAGCCCTTCTAGGCCACAGCCTGCTGCTTTGCCCTTCTGGCGATTTTTTACTTTCATTTCAGAGACTAAGGGCCTAATTTATAATATGGCAGGCAGACCAGTCTTCTTCATCAGGAAGATGGAGTAAATAACTTTTTTACCCTGACGGAGGCAGCGCCTGTCAAATTTAGTAATTCCCACCAAGCTGGCAGTCATTTTGAAAGCATTGGCAGGGACCGCCATCATGGCTGTTCCTGCCAATGCCGTTTACAGTTTGGTGCAGGGCTCCATTGACATGATGGAGACCTGCACCAAACTGTTTTCTTATTTCTTTTCAAAAAGAAAATCCAGAAGCAGTATTTTCTTTTTGAAAATATTTTTTTTTAAAAAGGTCATATTGCCATGGTAGTTCTCTCTCATGGCAAGGGGGGCATTTAGCAGTGTTTACTGCCCCTCACCGCCTGGATTTTCCTGGCAGTGATGGGCAGTAAAAACTGACCATTAATTCCACCTATCTAAATTAGATGGGCGGAATTAGAGGTCTACCTCCAGCGGCACCTACTCTGCAAGGCCATCGGAGGGGTTTAATCACAGCAGAGAAGGAGTAGTGTCCACCATGATCAAACCTAAGGTCTGCCTGCATTTAAATTTGGGGGTGGACCATTATCTTGGCAGTATAGATACTCCGTCACATTGCAACAAAGTATCTGTTCTGCCAAGAGATAAATCTGCCCCAAAGATTGAAGGTAACGCTTCCAACCGGGTCACACCTGGTTTCTGTATCTGATACGTGCACCATCACAGCAGGCTTTAAATCGCGCATAGGTACCTACTGATCAGCCATAACTAGGTGACCGAGGTTGGCGAGTTATGCTTTTGGTGCTATTTTTATTTAAACATTTCAACATTGAAATCCAAATTTCTGGTACCCTTATTGTATTTTTTGTTGTTTTGGTGTCATCTTGTTCATTCAATTATTCTCTGCTTTTAGAAATTGAAGTACGAGTTTTGTTATGTTATATTTTCGACTGTTTCACTGTTTTGGTACTGCTAAATGCTTTACACATTTTCTTAAATTAAGCCTGTCTATGCCATAGCTACCAGGGGTTCAGCTCAGGTTTAAATTACTTAAACCTTTACTTGACCTAACAAGAACAGTGGCATTATTATTTGTGGTAGACTACCATCCACCCCAACTAATAATACACTTTCTCACAGGTGTCTTGCTGAAACTAAGAATTTTGCATGCGAATGAAGCTTGAACTGCTGATGGCCTGGTTGATGTCCATGTGTTATCAGTTCAAGTTTGTGTGCGGATTGAATACACTGCTGCTGACTGTGCTCTAGAGTTCTCTGAGTGCAAGGGGAGCTGGCACCCTCTACTGCTTCCCATTGCAGCCTGAAATGCTTTCAATTTGAAAATAGCACATTTTCCACCATTGCATATGTTAACTTTGAAAGAGACAGTTGTGTTGGATTTTTCATAGTGAAAAAATGCTCACGCATAAAATTTTGCTAACATACAACACGCATACATTAGAGGCAGCAGTAGCATAAGCTTCCTAACACAAAGATCAGTTACTTGATTCATGGCAGCAGTGTGTGTTCCTCACAGATAACAAAGGCACAACATTCCATGGGTGTGGCAAATGGGCATTTGCTGCACCTAGAGGCAAGAGCAGGTCTTTGGGTGGCACAGTTATTACACTCTTTGTCTGCTACAATTTCTAACCACTCGAAACTCCAGAATGAATCTACCTCAGGAGAAGTCCAAGAAGCAACTGGAAGGCATTCCAATTCTTTGGAGAAAAAAAGAATTCCAGAAAAAAAACTTCAAAGAACAGGCAAGCCAGGCAAGCAACAGGAATAAATAGCAAGGTAATGAAGAAGAATATCCCAGGAGACACTACCAGACAGTGCTCAGTTTGAGCTGGAGGTTGCTGGTGGGGGCCAGCACTTATTTTTCAGCATCAGATATTTCCTGAGAGCAAGAGAAGAAAAAAAACACAAATCAGAAAGAAGGAAGAAGAGGAAGACAGTAAAACTGTCACAATGGCAGGAAGGCAGGAACCTTCAAGAGTGAGATAAAGGAGCAGGGGGTGTCGGGCAGAGGATTAAAGAGCCATGAGGGGATGTAAGACTCCTTGCCTTAGTATTCAGCACACCAACATTTAATAGGACCAGCCACAGGCTTTCTGAGTAGTGCTTCAGGCACCGAAACTATTTCTTTAACAAATTAAAGATTGCTGCCAGAGTGCACCATCAGCTGGAACAAGTGAATATGTGATACAATGAGCAGATGGCTGTTCCTTTTAATATAGTCTAAAACCTGGAAGAGGAAGAACTCAAAACAGGAAGGACTTTTCCTCTATTATATTTAGGTCACAAGTAGTTGAGCACAAATAGAGGTAGGTAAACATTTGCAGAGGAAAAACAAGCTTCACTTAATTGGTATGTATATATATACATATATATATATATATATTCACTGAAAAAACCATAGGTTTTAGGGACAGTTATAGTTAGTTGGACATTTCACTTGTACAAAACCATAGAAATTCCCCCGTTATAGTTAGTTCAGCTAACTATAACTCGCGCCCTACAATGCACTGCTGATGACGTCACATATTACATCACTCATGACATGGTCAGTGACATCACTGATGACATCACTGATGACATCTCAAATGACATCACTGATGACATCATCCAGTGACTGTGTGTTTCTGTAAAGTTTAAATATGTTTAATATATATAGGGAAAGGCGTATTGAAGAATGAGTGGGTGTATAAGTGTCTGAATGGATGATTTAGTACGTGCGTGACTGACTCTACAAGTGAGTGATTAAACGTATCTTACTGAATGCATGGGTTAGTGACTAAACTGTGTGAATGTCTGTATCCGTCTGTTTGTTGGTGTGTAAGTGGATGCATGGATTTGCGAATAGCTACATGAGTGTCTATATGGGTTATTGATTGGTTCTCTGAGTATCTGTATGGCTGCCTGAGTGTTTGTGTGGGTGGGGTGTGTGTGACTCTGTACATAGATGTGTGAGTGGGGGATTCACTGGGTGCATGATTTCAAGAGTGCATCTGTGATGGACTGCTTGGGTGGGTGAGTGTGTGTATGGGTGTGTTAGTGAGTGAATGTATATCTCAGTGGTACATGTGCGAGTAACTACATATGTAAAAGGCAGTATATATGTGTGTTAGAGTATTTAAATGGCTATAAGTGAGAGTGTGTGATTGTGAGAGTGGCTGTATGGATGCGTGTGTGCTTGTATCAGTTATTGTATAAGAGCGTAAGAATGTGCTAGTATTTGTATGAGTAAGTGAGCTGGTGTGTGTATAACTGTATAGGTGAGTAAATGGGTGTGTGATTAATTTTTTGCATGACTGACTAGGTGTGTGAGTACCTCTATGGATGAGTGGCGGTGTGTGAGTGTTTATATAGGTGTATGAGTGCATATGATAGTCCTCTACTGAGTGACTGTAAGTATGAGTGACTGTACGGGTGAGTGAGTAGATGTGTGTGTGTAGACCTAAGAATCAGTGAGTGGGTATGTAGTTATTGGTATTGGAGTGTGTATGGTTTTGAGAATGGCAGTCTGTAATTTAGAGTGGGTGTATCAAAAGTTATATTAGGGTGTGAGAAGATTCATGAAATTATCACATGGATGATGTCATCAGTGATGTCATCAGTGATGTCATTTTGAGATGTCATCAGTGATGTCATCAGTGATGTCACTGACCATGTCATGAGTGATGTAATATGTGACGTCATCAGCAGTGCATTGCGGGGCGCGAGTTATAGTTAGCTGATCTAACTATAACGGGGGAATTTCTATGGTTTTGTACGAGTGAAATGTCCAACTAACTATAACTGTTCCTAAAACCTATGGTTTTTTCAGTGAATTTCAAAGGTTTTTTAAATGCTAATTTCTAACTATAACGTGTCTGAAACCTATGGTTTTTTCAGTGAATTTCAAAGGTTTTTTAAATGCTAATTTCGAACTATAACGTGCCTGAAACCTATGATTTTTTAAGTGAATTTCAAAGGTTTTTTAAATGCTAGTTTCTAACTATGCCTACAGAGGTAGGACATGTGAAGAAAGAAGAAAAAACGCACAGAAAGAAGCAAAAGCAATGCAGAAAGAAGCAACAGAAGTCCACAAAGACGAAGAAAAGTGCAGGAAGAAGCAAAAGATGTGCAGAAAGAACCAACAGAGGAGCAGAAAGAGGCCTTGTTGCAAAATCATCCTTTGCCCACAACATTTTCAGACGGGTACTGGTGGTAACTGACTCTGAGTAACCGGAGCCAGTGCTATGCTAAAAGACACTTAGAATACAGTGAAAACACCTACATACACTAGGGAACACTATGCGTTGGGGTACCCCTGTGATTAGCATGACCTCCTCTGTAAGTCCCTAGTACATAATAGGGCAGGGGGATTAAAACTACCTCTTAAAACGCGCTACAGGGCGCGTTTGCACAGTGGTGAAGGGAGGGGGGCCTGAGGTGACATGTGTGCAAACACGCCCTGTGGTGCGTTTTAAGTTGCGGGATTAAGTCCCCTTGAATCCTGAGGGTCCCTGGGGCCCAACTAGCACCCCAGGTACCTACAGTTAGGACCACAGAGCTGAGTTGCAGAGAGGCGTTCCGAGGCCACGCACCTTTTTCACCTCTCTGCAACGCAACTCTGTTGTGCTTACTGAAGGTACCTGGTGGGCTAGTTGGCCCCCAGGGTCCCTCAGGATTCAAGGGGAATTAATTCCCCAACTTAAAACGAACCACAGGGCGTGTTTGCGCACATGTCACCTGAGGCCCCACCCCCTCCATTCACCACTGTGCAAATGCGCCCCGTGGCGCGTTTTAAGTTGGGGGATTAGGTCACCTTGAATCCTGAGGGTCCCTGGGGCCCAACTAGCCCACCAGGTACTTCCAGTAAGCACCACAGGCCTGCATTGCAACGCCTGTAACAAATTGTGCAGTTGTGTTTAGGTAGTGAAGGGGGTCGTGCTGGGGGTAGTGTTTTAGGGTTTAGGGTAGTGCAGTGGTGTTTGTGTAGTGTAGGGGGTCATGCTGGGGGTAGATTTAGGGTTTAGGGTAGTGCAGTGGTGTTTGGGTAGTGTAGGGAGTCGTGCTGGGGGGAGTGTTTTAGGGTTTAGGGTAGTGCAGCTGTGTTTGGGTAGTGTAGGGGGTCGTGCTGGGGGTAGTGTTTTAGGGTTTAGGGTAGTGCAGTGGTGTTTGGGTAGTGTAGGGGTCGTGCTGGGGGTAGTGGTTTAGGGTTTAGGGTAGTGCAGTGGTGTTTGGGTAGTGTAGGGGGTACTGCTGGGGTTAGTGTTTTAGGGTAGTGCAATGGTGTTTGGGTAGTGTAGGGGTACTGCTGGGGGTAGTGTTTTAGGGTTTAGGGTAGTGCAGTGGTGTTTGGGTAGTGTAGGGGTACTGCTGGGGGTAGTGTTTTAGGGTTTAGGGTAGTGCAGTGGTGTTTGGGTAGTGTAGGGGTTCGTGCTGGGGGTAGTTTTTAGGGTTTAGGGTAGTGCAGTGGTGTTTGTGTAGTGTAGGGGGTAGTGTTTTAGGGTTTAGGGTAGTGCAGTGGTGTTTGTGTAGTGTAGGGGGTCGTGCTGGGGGTAGTGTTTTAGGGTTTAGGGTAGTGCAGTGGTGTTTGTGTAGTGTAGGAGGTCGTGTTTTAGGGTTTAGGGTAGTGCAGTGGTCTTTGGGTAGTGTAGGGAGTCGTGCGGGGGGTAGTGTTTTAGGGTTTAGGGTAGTGCAGTGGTCTTTGGGTAGTGTAGGGGGTCGTGCGGGGGGTAGTGTTTTACGGTTTAGGGTAGTGCATTGGTGTTTGGGTAGTGTAGGGGGTCATGCGGGGGGTAGTGTTTTAGGGTTTAGAGCATTGCAGTGGTGTTTGGGTAGTGTAGGGGGTCGTGCTGGGGGGAGTGGTTTAGGGTTTAGGGCAGTGCAGTGGTGTTTGGGTAGTGTAGGGGGTCGTGCTGGGGGGAGTGTTTTAGGGTTTAGGGTAGTGCAGTGGTGTTCGGTGTAGTGTAGGGGGTCGTGCTGGGGGTAGTGTTTTAGGGTTTAGGGCAGTGCAGTGGTGTTCGGGCAGTGTAGGGGGTCGTGCTGGGGCTGGTGTTTCAGGGTTTAGGGCAGTGCAGTGGTGTTCGGGCAGTGTAGGGGGTCTTGCTGGGGGTGGTGTTTCAGGGTTTAGGGCAGTGGTGTTCGGCCAGTGTAGGGGGTCTTGCTGGGGGTGATGTTTCAGGGTTTAGGGCAGTGCAGTGGTGTTCGGGCAGTGTAGGGGGTCTTGCTGGGGGTAGTGTTTCAGGGTTTAGGGCAGTGCAGTGGTGTTTGGGCAGTGTAGGGGGTCGTGAAGCGGATGGTGTTTCAGGGTTTAGGGCAGTGCAGTGGTGTTCAGGCAGTGTAGGGGGTCGTGCTGGGGGTGGTGTTCCAGGGTTTAGGGCAGTGCAGTGGTGTTTGGGCAGTGTAGGGGGTCATGCAGGGGCTGGTGTTTCAGGGTTTAGGGCAGTGCAGTGGTGTTCGGGCAGTGTAGGGGGTCGTGCTGGGGTAGTGTTTAAGGGTTTAGGGTAGTGCAGTGGTGCTTCGTGTAGTGTAGGGGTCGTGCTGGGGGTAGTGTTTTAGGGTTTAGGGTAGTGCAGTGGTGTTTGTGTAGTGTATGGGGTCATGTTTTAGGGTAGTGCAGTGGTGTTTGGGTAGTGTAGGGGGTCGTGCTGGGGGTAGTGTTTTAGGATTTAGGTTAGTGCAGTGGTGTTTGGGTAGTGTAGGGGGTCGTGCTGGGGGTAGTGTTTTAGGGTTTAGGGTAGTGCAGTGGTGTTTGTGTAGTGTAGGGGGTCGTGCTGGGGGTAGTGTTTTAGGGTTTAGGGTAGTGCAGTGGTGCTTGTGTAGTGTGGGGGTCATGTTTTAGGGTAGTGCAGTGGTGTTTGGGTAGTGTAGGGGTCGTGCTGGGGTAGTGTTTTAGGATTTAGGTTAGTGCAGTGGTGTTTGGGTAGTGTAGGGGGTCATGCTGGGGGTAGTGTTTTAGGGTTTACGGTAGTGCAGTGGTGTTTGTGTAGTGTAGGGGGTCATGCTGGGGGTAGTTTTTTAGGGTTTAGGGTAGTGCAGTGGTGTTTGTGTAGTGTAGGGGGTCGTGCTGGGGGTAGTGTTTTAGGGTTTAGGGTAGTGCAGTGGTGTTTGGGTAGTGTAGGGGGTACTGCTGGGGGTAGTGTTTTAGGGTTTAGGGTAGTGCAGTGGTGTTTGGGTAGTGTAGGGGTTCGTGCTGGGGTAGTTTTTTAGGGTTTAGGGTAGTGCAGTGGTGTTTGTGTAGTGTAGGGGGTAGTGTTTTAGGGTTTAGGGTAGTGCAGTGGTGTTTGTGTAGTGTAGGGGGTCGTGCTGGGGGTAGTGTTTTAGGGTTTAGGATAGTGCAGTGGTGTTTGTGTAGTGTAGGAGGTCGTGTTTTAGGGTTTAGGGTAGTGCAGTGGTCTTTGGGTAGTGTAGGGAGTCGTGCGGGGGTAGTGTTTTATTGTTTAGGGTAGTGCAGTGGTCTTTGTGTAGTGTAGGGGGTCGTGCGGGGGGTAGTGTTTTACGGTTTAGGGTAGTGCATTGGTGTTTGGGTAGTGTAGGGGGTCATGCGGGGGGTAGTGTTTTAGGGTTTAGAGCAGTGCAGTGGTGTTTGGGTAGTGTAGGGGGTCGTGCTGGGGGGAGTGTTTTAGGGTTTAGGGCAGTGCAGTGGTGTTCGGGTGTTGTAGGGGTCGTGCTGGGGGAGTGTTTTAGGGTTTAGGGTAGTGCAGTGGTGTTCGGGTAGTGTAGGGGGTCGTGCTGGGGGTAGTGTTTTAGGGTTTAGGGCAGTGCAGTGGTGTTCGGGCAGTGTAGGGGGTCGTGCTGGGGCTGGTGTTTCAGGGTTTAGGGCAGTGCAGTGGTGTTCGGGCAGTGTAGGGGGTCTTGCTGGGGGTGGTGTTTCAGGGTTTAGGGCAGTGCAGTGGTGTTCGGGCAGTGTAGGGGGTCTTGCTGGGGGTGGTGTTTCAGGGTTTAGGGCAGTGGTGTTCGGCCAGTGTAGGGGGTCTTGCTGGGGGTGATGTTTCAGGGTTTAGGGCAGTGCAGTGGTGTTCGAGCAGTGTAGGGGGTCTTGCTGGGGGTAGTGTTTCAGGGTTTTGGGCAGTGCAGTGGTGTTTGGGCAGTGTAGGGGGTCGTGAAGGGGATGGTGTTTCAGGGTTTAGGGCAGTGCAGTGGTGTTCAGGCAGTGTAGGGGGTCGTGCTGGGGGTGGTGTTCCAGGGTTTAGGGCAGTGCAGTGGTGTTCGGGCAGTGTAGGGGGTCATGCAGGGGCTGGTGTTTCAGGGTTTAGGGCAGTGCAGTGGTGTTCGGGCAGTGTAGGGGGTCGTGCTGGGGTAGTGTTTAAGGGTTTAGGGTAGTGCAGTGGTGCTTGTGTAGTGTAGGGGGTCGTGCTGGGGGTAGTGTTTTAGGGTTTAGGGTAGTGCAGTGGTGTTTGTGTAGTGTATGGGGTCATGTTTTAGGGTAGTGCAGTGGTGTTTGGGTAGTGTAGGGGGTCGTGCTGGGGGTAGTGTTTTAGGATTTAGGTTAGTGCAGTGGTGTTTGGGTAGTGTAGGGGGTCGTGCTGGGGGTAGTGTTTTAGGGTTTAGGGTAGTGCAGTGGTGTTTGTGTAGTGTAGGGGGTCGTGCTGGGGGTAGTGTTTTAGGGTTTAGGGTAGTGCAGTGGTGCTTGTGTAGTATAGGGGGTCGTGCTGGGGGTAGTGTTTTAGGGTTTAGGGTAGTGCAGTGGTGTTTATGTAGTGTGGGGGTCATGTTTTAGGGTAGTGCAGTGGTGTTTGGGTAGTGTAGGGGTCGTGCTGGGGTAGTGTTTTAGGATTTAGGTTAGTGCAGTGGTGTTTGGGTAGTGTAGAGGGTCTTGCTGGGGGTAGTGTTTTAGGGTTTACAGTAGTGCAGTGGTGTTTGTGTAGTGTAGGGGGTCATGCTGGGGGTAGTTTTTTAGGGTTTAGGGTAGTGCAGTGGTGTTTGTGTAGTGTAGGGGGTCGTGCTGGGGGTAGTGTTTTAGGGTTTAGGGTAGTGCAGTGGTGTTTTTGTAGTGTAGGGGGTCATGTTTTAAGATGCAACGCTCCAATACCTGACCAGTCTGCACTACATAAAACTGCAAAAAAACTAAAAATAAAAAGTGTTTTGCACACTTTTGTCATTGTATGTGGGCTACATCTGGGTAATATTTGTGCTACATTTGGGCTCTTTTTTCTCTGGTGGCCATCTTGGAAAACTTCTTTGTTATGAAGTTTCCTAATTTCCTCATTTACTGCAGTCTCCTCAGTAGGAAATGATTTCAGTTTTTTACTTTGATTCCATCAAGAAGGCATTCAGATGTATCTCACATTTGCAATAAAATCAGAATGTTAGCACTCTAGTTGCTCATTAGATCACTGTAGTAAAGCTACTGCTCACCAGGGAGTTAACTGGAAGTCTGCTGCTGGTATTGAAAGTGATTGTTTCAGTCTGCATGTCAGACTTTTTTAATGAAATAGAAGAGGATTTGAGATCTCACTTAAAACATGGCCTAATTTTTCTTTCTGCAGCACTAACCATAATTTCTATTTCAAAAAGAACCCCCTCATTTTGTTTCTTTTTAAATTAAATGTTTTAAGTGTTACCGGTTTATTCCAATCAAGATGGCTTCAGGTGTGCCATACTTTTATCATAAGTAAGGCTGTTAGCGCTCTAGTTGTTCTTTAGAACACTCTGGGAAGCTGCAGTAGAACACAAAGGAATCAACTGACAGTCTCTGTCCTTGTTGGATGTACATGTTTTACTGAGAATGTCAGACTTCATTCTCACATGACTGAGAAAGATAATGTGAATTTACAGAAAATATGCTCTCATTTTAGCTTCTGGAGCACCTTCCAAAACTCAATGGGACAAGCATGTGAAAATAGTTTTCTCTCAAACATGATTCATGATATCCCAGCAGAAGGTTTTTCACAGGGTAAAATCACCTTAGAACACACCACAATTCCTGAAATTAGTATGGTACCATCAACAAATGAATTCTAATGTAACTAAAGTCTGTTATCACCCTTATTAGTTCTCCTTTTGGTAACCCTCAAAATCTTTGATTCACTACAATGCATTTCCATGGGGTACTATCATGTATATTGGTCCCAAGATGGCTGCCAGCAATTCCAGGATGAAGTGCTGACAGCCAATCAGATCTCACAATGACATGTGTGGTTAGGCTCCGCCCAGATATATATCTGATTTTACTTTTGATTTTCTCAGGAACTACTGAACGGATTTACACCATTTAACCAAAAGCACGACTCTGAACCAAGGGCTACCTTTTTGCCAAATTTGGTGTAATTCCGTTCAGCAGTTCGGGCTGTAGCTGCGACTAAAGGTTCCTATGGAAAATTGCATGGGGAAAACACGTTTTGGGACCCCCTTTTTCTCGGCCCCCACTTGACGAATCACCCCGAGACTTTCAGGATAGGAGCGGACCAGAGCGGGCCATAAGTTTTGAAAATTTCGCGAAGATTCGTCAACCGGCGCCAAAGTTATTGGGAATAGAATGTTGCGGATTTCCTATGGAAAATAGGTCCTAACTATAACTATCTACTGGCGACCGCCAGTAGATAATATATATATATATATATATATATAAGTTCAGGGCTCCTGCTGCCTACCCCCGCCCTCTGCAGAGGATCGCAAAAGGTTGGCGGAGCACGCCAATTGTAGAATTTCTGTTTCTGTGCAAATCAAGCGATCACTCGGAGGTTTGCTTACACCAGTAGATGGTTTATTCCAGGGTTACGCGTTTCGCTTGCACAGCAAGCTTGGTCACACAGTGATACAAGGGAAAGTGTGGCAATACATAGAGTATGTAGAAATTGAAAAAGGACCATTAGGTAGAAACAAAACTGTAGCCAAAATGGCATCCATTTTAGAGTGTAGTTTCACCACCTATACTACAGTATACATTGGTCACTCACAATAAGAAAATGTATTAATCACCTACAATTCTTATCTAAAGTGTGTCACAAAACCTGTTATAATCACATACCGAAAATAAAAAAATATAAATATATATATATAACAGAAAAGGGACTTAATATATTAATTGCTCTGCATACTAGTAAAAATGCACTAGCCTATTTTGTATACAATTCAAAATCAATATCAAGAGCAAACAAAGCAAAACAAAACACTAAGGCATATATCACATACTAATAATGTATACTCAATTATAGTGTTTTTGACCAAGATTATATATTCTAATCCTAGCGATACCATGGGTCATTTACTATTTTACTCGGCATGGTGCCTTATAAAGACCTGGTACACACTCAAAAGGTCTGCTGTTTAGGGGCTATACTACATGGCACCCTGAGTAA
The DNA here is from genome assembly GCA_963921515.1 of Calotriton arnoldi. Classification (NCBI taxonomy): domain Eukaryota; kingdom Metazoa; phylum Chordata; class Amphibia; order Caudata; family Salamandridae; genus Calotriton; species Calotriton arnoldi. Next base: position 311,429 of record CAWUFW010010737.1, on the reverse strand, counting down.
TCTCTTGTTAACTCTAAAATGGATGCCATTTTGGCTACAGTTTTATTTCTACCTAATGGTCCTTTTTCAATTTCTACATACTCTATGTATTGCCACACTTTCCCTTGTATCACTGTGTGACCAAGCTTGCTGTGCAAGCGAAACGCGTAACCCTGGAATAAACCATCTACTGGTGTAAGCAAACCTCCCAGTGATCGCTTGATTTGCACAGAAACAGAAATATATATATATATATATATATATATATCCGCATGTGAATCCCAAAGTATCCAGCCACAGCGGCGCAACACGAGGGCACAGACTCCAAGGCAGTGATGATGGCAAAGTGTCTTTATTTAAGTATCAATGTCCAAAATGACGCGTTTCGGCCGCCAGACATGCGGCCTTGTTCACATAGTGCACTGCATGTGAAAGGGTGCTTTATATACATAGGTGGTGAGTAGTAGTCTTTTTACAGTGTTTAACATTTTACCACATTACAGAAAGCTACTTTACTGTAGTGATAGTTTACTGCTGCAGGTGAGTCAGCAGTTAACCAGGCACTGTGCAGTATATCTACATGGAGATAGAAGACATCTGTAACGCTTGTGTGTGTGGGAAGGTATGAGCGTTAAAACGGCTGTGCATGTTGCAGAAGTTGCCTGTCTATGTGTTTTGTGGCGCCACTGCGTTCGCGATAAGGTTTCATGAGTCCTAAAACCGTGGAAATACGAGGCAAATGTGAAGATCACGGTAAGTGACCCGTGTGTGAATGGAGTGTCACAATGGTCTGGCGTGATCTAACTCAAAGAGGCTGAGTATAATTGGGCATGTTAACTATTGCCATGTGTACACTCATGTATTAGAGTTTATCTGTTGCCGGGTGATCTGTCATACCTCAGTGAGTTATGCCGTTTGCGCTATATTTAATTAATATAAATTAAATTTAAGTTTAAAAAACGCCGCAAGAAAATATATATATATATGCCAGCCATACTATGTTTCTTACCGCTTGGTGCCAGGTGTGGGAAAAAAATGTTAAAAAGTCAACTGGTACTATTCATACGTGGGTGCTAATAGTGTGTAATGTGAAAGGGAGGGGAGTGTTGGGTTAAAAGAGTGAGACTATGTGTGAATACTAATTGGCAAAATTGGGCGGAGCAGTATGGTCCAATGTGTTAACTGGATATTCACACACAGGGTATATGTGTAATCAAGAAACTACAATTATTTCAATTATTAACAAAGTCCACTTAACACAATCACGCGTGGCTTTTCATAGTAGTAGATTACAAATGACATGCTCAAATTAAAGTATATTAAGTCATATGCATACAAAACATAAGTTAATCAGTGTACTGAAAAAGAAGTTAGGTTATACAAAATTCATGGCACAAATGCACAAATAGTACAGGGTATCAGAGATGGGAGCCAAGGTTACAGACAGATGTGGTTCTGATTTATCTGAGATGTTTTAAATGGGTTCATGAATTTAGTTTGTTGGAATGGACACCATAGGCCTAAATGCTATTAGATGATATGGGATGTTTTAGTTTAAACATCATATGTGACTCCGTTTTATAGGAAGTTGTGCATATCCTCACTGATGTTCAGTCCTGCGGGGCACTTAGTATTAAATTCAATGATGTATTTGCTCTCTAGTTGTCGCAGGAGCTTCTCCTGGTTGCCACCCCTCATAAGTGCTGGTATGCAATCAATCACTGAGTAATGTAGATGGTTAAGGTTGTTACTATGCTTTTCCTTGAAATGTCTATATATATAATCACGGAAAAGTCCGGAAGTGTAGGGCTTATCCTTGCGGTGGTCCTGGATGGATTCCGGCAATCCACTAAATTCCAAACCAGTTTTACTTTCCTCAAGAAAACACCCCAGGACACTCCAGGATGCTTGCTTAGTTTATTTGCAGGAAATGCTCTCTACCAACGCGTTTCACCTTTCGGCTTGATCACGGTATGGCTTGAGTTCCCATACTTCCGCTTACATACACCTAACAATTGACAGTGAAAGAGGACAAACGCACTTTACAAGTTTAGTACGAAATGGAATCAATGAGCGCCATTTTGTAATGTCTTGCAAAGCAAATACGTTAGTTTGTCAACCGGCATAAATAAAAATGTTGTTTCCTTTTTACATTTTTACATCATTCAGTTTGGAGACAATATAAAGTATATTCATATGTCATGCACATGTTACCAATTCAACATCATTTAAAGGCATATGTCTAAAAAATGCTATTTAGCATGAATCCTTTATGTCAAGTTTCCTTGTAAACAAGTAGTCCCGCCCTAGTGGGCTGCAGCCAATATTAGCCCCTACTCAATAAATGCCTCATATTTCAAAATCATGATAACCCATCCTGCCCATGTGGGCGAGTTCATAATCATTGTTCTACACTTAATACTTGTGCAAAATTTGTTGTCTCCAAATCGTAACTTTTTGCATGTTGCTTATCTTTTCATATTTGATGTTCTTATTGCATTAGTTATAATACTCTGCTCTCTATCCTTTCAGTTGTGTTTTCTCCCTATGTGCAAACACGGAACAAACAAAGAAAAGAAATATAAAAAACTATATATATGTTAAAAAGCCATATTACAAGACTCTGTACAAAAAAGAGATGAAATACACATTCATGTTATATAAAACTCCATTTGATAAAATCCCGGAGAACATCTAAATTTAATTCTCCTGATCAGTCACAGACAGGGATGCGTTCCCGATTGAACCTCAGGAAATCAAATGAACATAATTGGCTATACTCCCAATATACAAGATAGATCTTTCTATCCTAAATGTATAGCCAACTCTTCACTGGAATTAAGGCCCACCGGTGTTAGAGTCTCAAAGTCAATTATATATTTAGATTCCATAATTCTCAATTGACGTTCCCTGTCGCCTCCTCTTTCCAGTAGTCTAACCGCATCCAGAACCACAAACGCCAATAACTTCTCATTTTGACCATGCAGTTCTTTTAAGTGCCGTGCTACCGCATAATGTTCATCATTATGCCTGATAGCTCGTTGGTGTTCTAGCACCCTCTTTTTCACATTATGAATGGTGCTCCCTATGTAATATTTACCACAGGGACAGATTAGGCAATATATACAGAACTGAGTATTGAAATCAAAGCTCCCTTTGATTATAAATTCTCTCGCACTGTTTGGGACCTTGACTTTAGTGCAGTTGGTACTGTCAACGCATGCTTTGCAACGCATACAACAAGAAAATCCCCCTGTCCTTCCAATCTGCCCCCCCACAGCCCATGAGGTTACTAGATTGCAACTCAATTCGTCCTTTAAAGACCTGCATTTTCTCACTTTTAGAAAATATGCACAAAGTAGCATGTAAAACGCACTCTCAGGACACGATGGAATTGCAACAGAATATTTGCAGCAACTTCCATCGTGTCCTGAGTATGCGTTTTACACGTTACTTTGTGCTTAGAGGATTATTTACGGCACACGCACCACCTCTCACGGGTCCATGGTCCCAGAAAGAGCGCTTCTGGTTGTGGTGTATATATATATATATATATATGTAGATATATATTCACTGGAAAAAAAACAAAGGTTACTGGGACGTTATAATTAGGAAATAGAATAAAAAAACCTTAGAAATTCACTGAAAAAACAGGTTACAGGGAAGTTATAGTTAGCTGAGCTAACTATAACGTACAGCCCCGCAATGCACTGCTTATGACCTCACATATTACATCACTCATGACATGGTCAGCGACATCACTGATGACACATCAGTGATGACATCATCCACAGAGGCACTCACCCACTCACACCCCTATGCAACCTCTCATCTACCCACCCACATACCCACACAACCACTCACATACCCATTCACAGACCCATACAAGTATTCACACAACCACTCACTCACTCAAACAGCCACTCACACAACCACTCACTCACCCATACAGCTACTCATACTTATTCATCTATACAGCCACTCATACACCCACTCACTCACCCATATGGCCTCTCAACAAAGCCACTCACTCACCCATAAAAGCACTCATATACCCACTCACACACCCACATAACCACTCACTCATCCATAGAGCCACTTACTCACACACCCACTCACTCATACAGCCTCTCACACAGCCACACACTCACCCATACAGTTACTCACACACCCACATATTCACCTATACAGCCACTCACTCACCCATATAGCCTCTCAACACAGCCACTCACTCACTCATAAAAGCACTCACACAGTCACTCACACACAACCACTTACATACCCATTCACACATCCATACAAGCACTCATATATCTGCTCACTCACCCATGCATCCATTCACACAGGCACTCTACAATATAGCCACTCACACACCAGCTCACTTAACTAAACACCGACTCAAACAGCAACTCACTCACCCATACAGCCACTTACAAAGCCAGTCATTCACTCATACAGCCATTCAGACACCCACTCACTCACCCATGCCGTCACTTACACACCCACTCACTCATCCATACAGCCACTCTCATAGCCACTCCCTCACCCATACAACCACTGACACACCCACACACTCAACAATACAGTCACTCACACAGCCAATCATTCACCCACACAGCTATTCACACAAATATTAATACACCCATACAGCCACTCACACACCCACACAGGCCTTTAGACACCCACTCACACATGGATACACACAGCCACTCACATAATATATATTAAAAATAGTATCACCCATTAGTAGTACACAAAGTATACTATTTTAACTTTTGTAGTACCTTGGTATATATGTTTAACACTCATAAACATATAGAAAATACTCACACTCACTGGCTGATGTCACTGACCATGTTATGAGTGATGTGATATGTGATTTCATAAGCAGCGCATTACGGGGGCGTAAGTTATAGTTAGCTCAGCTAATTATAACTGCTGAATTTCACTCTTTTTGTACAAGTGAAATGTGAGCCTAACCATAACGGCCCTGTAACCTTTGTTTTTTCCATGAATATACATATATATAGTTAGGAGTAAGAGAAGTGCCCTTTCTCAAAAAAGGTCTGGAGGTCGGCAGAAAGTGGGAAGTACTACTGTCCAAGAAACTATCTCAATAATACATTAAATCAGAATAAAAAAAACAAATTTGGTGATATTGGTATGCACTGGGATGCTGAATGAAATCAAGAAGGCCACATATTTCCTAAAAAGCTGAACAAAGGTGGCAGCATATTAACACTGACTTCTTGATGTCTGGCCCCACATTTCAGAACATTTGCACTCCAAGTATATGGAAGCCGCTAAGGAACATGAGGATGGTGGCACCCAAGGCCAGATTTACAAAGGGCTTGAGTTGCCCTTGCGTCTTGCAAGGTGATGGAAAGCAACCCAAGCCCTTAAATGGAATTTACTAAGCCATGCAAAGCCACCTTGCGTAGATCTGCATGGTTTAGTAATTCCAGAGTAATGCAAGGCAGTGCATTTTGCTCCTTCGCGCTACCTTGCAGCAGGAAGGCGTTCCATGGGTGGAGTGTGGATGTTCCCATGCATCCACCCATGGATTTTGGCACATTCCTAGATTTACAAAGTAAACCTAGCGCTGTGTCAAAATGGTATGCCTCCCAGATGTAATGAGGAGAAATATCTTTATCGTCATAAATTCCTTCATCTATGTGTGATGCATTCTGCATCACAAATATAATAAGGGAAATGTCTTTAAGTATTGTTTTTGAGAAGGAAGGTGTCCCTTACTCCACAAAGACAATCCTGCTCATAACGCATGTGCTTTACCTTCCATGTTTTATTCAAGATTGTGAGTATCATTTCAGTATGCAAAATGATTCTCGTGTCGAATGTTTATTTTCTTTGTGTAAAGATGAAAGTCAAAGGCAAGAGACTCCAACACGGTATGGTGACAGCTTGAAGTTTTTTCAGCAGCTCACATGTTCAAAGATACAAGTCCAGTCATGGTCTGGTTCTAACTGCTACCGCCACCCATATATACATTCCCCCCCAGGGTTTGAAACATGCTCGCCCACACCAGTCAAATCACTACTTCACCCACCCACTCTGGCATCTTATGAATTAGACACAAGTGTTTCGCAACATGTCTCACTCATGTCTACTTCAAACTACAATGCACGAGTGTGACATAAGCATGACGCGCTCGTACATACAATACACCTTCCCACATTACATTTTTTTTATGTTAAGACAAAGTGCATGACCTTCAAAGGTGTTCGTCTTGACCTGATACTTCTGGGGGTAACCTTGACCACATCTGTTCTACTGACACCCATGGACACGCCCATTCCCATGTTCTTGACACACTCCCTTTCAGACACGTTTAAATAAAGTTACCTACGGAATTGTCACAACACAAACCTCCACCCCTGAATACCGTCACCCTGTTGAGATTCCAGACACTACCCCCATCCACTCAGACCGTATTCCTGAAAACTTCAATGACACATATGGGATCTGACCAACTAGCGACTTCTTTACCTACCATAATGTCCTTCTTAAGACGAATCATGTCGCTAACCATCACCATCTGCCTACTTACCACTCCTTTCTTTCTTCTTAAATACTCTTTCATTTACGCTTTGTAGTCCTCCACTCTGCTTCAAATTTCTTGAAAATCCAATTCAGCTATTTCACCCTCCGTTTTTATTTTGTTCTTCAATCACCACGGTACTAACTTGGTGCTGGGCGGACGTCCCCACAACAACTCAAACGGGCTCACAGCAGTCATGGAATTGGGCGAAGTCCAATAAGCTAGCAACATAGATTGTAGAGCATTTTTCAACTCAACCCTCCCTTTACTGATAGTTGAATAGCCTCTTTGACCACGCAGTTGAATATTTCAATGGGGCCATTTGCTTCAGGATGGAACACAGCAATTCTCTTATGCTCCACCCCACACTTCTCCAAATAACTCTCTGTATACTTACTGACAAATTGGGGCCCGTTGTCGGTTACTATTTCTTGGGTAATGCCCTCTCTGCAAAAAACGTCATCCAGAAATTCCACCGCAACCTCTGAAGTGACATCCCTTACCATTTTTGTCTGAGGCCACTTAGAGTTGTAATCAACCAAAACACTACCAAAATCCTCTTGTTTTGGTAATACTGCAAATCGGCCAATGATGTCCAGACCCAACTTCCGCCAAGGTGCCATGGGAAAATCCACAGGTTGTGGATCAGTAGACAAAACCTTGGCTGACTTGTCACTAGACGCACACTTCCCACACATCCTCAACTGGTGATCCACAGAACTATCTACCCCTGGCCACCAAAAATTCACTTTGACACACCTCCTTGTGCCTGATATACCAAGATGGCCATCATGTGCGATATCCACTATAGTTTTCCTCAAAAAAAAGGAGGAATAAACCTAGCACTACAATGGCTCCTGTACCTTGAAATAACCCATCAATTCACCTGCCACCTTCCTTTCCTCAGACAAAACCGCCAGAAATAAACTGTATCACGCATTCAATTTGCCATTTTTCTCCGTCTCCTGTTCCCAACTGGCAGTCCCAATAAAACTAAATTAATGTCCTGAATAGTAAATGCTACATTCATCTGTGTCAACCTCTTTAAGATGACTTCCAGGTAATGGTACCCTGGACATGCAATCGGTATGCATGATAACCTTATCCGGCACATACTCTAACTGATACCAAAAACTCTGCGATCTAGAGGCTAACCTGGCTAACCTCGCAGACATGGTGCGCCCCCCACCCAGCGCCATCATGTGCACTAGAAGCTTGTGATCTATCTTGATGATGAATTTAGTCCCCCACAAAAAAGTCCTAAAATGTTCTGCTCTCCATACACAGGCCAACAACTCTCTGGCAATCACAGAATAGTTTTTCTCTGCTTCTCGCAAAGCCCTAGACACATAATCCACAATCCACTCCTTACCATGGTCTCTCTGCATCAGCACACCACCCAACTCACAGTTACTGGTATCGACCATTACAACACATTGCTTCTTAACTATGAAAGGTTTGAGACATAGTGCATTCACAATCAACCCCTTCAAAACCTCAAACGCCACAGACATGTTATCAGTCCATTCAAACTTAGTATTTTTTTACCAAACATTTGAAAGGGTCCACTTTGGACGCATAGTTGGGGATAAACTTGGCATAGAATTCAGTCAACCCAAGAAACTGCTCTTTGTAATTGGGAACTGGTACATTGGTAATGTTTTCCACATGGTTGCTCTTGGGTTTAATGCCTGCACAGCTAATGCAATGCCCATGGTACTCCACTTCACATTTCTTGAATTTACATTTGTCTGAGCGCAGCGTAAGCCCCTTTGATGATAAGGCCGCCAACACATTTTTTAAATTGCAGTCATGCTCTTCAGCATCTTTACGAAACACTAATAAGTCATCTTGGAAAGCGACAGCACCACTTAAACTTTCCAGCGTCTCCTTCAGTTGTCTTTGAAAAACAGAAGCCGCACTGGCAGAAACTAAACAACGCCTCTAGAGTAATAAACGTCGGAAGGTTTTTGGATTCCTCATCTAAAAACACTTGATGACGCCAGAAGACACTGGGATTTTGCCAAGCAGCCTCCGCCGTGAGGGCAACGGCTGAATTCCATCATTCCAGGCCGTGAGGGGAACGGTCCAACTACAACCCCCAGTAGCCCTCGTGCCTATGACGCCGCAAATGCGTCTGGAGGCGCGATAAAATTACCGCGGCCCTCCCGCAGCGCGGGACGCCAGAAGACACTGGGATTTTGCCAAGCAGCCTCTGCTACCGCCGTGAGGGGAACATGTAACAGAAACAACTGTTCCAGCGGAAAGTTAGGCTAATCTATAATAATAATCAAATGCACAATCGCAATCACAAAAACTGGTTAAGGTGATGTCAGAAAGAAAGAGGGCCTTGCAGACTTTATGTTCACATTAATTCTTTTTATCAGATTTGTAAAATTCAAATTGATATATACACAGACCAAGAAAAAACAATAGTGCTTTTGTGTCCCCAAGTGAAATGGAGCCATAAAACAAACAGTGAAAAACATGTAACGTGTACAGCTTGGTTTCCACAATTTTTTTAAAAAGGCGACTAAAGATTAACTTAGTAATGATTCCAGCTTCTGTGTACAATAGTCAGAGCTGTTAAACTGGTTCACTTTCAAATACAGTCGACGGCGTTTCGACCCTTTTACAGTGCAGGGTCTCTTCAGGACCAAGGGATATGGGGACAATCTAATGATCAGAAAAAGAAAAGAAGGCATACGCTTAGAATGCTATATGTCAGCTAGGATCCTTAAAAAGGAAGGACTTAGATGGAATAATGAGTACCTGATGGCGATTGTTCAGCTTCGTGAGACAGTGAAATAAGTGAGACACCGGTAAAGTGAGAGAGGAAAAGGGAATACTCACACGGGGACCCGGTCGGGTGCTGCACATGTGAGAATACAAAAGTGGTATTGATCAGTAAGCTGAAGATTGACGTTTGAGGTATTAATGAACTGTGGGTTATCGAGAAACTGGTTGTCTTACCCCCGTATGAGAGACGAACTGGTGGGCTGACAAACGGTCTTAATCATAGGTTGCTCAATCGTGGTAGATGGCAGAAGTACATGACCCCCTGTAATAGTGAGCATGGTGTGTATGAGTATTGAGCAATACATCTTTGAATAATTGACCACAACAATGTTAAACAGGTGCAAGCAGGCTTACCACTTAGTGTAGTAGTGATGGAGCAGATTCTTCAATTTAATTGAACTGGCCGTGGGACCAATCGTGCCACGGGAATAGTATTACTCTGTGGGGTAATGCCAATAGGTTAGTGACAGCCCAACTCCCATCCAGCATTCTAAACGAGGGTCTCAGGGGCGGCGTGTTAGTGATGATAGCACTGAGGTCTCTCCGCGCTGTGGTTGATTAAGGTAGAGAAGGGCAGGAAATTAACTAACTTTTTCACCCGTAGCCCCGTGACAAATGTAACAACCTTGATGATAGATGCCACTCTTCTCTAATGTGGTCTTAATGTGTATTGTACTGCGCTTGTGGACTGCAGGACGCTGTAACCCATTAAGGTTTGCACCAAGCGTGGGTGCCGCCTTCCGTCTTCACTGTCGCATTAATATGCTAATCCAAGGGCCCACTGTTAGCTCGGCCCGCCACATGCATAAGGCGCTTAATATATGCAATAAGACGGCTAAATGCTAATAATGCGTGACGGCAACGGTGAGCTTTAAACAATAGTGTTGGCACAAGGCCGCCACTAGTCTCTAATGTTGCATTGCTGTACTAAATATAAGGCGTGCTCTTGGCGGGGCCTGCCATGCGTGCAAGGCGTCTGAATGCTGTTAATATTTTACAATGCGCGTGCTAAAGTACCGGGCGCTTTAACTAACAGTAGCACAGGGGGAACGGCTGAATTCCATAATTCCAGGCCGTGAGGGGAACGGTCCAACTACAACCCCCAGTAGCCCTCGTGCCTCTGATGCCGCAAACACGCCTGGAGGTGTGATAAAATTACCGCGGCCCTCCCGCAGCACGGGACGCGCACGGGTGTGCCCGGGCCAAGGGCGGGCCCGTCCGTGCCCGTCAGTGGCAGGTAGAGGCAGGGCAGGGCCACCCCTCTTTCGTTTACTTTCGTTTCGTTTACTTGGCCCAGCTGTGGAGTCGCTGTTGAGACCTTGTGGAGACTGTCACAAATCCCCAAGGTACTGTTTACACCCTCCTGACTTTGACTAATCGATCAAGACTTTGATGACACTGTTTGGTTGAAATAGTTGGCCTTAATATTTATTGTGCAATAATTCCCCCTTTTTGGTTGTTACACTAGAGATAGTGCTCGCAAGGCATCATCACACAGAGGCGAAGTTGTAGTATTCACGCTGGGTGAATTGTTTATCTGAAGGGATTACATTATCTAATCTGTGGCGACCAGCTATGGGGAAAAGAGAGTTACCAGGTGGAAGTGGGGATGGGGCTGGAGGTAATGGAACAAATCGGGGTAGTAGGGGTAAAAAGGCAAGGAAGCTCCAATTGCACGCAGGTAGTAACTGTGTACTAGATAGGATTGATACTCTAATAGGAGAGTGCGAGGGTATTTTGGAGTCCGAGCCTACTACACAACCCACTTGTATTACAACTCCCCCTAGTTTGTCCCCACATACAAATTCCACTACTCCCACCATCCCTGCAATGTTCTATAAAACGTTAAAAAAGAAATTGTCTAATATTAATGACGACGGAGATAGGGCTAATGGGAGCGGAGTTAATACAGATCACATCGTTTCCTCTGTAGATTGTACTAACAGATTTCTGCCACTGTTAGACATATCCGAGAACGAAATAAGGGGAGAAGGAGGGTTACAGACAACACAGATGACACAGACTTCACCTGTGCAGAAAAAGGATGTAGGGCCAGGCATGACTAAGGAGCACCAAGATATGTTACAGCAAGTTATTTTATTAAGACAGGAAATGGGATCAATGAGAAGCCAGATAGAGGAGCTAACATTGATGGTCAAGCTATTAACATCTGCTCCATTACAAACTGGGGATGCAAGGGAGAGTAGCTGCCCAGGATGTTTACAGGGTATAACTCCAGCCATCCAGGTAACATCTAGGGCTACACCAGTCAATGCCCCCCAAGTAATAAATACTCCTGTAGAAAGAGTTCCATCTAGTTTGGGAAGGCCCAGGATAGATAATATGAGGCCACTTCCACCAAAGCCTAGACTCACTCCACACCCTACTGCTAGCTACATTGACAACTCCTATAAAGCAGCTCTCATGAGGATTCCGACATGCCATAACGAAAATCCCGTTGTACATCCTATTCAGCCAGAGGCCGGGCAGAGACATAGGCAATCAGCTCATCATTTTGCAGACTCACTCAGTACTTACAGAATTTTTATGGTGAATGTACCAAAGCTTGATGTAAGTAAAAGCCCAGAAAACGAGGATTCCCTAATAAATAAAATTATCCATTGGATACGGCATGTCAGGGGATGCCGATCGGTGATTAGGGAAGATATAGCAAAAGCTCGTAGGTTGTTTTCACCAGCTAATCATCTGGATTGTATTGAGCTCACGATGACTAGGGCAGATCTAGCAGAAAACCTATTTGCTCTAGAGTTTCGTACAAGTCCACCAGGACTGTCAGCGATTCAGTTTAGACGCTCCCCTCTGAGCAGTGAGAAGGCTAGCTCTCTCACCCACAAACTAGTCAGGATGCAGGGAAGCTCTACTTTAGAAAATATAGACTGACTAGAGGCGGATTCGCCAATAAATCAGCAGGAACATCAATTAGCTAATATCACCCAAAGGGACAGTCCATTAAGTATTGAACACTTACCTATAGAGCTAGAACAAACCTCAGAAGCAGAATCCCTGCCAACCAGACAAAACGATGGAGTATGGCAGGAGGATAGCCCAAACTCCTCTGTTCTAAGTGGTCACTTGGCCGTTTCCACAATACCCTTAAAGAAAACCCTGTTGTCCTGGAACATCGCAGGATTAGGTTCTAAATTGGGATCCCCAGAGTGGCATGCTTTTATCGAGGGTTTTGAGATCTGTCTCTTTCAAGAGACTTGGGCAGAAGTTCCCCTCTTTTGCGTGGGATATTTAAATTTTTACATTCCAGCCACCAAAGGTGTAAAAGGGAGGCCATCAGGGGGCTTGACAATCTGGGTGAGACAGGACCTAGGGCTAGACATCCAAGCACTCCCAACTTCGAATCAGGACATCCAGGCTGTTAGATTGTCTAGGGGAACAAACCGGATCATGGATATATATAATATCTATGTGCGAGGCACCAGGGGGAAAAAGTCGGGAGTTTTAGCGGCTCTTGACGATCTTCTTGATGTCAGCCAGATAGACACAAATTTCATTGTCGTGGGGGATCTGAACGCGACGTTTGAGCCTCTAATGAGTGAGGAGGGTAATTTGGTTGAAGAGGAACACTTTAAGTGGGGTATCCCAAAACTGGAGCTTGACCCAATAAAAAGATGGTCAGATGCGGTGATTCAAATTAATTCTATCTGTATGGAGAAGGGATTGCGGGCAGTTAATGGCCGTACACCGTCAGATAAAACGGGGTCCAATACCTTTGACAATGGCTATAGTGCTAGTAGGATAGACTACGTATTGGTTAGCTTAGCACTATGGCATGTTGTTAAGGATATGAGGGTTCAAGATAGATTGGAAAGTGACCATAATCCATTATGTGTGGACTTGGACCTGATACGGTTTAAGGCTCCGCATGAACTACGGGATACATATTCCACCGCTGATGTTGTTCCATCGAATGACTTGAGGCGACTTAAATGTGCTAAGATAATGGAGCTACCCGAAGTATTAGCTAGCATTGAAAAGGATATGGACCATGCTATAAATGAGCTCCAGACCAGTGTAGTAAATCCGACGACCTTAGAGCAACTCACTTGTATACACAACAAATTTTTGGGCTAGTTACGTATGTATTTTATCAAAAAGTGTAGAACTAAAAAGGCAGCTATTCCTAAAACTGAGAAATGGTATAACAAAGAATGTAAAAAGGCACGTGCAGCCCTAGGGGAGGCTATTAAAGAAGGTGTCCCTACAGTGGTACGAGTGGCAAGGGCGACCTATCGGGCGGCCCAAGCAAAGGCGAAGAAAGAATGGGACAATAAAAGGTGGGAGGAACTTAGGGAGGCATGTGTTAGGAAAGACTCCAAACAGTTCTGGAATGTACACAAATGGGACAGAGGTGGGCAGGCTTGCCAGCCCCAAAACCATGTCTCACAGTCAGAGTGGGTACACCATTTTAAGCCACAATACGCCGCAAATGTGCATGAAATAGAGGGCGGCATCGCCAAACATTTTTTTCAGGAAGCAATCTTTAGCAAGGCAGATGTCGAGGTGGCACTTAAATCCATTTTGGCTGAAAAGGTACCTGGCCCAGATGGAATACCGGGGGATGTATTCCTCTATGATAAAGAGAGATGGTGTATGTACATTCGCTTATTGACAAATGCCATAGCCCAGGGTGCCCCGGTCCCAGACTCCTGGAAAGGAGCAGAAATTATACAAGTTTTCAAGAAAGGGGACAAATCGTGCCCAGGGAATTACAGGCTGATCAGCCTAATAGATTCTTTGCAAAAGGTAATGGGTAGGCTGGTACTTAACAAAGTTCAAGACTGGATCGATGAATTTAGCATTTTATCGCCATTACAAGCAGGGTTCCGAGCCTATACTAGCACTATTGACCAAGTGTTCAGGTTTATTTTGCTTTTTTGGAAAACGGTAACCCTGGGTAAGGGCAGTTTGTACGCCGTCTTTGTTGACCTTAGGTCAGCATTTGACCTTGTACCACGAGCTAAACTTTGGAGGACATTGCAAGAAATGGGGTGTTGTATTCCGCTTTAGGGGTCCGTATATAGGTTTTCCTTAATCATGTCCTTATATAGGCACAATTTGCATTGCCCTTATATAGGCATAGAATCCCTGTCCTTATTTAGGCATTAACCGTGCACTCCAAATACAGGCATGGTCACCGACATCCGTCCACCATAACGTCACAACGAGTTCTTAGAAACCAGACCCTTAAGCTTCGGGAGTTCCCCTAGCACAGGACTATTGATTTCTCCCAGAACTCATCTATTATGTATGAACCGTTATACCTTAAGGGTTCATTCCTGACGTCTTCCTCTGTCCGACTTCACGTCAATGCTAACATTCCACGACACCTACCAGGTATAAATATACCTTCCCTTGCCCAAGCAAGTTAGAGGAGACCTCGACTTCAGAGGAGCCCGTATCCCGGCCTGACGCACTGAGAAGACGCTGTCATTCCTGCACGCAGACGAATCCAGCTTCCAGTGATCTGACTCCCTTCGCGGGGTGTTAGAGTTCCAGATCCGGCTAGAGATTCCCACCTCTCTCATTCTCAAGGTATGGAGCTGACTAGAACCTAGAGGGACTCTTGGCATACTAGACTCTTGGCATATTAGACTTAACACACTCTTAGTCTACCATACTAGAGAATACTCGACCTACTTCTATCTTTCCCTACACCTAGACTAGGTTAGGCACATTGGGGTAGAACTAGCTTAGAGATGCATTCAATGAGTACTCGCATTTTTAGCTCATGTTAGTTATGTACGTGAATATATGCTAAAAGATAATGCTAGCGCAGTATTATTTATTTCTACTGCTTACACTGTACATTATTTATCTTGCATACTGTCTTGTGATCATAACAGCACATATCTCTTACACGAGAAACAAGACTGTTCAATAAACCCTTTTTATTGAAACGCCCGTCTTTCCTTTCTGTGTAACTCTGTAGAAACTAAGCATGCACGATTGAATGAGTGAAACTGTTATCTATTGTTTCCACGATTCTGAGACATGTTCCGCTTCTAAAGGGAAACAAAGTTGTCATGTTTTTTGGTTGCCAGAAACTACTCTCTTCTTGTTCTCAAGGAGTTTCTAGTGGCCTCTGAGCTAGCTGGCACAGGTAATTAAGTTTAATATAATCGATAGGGACATACCAACCTTAGTCCTATGTCAAACCTGTAGGTTATACTATTCCAATGCGCAGAGCCTATTAGGGAAATAGGAACTACACTACATGGCGCCCAAACGTTTGGTAAGGCAGTAATTTAACGCTAGATACTGAGTAACTCATTCGTGCTTTTCTCAGAGACCCCTACTCACATACTCCATAAGACGTCCGGAGTGGGTAGGGTTAAATATCCGCCATAACTACATAGGGAAGCACCCTATATATTAGTTGTTTGGTTTGTTCAACGTTGAAGGATACAGTGTTCCAAAATATTGTGCACCTTATCTTTTGTTTCCTTGAAACTTGTTCTACATTTTTCAAAAAACAAATGTCCATACACGGGGACAATAACACCGAAACCGGTGGAGCTGCGGCTGAACCAGTCGTAACAGCTTTTAACTTTACAGGTTTAAATGAAACCGAGGAGGGTGTTATAGACATCCATCCAAACTTAAGAAGAGCCATCACTCTAAAACTTATAAAACACGGCCTACCACCGAGAGCGGGTAGAGCAGTTTTCGTGATAGAGGCACACGAATCCTTTCAGACAGAGGTATTCTATTCATGGATAGTATTCCCAGAATCAAATCCAGTAACAAGACTGTTTCACTTCTACAAAGAAGATGAACCACCAGAGGAATATATTTCTTTCGAGGATATTGAAATTCCACTAAAATACCAGGAGCATCAGCTCTGGTTTAAAGGCGCCCTAAAACATCACAAAAACATTACCAGGCTCGGTCCACTAGGTAGACCAGGAGCAACATAGCCGATTCTAGCCGGCTACACACCTCATCCTGACATCGATGTAATGTCAGACAAGGAACTACTTACTCAACTTACAGAGTTAATAACAATTTACAGACAATTAGTGCAATACGTCATGTGGACTCTCACAGTTCAACCACCATTAACCATTCCAAATCAAACTCCTCAACAGGGGAATACACTAAAAATTACTCCACAGACTTTACAAGCAGTCATGGGTAAAATGCCCACAAAACGTGAGCAAATACCATTCTGGATAGCTCAAAAAATTACTCAAATTGAAGCAGTATTTCCTAATACTAGCCCTTATGAGAAACACAGAATCCTAACTATCTGTTTACCAATGGGGATCACACCACAACTGGAAGATTGCACCACTTGGGGCGCAGTCTTTGCTGCCATCTATACTAAAAAACATGGTATTCCATCAATTGCAGTAATACCTGATGTCCTGAAACAAATTCAAAACGAATACGGGGCAGAGCCTGCACTAAATTTAGGTATGAAATTACTGAAAAATTTCGACCAGGTCTCAACAATAATATTATCTAATATTAAAGGGGAGGCAGCAGCAGTGGCGATCCGCCAACGATTAAGGTAATTCGATGTTACAGAACATCAAACAGAACTACCCAGAATAATAGAACAATCTTATGCAGAATTAGGCAGAGATAGTTTGGGTGGAAGACCATTGAAGCCAAAACTATCTGAAAGTCCTGAGAAGGACTCTATTAAACAAACTCCTACATCTTCTAAAAAGAAGTGGGAAACTAATAAACAAAATTCAAACGAGAAACGTTCTCAATCCCGAGGTAGGTCTCCTCAAAAGGAGCCCTCTGAAAGGAGGTATAACCTCAGGAATAGGGATAATTTGAAAAAACCTGACAGGTATCAAGATACTGATACACGCTCCTCTCGTACCTTTCAGATCTCGTCACAGACATCGGAAAGAAGAGGACGGTCAGAACATAGAGAAGAACGCGTGAAATCGAAAGACGACAAACACGTTCCAAACAACAAAACAAAACCTCAATTCTCAAAGAAGAAGGTAGCAGGTCTGAAGGTCAGACATGCCGAGGATACTGAGAACACAACTTAGGAACGGAGAATGGGCTCAGACAATGCTGGACAGTGCTGTAGAAGTCACAATAGCTCCCCAGAACCTGAAGGAACTTCTGGAGATAGTGGACTTGAATGAGTACATTACAGTTGAGACTGTAGACACCAGGGTTAGTACTCCACAAAAGTTATATGAAATAACACTCCGGATGGAGGGAGACATACCCAGACAGGTGAAAGCACTTTTTTGGGAAAAACTTTCAAGGGGCTATGACATACTTCTAGCAGAAAAAGACTGGCCACCACAATTTGTCAGGGAGTGCCCACGTGGCGAGGACATTATTATGCCTGCCTTCTCTAATCATATTCCAATTCAACTAAAATATACTTATGCCAGGAAATGGGCTGTTGCCCAGGCCCCAGCATTATACAAAAATCATGTAGGATGGGATGAGGATTCACCTCACCATAAAATACATCTAAAAAACGAACCTACTGCACAAAGGCAGTATCCAATAAAGCAAGAAGCTAAAAAACAGGTCAGGGAAATCCTAGATCAACTTGAATACCAAGGTGTGATTGAAACATGCACCTCTTCAATGAACAATCCTTTGTTTCCTGTCTCCAAACCAGACAATACATATCGTCTAGTTTTGGATTACAGACACTTAAACACTTGTTCTAAAACATTTGCAGTGCAAAATGCACATAGTACAGCATTAATGAATAACATTGTGCGTAAAAAATACAAAACCACATTGGATATCTCAAATGGTTTCTTTTGTCAAAACATAGCACCTGAAAGCAGGTACTTAACAGCTTTCTCAATAATGGGGACCCAGCGTCAATTTTGTCGACTCCCACAAGGGTTCAAGAATAGCCCGGGGTTATTCTCGGCGAGAGTAACAGAGTTACTACAAATTTATGACAATGAGGCATTGTCCTATGTCGATGACATCTATCTGACAGATGATGACCTGGACAAACACTTGAACAGGGTGAGCACCATTATACTGGGCTTCGCCTCTGAGGGCTACAAGTTGAACTTTAAAAAATCTAGAATTGCCCATCTCAATGTCCTGTTTCTAGGATACGAGCTTTCAAGTGAAGGCAAGAGCTTGGCAGCCAACTTTTTAGAAAGGTGTGTGCTGCTCCAACCTCCTAAGACGCTGAAAAACTTACAATCCATCCTGGGTTTCCTAAACTTTGGAAGAACTTACATTCTAAATTACGCAGAAAGGGTTAAACCTCTCTACGCATTAATCAAACCTGATTTTTCAATCAAAAATTGGACACATGAACACACAGAAATCTTGCATTCACTCCAAGCTAACATGTTAGCAACAAATCACTTACAAACACGCGTAAGCCAATGCAATTTAGTGATCCGAATAATTTCGGGTCAATGCGGATTCACATACTTAATATTTAATGAGGGTGAGAAAATACCAATTGCATACAAATCACATTTGTATACACAAGCAGAAATGCGCTTCACTTCAACAGAAAAAATACTGACAGCAGTTCAAACTGCAGTAGCAAAAGAAAGAGCTCTAGCCCAAGGGAAACACATTATTGTCGTAACTCCTGTTCCGGCCTTAGAGGCGGTAACTAAAGCGAGCATTCCAAATGCAAAAGCTTTACATCTGAGATGGATACAATGGGTTAATTCTCTTGCTGCAACAGATGTTGAATATGTTTTTGATCCTGATTTAAAAACACAAGCGTTCCTGCAATATGAACATGAATGTCCTCTGCCCACTGAGATTCTGCCTCTCGATCAGTATGAATTCCTAATTTACACTGACGGATCCGCACAACCCGCAACAGGGAGTAAGCAAGCTTACAGTGCAGCGTGTGCAATCGTTAAAGGTCGCATGCGCGATGGCAAATTCAGACCTATGGTCACACAAACCCAATCTCTAGGAGATTGCACAGCTCAGCGAGCTGAACTACAAGCTTTCAAACTGGCACTTGAAAGTACAGATCGAGAATTCCCCACACTAATAGTGTGCGATTCTTTCTACTGTGTGCAGTCGTATAATGAATATATACAAACTTGGCTTGAAAACGGGTTCAAAGATGCAAAAGGTGGCACAATAAAGCATAAAACGCTTTGGGAACAAGTAGTTCAGTTAAAAAGCGACCTACCAAAGGCTCACGTGATCCATACACTGAGTCATCAACGTGATGGCGTTCACGTTGCAGGGAATTCATTGGCTGACGAAGCCGCAAAGGGGGCTGTTCAGACAGCTTCCGTAGCTGCGATCACTCGTTCAAAAACGAAAATAGACAGTGAGATAGTGTTGGCTGTCAATGCTACGAGCAAAGGCAGTGGTGCAGCGTTACCAAAAAAGTTTCCACTCAAGTACTCTTATGTAATTGATGCGAACAATGTTCCTTTTGCTCGAATCCCTGGAGTGGGGGATAGGGTAATTCCAAACAAGGAACGCAGATTAGGACTAATCCTAGCAGCACACGAAGGGATAGCTTCTGCCCATGCAGGCATTTCTGCAACGGTATCTTTATTAACACAGAGATATTGATGGCCTGGCATTAGGAAGCAGACCAAGAACTATGTTCTGGAATGTGAAATTTGCCAACAGATGAAAGTCTCCACAGTGAAACGTCCTGCGCAGACACCCCTGTTAATTTCAGACAAACCATTAGCTTGTGTTTACCTGGACCACTGCGGTCCCTTGCAAAGGGACGGTAACTATAAATATATCATGGTCGCAGTGGATTCTTGCTCTAGGTTCCTATGGATATGGCCTCAGCGCTCGGCTGACGCTCGAACTGTTATAAAAGATTTGCGAGTCTTTATCGGCACATACGCAATAGGCACGCTACATTCTGACCAGAGCCCTGCATTTAGCTCTCGGGCTTACAAAGACGCCATGGCCAGTCTGGGCGTTGCATTGCGGTACTCCTCTCCGTTTCATCCTGAGGGAAATTCTGTTGTGGAAAAGAAAAACCGGGACATAAAGCAGTCTATAACAGCTAGGGTATTAGGTTCGGGTGATGGGTGGGTCAAACACCTATATGGGGTCCAACGCTCATTAAACATTTTGCCAAGAAGTTCTCTAGGGGGGGTCACTCCATATGAGGTCCTATTTGGGACAAGAATGTGGGTGCCAGATCTGGAATGCAGTGGCACAGTGGTGGAAAATAAACCCTTTGATATCAAAGATCGTTTGGCTGTTTTACAGGACTTAAATGAACTAAGAACGAAACAAAGCAACGTAATCCTGCAGCCAACCACCACTGGGGAAAAACCGGCGGTCACAGCAAGGCCTGTCTGGATTCCAAAAGTTGGGGATCTAGTCAGAGAGAAAATTGCGGACAAGAAGGAATTTGGACCTTCTTACAGACAACCAGTACCTGTCCTAGCCGTTCAAGGAACAAGAACAGTACTTCTGCCGCCCCTTGCTGGAAAAAAGGAGAAAAGATTTGTGTCCATCGACCTCATCAAACCACAGTATCTGGCCAATACTAAATAGTCGGCCTCGTGGACTCCGACCTAGTAGCAGACACACTCCTCTCGCTACTATCCAAGAGGTTCAGACTGAAAGACTGATAACTATCGAGAATTCAGCAGTAACAGATGAAGGACTGAGCAACAATGCTATGGAACTCATCCCTCTTGAAACTCAAGTAACAGTTCGTCCAAATACACCTGTCTACACCAATGTAACAAGTGATCGACTGGTACCAGCGATTTCTACAAATCCTGATGCAATTCCAACAATTGACAGAACTGCTTCTGGCTACTTCATTAACTTTGATACGTTTTCTGAGGATCCGAGTGAGCCCGAGACGTCGCCAGCCTCAAAAACTTTTAAACAGCAAGTACAAGACTTTTTACATTTTATGAAAAAGACTTATCTAGTTTCACCATGGACTGAACTTTGGGTTATTTCTGGAATATTTTTCTTCCTGCTTTGGCTAGCTTTGGTTATGACTATGAGCGTGCTTATAAATGGGAGATACATCCATTTGGACATTGAAAGGAAAGAAGTGAACTTACTTTTGGAACCTCACAAATCATCCCATCGTGAAACAAGAGACTTGTCTGCAGTGAACATCACAGCCGTTCCTATACAGGATGGTATAGTGTGGGACAAAACAGATTTTGATATCTTCGGCCCGACGGAACATTTGAACATTCCACATTTATTTAAGATTTCACTGAGTGATTTCGTTTCATCCAGTACCTTTTCTGATGATTGGGACTTTGATACTGTAAATGATATGATGTTTGACCTAGAACAATCTGCTGCATTTTCTAATAATGAATATTTAGAGGGTTCATCAGACTATGAACAGCTGTATTGCTATAACCACTATGGTCATCATTTTTTGCATAAATCTGCAACACCTAGAAATGTGTTTATGTTTAACCAATGGGAGCATTGTCCTACACCACCAAAAGGTAGTTCAAAAACATTTGCTAAGAAGTTTCCATATTTTTCAGGATACAATACATCTGATCCAGAAACATTTTACTATAGAAATGTAAAGAGAACAGGACTGAAAATTATGTTAACAAATACAAAACAGATTTACTCTGCAACATTTATTACCCAACTGTCTAGACATGGTTTCGACTTATGGAAAAAGTCAATAGACACAAAATCTGTCTGGGGTACTAAAGATTGGCAAGTGCAGGGGATGGAAGCTTTATTTAGAGCCTGTATCGTCCCTCAGCAAATAATGTTTTTGAATGACACTGTCCAACAAACGTCTTGCCTTGGTTTAGCCAAGATTAAAGACATGAAAAATCCTTCTGTACCAACACCTGCAAGTGATAATAATACACAGGCAGCGGTTACAGTTGTCACCATACTACAATTCAACAGAACAAATCCTGATTGGAGAAAATGGTTGCTCTGGCCCACAGACACAAACAACTGTCAAGGGAGATTCCTGAATAAAACACAGGGGTTTACTATTCATAGGCCATACCCACGATACGTCCAAAGACAGCATCCGGGGGTAGTAACAACATACAGTGTAGGAAAATTATGCCTCGATTGGCTGCAGAAATCTACACTTAAGGATGTGAAACAACACTTATCTTTACTTAAAGAAGACGCAGACCTTAGGGAATTCTTGCTTGGACCAAGAAAACCGCGTCAAAAACGTTTCATATATGCCGGCATCTATGCTGCTTATAATGAAGCATGGAAGGTATCACAGATGGAGGCCGCAGAACGAATATGTGAACTTGATCGTAACTTAGAGAAAACTCTCTCTGTGGTCGACAATTGGTTAACAACTTTGTCCTCCAGAATTTATTCATTGGACAGTATTGTATCCTCTGCTATCGACATACTGGAACAAGATTTAGCCATGTTACAGCAAGGCCAAACACAGTTACGTTCTATTATGTTATTAAGCTGGACGCTGCAATCTTTGCGAGCGGGCTATGTGCCTTGGCGTTTTATCAACACGTCGTCTCTGTTTGCAGAATACAATCTAACTGATAAACAGATCGAACTGGCACAAAGGGGAGCAAAGTATACAGTAATGAGCATTGAAAAACTTGAAAAATTACCATTTACAGTGGCAGAAAAACCAGCTACAGAATGGCTTATTCATGGCAAAATTAGTCTACCTGTGACTACTTTCCAGTTTCAGTATTGCCTCAAACAGATGCAAGCAGGCAAATATGAAAGGTTGGGTAAAGAATACATTAAGACATCCTGGAATTTACCATACACATATAGATGTTGGAGTGGGGATCGTGAAGTGTTTCTAAGCGGTACACACTTTGAAAATGCACTGAGCGGTTCACTGATTTGTCAGGACATATCTTTACACGGGGCTTGTAATGGTTCTGTGGCAAATTTGTCCTGCCACCAGCAGGGTACACCAGCTGCTGTGATTAATCCAACGTTTGGCCAACTTTCTAATGGGAGTTACCTCATGTTGAATGATCAGAGTTGCTGTGGCATGTTGCCAGGCATCCCATATCTAGTAACGGTCAACTCCAGGGTCACTTGCTGTATGCAAGTATTGTTTGCCCCAATAGACACAGTCAGGGAGTCGCCTTTATGGCCTTCGTTGAATGTCTCTTTTATACGATTTGATACTTTAAGCAGAATGAAAGCCATGCTTATACAACAATCAGTGCCTTTGACCTCGGCCAAAGAAACCTATGATCTACAAGTTGCAAGGACTTCGGCTGAGATACAGAATTTAATTCGTACAAACTGCCCTATACATTTCGTAGAAATGATAGGACGTATCTTTAACATGTCAGATACAAGCAGAATTGTACATGTATTTAAGACCCTCTGTTCCGGATTATTAGCACCTTTCCAGGCTGTCCTCGGAATCATCCCAAACTTCGCACATTTGATGTTTGGTGGTGTGCCATTACTTCTAGCACTTGTTGCAGGAATTCTGTTTCTATTCCTCCTACTACGCTATGGCAAGCCTCTTCGCCAACATCACTCCGAGCGATGTGGAGAGAGCCCTCCTTGAACGGAAATGCCGTGAGCGAATAGTACAGCTTTTGGGCATGCCTCGTCTACGGGAACTTAATACAACGTGGTTCCTGTCATTCAGACCAATCTGGCAAGATTGCATCTTACCTGTTCTACGCTGCCTGTTTTGCGGTGAAGAATGCGTGCTAGACATCTGTCTAACACTCCCATCAGTCATGCCAACGGATATCGATACTCTGCTGGACCCGATAACGGCCCATGCTGTGTGTTGTCCCCAGAGGCTTCCAATCCTGATGACGGCATTCATTGAGATCTCACAGACGCTTCCGGCTGCTGCTGAGGTACGAGATGGATCAACAGGCACACAGGTAACAACGGACGTGAACATTGCTTCTTCTGCTGAAGGCGATGTTTCTCATCTTTGTACAATTAACCTTCTGAACGAGGTGTTCCAAATGTCTCCGACTTCGGTGGATGATATTTTGGCTACGGACATAGATGATCTAATGTTTACGCCAGACCCCTACACTGACTTTGATTCGGCTCACATTGTACCAGGGCAACAATGAAATTTGGCCTTCATATTTTCAAAACTTAGAACTTTTCCCAGAAATTGAACTTTTTCTTTTTAAATTTTTGAAATGACATGGCAAAATGAACAATCTGCTTACAGTAGAACTAGTCTTATAAAACGGACTTCTTTGAATACTTCCAGGGACACATTGTCACCTTATTTGTCTAACATTTCATTTACTTGCATGATATGCGATGGCTTGATTATAGAACTTATCGACCATTTCGTCATATGTATATATTACTGTTTTCATTTAAGTTGCATTTTACTTCCGTTACATACTTAGAATGCAATCAATGCTTTAAATGTACAGTACCTATTGCATTTCAACAGTTTTGAGCTTCTTTTAAAATGTTTTTTTAGAAATGTTTTTAGCAATATGTGGTACTCAATTTTATGTCTAGCATTTTAAATGTTTAGCATTTAGTATTATCGTTCACTCAAAGATGGAGTGGGTGTTGTATTCCGCTTTAGGGGTCCGTATATAGGTTTTCCTTAATCATGTCCTTATATAGGCACAATTCGCATTGCCCTTATATAGGCATAGAATCCCTGTCCTTATTTAGGCATTAACCGTGCACTCCAAATACAGGCATGGTCACCGACATCCGTCCACCCTAACGTCACAACGAGTTCTTAGAAACCAGACCCTTAAGCTTCGGGAGTTCCCCTAGCACAGGACTATTGATTTCTCCCAGAACTCATCTATTATGTATGAACCGTTATACCTTAAGGGTTCATTCCTGACGACTTCCTCTGGCCGACTTCACGTCAATGCCAACATTCCACGACACCTACCAGGTATAAATATACCTTCCCTTGCCCAAGCAAGTTAGAGGAGACCTCGACTTCAGAGGAGCCCGTATCCCGGCCTGATGCACTGAGAAGACGCTGTCATTCCTGCACGAAGACAAATCCAGCTTCCAGTGTTCTGACTCCCTTCGCGGGGTGTTAGAGTTCCAGATCCGGCTAGAGATTCCCACCTCTCTCATTCTCAAGGTATGGAGCTGACTAGAACCTAGAGGGACTTTTGGCATACTAGACTCTTGGCATATTAGACTTAACACACTCTTAGTCTACCATACTAGAGAATACTCCACCTACTTCTATCTTTCCCTACACCTAGACTAGGTTAGGCACATTGGGGTAGAACTAGCTTAGAGACGCATTCAATGAGTACTCGCATTTTTAGCTCATGTTATTTATGTACGTGAATATATGCTAAAAGATAATGCTAGCGCAGTATTATTTATTTCTACTGCTTACACTGTACGTTATTTATCTTGCATACTGTCTTGTGATCATAACAGCACATATCTCTTACACGAGAAACAAGACTGTTCAATAAACCCTTTTATTGAAACGCCGGTCTTTCCTTTCTGTGTAACTCTGTAGAAACTAAGCATGCACGATTGAATGAGTGAAACTGTTATCTATTGTTTCCACGATTCTGAGACACGTTCCGCTTCTAAAGGGAAACAAAGTTGTCATGTTTTTCGGTTGCCAGAAACTACTCCCTTCTTGTTCTCAAGGAGTTTCTAGTGGCCTCTGAGTTAGCTGGCACAGGTAATTAAGTTTAATATAATCGATAGGGACATACCGACCTCAGTCCTATGTCAAACCTGTAGGTTATATTATTCCAATGCGCAGAGCCTATTAGGGAAATAGGAACTACACTACAGGGGTTACCACCTGACCTGTTGACTCTTATTATTAGGATGCACGAGGACAACTAGGCTAAGATCCGATGGGGTAAGCAGGGTGAAGTCCCGGAATCTTTCCCTGTGGAGAAGGGAGTTCGACAAGGATGTGTGATGGCCCCGACACTATTTTCCTTATACATCAATGGAATAGTGGATTGCATGAGGTCAACCCCCACGGAGGCCCCAAACCTAGCAGGTGAAAAAGTCCCCATACTAATGTTCGCAGATGACACATTGATCATTTCCAAGAAGCCGAGTGGGCTCCAGAGAGCTTTAACAACCTTCGAGGAGTTCTGCTCGAGGCGTGGATTGGAGGTCATTGTGTCAAAAACGAAATTGATGGCCTTTAATCCACATAGGGCCTTCAAGGGGGGCATTAAAATGAACAATCTCCTGCTAGAGCAAGTCAAGGAGTTCACATACCTAGGGGTATACATCCAGGAGGGGCTAAATTGGAAACACCAGGTCGATATAGCATCCCTAAAACATTGACAACTGGCGGGGGTGCTGCACAAGGAATATAACACCTCATTCTCTAAGACAATTAGCCCGGAAATCGAGATCTAGAACATGAAAGTCATTAGCTCTGCCTTAAACGGTACTGAGCTTTGGGGGCATGAGAATTTAGCTAAGCTCACACTTTCAGAAAATAAGTTCTTTAGAAATATTACCAACTTGCCACAGAGCACCCCGACATGCCCGTTATTGAACGATCTTGGGAGAAAGCCAATCGCAGACTCTGCTAAATTACGTCTCCTTTTGTATTGGCGCAGACTCTGGCCTACCCCAGAGCTTACAGAGTATGCAGCTGGTTTTCTAGATATAATAAGGGTAGATACATCGCACCAAATAAAATGGTTGAGGGAGATTAGAGCTATCCTATTGAATAGCGGTATGAATTCAGTGTGGGTGGATCCTAAAAATACTATCTTTCCTCCAAAAAAGATTTTAAAAGCCAAATATTGGGAATCGGTCCAGAATAAAACTTTGAGAAGTTGTGAGTCCTCTTCTTTAACAGGGCAATTCCTGGACTGCAAACCTATCCCTAGGCTGGAACAATATTGGTATTTTATTACAAAGCCCCATGAGCGAAAATTATATTTCCAGTTTAGGGTGGGTACATTGCCACTAAGAGTCTTTACTAGTAAATGGTCTAAACCTAGCAATGACTTGTGTCCGGTATGCCAGCATAGCAAAGAATCACTGGCCCACCTATTGTTTGAATGTATTGGATACAATGCCCCACGCCGTGTCTGGCTGTCACCAATTTGCAAGCTCTTTGGAACAAGAAGGTCAAGTGAAGCTGAAAGAATCCTAAGAACCGACACAGCAGAGGTGAATGTCATAGCAATGCCAAAATACTTGGGGTGGGGGTGGGCAACAAGAGCACGTTTCCTCAATTAAGCATTGGATCAAATGAGATTATGTCATGCTGTAATGTATTTTTGTGGAAACATTTGCCCGTTTCTATGACCACTTTGCTTTGAAATCTGTAGCTCGTATTATGGAATAACTACAAAGTTTTATTATAACAATTTTTATTGTATTTTTATATTTGTATATAGAGTTTTTATGGTATTTGTTTTTATCCATCCATATGGACGTGTCATATTTGATAAGGTGCTTTATGAATTGTTTTAGATGTCTTATGAATTGTTTTAGATGTACTTTTGTGCGCTTTTATGACTTAACACGTCGAATAAAGCTTTTTGGAATGGAATGGAAAAACACTTGATGGTAAGCACTGGACAGGTCTAGACACGAGAACACCTGTGCCCCTGCCAAAGTGGTAACCATCTCATGAAGATTGGGAAGAGGATGAGCGCCCACCCAGATGACATTGTTAAGACTGAGCAAATCAACACAGAGCCTCAAGTCCCCAGAAGATTTAACCGAAATCATAACTGGAGATACCCAAGGTGAAGATTCCATAGGTTCAATGATATTCTTTTCACACGTCTCGTAACATGTCTTTAAGTTTGCCTCTGTATGACAATGGTACATTCCTCACCCTGTGGCATGATGGAGTAACATTGCCATGCAATTTGATGCAGTGCTTAAAACCCTGATACTCCACCAATTTGTCACTGAAAACAACAGGACATTGTTGCTTCAACCCCTGCACAAAATCAGAAACACCACTCTTACATTCAGAATTCCCACAGGTGACATTGGTGGAGGACCGAATAGTGTACACAGGAGGATCAGCTCCAGGGTCTAATCTGATACCCATTTCTTCCTGGTGTGGCCAACCCAAAAAAGATTGCCCACATTTTACCACATAAATTTTCCCATAAGTGTGCTGCCCACCAAACTCTATGTCAGCCCACAAATACCCAACTAAATCAATTTTGTGGCCTGTGGATCCACCAGGAGCTACATCAGGAGGCAAAAGCATCTTATTAGACTATTTCACCTTGACCAAATCATGGGCAATAATGGTATACCAGGCACACACGTCCACTAATACCCACGCCATCCACTAAAATGTCACATGTAGGGAATGTAGGTGCACATTTGCCCCCACTAATATTCAATACAGTGTTGATGTCCTGTTCGCAGTAGCCATAAGGGGAATCATAACCACCATACGTTTGTACAACATTCACTCTCCTGGGCACTGATCTACACACTCTCCCAAAATTCCCTCTCTTGTTGCACCTGAGACAAATCTTATCTATTGTGGGACACATTTTAGAATTACCCAAGTGACCATTACTTTCACATCTGTAACACAATAGTACACCCCTTTTCCCCCTCAGGGCCTTGCCATTTGGTTTTCATCTCTGGTTTTTGCATCGTCTCATTTTTTGGCACCAGAGATTTCTTTGACTTATCCCCATCTTTAGATAAAATATGGACCTCACTCTTCTCATTACCCCTTATCTCCTGTACAAACATTTCTGAAAGCTCAATTGCCTTAACAATTTCCATAGCTGCATTAAGTGACATATCCGTAGTGGCCCTTAGTCTTTCCTGTATCTTCTTATTGTTGGTTCTCATCAGAATTTGATCCCTTAGTACCTGCACCACCAGAGACCTAGGTGCAGAGACATAATCCTCTATAGATTCATCAGAATGTTGTTTCCTAGAGTAAAAAATGAATCTTTCTATTACCACATTAGTTTTCTTACGATACCGTAATAACTGTTTAGATGCATATTGATACACATTAATGTTGTCAAGATTGACCACCACAGTCAGATTCTTCATTTTTTTTAACCCAATCCCTTCCAAACAATGTTTTACTAGAGCTAACATCCTCTCTGGTTCGCACTCCTCCCCCACTAAAACTTCCACATATGCTAAAAACACAGCCTCTTATGTTTCTCAGCCAATGGGTGGCTAACCAGGAGCTGTGAGAAACGAGGAAGGCGGAACAATGGCAGACATAATGATATGTAAGAAACTACACACTTCCTAGCAACTGCTTACATGAGCTGAAATAGACTGAGAGAAAAAAACTAGTAACTTGCATATATATAGAAATCAATACAGATGCCAATAGCACCAAAGTCATACACAACACCAAAATAAAAATGTTGTCACCGCTGTAACACTTGAAAAGGTGTGTATATCACCATAAGGGGACACACTACAGATCCAGTAAATCTCTGCTTACAAATATAATGTGGAAAGGAAATAATTGCCCTAATCACATGAGATGGCTCCCTTGCACACTCTGCAAACCCATTTGGTGTGCGCATCACCATTAGAAACGTGCTCCTATCCGCCGGTAGCAAGGCGTATCCACCGACCTCTTACTCGAAGGGTCTGTAACCAATGAGCAGAACTCCCAAATTACAGGGCACCGCATGAATCAATCCACTGGCAGCAAAATGTATCCAAAGCCAGTTTCACTAGTGAGGTCAGTCTGACTGCACACCCAATGGTAGGTTTACATCCAAAGACGAGGAGGAGCCAGAGATAATTGCCCCAATGGGAGTCATTGCTCCACTGAAAGCAGCCGAAAATTCCAATGGGAGATCAGCAAAGGCACATTGCACGCATAAAGCCATGCTCGATTGTCGCCAATGTAAAGATGGAAGTAAAAGTCACCACGAAGGCAAGAGACTCCAACAAGCTATGGTGACAGCTTGAAGTTGATTCAGCAGCTCACATGTTCACAGGTACAAGTCCAGCCATGGTCTGGTATTAAATGCCACCACCAACCATATATACATCCTGCCCCCCCGCCGCCGGGTTTGAAATAAAATTGCCCAAGCAAGCCAAGCCAATACTTCACCCACCCAAGCCGGCATCTTATGAAATAGACATGAGCGTTTCACAACGTGTGCCGCTCGTGTCTACTTCAAACAACAACAACACACGAATGCAACATAAGCATGGTGCACTTGTGCATTTAACACTTTGTTCCTGATGTTCTCCTGTATTATTTCCCTTTGGCTCACTCTGAGGTGTCCCTAACCCAAAGCGACCGCCAAATTTAGTGCTCCCTCGTGGCACACTTGGTGTAGCCGAGGAAAGGCAATTCCTAAACTGGAAGCCCCATCCTCCGATCCTTATCTTTACGCCGGAGCTAGGTGAAACATTTAAATCGTTTGTTGGTTCAGTTACCTACTCATCCCCTCCTATTCAAATTATTCCAATTAAGTTGAGTGAACTCTGGCGACAAGGACCACTTCACATTAATTTTTATTATTAAATGTTAATGTCAGCAAACATTGGGGCAAGGGTGGTGAAAGACTGATCATGATTGCTCTGTGAACATCTGTTGTTAAGATTGGCCTTAGAAGATGGCAAACAACTTTTTGTCTGAAGTCTGTATTATGGCAAAGGATGGCTGATACTCAGAAACAAAGAACATGGTCAACCCATCCTACTGTTCTTCATTTTACTCTTCCTAGCTTTTTTAGGTCCCAGGGCCTATCTCTAGGGAATACACAAGGGGGCCGATTCACAGAACTAATCTGAGACAAAATCCTAAACTTACTACTTTTGGTATTCACAGAAGGCACTTACGATTTTTGGTATTCACAGAATGCACTTAAGACTCCTAACTTTATGTCCGCACTCGGGCCGGAATTTCCGCACCTGGACCGTACTCTCCGCACCCGGACCATACTCTCCGCACCCGGACCGTACTCTCCGCACCCGGACCGTACTCTCTGCACCCGGACCGTACTCTCCGGCTAGGGCCGTACTCTCCGGCTCGGGCCGTAATCTCTGGCTGGGGCCGGATAAAGTGTAATCAATAGGCCGAATTGCAATTTTTACAAAAAGGAACATTAGGAATGTGTGATAAATGGTAGAGGAGGTCATGAAAAACAGTTTGGGCAGGGAAAAGGGTACGGCCAGACACTACATCATAACCCAGAAAAGTTTTCTCCTTTGCATCATGGTACATGCAGTGCACAATTTGCGCACCCCTCAGTGTTGACTGCGGTGCCAACACTACAGTCAACACTGTATTCTGGCGTATCCTTGGAGCCAAAACATTGCTTCTCACATATGGTTCACTTAATATATCAAGGGTTAGATCTAAACTTATTGTGTATGTACCATATACAAGACTTTCCATATGATTAATAGCCATCTTTAAATGGAAATGCCTACTTAGGACAAGGATTGAATGCGAGTAGTCTGCAAAGGCTCTACCACTTACATTTCATTTTTTAGGTGTAGATTTGCCTTGTAGACTTTACCTGAGTGCTGATTTTTACAGTTTCCCATGTGTTGTCCACATGTGACTCATCAGGAACGAGAAGATATTATGGCATCAATCCACCTACAGTCATTAGAGAAGCCAGCATCGATACTCTTGGCAACTTTTAACATTACTATTGATTATAGAGCTTTCCTTGTTTTTACAAGTACGTCATTGGTTTATGATAAATTTCTCAGTTGGAACATATTACTCATTTGATTTACTCCAATTCCTATCTATCCATGCGATGCCTTTAATCTAAGACTCTGTTGAATCCTTAGAAACCATAGCCTGCTTTTAGACAGGGAATGCTTCAGCAAGAGATGGCCTGTACAAGATGTTTTCCTGCCAGGACTAGTGGGTGATTGGTGACATATTTTTGTATATTCTGGGCACAACATCCAGCCTAGTCAAGGAAGCAGGTCAAAGTCAAATGATGTCCAGGCACCAACCACTGAAACAACAATGTAGTTTAGAAATATATAGCTTAAAGTTCAAAATCAAGGATTTACAGAAAGAGTAAAAGTGTAAAGTAGATGCCACAAAAACTGGAGCAGTAAAATGTTAACATAAATGGACGTTTAAGCCTTTCAAATTAAAGTCTGTGTAGTCAACTGGGGCAATAATAATTGATAGTGAATGGTAGAATCTTAGGAAATGGCTAGTTCCCTTTGTGTGACCTTCAAAAAATTTACGGGATCAGGGAAGGTTAAACCATGTGTCAACAAAGTTGTCGTGAGTGGGGGGTTAGGGGCGGTCAAGACTTTTAAGTTTTTTACGTAATCTTTCACACAAAGTAAAATTCAGCAAAATGGGGTACAGCTATATGCAGTGTCCAAACAGGCTTCCACTTCTCTGGCTACTCTTGGTGAGGACTCATGGTCAAGAAGAAAAATTGAAGATTAAAGATTCCATATATATGTAATCATCCACCAGTGGCTGATCCTGGATGTGAAGAAATCAAATTGTGTTTGAGCCTAGATGCATTAATTTGTTCTTTTGCAGAACAACCAGAAGTCAATTAGGTGCTCCAATGGGTGACACAGACGGAGTGAATTCAACCAGGTCTAGATTTTTGTTGCAGGGGCCTGTGCAGAAGGGTCTTTCAGGAACGATTTTTTTAAATAGTGAAATGAAGTATCTTATGTTATGCAGGTTATATCTTTTCTAGAGTGGTGCTTGGGCCATCCTCTGTTGGTCTCAAAACCACGTCACAGTTATTAGCTATAAATTTACTATGCAGTACTTTCACAGTAATTTAGACCTCCAGTGGGTCTCAAACTCAGTCTTCAAGCAGGGTGGTTAAACTGTCTTAGCAATGTTTGCGCTCATTAAAGGACTCAAGCAAGGGGTACTCACTTCTTTCCTCTTTTTAATCTTCTTTCTCCAAGGTTTGTACAGAGTTCAGTTGGGCCTTATGTATATTTGTTGGTTTTAAACTTGTATTGTAGCAACGATAATCTTTCACTTACATGCTATACACCAACTTTTACCACAGTTTTACCTCACCGAATATTATGTAATTTGCTTTGGAGCTATCCAAGCAGCAAAGTGTTTTTCTTATTCATTCCAAAATCGGAGAGATGTCTGTTTTGTCCTCCTTTTTTTCCTTTCCCCTTCCACCACAAAGTACTTTTAATAGTTGGGAGTAGAAGAATTGGTGTAAACTGCTGATGCTAAAGAAGTGAGTGCAAGCTAATTATTTACAACTGATCGTACCACAAGGGAAATTACCACATGCTCCTTGTATATTTGAGCTGGTAGCATTGATAACAGAATATTCATAGGCATAACAGTGACATATGGTACATTTCGGCTGATACAATAAGAAATAGTGATGAAGCATGATTGGTTTGGAATGAGATAAATATAGTGACATACCAAACATGCAGTATTTTACATAGCTTACAAAGTTTTAATATTTACAGATTTACCTGGTGATGACAAGGCTATCAGGAGGTTTGGGTCAGGTGTAACAAACAGGTGAGAGCAGGAGGGGAGTAGCCAGCTGTGCTGCCCACCTCAAGAGTACGTGGACTATGAAGGCAGCCTTGAATTTTGGGAGTTCCCTATAGTTTCCGGCTAAGATATTTCAGTGGAGGGAGTACAAGAAAAGTGAATGCCTGGGTTCATCTGTAAATGAAGAGTGTAGGAAAGATCTTTGAAAAGCACAAACATTTTGATTTTGTAGCTGAATTCTTTTTCGGCACTGGGCTCGAGGTTTGTGTTTTCTGACAATTAGCTGACTTTATGCACAAAACTTTAGTCTCTCCAGAACTATGAGCCTGATTTAGAGGTCGGCAGATGGGTTACTCCATCACAACCGTGACGGATATCCTGTCCGACGTATTAGAAGTGCCATGGGATATAATGCATTTGTAATACAGGAGATGGGATATCCATCACATTTGTGAACGGGATATCAGTGGCGGATAGTGAAATTTGAAAGTGGCGGGTGTAAGATGAGTTAACTAATTTTGGAACATGAGCGAGCAAGCATGACTGATATGGGGGGGGGGGGAGTTCCCCCACTGAACATTTTGTAAAATTGGTGTGTATAGGTGCGATTTTCAACACTATTTCTGTGTTCAATGGACCAAAAATACAATTTCATATGCATTGCATAACAAAGACCTATGTATTGCATAACATGCAATTATGTTTCATATATATTGCAGAACAATGTCCTGTGGCACATAAAGAATAACAATTCGGATCAATTCATTTGCTGTACAGTAATTACAATTGACATACTGCATTTGTGTATGTTATACCAGTACACCTTTAAAATATATGAATTTTATCTAACCAAACAAAGCGTTGCTAAAATAATTTCAGTCAGTGCCATCTGACTTGTACTCTAGTCCATCCAACCCTAATAGTATCAGGCATTACTCCGTTTCAATGGCATGACCAATTTCTTTACAAAGATTCAATGATAAATCTTTTCTTTCCAAATATTTTTAAGTCTGTGGAAAGCATTAGCTAATTTTCAAACGTTTCGCAGATGTATGGTCTAGATTGATACGCAATGGTACCAAATTCATTCATGACATACAAATGCTTCCTCCTGGCTTTACTGCCTCTTCTGTCTATGCTATGGGAACATCCATCCTCATGTTTGAATGGAACTGTAATACTGGGCTTCATAAATTTAAAGAAAACTTTGGAATACCAAGGGCGAATGTTCACACCAAGCCGCATCCAATGTGTCAGTTTGACATCCCTTTAGATCCAGTTAGTTTTCTGTCAAAGGGTTTGAATGTGCACAAGTGCTCCTTTGAAATAGGCCGCCACATGCAGTGCTCTTTTTATCTGTGTACTTTTCTCTCTGTCAGGAAGCTTTCTTCTCTCTCCCCAGTTTCTCTTTCACATTCTTGATCTAGGCGTCATTACATGCCTGCCCTGTCAGCTATTGTCCACCATATTATATGGTGGAAGAAATCCCTTACACCTCCTCTTTAAGGTGCTGCCTGTAGCCTCTACTGCGCCTTGTTAACAGTCCTCCAGTGACAGGCCACTTTAGTCCCCAGTTCCTATTATCTGCCCCAACCCCAGACTTCCGCCACCTGAATCTTCTGTCTGCCTTTGAAGTACATATTGCAGAACAATCCACTACAGCACATACATCACTTATTAACCAAAGTTGTTTTTTCTTGGTTTTTTTTACCGATTGAGAGTGGAGAGAGGCACCAAGAATTAAAATAACTAACTGTACTGTAAAATCATTTTCCAGAGCAGGTACTTATTTCAATTCTTGGCGCCTCTCTCCACTCTTTAGTATTGTAAAAAACATAGCTTCAGTAATGAGTGCTGTATGTGCCACAGTAGATTGTAACAGCAAAAAGCACATTGCAGGCTGCTCTGCCAGTCAGTTGAGGAGGCGCCGAGCAGCGAGAGCGCCCAGCGTTGCTGCCCCAATTTTAATGAGGAGATAATGCTGTAAACAGACACTCTGCTGATGGTGAAGCATATATTAACCCCACCCTTTCCCAAATCGTCACAGGGTAGGGTGAGGTCATTGTTTCTTTCTGACCCCCACCCTAGCCTGTGACGACTTGGGGAAAAAATGCAGCCTGCAAAGTGATTGACAAGCAGCCCCTAAATTATAGATCTGATGCCTTACACTGCCGGGGCTGCTTGAAAATATGATGCTCCTGATTGTCCAAAGTGGGAGGTCTCTTGAGAACCCCCAAAAATAGAAGGACAGGGTTGGAGCTCGTAGCAATTACCATCCAGATAACTAGAAATCAATCTGGGTGGGGGCAGCCCCGATGCCCTGTAGTGGTGGCCGCTGCTGTCAGGCATCTATCCAATCCGCCAAACTCTAAATCAGGCCCTATATTTCTAAATTGATATACAAAATCTATTTTAAGATTTGGGGGATTTTATTTGACTAGGTTGTTATGGCAACAAAGTCCAGAGGCCTTAGATGAGTGTGGAAGAAAGATTGCATGTGTTTTTCCAGATACACTTTTAAAAGTTGATTAAGGAAAGATGTGTGGGGGTGGAGCCCTTCCACAGACAGAACGAACATAAATAAAATAGACCTCACCAGTATAAGGCTACCAACCTGTGGGATGCTAGGGTGCGCTTGCGTTAAGAGTGGTCTCTTCTGAAGGGAACGTATATCCTGTCTGCGTTGTTTTTCGATCTTCAACAGAGTTGGGAAAACCTGAGTAAATGAGAAAAAGCAATATAGGGGTACACAGTTGGCAGATGGGATTTTTCGCACCCTGATATGTTTGAGTTGGAGATAATAACGGACCATCAATTAGCGCCTCTAAATTCGTCATTAACAGAGCTCATGATGGGCCAACACAAAAATGTTGGATTTTACTATTAGTAACTTATTTACATTTGCTTCTAACTAAAGCTAAAGAAAAATGATTGCCATTAAAATACATAGTGATCACGAATTCTGCACTTATTAAAGTGTTCATCAATAACACGTAATCAATGAGGGAGCAGGGTCTTGCTGTGTGATGGGTGAACTTCACAGGATGCCCTCGTGAAGAAATATCATTCTTATGACGTAAAGCAGCATCATTTGTAATTGTAACAGGTGGTATAATTTATCCACAATGGCTTCTTTTAAACCATGGAAATTGTGGTGGTGTTTTAAAATCATTTAAGATGACCTTCGTGAATGGCAAACAGGCAATAAAATGGTCCAATAAAATTTGAAAGTCCCACCGTAATACTGTCCTTACAGAAACCAAACTCACTGCAGCTCATATATTGTTCTGCATTGCTAATGATATCTATCAGGTGGAGTGATTAATGACAGTCTGGGGACTGCTAGGTGCAATAGAGAAAAGTGAGTAGAACACAGTCGAATAGCTAATGTAAAGTGTCTAAAGGTATGTAATTTCTAAAAAACACAATGCAGTTAAGTGGATGCTGATGCAGCGCGTACAATAAAAACTATTCTCCTCCTAGGTTACTTATAGGTCATCCAGGGGCAAACTATATTTCTCATATCCACATGACGATGGGGCCCATAAACATCGTCTAACACACACGCACACTCCTGGATTTCCTTTACACCTTTGTGAAATTCTGTACTCCTAGGAGAAGCATGAGAACTAAATGGAGAACACCATTTTATGTACCGCTGGAAGAGCCAGGATATCTTATTACCTTATTTTGTCCCTTTCTTTTAGTTATTTCTTAAGATATTCCTGCTTATTGTTTGTCGATGAATCATTCATTTAAGAAATTAGTTCATAGTGATTAAGACCAGCTGAATCACAATAACCAATTACTTATGTCACAATCATTTAGGAAAATAACCACTGAGTCATTTTATGTTTAAAGAATCTTAAATTTTATATAATTTTTAAAAGCATGAAAGGAATTTTAATACTTTATTCAATTATTCATTCTTAAATTCACAATTTTATTAAGCATAATCAATTTTTTGCAGAAAGGAAATTTTGTCATGAAGCCAAAACCCTAATTACCTGCCTAGCTTCCTAATTTAGCCTAATGATTTCTAACCTAAGTTAGGAATTAGAAATAGCCTGATTCTCATACTCAACTGTAAAATAAAGACAGCAACAGCAACTTCAGCTCGTCAGCATCAGCTACCTGCAACCCGTCTCCTCTAACAGTCTTTCAGCATCTCCCGCTCAGTAAGGGATCGATCAGGACCACCCAGCACTGGAAGCCACCAACACGACTCTTCAACTCCTCTCCTGACTGTGACTGCAACCACGACTGACATCAACTCTCTTGACTGGAACTGACCCCCTCCCACTAAGAGTAGGCCCTCTTATACCCTAATTCTAACTTTGCTAACTAATTGTTGCAACATTAAACTCACGCTTTTCTTTCATTGGTCCATGCATGTCAGCTTATTCATTCTTTAATCAAGTTCTCTTGGATTCAAGGGTCCTTAGATCATTTCCTTTCCCATACGCTTAAACATTTCCATCCGATTCGATCAGTTCATTTGTAACTTCTTTCGACACATTCGAGAACTCCGCAGTCATTGTCCTTTCTCTTGACTTGTTTCCCACGGGCTCTTGCTGATCATCACGGCACGCTATCAGTTCAATTAGGTCACATCAGCCTTGACCATTACTTGCATCTTAGCCTCTCTGTTAAACCACGAGCTCGTTTTCTCCCATTTCATCACGTGTCATGTGTTCCCTTGCGCCTGCGCACATCTTCCCACTGGCGGCCATTTTATCTCGCCACTCGGTTATACTTTAGAAGCACTAATTTGAGGCAAACAAAACATAATTAAAATAGAGAAAATATCCCTTTCGTTTCCCTCCCGTCTACGTACCCCAATTAGTTGTTACCTAGCAGAAAGCAACACTTAAGCTGTTCCTTACTTACCATCACTATTTGTTTTTGCAACGACACGTTTTATTTCTATGAAGCACAATAACATGCATTTATTTTTATTAGTACGCATTTATTTTTACGTTATAATTAGACACACGGACATTCATTAATAGATTATTTAGCACACACATTGGCATATTACCATTCCCACACATACAGTGTTGATTAATACATTTAAACGAACATTTTATTAATAATTTATAAAATTTGTTAGGGGTTAAATTTTTTATTTTCCCTGCTCCATCAATCCCCTCTTTGGTGATTTTTAAATCACCACATAAAACCCAAGTCATACTTCTTTCAGGCAGCATGTCTTTCATCCTTTGCTTTCTGTTATTTATACATCTGTTTCTTCTTCATCTTGCCTTTTAGTCTCTTTGTACATGCTTTCTTTCATTTTCTCCAACTCAATTTCACCCATTTCTCTCTCTCTTTCTCTCATTATTCTGTTATTTCTTCTTATCTTATTATGTCTTACTTTTCTCTTTATACATGTTATTACTATTTTCAATATCATGGCTAACAATATTACTATAGTTGCTACTATTATAACTTTCCCTATCACTAGTCTACTCATCCTATTTAACCAATTCGCTACTGAGGAAAACCCTCTACCAAGTTTTCCCAAAACACTTTCAACCTCCAGTGGAACTAATTCTTTGTGCAAACTTGTAATATTTGTAATATACTTCTGTATATTTTCACTGTTATCAGGAATGTAAGTACAACAATGTTGGACTTTCAACATTCCACAGACTCCACCCTCTTTTGCCAAAAGAATATCAAGGGCAAGCCGATTTTGCATCACCATAGCTCTCATGGCAACCATTTCGGTATTTACCATTAAGAACCCTCCCGCAGTATCTGTAGACAAACGATCTACTACTGTGGATAACTTCCGAATTTTAAATGCATTCAAAGATATTCCCACTGCTGGTATCAATGCTCCAAAAATATCACCTACAATTTCTGAAAAACTTTCCCTCTTTCTACGTGTAAATCTATTAATCATCTTGTATGTTCCCTTTCTTCTCTGTCCATGTGAAAATTTTTGGGAAAGACCAGGCCTACATAGCAAGTTCCATACCAATGGTCCGGTAACCTGTAATAAGCTCTATTCCCACAAACATAATAGATACCTGGAAATATTGGGTCCTTTCCACCTTTGAATCCCCAACCTCCCAGAATTTGATAATTGTCATGGCAGATACTGGAACCTACAAAGTAATTGTCATAGACTGTCTTATTTCTCCTAATGCACAACTTTCCTGTTTGCGGCCAGTCTAATGTCATTGCTGCATTTATCTTTTTCCCTTCATGATTTCCTTCCTCAAACGTCCATAAGCGTTTTCCTTCCTCTTTATTGCTTCTTTTTGAAATTTCATTCTTCTTTCTTCAACCATTTCTAAAAATACTTTTTCTTCTTTCTTTAACTCACAGGTAAGGTTGTTACTAACTATTTCTTCTAACGTTAATTTTCTATGTTCTAAAAAGAATTCTCCTAAAACTTTTGCTGGTTTTACTTTGTTAAGTTCTGGTACTACTGGAATGTTTGCAAAAATCTTATCTATATCAGTATAATAAGATTCTAATCTACCTGTTTTATAAAATAAACTCGCTTATTACACTACATGTTATTCCATAAGTCAGAGGTAGGTGATGATAAGTCACACCTTCTGATACTGATGCAGGCAATTGCATACAAACATAACAATCTCTTACGTCCATTGTTTCTACGTACTCATACAACAACTTTGTAAAAACATTCTTTGAAAAATCTGTTACTGACCTATCCTTATGCAACTCTGCACTACTTCTTAAAATAACTGGTTCTTTAATACTAGTTTCTTTTTCTAGTTTAGTATCATTTTTGCTTCTATCACAGCTACACTAATAGGAATTGTGATTGCTAAAACTATCCATATGGTCATTAATAACCCTGTACAAAAGCAGCACATTTTGCACCATCTCTTTATAAATTCACATTTATCTCTTCTATCCCTATTATTTTCCATTTTTCTTTTTCTATTTTTTAAGTTTCAGAAAATTGTGTCACTACACCTCAGAAATGACTTAGATGCCACTCTGCTTTCAAAAAGTCTTTGCTTGGTACTTTCTTTTAATTCTCTCCAGAATTCTTTCGTTGTCACATCCGGTGATTTGTCACATCCAGTAAATTGTCATGTCCGGCAGAAGCACTATAAGTCTTCACTTCAGTTTTGTTGCATCTCACCTTTTCCCATCCGACTTCTCAGTCTCTGGTTTCCGTGAGTGTTTTCTTCTTCTTCTTTGTAATCAGTTAGTGCAATATACAGCCACTCAGGTGACTTAAATTTTGAATTCACTTTCATTGTCCTTTTGGACTTTTGTAATCTTTTTCCACTGGGTTTTTCTTGTCCCTTTTGACTTGTTACTTCATTTACTTGTTCAGCACCTTCGTCTTCCGCTCTTATTATTCTATATCTCAATTTTCTTACATAGCTGTTGGGCCAATTATCTCCTTTTCTTGGCCTTTTGGCTTCACCTTCTCTTTCTTCTCTTTCTGATTTCCAATTTCTTTTTCTTGATTCAGTCTTTGCTTTTTCCTCTCCTCCACTTTCTTCTGTTTCTGTTTCAACTGTCTCACTATTGTCTCTTATTTTGAAACTTATAATCTCGTCATCTCCTACTGGTGGATCTGTCTTCTCCTTTTTGTTTTCCCTTATTACTGTCCCTCCTCGGTGTTCTTCCGATTTGGTGTTTTTCTCCTTTTCTGTTTCTAAATTTCCCTGTTCTTCTGTTTCTTTATCTGTCCCTATTGCTCCTCGGGGTTCTTCTCGATTTTCTAACTTTTTGTGTACTTCTTTCACTACTTCATCTATTAATATTATTTCTGAAGGATTTCCACCATAACTTGTACTTGGTTGTTCATCTAACTCAATTTCTTGCTCAGTTTCTTCTCTAATTGGTTTATAACCCCAAGTTCTCTTTCGGAATTCTTCCCAGTTTGCAGCTGAATCATCAGATCCTGAAGTTGTGTCAGATATTTCCAGATGTCGACTTACAGGTCGATCTTCAAGTTCTGGAATTTCTGAATTTCTTTCTTCTTCTTCTTCTTGTTCCTCTTCTTCTCTAGTGGTGTTTGCCGTTGGGGTTTCCAGATGTCGACTTTCAGGTCGATCTTCAAGTTCTGGCACCCTTTCCTTTATCTTTGTTGTCCCAGCCGTTAAACTTTTATCCCACACTTCCAGACGCCGACTCACATGTCGATCTGTAGGTTCTGGAACTCTGATTGTGTGGCTGGCATGAACCCAGTTCTTCACTCCTGCACACTTGACGGCAGTCGTTGTCACTAGGATTACCTGTCTTGGCTCGTCCCCAACGCGGAACTAGACAGTTTCTTCTCCTGTGGACTTTTATGCGGACCCAGTCTCCTGGATTCAAGTCGTGAGCTGGTTTTCTTTCAAGAGTGGTCGCATCCGGTCCAACCTGATGAAACACAGAACGCACCACATCAGCCAGTCCCTTGCAATAATCCAGTACTAGATCATCAGTTATAGTTAATAACTTGTTGACGGGTACGTGTGCTTGTCTCATTGCTCGTCCCATAATCATCTCGTGGGGACTGAGTCCAGTTTTCTTTTCAGGGATGCTTCTGATTGTCATCAGAACAAGAGGCAATGCATCTGGCCATTTGAGTCCTGTAGCTTGACACATTTTTCCTAACCTGTTTTTAATTGTTCCATTAATCTGCTCTACTACCCCAGAAGCCTCTGGTCTGTAAGCACAATGTAGTTTTTGTTTAATACTTAATGCTTCACAAATCAATTGGATCAACTCATTTTGAAAATGTGTTCCTCTATCTGTCTCAACCGTGACTGGAAAACCATACCTTGGAATGAACTCTCGCAGCATAAGTTTTGCCACTGTTGTTCCATCATTCCTTCTTGTGGGTATGCCTCCACCCAACGAGAGAACAAACAGACGACCACCAGAACATATCTTAGTCTGTTACTAGGGGCATCTCGATAAAGTCCAACTGCATTCTTGTGAATGGACCTCCTTCTCGTCCTATTGTTCCTAGACTCACTACTGTTTTTCTTCCTGGGTTAAACTGTTGACAAATAAGACATCTTTGACAAAGACTTTCAGCAATGGCTCTGAATTTTGGGTTATACCAGGTTTGTCTAAAAAGTCTAATCATTGCATCTCTCCCAATATGAGCTTGTCCATGGTACATCCGTGCCATGTCTGCAATCATGCTATCAGGCATAACTGGTCTTTCATCTCTGTATACCCACACACCATTATTTTCCTGTCTTCTACATCCTGCTTTTATCCAGTAATCTTTTTCCTCATCTCTTGCTGTTTCTTGTAACTGCCTTACTTCATCCCATGTTTCGACAGTATTAGTGAAAAGCAAAGGACAAGAGACATGCTCCCTTTCTCTATTTTTGTTCAGGGATGCCATGTTTTCCGCACAATATCTAGCGATCTCATCAGCATAATTATTGCCGACCGCTATGTAGTCTTCGTTTTTCTTATGCGCCTTGCACTTCACTACAGCTATCTGTTTAGGCAACTGTATCGCCTCAAGCAGCTTTTTAACATAATCTCCATTTCTGATAGGTGTTCCTGCAGATGTCAAAAATCCTCTTTGTGACCAAATCTGACCGAAATCGTGTACGATGCCGAAACCATATTGGCTATCGGTCACAATCGTGATTCGTACATTTTTCCCCAATTTACATGCTTGAATCAAAGCAATTAGTTCTGCAACTTGGGCAGACCTAACTCCTTTCAGACAAGACGCTTCCATCACAGTTGCCAC
Organism: Calotriton arnoldi; assembly: GCA_963921515.1. Lineage (NCBI taxonomy): Eukaryota > Metazoa > Chordata > Amphibia > Caudata > Salamandridae > Calotriton > Calotriton arnoldi. Next base: position 268,019 of record CAWUFW010010737.1, on the reverse strand, counting down.
TGTGCATACTGCGTAAGCTGCGCTTAACACTCCTTCTTTTGTGCGTAAACATGAACCATCTACAAACATGACATAATCCGATTCCTTTAACGGTTCATCTTTTATGTCAGCTCTTGGTTTTGTGCAATATTCCAGCACATTCAGACAATCATGATCTACTTCGTCTTGTTCAATTATACTCTCTTCATCTGGCAATGATGTAGAAGGATTTACATTTATGCATCTATCTATGGTCACATTTTCAGCACTCAAGATTACTTTTTCGTACTTAGTCAGCCGACTATGTGTCATGTACTGTGTTTTTGTTCTTGTCAAAAGAATTTCTACTGAATGGGGAACATACACTCTCAGTGGATACCCCATCACTATACCTTCACTTTGTTCCAGACTTACACAAGTAGCAGCAACTGCTTTCAGACACCCAGGCAATGCTTTTGCTATAGGATCTAAAACAGCTGAAAAGTAAGCGATTGGCCTTTTCATGGTCCCGTGTTTTTGTACCAGTACTGAAAATGCACATCCATCTCTTTCACTGCAGTACAACTCAAAATCCTTCTCATAATCAGGCATGCCTAAAGCAGGGGCCTCACACAGTTTCTTTTTCAATTCTTTGAAAGATTTCATTTCTTCTTTGTTTAACTCAAAAGGGTCCTTTACATCTTTCTTTGTCAATTTTTGTAAGGGTTTTGCAATCAAAGAAAATCCACTTATCCACTGTCGACAATATCCAACCATTCCCAAAAACATTCTTACCTCTCTTTGAGTCATTGGTGCTCTCATTCCTTGAATCATTCTTACTCTTTCTGTCGCTATTTTCCGCACTCCTTTCTCAATTTTATGCCCTAAATACTGGACTTCTTTCTGACAAAACTGCAATTTTGAAGGGGACACTTTATGTCCTCTTTTCTCCAAATGGTTCAGTAAAGCAATTGTGTCACTTACACATGCTTCTTTAGTTTTCGATGCCACCAATAGGTCATCGATATACTGCACCATCACTGATTTTTCTGGCATTTTTAAATCTTCCAGAGATTTCTTTAGAATCTGATTAAAAATTGAGGGGCTTTCTGTATACCCCTGTGGAATTCGGCACCATGCCAAAATACGCTCTCCGAACCGGAATGCAAATAATGGCTGGCTATCTGGATGCAAAGGAATAGAGAAAAATGCGTGACACAAATCTATCACAGTGTACCACTCAGCTTCATGTGGGATTTGATATAGAATTACTGCAGGGTTTGGCACTATTGGACAACATGGTACAACTATTTTGTTGATCTTTCTCAAATCCTGTACTATTCTATATGTTCCATTTGGCTTTTTCAGTCCTATAATAGGTGAATTACATGGACTGCTCATGATTTCTTTCAGAATTCCCTGTTCAATCATCTTATTTATCACAGGAGTTATTCCTTCAATTATTTCTGGAGTTAATTTGTACTGTGGCGTGTTTGGATAAATTATCCCTTCTTTCACTGTTACTTTTACGGGATCAACTTCTCTCATTAATCCAATGTCCTCTCCTGTAAAATCCCACACACTTTCTTTTACTGTACTTTTCAGTTCTTCTGGAAGTTTTTCTGCATCAAATGCAGGAAATAAACCATTTGTTTCAGGTTCTTGATTCATCAAAGTTACTTTATACAAAACATCTTCATCTGAAGTCTGGAAACCTATTCCATCTGGCGTACAATAAATTGTGCAATTCATTTTGCACAAAAGGTCACGACCCAAAAGATTTACAGGACTACAATCGCACACTACAAATTTATGCATTTTGCTAAAAGAACCAATTTTTACTTCCACCAATTCAGTAAGTGGGGTTTTAATCTGCTGATTGGCTACTCCTACCACTTGGATGTATTCACCTGAGAGAGGAAGGTTTGGAATTTCCACTGATCTAACAGTAGAACGGGTAGCTCCAGTATCGACAAGGAATGTTACGTTTGCACCATTCACTTCTCCATCCACAAAGGGACCAGACTGATCTACCTCTCAGAGTTGCGCCAAGCACGCACTCTTTCCCCTCTCCTGCGCACCGTCAGAAACTTTCATCCGGGTCATCCTCACTCTGACGCAACCAATACTGAGAAATGTTAGCTGCTCGCGGCAACTGTGTTACCTGCTCTCCTCCGTAGAATCCTGTTTCTGTACTGTATCTTTGCTGGTTAACAGTGTTGGGAAGTGGTGGTTGTGGCACCTGACTTTGTTGAACAACTACCTCATTCTGCACCTGTGGAGTTAATGATTGATGTTCCGGATTAGGTTTAGGTGGGAACTTGCACTCATTTCTCCAATGCCCTAATTTTCCGCAATTATGACATGGCCATTTCTTCTTTGCCTCTTCTAGACTCACTTGACCTTTTCCTTTACCTATGTTTGGTCACATCTTATTCTGTCCTGATTCGTTTCCATTATTATTGTCCAACTGGGCTTCTTGTTTTTCTGCCACTTTCACTTGTGCCCACATTGCCTTTTCTTTCAACTTACGCTGTTTACTCTCTATTTCATCACTACAATACTTAGCATACCTCAGCACCTCATCTACACTTCCATTCTGCCAGTTTATCATATGTTGCTTAATCATATCGCTTATTTCTTGTTTCAGGCCAAACACAAATCGGTATACAAAATGACTCATGTCCTTTTCACTCAATTCCTCATAACCACTATACTGCTTGAAAACCAATAACAATCGCTCATAATATGCATGTACAGACTCCTTACTTTCCTGTGTAGTTCTATCAATCTTAACCCAATCTGTCTCTTTGGGAGGAATCTTATTCTTCAAAAAGGTAATCACCTTATCGTATTTCTTCATCACATCTGGTCCTGGAGCTCCTGTCTTAGGATCTCTTGGATATTCTGTAGTTGGCCAGTCAACCGTAATCTTACATTCTGACCACAGATCCTTTGGTGCCACTATGTCAAACAATCCATCCAAATCTATCCACAACACTTTTGAGACCTTTACAAACCTTTCTACTTGTCGGTACCACTCAACTGGCTTCTCTCTTAACTTTGGAAAGTCATTTGTAAATGACAGGATGTCCTGCCTAGTCCAGGGAACATGCACGTAACTACCACCTGGAGTTTTTCTCACAGGGTATTCTTTAGCAACAGGTTCTTTTTCTGTTATCATAAAAGCCAATGAACCTTTGTCTATACTTTTCTCATTCTTCTTTGTCCATCTAACCTTCCACCTGTCCACATCACCCCATTTTCTCAACAACACAATCAACTCCTTTATCTGTGTCAGCCTTCCTGCTGTATTCAAATTTTCAATATCTTTTCACAAAAGTCTACTCTGTATGGTTTCTGCAATGTTTTTACTTTTGCAAAATCTATCCCAATCTCACTAGCCACTTCTTCTAGTTTGTCATGTAAATTCTTTGCCCTCCATGTTATACTTTTGCACAGAAACATTATTTCATCATCCTGATAATTTTTTATCTTTTCAGTAACAATCGTTCCTAGAATTAATTCTTCCATATCTATTTTCAATCTGATCACATCTAATGGTTTTTCTTCTGTTTCTTTTATTTTAAAAGCTTTCATCCACTCATTTAACTCATCAGGAGTCGGACCTATGGGAGTACTATTTATTTCTGTCCAATTTCCACTCTTTTCAGGTGTCACTGTTGCAGATTCAGTTACCATAGGTATTTTTCTACCGTTACACTCATTTATTGTCAAATTTTCAGGTGGACTTGGTCTGTAAGCACTAGCCAAATTGCTTGTACCTGGACTTGTTTCCATTCTTTCCTTTTCTCTCTGAAATTGTGAACTCAAGGGAATCACCAAAGATCGTTCATCAATTTTCTGATTCTCAAAAACTGGTATTACTGGACCTATTGTTACAGGCACAGTAACTGCTTCCATATTTTTCGTCAATTCTCTAATTTTCTCAGTTAGTTCTTTTGTTGTCCTTGCCAATTCGCTTGCATTTTCGCTTTCTATTCCCTCATTTTGAGAAGTTCTCATTTGTTCTTGTGACCTATTTACCTCATTTCACTTTTCCGGACTTTTATTTCGCATAGTCTCTATTGGTGGCGCATTTGGTGTCACCACTGTAGAACTCTGCTGATACGGAGGTGGATTTCTATTTAATATATCTTCCAGCAATTCGTCATCCGTTTCGCTCTCATGCATATACTTTTCTCTCTCTATATGTTTCTTTTTCTCAGTCCGTTTTTTCTTAGTCCCCTCCTCAACGTTAAAAGCTGGAAACAAACCTCCTGTCATGTTAGCACATCTCCATCGTTTTATTCTGTCCTCATGATTCATTCCCCACAATCTTCCGGGCACAAACTCATAACCTTTCATTCCTCTGAACCTTTCTCGCTCGTACATCTCATTTTCCCATTCTGTTAAAGCCTCAAACTGTGTCGGTCTAGGTTCCAATTTAAACATCTTTTCTCTTAAATTCCGTAAAACCGCTACATTAAAAGAACCATTTTCAGGGAAAGCCAATGCTCCATCATTCTTTGTATATTTTACCCAATTGTCCAACCATATGCACGTATGATATCCATATTTCAGCATCATGTGTGAAGCTGCTGATTTCAGCGGAGGAATTACTTGTCCCTCTCTAGTCACAACCTTTTTGTCTTTCTTAAAGAAATTCTTCAATTTCGTCGTCCATGACGTTCTCTCCCTTTCATACTCGTAATACGGCATGTTTTCTATTTGTTTTCTCTTTACTCTAACGCTGTTTCTGTGTACGGAACTTCGACCAATTACAGCGCGACTCACACTAAAGTACCAATCAGAACAATTCCCACCGTCCGCGAACCAACCAATCCTAGCGCGGCACTTTTCTACGTCACTCCTGCTCTGTGTTCACGTGACTAGCGCACTATCCAATCCTAGCGCGGCACTTTTCCACGTCACTTCTACTCTTTACCCCTCCTTTACAAAATTTATCGGCAATTTTTCTTTTCACTGTTTTCTTCGTTAGTTACAACAAATAAACAATTCCATAGTCTGATTCGCTAAACAAAGTGACAGCCTTGTCCTTTTACACAAGAATCCTGTTTTTCCAGTAGGCAGCGCTTACCTCTACCCTACCACAGAATTATTTACTCTCACCGATAAAGTAGCACTTCCCTCTACCTTACCCTTCTTTCAAACAAACAATTTACTCTGCTTCTCTGGGGATAAGACACATGTGGAGACTAGGCTCCTGAGAATTAAGGCCAAAGTTTCACAAGTAAACGTGATTTGCTATTTCATTTACACACTTTTCACACAGAAATCCCTAACATAACACAACCTGCGTTATAACCAAAATGAATTCAGACCATGTACCAAATTCCATGTGACTTCTCTTGCCACACGTGTTCCACTTCCTACATCCCAGAAGCGTGAAAACTTACATATAACATAACGCGACTCAACATAAAGTGTTAGTCATCAAAAATAATCAATAAACAATAATCACTAAACTAATCTATAGAAAACCATAACTCTGCTACCAAGAAATCTGATGCAGCGCGTACAATAAAAACTATTCTCCTCCTAGGTTACTTATAGGTCATCCAGGGGCAAACTATATTTCTCATATCCACATGACGATGGGGCCCATAAACATCGTCCTAACACACACGCACACTCCTGGATTTCCTTTACACCTTTGTGAAATTCTGTACTCCTAGGAGAAGCATGAGAACTAAATGGAGAACACCATTTTATGTACCGCTGGAAGAGCCAGGATATCTTATTACCTTATTTTGTCCCTTTCTTTTAGTTATTTCTTAAGATATTCCTGCTTATTGTTTGTCGATGAATCATTCATTTAAGAAATTAGTTCATAGTGATTAAGACCAGCTGAATCACAATAACCAATTACTTATGTCACAATCATTTAGGAAAATAACCACTGAGTCATTTTATGTTTAAAGAATCTTAAATTTTATATAATTTTTAAAAGCATGAAAGGAATTTTAATACTTTATTCAATTATTCATTCTTAAATTCACAATTTTATTAAGCATAATCAATTTATTGCAGAAAGGAAATTTTGTCATGAAGCCAAAACCCTAATTACCTGCCTAGCTTCCTAATTTAGCCTAATGATTTCTAACCTAAGTTAGGAATTAGAAATAGCCTGATTCTCATACTCAACTGTAAAATAAAGACAGCAACAGCAACTTCAGCTCGTCAGCATCAGCTACCTGCAACCCGTCTCCTCTAACAGTCTTTCAGCATCTCCCGCTCAGTAAGGGATCGATCAGGACCACCCAGCACTGGAAGCCACCAACACGACTCTTCAACTCCTCTCCTGACTGTGACTGCAACCACGACTGACATCAACTCTCTTGACTGGAACTGACCCCCTCCCACTAAGAGTAGGCCCTCTTATACCCTAATTCTAAATTTGCTAACTAATTGTTGCAACATTAATATCACGCTTTTCTTTCATTGGTCCATGCATGTCAGCTTATTCATTCTTTAATCAAGTTCTCTTGGATGCAAGGGTCCTTGGATCATTTCCTTTCCCATACGCTTAAACATTTCCATCCGATTCGATCAGTTCATTTGTAACTTCTTTCGACACATTCGAGAACTCCGCAGTCATTGTCCTTTCTCTTGACTTGTTTCCAACGGGCTCTTGCTGATCATCACGGCACGCTATCAGTTCAATTAGGTCACATCAGCCTTGACCATTACTTGCATCTTAGCCTCTCTGTTAAACCACGAGCTCGTTTTCTCCCATTTCATCACGTGTCATGTGTTCCCTTGCGCCTGCGCACATCTTCCCACTGGCGGCCATTTTATCTCGCCACTCGGTTATACTTTAGAAGCACTAATTTGAGGCAAACAAAACATAATTAAAATAGAGAAAAATATCCCTTTCGTTTCCCTCCCGTCTACGTACTCCCAATTAGTTGTTACCTAGCAGAAAGCAACACTTAAGCTGTTCCTTACTTACCATCACTATTTGTTTTTGCAACGACACGTTTTATTTCTATGAAGCACAATAACATGCATTTATTTTTATTAGTACGCATTTATTTTTACGTTATAATTAGACACACGGACATTCATTAATAGATTATTTAGCACACACATTGGCATATTACCATTCCCACACATACAGTGTTGATTAATACATTTAAACGAACATTTTATTAATAATTTATAAAATTTGTTAGGGGTTACATTTTTTTATTTTCCCTGCTCCATCAATCCCAACAACCACCAAATATGAGTGCGTGAGCTTCCACGAAATGTGCTTGATTCACAAATGAATACAGTGCGTGCTATGCATACGCAAGAGTGTGCAGTCTGTGCAAAATGCATGGTACAAATGTGTAATTTTTACACAACGGACAAATTTGCGGGAAAAGGTGTAAATCCGAAACCGAGTTACATCCTCACCAGGGTACTTGAAATGCGACTTTTGGAAACTGCCAAACTTTACAGAAGGACAACTTAGAAGGTGCTCCAGCCACAGGTTTGTATATTTACATACTGGAGAAAACATGGAAAATTTCACGTATTGCATAATTAACCATAATTAAATGCAGTTAACATTTTGCAATGGCACATTCCTTCTTTTTCTTACATTATTATTATTAATAATAATAATAATAGTAATAATATTTTCATCATTATAGATATAATTATTGTGTTCAAACTGTCACCTAGAAAGGCATCCTGATGCTTGCTATCAGAAGCAAAATTCAGATACATGCAGAGACCCAGGACGGGTACGATTTACTAACATGTGATGCAACGCAGCATGACAACTTCCTGTGCTGCGCTGCGTCAAATGGAGGAAGCAAGAATGCACAATGTTTACTAAGATATGGCACATTCCTGATCTCTCGCTGCACAGGCTCACTGTGTGCAGACTAACGCGAACGCAGGCAAGGGTGCCTGCATTACAGGCAGGATTGTTTTTGTGCAGTAAGGGACACCTTCCTGCACAAAAACAATCCTCAGAGGTATTTTCCTCATTCTATGTGTGCTGCTGAATAACAACAAGAAATAAACAGATTTCTACTTGTTATGACTCTGTTGGGATGGCGTAGCATTTTTATGCATTCCCAGGTTTCCTACCTTTAGTAAATCTGGGAATGCTCCAAAATCCATGGGTGGATGCATGGGAATGCCCACACTCTATCCTTGGAACCCCTTCCGGAAGCAGAGGAAAGCAAGGCAGCAATTTGCGCTGCGTTGCATTACTCTGGATTCACTAAGCCACACAGAGCCACGCAAGGTGGCTTAGTAAATCTCACATAAGCCCTTGAGTTGCCTTGCATCACCTTGTGTGACACAATGGCAATGCAAGGGCTTAGTAAATCTGGGCCACAGTGTTTATAAAGCAAGGTATTCTGTGCTTTCCTGAAAGCGTAAACATTGCTGATGAAACAGTGCGTAATCTGCAGATTATTCCAGGGACTGACAACCTGCACAGAGAATGCTCTACCATCAATTCAAGATTTCTTGAACTTGGGAACCTTCAGGAGGATGGCATTTAGCTGACCGTAATTATCTAGGTGGAATATAGCGTTATAGTTTGTGCCAAACCACATAAGGCCCAGTGAGATGGAAGGCTCTATGCACTATGCAAAGTACTCTCAAGTCCACCAAAGGAACTTTATGGAACCACCCTCACCATCCCAACCCCTTGCACTTGGTTTTTTGCTAATATAGTGGGTGTTAAGTGTTCTTTGTCTCCCTGCTGCTCAGACCACAGGTCAAATGCCTCAGATTTGACTGTGAAAAACTGCTGCTATCTCCCTGTCCCGCACTAGCACTTTGCTGTGAATTTGTATTTTCTTTTTATTCATCTTTTTAACTTGATGCCTGTTTTCAATGCTCGCAAAGCATTAATAATGCTCTTGCTGTTTCTTATGCTGATGTTTGTCTTGATATGATTGCAAATCTATTGTTAAACGCTCCTGTATTTAGGTTGGTGTACTTATTCTTTTTGCACATTGACCTCCTTGCTACGAAGTCAAATACCTGCAATGCCACTCGTACTGCTGCTTTTAACGTATTTGTGTTCTTACTAAAATTGTAATGGTTTATCATTAACCAAACAATAAAGAATCACACTTCCACTATACAAAGTGATTTAAAGAGACCATAGAAGCTGATGTAGAGATGTGACGTGGCAAAGAGAGTGCAAGTTGCTGCCAGAGCCTGTAAATGGTGCAGGCATTGAAGAAGTTAACCTAGTGCACCCAAAAACAGAGAATTGCCATACCCAGTCTGCTCAGACTGGTGCTGGGTACCACTAGATGGTGAAAGTGAGGGGGGCGTGGCCTGATGCCAATGGCGTGAGATACTTCAGTGAAGATCTCCGACTGAAAGCTCCCCATCTGGCCTCATCCTGAACCATATGGCCGCCACAGAGGCGCCAAATCGATCGCATTGCGCTAGGGAAGTTGGCAGGCAATAAGGCGAGCCCCGAGCTGCCCCTTACTAACAATGTGCCCTAAAAAAGAACTGTAACTGCAGCAAGTGAGCCTCGGCCTGACAAAATGCGGCTGCCCTCGGCCCCCGCAGGGGGCCACCCTAAACGGGCGGCCCCCTTAGTGCCATTTGGGCACTTCCCCACCCCCAATGATAATGCGGGACTCGAGGAGGAGTCCCCTTACCAGACGCGTCACTTCCGGCACGCAGAGGAGGTGGGGAGGTATTTATGCCTCCCCCGGCCATCTTGGCATCCTCTTTGCGCCGGACACGCCGTCTTGTCTGGTCGTGCTCGTACTGTTGGTCTTGCCGGTCGTGCTGTTGGTCTTCTAGGCAAGCTGTCCTGTAATTGGACAATCGGCCGCGTCGTGAGGCTAGGTGAGTGCGGCCAAAATCCCACTTCGTCCCCCGGGCCCCTTCCAGGGTTTGCCATGCCAGTGGGGGACCCCGTCCAAATGCAATTCCCCTGGTCCGGCCCCGCAGGAGGCCCGCGGGTGCCGGTGCGGTCCCGGCAGGTGGGGCTGTGGCAGGGGATCGGGACGGGGGCATGGTCTAGGGGACATATTCCTTCCGGCCTCACGTCGCGCAGGCGACAGGTAACGCCTATGGCCTGATTATTGGGAGCGACCAGCTCCACGTCCATCGCCTCAGCACGGCCCCTCCCACCCCCTCCATGGGGGACATGTAATACCTATGGCCTGATTATTGGGAGCCCAGCTTCACGCTCCATCTCCCCAGCACAGCCCCCCGCCCTTTCCATGGGTTCGGGTGTAGAGTGCGTTTGGCGTTATGGTTAGCGCTGCTGCCTTTGGAACTTGGGGAACAGGTTCAAAGCCCGAACAGCATGAGCTTCGATATTTTCGCCCTGGAATGCGCGGTGGCATGATAGCAAGGGGCGGCTAGCTGCGCTTATAGTCTAGCTGCACCGGGGCCGGCCCGTCCATATGCAGAGTTACGGGAGCAGAGCGCCCGGGTCTGAATAAATTGTGCGGTCTGTGGTAAAGGATGCTCAGCACATTGGAGCGCCTTTCAGATCGGGACGATTCAGGTGTTAGATATTCCCTCTGTGCTGTGAACCGTAGTTGCAGAGCATGCACTACATGGCTAACTGGGCTTCTGCTGACCAGCGCAGCAGTTTGGCCGGCATGCTGCCTGACCGAGAGTCTGGCGTGGCTCCACACACGGGGGGGCCTCCCTGCTCGGCGCAAGGGGGTGTGGCTTCGTGGTCTGGGCGGTCGACTGTGAAGCAGGGAATGCAGGTTCGAATCGGGCAGCATAGGGATCGGGGCTTGTTTAAGCATTTGGTATTCTCCCCGTGCTGCAAATCCATGTGTAGTTCCATGTTTTCCTGTCGCTAGCGGCCCTGGGCCTGAAATATCGGAGCCCCGCCTTGGGCCATCCCCGGTGAGTGGTGCGTGGGCACAGAAGCTGCGCCTGGGTGCGGAGTCCCATTAAGGTGCACGACATGTACCTAAGGGGCCTTGGGCTGAGGCCAGCTGGTATATTGTAGCTTGAGTCGTGTGCATTGTCGGCGCCTCCGGCGTGCCCCGCGGGTAGATTGTGTGAGCCCCTTGCGGTAAGTTACGGCAGTCTGCTGGTTGCCGTGTTGTGCTCTCGGCTTCCCTGGTCACGGGGTGGAATGAGGCTGGCTCCCCATGGCACACGGTGGAGGAAGGCCCCGGGTCGGCTTCCGGTGCACACAGGCTGAGGGCGTATCTTGCGTGTTGCTTGGGGGGAGGCGGGGCAGCGTGGGCTTCACCGCCTGGCCTAAGTGGTGGGCAGTGCGCTGTGTCCTTGCCTTGTTAGCGTGTACACGGGGGGCGAATTCTGGTCAATTTAGTTGTCTGGTCACGAGGGCGCTGCTGCCTCTCTTGGCCCAGGCACTCGGCCCCGTGCCCGGAGGCCCTTGCAACGGGGGCGCTCCCCCTCAGCCCCACGTTTGCAGGCAAGGCAGACCCCACACAATGGGCCTCATGGGGTAACAAAATCAATAAGAGTTCAGTCACTCTGTCACCAGAGTGGATGGGGCGGGTCCCGGTCGTGGCATCCGCAACCCCCTCTGAACCGGGGTAGCTCGGATGATACCTTGTGTCTGGCCATAGCAGATTGCAATCAGACCGAAGATAGTAGAGGTGACGCCCTGCACACGGGCTTGGAGCAAGCATGAAAGCAAGCAGGCAGACACCCCTCACCCCCGCATTGTTGCAGGATGTGGCTCACAGGCAGACTTCCCCAGTGCTTCACACCAGATTGGTAACAGGGTATACCGGTTTCACACCATCCGGCTGTAAGTTCCGCCGCCGGTTTCCAATGTAAACTAGGTAGCCGGTTCCTGGGGGCCACACTGCGAGCTTAGCAGTGAGCAGTTTCCAAGGACACCCCTCGCACTCGAGTTAGGCCAGGAAAGCACCCGGTCAGCCACTGTAATTTGCGAGTGCCTCTGAGTTGCCCTGTATGCAGTGCACACGCACAGGGTGCGCAGACTAAATTAACACTGTGAGAAAGTTGTGGTTTGCAGTTATGGGACTGTGATGTAACTTCAAATTGACTCATTCTAGATCTTGTACAGCCTCATCATTACTGAATTGAAGCATTTTCAATATTTTTACATCGAAGGCATAGTAGCTGCTTAATTACCTTATGCAACTATCTATCAGTGGCAAAGTCAATAGTCCTTGCTTGCGGTAGGTGGAATGATACGTGTTGATTACCTAATTGGATGCTATGACTGAAGAGGCAGAGCCATGCAGCACACTACGCTAAGCAACGTTTCTGCTTAATTGTTTAATCCAACGCCGAAGTGAGAGCTTCAAGTGCAGGGCCAGAATCATTAGGCAACTGAGCAGCACGACAAAGGACTTTTAAAGGCTAGTTAGTCCTTAAGGCTCTACCTCTTGTCAGGAATTCAAGCAGGGGTTCCACGGGGGTACTAGCTATTAGCTGCCCAGTTTTGTGAGCAAATAACCTGCATGAAATTTTGATGTGAGGATGCTGAGTTGCTCTAGCATTGTTTGCCTCGCTTCGGGGCCAGTGATTGTTACTTTTCAGGGTTAAGGTTTGAATTCTTAGTTGCGTTTTTGGTACTTTGATAGGTTGCCCATATTCATGCAACACTGCGATAAAGTTGTAGTTTTGTGGAGTTTTGGAACTGGGTTGTAACTTAAGAGAAACTCAGCATAGATCTTGCAGTCTTCATTTCAGAACAAAAGAATTTTCAACATTCTTCAAGGAAGCCAGAGTTGTTGCTTAGTCAAATTATGCTCATTAAGAGAAGATGCTTAACTATGCGGCTCGCTATGCTAAGCAAAGGTTGCAGCCTACATGTTTCAATCCAATGACAAAAACAGAGCAAGTGTTCGGGTCAGAATCATTAGGCCACAGGGTAGCACGACTAAATATTTTCAAATCCTCGTAAGGGAGTTGCAATTCTTTCATGAGGTAGAACAGATATGGTTCTTGCGCTCATCTTGCCAGTGCAGGTACTCATTCGGTAGGATTGAGTGCTGCACAGGAGGCCTTCCTTGCTTATCTATAAACAAACTTATGGAAACTAACTCAAGGAGGATATCGCAGTGGATCTACACACCTGCTAATTAACTGTACAATGCAGATCGCAGGTCTTTGGGTCACTCTGTTGGTCGGAGTGGTCCTTTATGGCAGCGTAGATTGACAGGCACGTACGTTAAGTGAGATGAATCACATACCGGGGTAACGGACAGGAGGCAGAAGGGTCCCAGCAGGACCCACAAACTGGTGGGCTGCATTATGACATGACACTGGGAATCTTGATATCAATGTAATGGGACCTTCGCATTGTGGGCAGAACTATACAGTTTTAACTGCACATGGGGAATTCCTTTGAGGAATAATGGTCAGATTATTAAGCGAAGAAACCCTCCTGGCGGAAGGCCACGTGTTCTAACCTCTCCGGAAGCGGGGCCCTCACAGTGAGGTAGCTCCCAACTCATAGTCACAGCTAGGTCCTACTGGGCTTTCAGCCAAATGACCACTTGCACAAGTTGGTCAAATGTTGTTTTAAAAAGGGGCATAGGTTGGGTGATGGAAAAGCGAACCTGTGCAGTTTTAAGTTGTGCAACTTATATGGCCTGGGAAGAGTGTGCGCAGAACAGCACAGGAGTTGACAGAACATGGGAAACGCTTTTCCGAATCTGGCACCAGAACACCAGGTTAGTCAGGGCCAACTTGTTTGTTGGGTGACTTATGTAGGCGAAGACTTATTACAGTTCTTGCACAGTCCCATCATTTCAGAATTGAAGTGTTGCCTTAGGTATCCCTGGGCATAAAGGAAGGCCAGACAAGCAGCCAGGGGATCACAGAGCAAGTGCACCCTATTCTTAGCGTAGTATATTCAGGCTGCATCACCTACACCAAGAAAGCAAGCATTTCTTTAAGTGGCTGACACAAGTCAGGCTGTTGGCACTTTGCCTCCACGTTTAAAGTAGGAATCCTGCTTGCAGTTCTCAGAGCACTGCTAGGAGTATTTTGAGGGTCACATCAATCATGCCCTTCCGAGGTTAACCCGACTGCCACGCAACGAGGGTTTGCCTCCACCACTGGGACATAGGGGCACCCTTCCTTGGTTTTGGCGCAGGTCTGGCAGGATCACGCCGTGCCCCGCTGTGCGGATTTTGGGGGAGTGTCACCATAGCGCGGGGCATTTCGAGGGGGCTCCGAGGCAGGTGGGCTCCTGCACGTGACTGTCTTCAGGGAGAGAATGTGGCGGGAGGCTAGAGCTGCCAATTGTTGCACCGAGGCTTCTTCTTGTTTTTGGTGGAGTGAGTTATTTGGGTCCCCCAATCTGCTGTCTCCAGCATCCGGATAGGTGTGGACTTCAGTTGGTGTCTGCTCGTTCGTCCATTTGGCCGGTTGTCGTGTTTGGGAACGTTACTGGGGGTAGGCCCAGGAAGGCCTTAAAAACTTGGCTCTTTAGCCAAACTTAATACCCTGTCCAGCCCCTAAGCCCACGCCCGCAATGTATCTGTCGCTAGCGCCGGGACACTTCCGTCGGAGGTAGCTGTGCGCTTTATAAACTGCAATAATAATAATAATAATAGCAGCCTTGTACCCGCCACATAAATAACTCCAGTGCGGAACGGTGCGAGTAGGCACTGGTGAACACTAGTGGGTGGGGCCATCTTTGTTGGCAGGGATGCAGCCAGCATCAATGAGGGCGGCTGCTGTGAGCCGAGCTATCGAGACATTGGGGAATCCATTGTTGTGCACGTTGCAGGACTTTCGTTAAAGGTGCAGTTGCACTATTTAGAGGAATCCTGGTAGAGGCCTATCCAGGTACTACAACCACCCACACCGTAACCACCCGTGGAAGGAGCTGGTTGTGAGCCTCTACTGTGGAGGAGGGCCCTGGTCACGGGGTCGTATGATGTACCAGATGCAGGATAGATGGGGGCAAGGGCCTGCAGGTTGTTACAGTACCAGGTCCTGGGGGAATGAGTTTCAGGCGCACTGCAGTATGCAGTTAAGAAGGCAAGGCTTCAAGTCCGGGGAGTGGCAGCCGGGGCATCTTTCTTTTGAGTCGCTTGCGGCTTGGATGAATACCTTATGCAGATAGAGGGTAGTTGTCACAGCTGCCCCCCCCCCCCGGTAACATCCTTTGAGCCGGAGATGTGGTCATGCCCTGCTGGTTCAGTTAGGTGGGACAGGATGCTAAACTCACGATAAATCTTCCCTTAAAGTGAGGTTGATGTCTCAGACACTGGTGGTGTATGGACAAGCTAGTTTGGCCACCGTAGTAGTAAAAGACACACTGCATGCAGTAAGCAGATTTATTATTGTGCTATCTCGAACGGTGGTTTAGAGTTTGACACCAAGGTTTACGAGCAACTGATTGTCCTGCTCGGTCCATTGGGAGCCATGACCTCATGTTTGGATGTGGGGGAGCAATTACGTGAGTAGAAGATAGTGCTGGGACAATCATCCCCAGTCTCCAGGCCCTCCGTTTCAGCTCCATCAGGAGTTTATGCCTCATCAGTGGTTATGAGAGAGGAACAATATTTGGCTCAATAATTGAGACACAAGAGAAAGCGTTAAACAGTGGTTATCTTGGCTCCATGCCAAGTTGTCATCTAACAAGTGGACAGCAGTTCAATAAGTCTGGGAACACTGGGTTAGAGCACATATAGGCTACTAGGTATTATATAACATTTGGCATTCCCAGCACTCAAGAAAGTACGTGGCTGCTCCCGGTTTTACTTTAGCAGAAGTTAGGGAGTGCAAGACTTCACATAAGAAGGTGACTGGCTTAAATGTGATATATAGTCCAACTGTGTCACAATTACTTAACGTGTGGAAGTTTCAATTGCCTTGGGGATTTCACCACAGAGGGAGCTGAGCAGGCGAAATTCCCATAAGGAATAAAGGATACATGGCAAGTGCATGAGGACCCCCTTGCTCATTGTCTCATACTTCTAGTTATGAACATCCCTGGGCGTCATGATTCTGCAATCAAAGGGACTATGCAAATGTCAGGTCAACCTCAAAAATATGTGCGCTCTGCTCCATGGGCATGTTACGGGTTGCTTCAGTTAAGCATCAAACTTCTCGCCCTGATAGTCTAAGTAGGCAGGCGGGTTGTGGGAGCGGTCACCTAACAAGTGGGCTGCTGCCCCATAGATTGGGGACACAAGTGTTCAGGCACATACGGTGCTAGAAGGACGGCAACTAGGTGAGATCAGCAAATAGATGGGGCAACAGTAGCTATGTTTGTCTGAAATCGTCCCGCCCAGAGTTGGCACGGGGCTGTGTCATGCGAGGCAGTGGAACATGCCCGCAGGAGGGTGAATAGTTCAAGGCAAAAGTTCACAGGCCAAAGGGGCTTTGGTTTCATCAGACACTAGCTGATCCAGGCTAACATCAAGGGCTTTTGTGATACAGAGTGGCACTAGGGGAATTCTACCCAACTTCTTGGTTATACACCTAGTGGGCAACAACCTCACTGCCATGGGGAGGGGGCCACTGTTACAAGCCATGAAAACTGACTTAGGGAGATCAGTACAAATATGGGTCAATGTGAGCTCTGGTGGTCTGAGATTATCCCCCGTAGAGCTGTGGAGATTGAACAGTTCAATGCGTAAGTTTACAGTGCACGGGCGACACAGCAGATAGTCTGCTGGCAGACGAGGGTGCTTGCGGGCTAGGAGGCCAGGCTAGGTAGCAGAACCAATTCTAAGGATCTCTCACCCACCGGACTGCCCGAGAACATGAGTGCAGTGGGATTTGCAATGTTACAGGTAATTTCCCGCCCATACAGGGGAAGAAGGGTACATTGCAGGTATCTGCATAAATAGAGGTGGGCAAGTCCTATAGACGATGTGCACCGGTAACCGCAAGAGGGTGAGTGAAGATCAAAAGCTCGCAGCGGCAAGTTAGCCAGGGGCATGCGTCAGTGGGTTAGGCCAGAATGGGTGCCGTGGCTCCGAGAGCGGATTGAAATGTGTTGGAGCACCATCGCTGACAATTCCAGAGCACACACCGCTACTTGGCCCAGTAGGTGAAGCGCCATATGCTCATGTGCGGCTTGATCTTGTGGAAGGCAATATTCCTTGGAATAACAAAGTAGTATGTCATTAGCTGGGTTGAGCATCAAGGGTTACAGCTGGTTAGCAGGTATGTGTCGATCTGTGACCAGGTACCTTTACACACGGATTTCGGTGGAGGGCAATTAGTCCGGGATAACCAAGTGTACCGGGTGTAGTGCCTTGCATCTTGGGTCACAGCGGGTTGGCTCACAGGGGGTGTCTAGGATCGTCCAGGCACACCCTGCAGGGTAGTATGCTAAAGAACTGCACGTTGCCACTATTTTGAGTGCAACAATTTGATCCCTCCGATAGCAAACCAAGGTTTTATGGTCAGATGCACAACATACAACCGTTCACC
Organism: Calotriton arnoldi; assembly: GCA_963921515.1. Lineage (NCBI taxonomy): Eukaryota > Metazoa > Chordata > Amphibia > Caudata > Salamandridae > Calotriton > Calotriton arnoldi. The sequence goes on along the minus strand of CAWUFW010010737.1, from coordinate 250,676 downwards.
CCAGCTTCCTGAAGGCAGTCTGTTAGGAGAGGTGTCGATCGGGACGTCCTGCACCAGGGTGCGGACATTGCACGGGCGACACAGCAATTAGTGTGCGGTCAGACGAGGGTGCTTGCCGGCTAGGTGGCCAGGCAAGATAGCAGAACCAATTCTAGGACCTCTCCCCCCCCACCGGACTGCCTGAGAATGTGAGTGCAGTGGGATTTGCAATGTTACGGGTATTTTCCCGCCCATACAGGGGCAGAAGGGTACATTGCAGGTATTCGGCATAAATAGAGTGGGGGCAAGACCTACAGACTATGAGCGCCAGTAGCCGCAAGAGGTTGGCGTTAAGAGCAAAATCTCGCAGCGGCAAGGTAGCCAGGTGGCATGCGCCAGCTGGTTAGGCCAGAATGTGTACTGTGGCTCCAATAGCGGCTTGTAATGTGTTTGGAGCACCATCACTGACAATTCCAGAGCACACAATGCACCTCGGCCCAGTAGGTGAAGGCCATAGGCTCATGTGCGGCTTGATCTTGTGGAGGGCAATATTCCCTGGAATAACAAGGTACTAGGTCATTAGCTGGGTTGAACTTCAAGGGTCACAGCTGGTTAGCAGGTATGTGTGTATCTGTCATCGTGCTTTAGTTAAGCAAGCCTGGTAGGTGGGTAAGCTGTCACTCCAATTGGTTGCTGTGACTGCAGTAGTGTGCGCTATGCGATCAGTCCTGTTCGCCATGGTTTATTAATCACAAAGGTCGGTGCACATGTCTGGTCAACTTCAACAAAGAGGGTGCGCTCTGCTCCCAGGGCAGGTTATGGGTTGCTTCAGTTAAGCATGAAATGCCCCGCCTGCACAGCCAGAGTATATAGCCTGGTTGTGGAAGCGGTCTTCAAGCAAGTGTGCTGCTGTTCCATGTATTGGGGAAACAGGTGTTAGGGAGCACGAACTGCTAGAAGGCCTGCAACTTCAAATTGCAGGAGGTGGGAGCCACATCAGCTTGAAGGGTAACATAGCGATGTTTAAGAGTAGAGCTCCCTCCTGAGAGGCCATCACACTCTTGCAGGTCATGCGAGGCACTGGTACATTCCCAGAGAAGGATAAACCGCTCCAGGCGCAAGTTTGCAGAGCAAGGGGCTTTGGCTTCATCAGGCATGAGCTATGCCGGGCGAACACCAAAGGTTAATTTGACAATGTTGGGGTGCACTTGGCACAGGTGGGCTTGGATCTGTCCCTACTGGACATGAAGGAGGCCCGGGAAATTGCAGGTTGCAGTGAGACAGGAACCGTTTTGGTGGGGGCTCTTTAGGCGACGGTGGCCGCCTCCAGAGCTTTGGCGGAGTTACAGGGCGATCTGCAAGCATATGGGTACAGAAGGGTACCTCTGCAAGAGCACAATAGGGGTGCCAGAGCCAAATCCCAGGAGCTTCAGGGGAGAGTCCTGGAGTAATTACGTCGGGCGCCCGTTAGTCCTTCGGGCGGTTGTGGGCCTGAACAACCGGGGGCTTGCCTTGCTACGCTCCGCCCTGAAAGGGGCGTGAGTAATAAGGGACCAATGTGTCACGTGATCCAGTAAGGGGATCACCCCCATAAGGGTAGTGCTGATTGGTTACTCCACAGTGCTTGGCTCATCAGGCGGGCAGGGCAGCATAGGTTGGTACAGCTGCCTGCCCTTGGATCGCCCGTAAGATAACCCACCATATTGCATACTTTTGTATGGAATAAACCTGCAGCAATAATTTTCCCAAACAAAAGTTGTGTTGTGTATTTATTTATGCATGCATACCCTGTTGTGGTGTGGGTGGGGTGTGTTGCCAATAATGGGACTATGCGGCTGCCCGTGGCCCCCGCAGGGGGCCACCCTAAAAGGGCGGCCCCCTTAGTGCCATTTGGGCACTTCTCCACCCCCAATGATAATGCGGGACTCGAGGAGGAGTCCCCTTACCAGACGCGTCACTTCCGGCACGCAGAGGAGGTGGGGAGGTATTTATGCCTCCCCCGGCCATCTTGGCGTCCTCTTTGCGCCGGACACTCCGTCTCCCACCCTACCGCTTACCCGGCGTGGGGCTGGCAGGCGAAGTACATAGAACGTTGTAATGTTTTCTTTCTCGTTGCAGGCGGAGTTACAGGGCGATCTGGAAGCATATGGGTACAGAAGGGTACCTCTGCAAGAGCACAATAGGGGTGCCAGAGCCAAATCCCAGGAGCCTCAGGGGAGAGTCCTGGAGTAATTACGTCTGGGCCCCGTTAGTCCTTCGGGCGGTTGTGGGCCTGAACAACCGGGGGCTTGCCTTGCTACGCTCCGCCCTGAAAGGGGCGTGAGTAATAAGGGACCAATGTGTCACGTGATCCAGTAAGGGGATCACCCCCATAAGGGTAGCGCTGATTGGTTACTCCACAGTGCTTGGCTCATCAGGCGGGCAGGGCAGCATAGGTTGGTACAGCTGCCTGCCCTTGGATCGCCCGTAAGATAACCCACCATATTGCATACTTTTGTATGGAATAAACCTGCAGCAATAATTTTCCCAAACAAAAGTTGTGTTGTGTATTTATTTATGCATGCATACCCTGTTGTGGTGTGTTGCCAATAATGGGACTATGGCGGCCGTGACACATGTCAATGGGGAGCACGAAGTCTAGAGGGAACTGTGCAGGGAGTGCTTCGTTCGCCCACGGAGCAGAGGAGTGGTGGAGGGTGAGGACGCGGTTGGCCCTGATCACTAGTGGGCCTTGAGGTAGGAGAGGGGGGAGTAGTGCAGAGCCAAAGGGGAGACTGTGGTGGCTGCATTCCTGGAGCGCCCCGCTCATGAAGAGGCTCCCCGTCCACTGTCAGCACTCCCCCTCAGCCCTCCTGAGCCGCTGTGGTACTAAAAGCACTCTGCCCCCCCTGCCAGGGGAGCTGCACAGGGAGACGCCATTGGCACGCAGGGCTCTGCATGGCCCGGGGGCTCACACTGAAACCCTGATATTGTACAGAGCCTCAACAGGAGCAATTGGACACTGTGCTCCCTGTAGTCGCACTGATACTGTTGCAGAGCGGCGGGGGAGGGGGCGCCGTGAACCTCATCTCCCGCCCTGATAGCTCTGACTAGTTGCGCCCAATAATACATGCTGCAATACCGAGTGATGAAGGAGTGGTGAACGGGCCCGAGGCCGGTAACAGCAGACACAGACACCGGGGACATCTTAAGGATTTTAGGGGCCCGGGCCGAGTATATTTTTGGGGCCCCTGTTCAGAACAGCCTTGAATTTATGATCCAGTTTCAGCTCTTTCATGCCCTCTTTTATCAGATCACTGACAGTGCAATTGCACATTGCTCCAAATTCTAAATTTGTTTCCATCTAATATTTAGTAATAGTTACCTGTGTTTTCAATATTGTATGTAACACAGCAGCAGCTCACTAATATTACTGTAAATAATCTCTGTGACATATGAATATGTGCGGTCCTGTTTTGATCTAAAAGAATGAAACATAAACGCAACATTTCTCTGCAAAATGTCGTGTAATAGACTCTCACACTTGACCCACTTTAAAAATAAATTAAAGGAAAACGATGTTTAAAACAATCTGTTTAAGAATTATTCAAGGTCATCAGGGCAAGACTCTTCGCAGAACAGAGCTGGCTCTATCAGGGGGCCCTCTGAAAGGCTGGGGCCCTGGGCCAGAGCCCACTTGGTCCATGCCTTAAAACGTCATCCGGACAAACAATGCCCCCCCGTCTGAAAGAGATATTGTTGGAGGGGCGCTGTTGCAGAGATCCCCGCTTATCCCCTCCCCCTCCATTCATAAATCGAGGACACTGGGCCCTTTGGCAACCCTTGACCTGTGTCCCATCATCCCGGACATGCCCACGGCTGCCAGCCGGAGGGGTGTGAGGGCCATCAGGGTGCGCCCTGATTTCTGGGATATGGAACTCACTCCTCAGGGACCTCACAATAACAAAGGCACCACTGCGCATGTCTGCCGGATGGGCTCCTTGGGGCCTAATCAGCCCTACAATACAGAGTGGATCCTTACCACCCTAAGAGATGGGAAAATCCACCAGAAAAAAAGACACATCTGACCCCATAATGGCACCGGGAGGGGGCGAGCGGACACTAACAAAGACGATGCCTTGATGTCAGCACCTGGATTTACTTTACACGACATTATGCAAGCCATAACATCCTCTCGGGAAGTCCTGGAGGTGAAGATTGACCAGCTCTCGACAGACATGGGGATCCTGCGAGATGACCATGGCCGCTTGGTAGAACGGGTCACTGTGACTGAGATAATGGTTGTAGAAATATCTCTGGAAATATTGTCAGACACTGAGCGTATAACCAAGCTGGAATCTAAGGTTAAGACTCTAAAGATGAGAGCGGTGGATACAGAAAAACATTCACAATGCAACAACATACATGTGGTGGGTCTGCCAGAGCACATAGAAGGCTCATGCATGATCATATATCTTGAACAATGTCTTTGAGAAGCAGTAGTAGGCAAAGGCCTGTCCCCATACTTTGCACTTGAAAGATCACACAGGGTACCGGCGTGCCCTCCGCTTCCGGGGGGGCACAACCTTGGCCGGTGCTGGCAAGGCTACTCTTCTATAAAGACAGAGATCTAATAAGATAAGATAAGATAGTATTTGTAGAGCGCAGTAAACCCGTATGTGTCAAGGCGCTAAGCAGACAAAGTTGGAAAGAGGACAGCAGCAGCAGCTTAAGAGGAGAATAACCAGGTTTTCAGGAGTTTCCTGAAAACAGAAAGGGAACTAGCGTTGGCGACGGCAGGGGGGAGGGAATTCCAGAGCCTAGCAGCGGCTAACGAGAAGGCTCGACCGCCCCATCTGGATTTACGAAATCTGGGCACAACAAGTTTGAATTGTGTGGAGGATCTCAAGTTCCTCCCTGGGGTATATCGATGGAATAGAGATTTGAGTTGGGTCGGACTCTTGCAATGCACAGCCTTATATACTGTACATAGGGCTTTGAATGAGATACGTTCCTTAATAGGGAGCCAGTGTAACAACCGGATTCCTTCTCTAGCAGATTGATGTTTAGGAATATTTAAAATCAATCTTGCTGCTGCATTCTGAACTATCTGGAGTCTGTTCAGAGATGCAGCAGTGATATTAAGATAGAGGGCATTGCAGTAATCCAGCCGAGAGGTGATCAAAGCGATGATAGAAGGCCGGTGCATTTCCGGTGGGATAAGTGGAAGGGCCTTTCTGAGGGTTTTTAAAGTATAAAAGCAAGTGCTGACTGTACGATTGACCTGTGCATCAAAAGACAGACCCTAATCAAAAATACCCCCCAGATTTTTGGCTGTTTTTACCGGGCCAGGAAGAGGTCCGCATTCAGTAGGCCACCAGGCGTTAGACCAGATGGACTTCTGTGGCCCAAAGATCAATACCTCGGTCTTGTCCGTATTAATCTTTAGGGAAGTGCCCTTCATCCAGCCAATGATGTTTGACATGAAGGCGTTAAATTTTTCTGCAACAAGTTGCAGCTTGTTGGTGACAGAGACAATGATTTGGGTGTCGTCCGCATAGGAAAGCACCTGAAATCCATAAAATCTCACCTGTTCGGCCAAAGGGGTCATATAAAGATTAAAAAGGTAGGGCTGAGTGAGGAGCCCTGAGGTACCCCACATGGGAGAGCGAAAGCTTTAGAGTTGAAGCCTCCATAACTAACTGTATACCTTCTGTCAGTAAGAAAAGACTGGAGGAGCTGCAGGGCTTTTCCCGTGATCCCCACTTCCTGTAGGCGTTGAATCATTCGCACTGGGGAGACGGTGTCGAATGCTGCCGATAAATCAAGCAGAATCAACACCGCCGAACCCCCTTGATCTACCTGCATCCGAATGTGGTCAGAGGCTGTAATGAGGGCAGATTCCGTGCTGTGACCAGCACGGAATCCGTTCTGGGAGCAATCTAAGATTTCCAGAGCGTCCAAATACTGCATCAGCTCAGTATTAATGGATTTTTCCAGGATTTGAGCAGGAGCAGGAAGGAGGGATATAGGACGGAAATTCTTGAGTTCCAGGGGGTCGGCATTGGGTTTTTGAGAAGCCGAAGAACAATAGCTTCCTTCCAGATAGCTGGATAGCAGTCGGACGTGAGTATTCCATTGTATACCTTACACAGAAAGTTGGCTGTTAAATCTGGCGCCATTTTAAGAATGGTGGGCGTGCAGGGATCAGAGGGCGCTCCGGATTTAAGGCAAAGTAAGAGATCTTTAATAAGTTGACTTGAGATAGGGGAGAAGGAAGACAAAACATTCTTCCTGATGATCTGAGAGTGTTCCACCATACTCAGTTTAGCCCTGATATCTGTGACTTCCTCACTGGCGGGTGCCTTGTCGACGGAAGGAGTAAACTCCTGGTAAATCTGAAGAACTTTCTCTTGGAAGTAGGTGGCTATCTAACTAAAGAGACTTTGAAAGTGTACAACAGTATAGTGCGAATCTTCCCTGACTTCTCAAAAGAAGTCCAAAAACAGAGGATGTCCTTTCTGGAGGCCAAGAAAGCCCTCAGACAGAGAGAGCATACTCAATGCAAATATTGGATGGGGAGGGATCACATTTCTTCCATTCCTTACAAGAGGTGTTGGACTGGCTGGACCTATGATGGCAGAAGATGCCGACTCAGGGTTCCCTGGGGGGCAATCCCGTAAATCCAAGTCCCGGCACCAGAGGAACTGGTGGACCACCACAGGTGCACCAACGAAAATGGAGGCATGAGCTGAACACAGAAGAGCTATAGTGGCCGCAGAGACAAGAATATTGGACTCTGATCAAGACTCAATGAAATCAACAGACTCCAGTGCTCACCAACCGGTGGTAACTCCTAGAACTTCTGATGAAATCATTTAATCCGCTAAAAACACATTGGGGAACTGCGAGGAGGAATATGATGCAAAGAGCTATGCGAACCTGCCTGTTTCATGAAAGACAGACCGAGGCACCCGATCAGCGACCATCATAAGATATATGAATAGCCAGATGGGTGAGCTGGGCTTAGGAGCTGGACACCAGCTTCCCCCAATCACATAGGGTCCCACACAGGTACTCCTGCGATTAGCTCCATGAAGTTTGTGACGTTTGGATGGTGGGCCGTTGCCCGTTAGTCTTGGGGTTGGGGAATTGGGATGTTTCATGGGAACTGTTCGGATGTAATATGCTAGGGTGCACATGTCAGAATACTGATAATGTGGAGAAATTTAAATGGATTGTATGGTTAGAGCCAGCAGAGGAACTGAAACAGCCACAGTCCATAGAGATCAGGAGCATGCACACATGGAGACTGCTGTGAAATACAAGTTCCTATCGTTTAATATCAGGGCATGTAAACAATGGCAAAATGATATAAGGTCTTCTCCTATTTAATCAGGAGGGATGTCAACGTGGCAATGCTCCAGGAGACACACTTTACAGCTAAAGAGGGAGATGCACTGCAGAGGAGGTGGAGGGGACAGGCATATTATACAGTTTACTCGGCCTTTGCTCGAGGTACGCTCATATGGATCAGAAGTAGGGTGCCTTTTCAATACACAGGGCATATAGTAGATGGAGAGGGCAGATATGCTACTGTGACTGGGAGACTGGTTGGAAGGGACGTTACTTTCATTAGAATTTACGCACCCAATGTAGACCAAAGAGCATTCTCGACAGACCTTTCGGGATCATTATCCCCCTTTCTCCCCCATTCCACCATGATTGGAGGCAATTTTGATTGCGTGGCGGATCCCAATGTAGACTGATCACACCCTCCATTGCAGGACGCCCCGATACTTAGGACAGCCCGAATATTTAACGAATGGCAAACTAAATTGGGCTTGATAGGTTTATGGCGTACATTGAAGCCACAAGCCAGAGATTATTCATTCTTCTCGAGTATACATGAGCTGCATGTCCGGTTGGACACCTTTTTGTTTACCCTGAATGTCCACACGGAGTCCAGAGATATAGAATATCTCTCTTGCACTTTCTCAGACCATAACCCCTTACTTCTTTATTTAATATGGGCGTGGACACACCCATCAATTCCCACCTGGAGTCTTACACCTGAATCCCTTGAAGACCCCCCCATTTCAGGAAACGATTAGGGTTGCCATTCACCAATATGTCAATGATAATGCAGGATCAGCAACATCCCTACTAATAGAATGGGATGCATTCAAGACGCTCTTGCGGATAAAATGCTTATCTAAATAGTTGGGAGTGAGGCGTATTTTACTACAGGAAACCAAGGTAGCTGAGCGTGCACTGAGGGAGGCAGAGAGGGATAAGCCTGAATGAACGGACCTCCATCAACAATTGCTGTAGTGTAAGGATCAGCTAGCAGGACATGTTGAATGCCTCAGATGTTTCGATTATTGAAACTACATGGTTAAGGCCCATGCAGAACAGGACCGTATGAGAACCATATTGGCGTGGCTAACCAAACCCAGCAAAAAGGAGCTCAGTAATAGTAGAGATTCAGGCAGACCAGGAAATCACACTGGATGAGACAGGAGGAGATTAATTGAGTTTTTTTGACTACTATAAAAGACAATACACAAGCACCATCCGACACAAAGAGGGGTCACTGTGGGCATTCTTAGATCTGCTACCCCTAGCTGTTCTTATGGTGGAGGAATAACAGGATCTGGGAGCTGACACTACATCCCAGGAAATCAAGGCACCAATAAAAGGCCTTGCAAGAGGGAAGACACCGGGATCTGATGGATTCCTGGTAGAATTCTATGCCACATATTAAACAGAACTGGCTCCTTGACTAGAAAGTATATTCAAATTGGCTAGAGAAACCAGCACCATCCCTTGCTTCTCTAAAGAGGCTATTACGATTCCTTTACTGAAGCTGGGGAAGCTGGCAAACGACTACAAAGCTTATCGCCACCTATCAATGCTAAATTCAGGTTATAAAATAGTCAGCAAGGTCCTGGCAAACCGGCTTCTACCCCATATGCCGATGCTGGTGCTTCGAAATCAGGCCTGCTTCATTCCTGGTAGGAATACAGCCCTTAACGTGCGGAGACTCATGGCCATACTAGAGGATAGTACATATGATTGCCACCAGCCGGCAATCTTCACTGTGGACAACGAGAAGGCGTTTGACAGACTAGAGTGATCATATCTATATGCGGTATTAGAATGCATGCAATTGGGGCAAGTATTCATATCCTGGATGAAGTTGCTGTACACCGGCCCAATGGAGAGGGTTTGCACTGGGCAAATCATCACCTCTGATAGTTACGAAATTGGAAGGGGGTTGAGACAAGGATACTCCCTGTATCCGCTGCTGTTTGCACTGGCAATAGAGCCGCTGGCCACTGTGGCTAGGGGCGGAGATTGGTATCAGGGAATCCATATTGGGAACTATCATCACCGCATCGCCCTATATGCCGATGATCTTTTGATCTTTCTACAAAACAATAGTGAGGACCTGACGGGAGCTCTGACTATGCTCAGTAAATTTGGGGACATCTCGGGCTCAGAGTCAACTGGCTGCAATCTAGCCTATTTCCGGTAGCGGCGGGCCATGGCCTATGACTGTGATAGATTACGTTGGGAGCCACTATGTCTGCAATATCTCAGTTTCCGGCTCTTCCATGACCCGACTGATCTTTTTGAAGGAAATATGGAAAATGCCATTAGGACTTTACGGAAAAATATTGACTTTTGGAAATCCCTTCCCCTCTCAGGGGCCGGGCGAGTGGCACTGCCTAAGCAGGTGACTTGAATCTACTTTTTCACAGTACTACCTCTATGGGTACCTACAGCTTGATTCTGAGAACTAGATACCCTGATCACCGGGTCCATATGAGGAACAGGTTGTAAAATGATAGCCCTGGCCACATTACAATGTCCTGTCACGGAGGGAGGCTTGGGAGTACCAGAATTTGAAACTTACTATTTGGCTGCACAGTTACAGTGGCTCACACAATGGGTAGCTAGCAGACAGAACCAAGAGAGAGAGATAGGGTACTTTGTTCCCCAGATGGATTGATTAACTGGACTGATCCTGCAGACGGGACATAGAGTAGACAGAGACACAAGGGAACACCAGGTAGTGCGTAAATGTTGGGTCCAATGCTTGCAGAAAACAAGACGGAAACGTCCTTAGTCACCGACACTTCCTATCACCTTGCTAGCTACGCTGCCACACGGGGGGACTGGAGTGGTCTAATGGACTGGATTACAGCCAGGGAGACAACAATGGGCGACCTGTTCCATGATGGAGAACTACTCCCATACAAACACTTCAGACTGGAATTCGATCTGCCACAAGGTCATGTTCTGTTACAAAGAGTGGTGACAACAGCTTTTCGTAAATATTGGGGAACAGGCCTTACAGAACCGCAGCCACACAGAGCGTGCCAATATGTGGTGACGGCGTCAGGGACTTCCAGAGCAGTAACAGCATTATACAGGGCGATTAGAGGCGATGTCCTCTTACCCCTTGCCACTCTCAGAATTAAATGGGAGGGGGAACTAGGGACACAAATCCTGGAAGACACCTGGATGGATATTCTGTATAGAGCATCCAAGGTATCCAGGAATGCCAGATTCAAATGAATCAACACATTTATGCTACACAGGGCATATCTCACTCCTGACTGCATGAATAAATATTTTAATACCACAGATTCTGCTTGCCACAAATGCAAAATGGTTGGCATGAACTTCATCCACATGCTATGGTACTGCCCGCAACTTGGTTCCTACTGGGGAGAAGTAATGACAATAATTGCAAGGGTTATCGAAAAAGAGGTCCCCTGCACCCCAGGGCACTGTCTATTGAGCTGGTTCCTCCACTCTTCTAAAACCAGAGTAACTAGTAAATTCCAGGACTTAGCATATGTACTGGCAAAAAGGGAAATGACTAGACAGTGAAAATCCCCATGGGGTCCTTACCTGGAAAAAGGAGCTCGTGAAGTGGGCTAGCTACGAGATTGATGTGTTGATGAGGTAAGCCCACTCAGGCATTGGACGGATAGATAGAGCATGAACATGGGAGACCCTGGTAGACAACTTGAAAAACCCTGACTCACAACTGATTGACTAAAGACCGGAAGCCTCCCCTCCTCATGCAGCTAAGCACATGGCCGTGTTGAGACCAGTGGAATAAATGAACACTGACGGCTGCCCCCTACGGGCTCTGTAATGTTGCCCTTGAGCTAAGATGTGCCCGAAGACAGATGAGAGAAGTGAGAGTGAATGGCTGTGCACACTGCTAGGGCCCACGGTACAAATCCTGGACATCTTCGGTTTTCCTTTCTTGCCTGATTCTGTACGAGAGTGCATCTTATAGGGGAGGCGGGTAGGAATAGAGAGGGAGGGGGATGGACATGAGGAGTTGGAGAGTTTAGATTGAGAAGGGTGCATTGCATGGCATAGGCCAATTGAGTGCTAAGTAGTAGCAGTCTGAGGGACTATCTTGCTCTAATGGCAATGTATGATGCATCACGTATTTCCCAAGCAAAGATGGAGCCTACTGCGCATAGGCTTTAAAGGGACAACTTGGCATTCATGAATGGTGATATCAAAACCCAATCAAATTTGTTAAAAAGCTAAAGAGAGGGTGAAAGTGAGTTGCAAGCAAAGATAACATTTTGCTAAGTGCCTTTATTTGGGCACAACATAAGGAAGAAAGCCTATTGGCATGACTGGAGAGTGATAGATCGTTGTCCAGATTGACTCACAAATTCTGAAACGATGTTGCAGTTAGTGGAGCTAAATGACCCTAAATTTCTTTTTCTCCCTGGAACAACCCCTTACTCCCACAAATGTTGGTGGGTGTTCTCACCCCCTTTCCACTGCAGAAAAGACAATACCCACCTTACATTTAAAAGTCTTTGACAACTTGTGAAGTTGCATTTGTTCCAAAAAATCCCTATGCAATATTTCATTTTTTGGTAGTAGTTTGAGGGGTCATTAATCCCAAAGGACCCACATCCCCAAACTACAGATTGATGTCTTCAGCATCACCCATTTGATGAACGCTGAAAGGGAAGGCCCCAATTGGTTTCCCCAAGCTTGGTCCTAAGAGAATAGTCCACTGTAGTCCCAAGGACCGAGCCTAGGCTGTTAGAATCTGATTTGTCATTTTAAGGGTGCTGAACCCTACCCCTAACAGCTACTTACCGCCTTTTCCAGGTAAAGTGAAGTCCTGCGTCCAGGCCAAAAAATGCCCCTTGGTTATAAATATTTTATGAAATAAAATGTTTATAAACATGCATAGTCAATGAAAACAGAAATGTTTGCGAACATAAGAGTGTATGAATTATGGTATAGCCTTTGTAAACATTACGAGCATGCCTAAGTTATGGTGGAATTTCACGTTTGTAAGCATTTATCATCATGAAAGAAAGGTGTTTCATGTAGAATAAATGCTGCCCACTGAGGACAATACTATACTGTACTGATTCCTTTTTTCAGACAATCTGGGTGGAAATACATAGTTTCCGACCAGAAAAGCTGTAGAGGGTTCACCTTGGCCCCTGCACAGAGGGAGATGCTCCAGCTATCCCACACTTTTCTGAGGAGGAAAATTTTGCCCAAGCTTGTTCGGCTAGATGTTGGGAATTTTGAGATGCTCTGGACATGGTTTGGCAGCATGCCTTCAGCCAACTACCTAATTTTGTACATGAAACCATGAACCAGGCCCAGCTCTTCTGTGCTGCTGCCCATTTTCCTGAGTGCGTTCTACTGCTTTTCCCTCATTAGTTACAGCTTTCTCCTTCCTTTTCCCCAGTTTTTTTTAGTGCTTTCTGCTTTTGCCTAGTTTTTTACTGCTTTCTCCTTCCTTTCCTCCCATTTCTCTGAGTGCTTCCTCCTGCTTTTGCCTCATTTTTTTACTGCTTTCTCCTTCCTCTCCCCTGTTTTTTTGAGTGCTTTTCCTGCTTTTGCCTAAATTTTTACTGCTTCTCCCAGTTTTTCCCCCATTTGTCACTCCCACCGGCTGCCCGTTTTCCCACCTTGTGCCTAGCCCCACCCACCACCTCCCAGCACCTCTCCCTCCTCCCAGGACTTACTTAATGGAGGCTGCTGCACGACCCCATTGAGCAGTCCCTAGGCCCAGCTCTCCCACCCTCCTGCACCGCTCATCTTCCTCCCCATTTGTGTAAGTGCTTTCTCCTGCTTTTCCCTCGTTTTTTACTGCTTTCTCCTTCCTTTCTCCAATTTTTTGGAGTGCTTTCTCCTGCTCTTGCCTTGTTTTTTACTGCATTCTCCTTAGTTTCCCCTCGTTTTCCTGAGTGCTTTCTCCTGCTGTTGCCTCGTTTTTTACTGCTTTCTCTGTCCTTTACCCCTTTTTCTGAGTGTTTTCTCCTGCTTTTGCCTCGTTTATAGAATCTCCAGCGCCTTAAGACCCTCATGGGGGATTTGCCATGCGTTATAAATACTGATTGTTTGCTTGAAACCTGGTGCTGTCTAGAAAATCATTGACCAGTTTATAGACTTTAACCTTCCTAGAGCCTTGCTGCTAAAGTGTATCCAAAGAATGGATCGGGTGCGCTGCTAACTTATCCTGAACAGAACTACACTTTTAGCCCAGCTGAAGCGTTGCCTTGCTTCTGTCACTGACCTTGCTTTGCTTGGAAGAGTCTGAGCCCACTGAACACCTCACCAAGATAAAATTGGGCTGCCAACAATTCAACATTGATGACTGTGGGTATTTATGAACATCCATGGAGCCCTTCAAACTCTACCCTGCAAGACAGAAGCGTTGGAGATCAGCTGTTGCAAGTGCAAGCTAATCCTGTAATGGCTCAGGATGGCAAGCAAACCTCTCCACTCCAATGATTGTGTTGCTCTCTTTTGGCCTGCCCTGGATTGTAGTACAGCACCCAGTTGGCCAGTCATACAATTTGATCCAAAGACCTTTGTGGCCCACTGTGAGCCTGCATGCTCTCTTACACTCCACTACCTGGCAGTACATGCCCCAAGTCAGAGACACTGCTCCCTTGCCTCTGAGGTATCCTTGACACTGTAGATACTTTCGTATTTGCTTTCTTTTGCATTATTTAAGAACATCTAGGGTTGTTGCTATGTCTTTGCATTAATTTTTTTTCTGTGCATCGCTGGGTCCTCAATACGTTCATTGATACAGTGGGTCAGGAGAGTTACAATTAGTTAAGGTAGGTATATGGAATACCCACAGACACCCTCATTACGAGATACTCATCCCCGATTAGCATGGCCTATTGGTATTATGAGTAATCCAGAAACTTTGCAGACCCACACAGCTATTTCCCATTCTTAAGTGGATTTTCAGTCTCCAACTTTTAATGGTCCAGAATTGCTGACCTCAATAGAAATGTTTTGGTGAACAACAGTATCTCCAGGGTCCACAATTACAGGACAATTAACATAGACCTCGTAATGAGTGCCAAAACATGCAGTATTCCACAAATAAAATTGTGTGAGTGTAAAATAAAGGAAACTTTTAGTGATGCCTTCATTCCACAATGGTAAAAGCAAGAGGGTCAAGTTATGAACCCTTCGTGCATTTGTGTAGACCTGTGTCTGACCTTTCACTGTACCTTCTAAGGTGTCAATTTAAGGATTTGGCCAGGTGCATTGTGGGAATTGTGGTTCCAACCTTTCAAGGACCACCCCAGATCTTCTAATTCCTTGAATTTGTGTTTTGGGCACTTTGAACCCTCAATGGGAACTTCAGTGAAAAGCTCCAGATGTTTAGAGAACTTTGGAGCAACTTTTGAAAAAAGCTCTATAAGTGGACCAACCCGACATCGAGAGTCAAGCCAACTATGACCAATCGCAACCAGGATATCAGGTTTGTCCCGCTGAAAGCTTTGAAGCTCAAGACTTTCATGAGTTGACTGGAGGCTCCCACTGAATCAAGCCATCAACCCGCTGCGAAACTGGCCTGACAAAGTGTCTTGCTCGCCGTCAAGAAAAAACCCTCCTGAAAAGTTTCTAAGAGGGAAGGTAACATTTTGACCGGGGCCTCCCCCTTGGTGTATCCGACCAGGGCTCCATCGCGGTCGGCCTCAAACTTTGACTTTGTTTCAGTCAAGCGCAACCAGATGTCCCATGTTGGCACTATATATTTTTAAGCCCTAGAACGTTTTTAATCTTTAAAAATCCATATCACCGGTTCCCTAGATTGGATTTTTGTCATTTTGGTGTCATTTTAAAGATAACAATATTTTCTATTTTTGTACATTGGTGTGGGATTTTTATTATGCGTTGTGTCTTACTTATTTAATGTGTTGGTGTTTTTAAATGATTACATACCGGTCTCGTGAGTTGAGCCTGCCTGCTCACAGCCAGCCACCAAGGGTTTACCCAAGGGCTAATGGATTGGGAACTTGACTGGACCTTATATTGCGTTGGTGGCCTTATTGATAGTGGTGGGTGCATACTTACCCCTACTAATAATCCACCTTTCAAAATTTGTTTTTCAGTGCTGTGGATACGTACTTGCGTTTAAATGACACCATACAGTAAAGTAAGTTAAGAACTTTAAAAATCTGCTAAATTGACTTAGAACAAAACGTTTGATTTTTGAATTTTTTAAATTTGGACTAAAACTGCTTTTTTTAATCCATCTTTTTGATTTTTCGAAATTTGTTCTATTTCTGATTCGTAAAGGTTGTGTGACCCAAAACCAGGGATACCATGGAGCTAGATAAGGCTAATCTGAACAAACACATAGTGGCTAAGGGAAACAGCCTTTACAAAGAAAGCGTTACAATGCATGCCATTACAGCGCAAGTCATTACAACGCGAAAGGCTTGTTGCAGGGGGTAGAAGGTGTTGGAGTTAACTCCAACACCTTCCCTACTGTTGCACCCATTGGAGTTGGCATAGTAAATTATACTAGTCCAACTTCCAGCGCACCCCCGACAGCAAGTTGGGGTAAAGGTATGCGTTGTAACGGCATGCGTTGTAATGGCATGCGTTGTAACGTCACATACAACCAGTGGCTAAGCTTAGAGTTTAGTGTAGGTACAGGGGGCTACTTAATAGCAACAAGATCAGGAAGGCAGAGTTTAGTAGGTCCCTTAAGGCCTGGCCACAGGCAGCACCAGAGAAAGAAGAGGAGGGTGACCCCTCCAGCCACCTACAGGAGGTGGATGATGACATCTCAACTATTTCTTTTGGTACCAGTTTCATACTTCCAGCTTGTTGGGGGGAGCGTTTTAGGGGGCTTGGGGGGGGCTAGGGGGCACCCTTGCCAGCTGTTCGAGGGAGTGATTTAGGGACAAAAGGACAACTTAACTTGAGACAGGGTGCGCAGGAACGCTCATACTAAAATGAAGGAAACAGATGTGTGAGCCATGGAAACCAAGCCAAAAGGTTCAATAGATTTATTTAGAAGGCGCAGCTTCAAGAAAAAGGCATTTAAAATACAAAATACAAGATATAGTGACCTCGCATTTACAGAGACCCACATAAATCAGAAGGCATTTCTACATGGAAGCATTGAAATCGTTAGAAAAGAGGCACTACAGAAAATGCAATTATAACGTGTGCAAAATACAGACCTCAAAGATACATTTATAAATGCAATATGAAAAACATCATTTAAATCAAGGAAAATGTTCTCAGAATGCAAAACACATTTGATCTAAAATGCAGAGAATACTCACGTTTAAACCTAAAAGAAAGCAGCCTTGCAAATGTAATATAAGCATTAAATTCTCAATAAGAAAACACCAATTTAGAGACAAAATAGCATATACAGCAATTATATTGGCAAGTTAAATTGTATCTTAATAAAACAAAAACAAGAGCTCTTGGGAGCACCCACACCCGCCTGCCATCTACCAACAGACGGGTGGAGTAGTCCGCCGAGAACTCTGTGGGCTCTCTTTTTATACCCTTCAAGGCTGGGATCTGAAGCAGAAGTGCTTAGTGCAACGTCAGTCCTATCTACGTCAAATTAAGCCACGGGTCGCACATTTATCAGACGTGTGGTGCTTATTCTGCTAAATGTGGAACATAGACTAGGTGAAAGGTTATGTTCTCAGACCAAGCGCTCGTCGTAAATTGCATAGGGCAAGCAGAAAATATGTAATGTAAGGAATAAAATATATAGCAATGTCCTGGTTGCCACATTCATCACCCCGGTCTGACGTCCTTGTGGTGGGAACTTCTTCATTCTCATGTTCAGACCCAGGATGTGGTGTGCTATATGTCGACAGGACAGAGGAAGAGACAGTGAACTTTGAGACACACGGGTAGGGTGGGGGCTATCCAGTCTGGAGCAGAAGAGCCTCGCAGAGAGAAGCTGGCTGGACTTTTAGTCAGACAGGCTTAGAGCCTTCGGTACAGTAAAATGGCGGAACTCTGGTCAACTTAACAAAAGGCCTACAGAAAGACCGCAGGGCCTACGTAGGGGTTCATACTGACTGAGTGACAAGGATGGCCCAGGGCATTTGTTATATGGTAAAACCGGACCCTCAGGTCAATTTAACACAGCCTACAAATTAGGCTGGCAGGGCCTATGTAAGGGGTTCATACTTCAGGTGTGGGCACAACGGGCCTGGGGTACCCTATGATAAAAAATAGACCCTGCTAAAAATAGACCCTGCTTCATTCCCTCCTCTTGTTCATTTACTGAACAAAATACTTACAGCAATCTTTTCAGGCCCTCCTCCTAGTAGGTGTTTCCCAGGGGCATCATTCATTGGAACATTGGCTGTCTTGTATCTTCCTTAACGTCATATAGACCCCTTCAGGCCTGTCAAAGTTGACATGCTGTTTTCTGTGTCTGTAGACCGGTGTGTGCAAACATAATATCCTGCCCTGTCAACTGTCCCCCTGTCCCGTCTTTATCAATGGCTATTTATTCAATTTGGTACAACTTCTCTGTTTCATTTAAGCAGTATCTCAGGTATAGCACTGTGATCAGAAGACACTATAAGGAGCGTAGTCATTATAGCAATGGGGGTCAATGCTGCTAGTAGCACCTATGATCATTTTCTCTAATTGTTCTGAAAGTCTTGAGCAAGTCTTGAGGCATTGTTCCAATCGTTGGTATGTGTGGCTAGTGTGACTAGTTGGAAGAATGTCTCATCTTCTGCTGTACTTTTATTCTTTTCAAAAAAGTCTGCTGAGGAATAATGCAGAGCCTTAGAGATGATACCTGTAAACAGAAAAAGTAACCGTTGGTGCCTGTCTTCAAGTAATTTGAGAGGTTACAAGCACTTCTATTACTTAGGCACATTCAATATGAAGAAAACAAAGTGATGAAGAAGGTAAAGATGTCTCGTTGTCACAACTTGTAGACTGAGGGGTTGGGGCATCGATGTTCCAGACGTTCTTTAGGTGATGTATCCTTGGGGCCCGCTTACACACTCTTCCTTTCACTGCTGTGTAGCACTTGCAACCCTTCAGGATGGGCTTGGGATACCATTCCCACTTGGTATATTCCGTGGAACACATGTATTTTCTGTGAGGCTCCTTGCCCCTTGCACAACCCCTCAATCACATGTGAGATGAACGCCAGTCCATTGTCAGAACCCAAAAGCATAGGTACTTTAAAGCGCGGTATGAACTCTTTCAGGAGGCATTTGGCAACTGTTTGTGCATTGCTGTTCTTGGATTGGTATGCCTCAGTCCATTTGCTGAATATGCACACAATAACCAACACGTATTTGTAATTTGAATAGGGGGGTATGTTGATGAAGTCCATTTAATGTGGGGAAATGAAGTGGCCTGGGGCAGTGGAAATACAGCATTAGGAAAACAGTCTGATCTTCCCATCACGTACTACAAGTGAAGAACCATGAAAAAGACGGGCCATGGGACCAATCATTATCGTTGGTAAACATTTTTTTTCCATTTGGGCCTAACCGTATTCCTTTTCTTTTTGCATACATCCTCCCCTGTTCCCTTCTTCCTTTTCTTCCACCCAGGCCTTTCAATAATATACTTAGGGTCACAGTACATATCATCATCCTTTATCTTTATATCATGATATCATGGTAGAAGCAATCTGAACCATTGTGTACTCACAACCAGTTAATGCTATTCCTTTTTGTACATCTGCATCAATAAATTATTTACCAATTGATACATAGTCCTTGGAGGAGGTGTGTGCAGCACATTCTACAATTGAAACTTTGGTAGCAACATGTTTTGCAATAGTTGAGCTATTAATGGTGCATGCTGCATTTGTTGGCCAGCTGAGGTAAGGAGGGAACTCCAAATGAAGGAAAGAACCTAAAAATTATATTGGCGTCCCTGTACAATATTTTAAAAAGAAATTCATTATCTCCAGAAGCAAAAGAAGAATTAAAACATTGTACTATAGCTTGTCCCAACAGCAAACACAGATGAAAATCTCTGTCACAGTAACACCTTTAGGAATCAAAACACTCATAGTTGTCAAACTGTGCCCAGGGATGTGGAATTCCTATAGCCCCACGCCCAGGACATATTGTTTGAGGTCAAGGGTAACAAGTTTTCACGCGTATTTTGTCCTTGGGACAAGTAGGCCCAACCCCCTACAGCACAAACCCTTTGGCTGCCAGTTTACAGTACCACATTATGGATCAGGGAAAGGCATTGTCTGCAGTAAAGGTAATAGTTGTGTCCATGTGTTAATGCTGTTCAAACTTGTATTTATTGTTCATTAATGCAAAGGCTTTATTATTAGGGTGAGCACTCTAAGTAAATGTTGTAAGCTCAGACTGTACTACTGACAGTGGTTAGAGTAAAAAAATGTGTACACACGTTTTCAATATTTAGCAATGTGAGGCTATGTATACTGCTCTCAGAATGCTCTCCGATGAGATGCAAATATTTGCAGAAGCTTGAAAGCAAGACTGATAATTCTTTGCTTTCAAAATAAAATGTTCTAAAAAAAAAAAAAGAAAATGCAAAGACATTTCGCTAATCTACTGGAATAAGGTAGGTACCATTTCTTTGCAACATAAAAATAAACAAGCATTGGTAAAGCCAGTAGGGCTGAAATGGTTGGTCAGCCTTTTGGCTTTGTCAATGCACAACTTGTTTTGGCAATATGTTTGTGAAACCTCATTGGTGTGGGAGCTGCTGGGCCCTCACCATTATAACAAACATTGGCAAAAGCAAAAATTGTTTTGGTCTCAAAAATCACACATTGCACAGTAGTTCCTGGCACTGAATAAAACAACTGTGTGTCGATATGCTCCTTGTGAAAGAACAGAATGAAGTCACTCACAGTGAAGCTAGCCAAGAGAGAGAGGGAGAGAGACAACATTTTATTAAACATAAACGGTCGTTGTTAACGCCAGACCTAATTAGGGGCCCAATTATTAAATAAAGTGCACCCATGTCCTTGTATTATGTGCAGATATACAACTTTTGTGAATTCACAAGACTACAGAAGTAGGCCAAGAAATAGTACTCCCAGTAAATATTTGTGAACTGCATTTAAGCATGAGCAAACATGCAGGTGTACATTTGCCCAAGCGAAAATCTGAGTTATTGCAAGTTCACTTTTCCTCCAGCCACTTGTTTTTGTGAGCCAGAACTGTTGCTTACCATTACCTTCAGCCCCAGTATGTAGATCTGCGGAAACGTGGCCACATAAGGGAATTGTTAGTATTCAAAGCCTACTATGGAAGGAGCCCTAGCATAATCAGAGGGGCTATTTCAGAGCTCTTATATAATGAGATTGCTGCCATAATTTGTCGCTGCATAACATGGCACAAAAGGGACAAGTGGATTTTGTTACAGGACAAGTATATTTAAGAAGCATCCTGCCCCATGGACAAGTAGATATTTCATTAAATTCCACATCCCTTTGTGCCAATCCCTTATACCTTGAAACACGTTTTCAAACACCCTGAAATAGTGCACCTATATATTAAAAGACATATTAAATCTGTACACATTTTATCCTTGAAACATTATAATACGAAGCACTGTTATTCAATGCACACTATACTTCTGTATTGGCATATACTCATTACTAATGATCAATACATAAACATGATATAAACACAACATTACTACTTTTCCTATTACTCCTATCCTTTGTAGTCCCTGGTGAATGCACTGCATTAGAATGCATTTTAGCACATTCCACCGTACAATGTAATTTGTTACAACAATATTCTCTCCAACTCTGAAGAACCTAGGAATGAAAAACATTAATATACATACACATTATTTCTTTTAGATACACTTATAAAACAGCACTTCTCCTTGCGCCATTCAAATAGTCAAAACCCTTCAAGAACGCAATATACTTAGTTCCATTCTATATATACATCTGCTTGTGAAGATGGCGGTGTTCCTGTTGCGGCTGATCACCGTCTTCTTCCTCTTTGGACAGTCAATGGAAACACAATAAAATCTGTGTTCCAGGACTGATAGGTCGGAGCTCAGGAATGATGGGGCCCTTCTTCTTCCACCTGAATGCTTGAGAAGACAGAAACTTCATAGTGCGTGTTACCGTATACAAATATATGTCTTCTTTCATAATTTCAATGTCACTGTTAGGTCTAGTTGATGTGACTTATACATATATTAATTGTTCAGTAAGGAGGATATGGGGCGTTAGGTTGTTGTCGGAACACTGTAATATTTGTGAGTGAAAACAGAGTGATCCATGGGCAATAAACTATTTTTGCTTTCTTTAAATTATTTAGTTATTTATTTCCTCAATTGTGGCGCTTATTTTGCCTATTTTATTTTTAAGCAGTCCTGTTCTGGCTTTGCTGAAAGTTGTTGCTGCTTTAATATCATAATGGACACATGGTCCAGCTGTCATCCAAACATGTGGGAAAATGAAGTAAGCCTGAGCCTGTGGCATGACAAGTCTTTCCTATTTAAATTTTATTTCTAACCAAACAAGAGGTGATGAAAACAATAACATTGAGCTTATCTATGCAAACATTCCGAAGACAGGAAATCCAATACACTTCTTGGAGACGCAGGGAAGACCCTAATAATAATAATGTTGCAAAATCTCGAAACATCAATTAACCCCGAAAAACAAAGAAGAACCAAAACATTGTACTCTAATATTTCCCAGGAGATAAAAACTTATAAGGGAGACAAAAACTCATGGTATTCGAACTGCAAAATATATGCAACCACCTCTAAAGGCTGCAACTGTACTTTTAAAAGGCCTCTTTAAATCCACACCTATTATTCTGACAATATTGCGATACTGACTATTGCTTACTCCATGCATACCGTCCTTTAACATTGAAATCTACTTTATATCGGCACCTATTATTTATTCTTTTGTATTTTCCTAGCACTGGGGCCTGTGTGAAGGAAGTTGGTGTGGTGGCTACCTGTGGTAATCTATTCCTACGAATCTCTGGTTGTTTCATATTTTGAAGGCTGCACACAGCTGTGCATATCCAAAAACTTATTCCTTACCTCCTCTCACATAGACACATACATATTCCGTCACTAAACTGCACAACGTGACACCTGAAACACTTTTTTATTTTTTTATTTTTTTTTTATCTCGGCTTCCCCCGTTACCAAATTGTGTGATTCTAGGCAACTTATTTCTCTTGTTCACTTCCACAGCCCAACGTATTCTTACACATACATATCTTTCATCTAAATCTTATGTTCATTGCCAACCACAGGAAGTCCCTTTCCTGCCTGGCTCAACGCCCAGACTCTGCGGCCAGCGTTAATATAACGGCAGCCCAAGAGAAATCCTTTAACCCTTCAGCACCACTTAATATCTAAAAACATGTGTTGTCTTTAATTGTAATATGCAAAATATATATATAGCTTATTTTAAAATAACATGGCTTTCTTGTAAAGTGCACGTTCACTCAGAATGGTATTTTGACGCTAAACAGCAGATCTTCATTGTTCCCCAACTCAATGGTACTCATTTCATCCACCTCAGAATGATGAAGGGTTGATCAGACCCCGCACCTATCCACCTTAGAAGGATGAAATGTTCAATAGACCTAGTAGCATATGAACCTGTGACCATCAAGTCCAACACAGGCTCACGTTCTCTGTGTGTCATGCACGTTGTGTAAATGCCGTATAATCTAGTCTTTTGCCCCAAGGGCCTACAATAATGTATTGGACCTATATTTTGATCCAAGATGAAAATTGGGTGTAGCTAGCGTGCATTTCATTCCATCACTTTATCTCCCCTCTTCTCTCCCTAGTTCTGCGCATGAAATCGGGAGAGAACAGTCCTATCTTGCTAATTCCAATCTTCTGTCTAATGTTCACCATCTGCTCTGACATTTACGTTGCTCTAAGTCTAGTGTCAGTAACTTCCTTTACCACGATACACAATTTCAAAATCTTTTCTATTAGCTAACTCCAACTGTGTGCGCTCTGTGGCAGTACTTCCCGGATCCGCCCTAGCATTCAGGCTATTGCTTGTGCCTGGAGAGATGGCACCTTTTTACTGCCTGGGCTGCTGCTGAGTTTGCACGCAGGTAGGAGTAAATTATTCTGTACTTAGTTGCTTAGTACTGCAGTATTTGGTGTAATCTTCAATGTGAATCTAGCATCTAGCTGACCAGGTAGGCCCCTGCATTTTGTTCATTGAAGTATTGATGCCTAAAGATATTCATCAGGTCTATAATGAAAAATTATTTTATGAATTATAATTGGTCATCTAAATAGAGAGATATTCATATGCATTTGAAACTGAAAGTATTTTCTTTTCTGCCAGGAAACTATATTACTTATATTGATGGCATTTTTAGTCTTTTAACATTGTGGGCCACAGAACATTGTATGTACTATGTTAAGCCTATGATCCAAAAATATCACAGGGAATAGCTCCATTTTACCTGGTAGTACATTTTCTATCATTGGGCTCTGGGCGGTAAGGGATGGCAGTCCTTGACCTCACCTTATTATGTCACTTTTTCTTTTGTGTGGCTTGTCTATCATTTGACGCTGGGCCAAGTCTAGGGCGTAATAGCAACCAGAAAACGTAAAAAGGTGGCTGTGTGTTGCGGCGAGAAATGCATGCAAAAGCCTTCCTCCCCATATTTCTACCACTTGACTGAATATTCAAGTGGGAGCATTCATTACTAATAGTCCAAGCACGCCAGAAAGGTGAGGTGTGAAGCGTGAGGTGTGACTGTCCAGGAACTGAATATACTTCATTCAGGGTATACGGAGTTAAAATAGAAGAGCCTATTTAAAACGTGCTAAAAAAGATATAACTAAGAGTCGTGAAGGCAGCTACTTGGAAGCTAGACACAGTATTCACTGGATGCACCGCGCACCAGTTGCGTGGTCTCTAATTGAACCTGTCTTAGTTAAAGTGGGTGTGCTTGGCACGTACCCAGATGTTCCTGCTAATCACCTCTCACTGCAGTGCACAAGAGAGAAGTACTCCTATATATAAGATCTCGCTAAACAGTAGTGAAAACCTGTGGTACTACTGTGAGAGAAAGAGATGAGAAAGGCCCATTAGCCAGATAAGAGAGGGAGAGACGCAAAATGCAGACCGAGAGAAGGAAATAGGGTATAGCTATTATAGTACACTGCATGTAACTAAAAAAGGCGGAGAACAAAGGACACTTTTTACAATGAAGAGAAAGAGGTTGAAAGGCGTTGGCTGCTGCCAGGACCGAGAGAGGAACCTACAAAGCGAGGAACTATTTCAACAATTCGGTGTATGTTTGTTGTGCATTACGTGGTCAGTTATCTGAAAGTGACTTGTGCTAATTAAATGTGGTACAGCGCCACAGGGGCACGGAGGGGCAGGGGGTATTGGCTGATCCTGGGGAACGTAATTCTACAAATGGTAATGCAGATACTCTTACTTCAGTTGTTGGTGTGAAGGTGACTCCAAGTATTTCCCAAAATGTGCACTTACTTCTTCCTAGCGGGGTCTGTACTACTACAGACCACAGCATCAAGAACTAGCGGGCAGTCTGTAAGGCTATTGTCAGGTGTTTTACAGACCACAGCAACACCCTACCTAGTGGGCCTTTACCCTTTAATGACTGAGTTGGTGTAAGGCCAGTCAACTTAAAAGTGACAAATGTGCTCATACAAACAATATATGCATATATATAATCAAAAAGGAATCAACAGGACAATAAATATGCACCTAATTATTATAGTCTCACTAATGGATCAGCCACTGCACCAGGCAGTGGCCTCCAATACAATGATCACAAAAAGTTTTGCTGCAACACTTAGTCAATTCAAAAAGAACAAAACCCTATATACATAGGTAAACACTAGCGAATAACACAAAGTTCTAAAGATGCATAGCATTTAACGAACATTTTGTACATGTGCTTTAAAAAGAAAACAATGCATATTATTTATTGTATGGAACTTTTAAACAACAATTGCGTATTTCTGGCCATTTGAGGGCGATAAAAGCGCTTTCTATCTTACTGCTTCACAAAAAAGGAAAACACAAAAATGCTTCTAACTAGCGAAAATACAATATCTAATACATCCCGGGAAACCACTTTCTTCTTTTTCACACAAGAGGAAATCGTAAATCTGTTAGCTAGACAGCTACGGTATTCGTCTTCTTTCTCAGGACTATTGACTGAGAGCAATCCTCCCGTCCCTGTTAATTCTTGCAACTGGACAGAGGAATTCCA
Source organism: Calotriton arnoldi (assembly GCA_963921515.1). Classification (NCBI taxonomy): domain Eukaryota; kingdom Metazoa; phylum Chordata; class Amphibia; order Caudata; family Salamandridae; genus Calotriton; species Calotriton arnoldi. The sequence continues at coordinate 225,159 of CAWUFW010010737.1, read as the reverse complement.
TATATATTTTTTCATAAAACCCTACAACTGAACACTGAAAGATGCCAGACGCAATCTTCCCTGCCCTGTCAATCCTTACAATTAGACAGAGGCTCTCAGAGAGGCACAAAAAACCCCACTCATAACAATGATAAAACAAAATAATCACTGGAAGATGCCAGACGCAATCTTCCCTACCCCCACAATCCTAGACGGAGACCCCTCTCTGGCTCTCAGAGAGGCACCGTAACAACGTATGTCTATTTATAAAAAGAGAAACACATAATCCAAACAATGTCCTAACGCCACCCTTTGGCTTAGAGTTCACCACGCACACACGTTTCCTCAACTGGGGAATGTTCTTTTAATAAGCGAGATCAGTTAGACAGGACACCTGAAACAAGGAACACAGATGTCCCACGGTCGCCCCTACCCGCTGCTCCCAGAAAGACAGCACATCAGGCATCAAAAATAACTTACCCGAGTGCTGTTCTCTGTGGTTCAGTCAGGAAAGAGGCACGAAGGGTGGTCTGCGTCCAGGGTCCCAGTGGTCTCCTGTCAGCTGGAGCTGCCATCCGAGTCACGGCACCAAGATGTTGGGGGGAGCGTTTTAGGGGGTTTGGGGGGGCTAGGGGGCACCCTTGCCAGCTGTTCGAGGGAGTGATTTAGGGACAAAAGGGCAGCTTAACTTGAGGCAGGGTGCGCAGGAACGCTCATACTAAAATGAAGGAAACAGATGTGTGAGCCATGGAAACCAAGCCAAAAGGTTCAACAGATTTATTTAGAAGGCGCAGCTTCAAGAAAAAGGCATTTAAAATACAAAATACAAGATATAGTGACCTCGCATTTACAGAGACCCACATAAATCAGAAGGCATTTCTACATGGAAGCATTGAAATCGTTAGAAAAGAGGCACTACAGAAAATGCAATTATAACGTGTGCAAAATACAGACCTCAAAGATACATTTATAAATGCAATATGAAAAACATCATTTAAATCAAGGAAAATGTTCTCAGAATGCAAAACACATTTGATCTAAAATGCAGAGAATACTCACGTTTAAACCTAAAAGAAAGCAGCCTTGCAAATGTAATATAAGCATTAAATTCTCAATAAGAAAACACCAATTTAGAGACAAAATAGCATATACAGCAATTATATTGGCAAGTTAAATTGTATCTTAATAAAACAAAAAACAAGAGCTCTTGGGAGCACCCACACCCGCCTGCCATCTACCAACAGACGGGTGGGGTAGTCCGCCGAGAACTCCGTGGGCTCTCTTTTATACCCTTCAAGGCTGGGATCTGAAGCAGAAGTGCTTAGTGCAACGTCAGTCCTATCTACGTCAAATTAAGCCACGGGTCGCACATTTATCAGACGTGTGGTGCTTATTCTGCTAAATGTGGAACATAGACTAGGTGAAAGGTTATGTTCTCAGACCAAGCGCTCGTCGTATATTGCATAGGGCAAGCAGAAAATATGTAATGTAAGGAATAAAATATATAGCAATGTCCTGGTTGCCACATTCATCACCCCGGTCTGACGTCCTTGTGGTGGGAACTTCTTCATTCTCATGTTCAGACCCAGGATGTGGTGTGCTATATGTCGACAGGACAGAGGAAGAGACAGTGAACTTTGAGACACACGGGTAGGGTGGGGGCTATCCAGTCTGGAGCAGAAGAGCCTCGCAGAGAGAAGCTGGCTGGACTTTTAGTCAGACAGGCTTAGAGCCTTCTGTACAGTAAAATGGCAGAACTCTGGTCAACTTAACAAAAGGCCTACAGAAAGACCGCAGGGCCTACGTAGGGGTTCATACTGACTGAGTGACAAGGATGGCCCAGGGCATTTGTTATATGGTAAAACCGGACCCTCAGGTCGATTTAACACAGCCTACAAATTAGGCTGGCAGGGCCTATGTAAGGGGTTCATACTTCAGGTGTGGGCACAACGGGCCTGGGGTACCCTATGATAAAAAATAGACCCTGCTAAAAATAGACCCTGCTTCAAGCTAATGGGGGGAGGAGAGGCTCCTCCATAGAGGACCCAAATAGGGTTCTAAGAAGGAAAGAGCTTGAGGATCAGTTGTGTTGGACTTGGCCCTTTTTGCAGGGTCATCCCTGAACTTTTTGCCTTCCTCCTGGTATTTTTTATGACCTGGTGTTGGTGGTTTTTAGACTCTGGGCACTTTATCACTGCTGTTCAGTGCTAAAGTGCATGTGCTCTCTATGGTAAACTTGGTAAGATTGGTCTACACCTGTTTGACGTATTTAATTTACCTATCAGTCCCTTGTAAAGTGGTATCTCATATACCCGGGCCAGTAAATTAAATGCTACTGGTGGGCTTGCAGCGCTGCTTGCGCCACCCACCCCAGTATCCTTTCAAACCTGTCTCAGGCCTCTGCCATTGCAGGGCTTGCGCGCGCAAGTTACTGCCGCTGTGACGTGGCACATAAAGTGGTTGCCATGTCTGTGACTCCCCTTTTACTACATATCAGTCACCCCTAAGGTAGGCCCTAGCTAGCCCTATGGGCAGGGTGCGCTGTAGGTAAAAGGTAGGACATATGCCTTAACTGTGTGGCATGTCCTGGTAGTGACAAACAGCCATTTTGGTTTCTCACTACTGTGAGGCTGCCCTCTCATAGGAATGCATTGGGGATTCCCTGATATGTGTTTCAGTGGTAATTCCTGACATGAGAGGAGTAGCGTGATCAAGTTTGGTATGTTTGGAATAGTGGTAATAAATGCTGCATAATGGTGTTCGCAGATTTATTATCACTATTTTAGAAATGCCACTTTTAGAAGTGGGCATTTCTGTGTGCTATGTGTCTTTGTGCCTGCCTGTTGTGTATTGCATGTCTGGCTCTGGATGACAGAGGCTGGGGAGGTGCAGTGGTTCCAGAGGGGCTGGGTGAGTCAGCACTAGGCTGAATAGGCCGATCTACATTTAGTGTAGTGGGAGGAATAGCACCTGAACCTGAATAGGACTGTGCCTGCATTACACAATGATGGCTCCGCCCCCCTGTGGTGTGTCTGGGGCCAGAGCCTACAATGACAAAGGAAGTTGTTGTGCACTGTAAAGAAATGTTTAAGTGCCCCCCAGAACTGGTTTAGACCGGGCACAGAGCCCTGTGCCAGGGGGAGAACAAAGACAATTGCAGTATAAATATTGAGGCTGTGACCCCATGTAGGAGGTGTTGTACCTGCTTGGAGCTGGGTTGCTGAAGGACTGCTGGGTGCCAGGAGGAACCGTCACGAAGGACTGCCCCTCTGCTAGAGGGTCCTGTGAGCTGGCTTGCCTGGGCCCAGCTCTGCCCCCTGTGACTTTGAGGCCGCAGCGCTAAGTGGGCGCTTGATCCCTTGGGGGGGGGTGCTAAACTTATCGTGGAGGAGAGGGAACTGCCGGTGTGCGTGTCAGCGCCTCCCCCTTTTTTTGCCAAGTACCGGTGAGGTGCAGAAAGTTGTTACCGGAGGGAGGAGCTGTGACAGGGAAGTGCTCCCACCTCCTCAACCCCCAGCGAGTGTGCCCCTTGGGGCCGAGAAGCCTGCAGAATTTTGCCTTGGCGCCTGGCTTAGCCGAGGAGAGCACGCCAGGAGGAGGACCGAGGGTCTGAGCCCGACGGAGACTTCGCTCCTTGTTCTTGGGCCGCAAGGACATCAGGCAGCGGAAGCCAGGCTGAGCCTGACCGTGGGCGGTGCCGGAAGTCTGGTGGAGGTGCAGCCTGTTGGTGGACGGGGCTCCTGTGTTTTCGAGGAGAGCCCCGCCTGCTGCCTGAGCCTTTTTTTTGTTGTGGAGCCAGTGGCGCGGTCAAGACAGAGCCGCACAGGCTCCCTGTGCCTCCCGGAAGACTTCGCTCCATGGGCTGATGCCTTCCAGGATCTAGGGTCAACCTTCCCAGGGCCGAGTGGTCTGACAGCGAGAGCAGCCCGGTGGTGGCCCTTTGTGGGAGCCCAGAGGTGTGGCCGCCTGCTCACACAAATCCTGCAGAGTCTGGGTGCCCTGGAGGGCTCCAGATTCTACATCGCTAGTCTTTGGGCCCGTCTCTGTGGCCAAGGTCCCGCCGCAAACCTGTGGGGCGCATTGTCGTTGATGTGCCTGCAGCTGGGGGCTAATTTGGAAGCCTTGTGCCAAAGGAGGCCAAAAGGATCACCACCACCCCCTACTGGGGAGTACTTGCTCGGCCAGGGAGGTTCCTGGGGATTCAGAACTACTGGTCATGGCTGGTGATTATTAGAATGCACGATGGATTAGGTGTATGCCAAGGTCCTACTATAATGTGTGCACCTTACAGAGAGTACTCCGGTGCCCTGCTGATTATATGTCTGCATAATGTTTTATGCTATGCTGGTAAAGTGTGCCTAATGCATTTATGCTAAGTGCAAGGTTACCAGTAGTTACTGGTGGTTTTACTAACTGTGAGTTATAATGGTTATGACGGTGGCCCGATTGGCCCTGTCCTGTATATAATCCCTGTAAAGTGATACTATGTGCCAGGTGGCACAGTGTATATATGTGATTACGTTCTAATGTGTTTTTATGCATAATACAAAGGCTATTTTTGATATAACTTTGTGTAGAGTTTCTCTTGTGATGTGCCAAGTGTGTCGCTGCTGTGTGAGTGTGTTGCGCAAACGCTTTACACATTGCCTCTGGGATAAGCCTGACTGCTCTGCCAAGCTACCAAGGGGGTGAGCAAGGGTTATTTTCAGCGTGTAACTCTCTTGCCCTGACTAGAGTGGTGGTTTCTGCCTGGCTTAGGCCCATGCCCTAGCCAACCAGAAATCCCATTTCTAACAAGTTGGCTTCTGTAGCCCTGGAAGAGAAGTTAGAACTAGCTAGAGAGTAGTGGGAGGGGGTGTAAGTAAAAAGAAATGGAGGCAGTGACAAAGAAGAAGATGCAGAGATGCCCAGGGGTGGTGGGTTTAATCCAAGGCTTCCCAAGGGAATAATCCCCATGTACACCAAGGGGGATAATATTGACAAATGGCTGACTTCATTCAAAAGAGCCCTTTAGATGAGAGGGGTCCACCCTAAGTATTGGGGTTCACTCCTGTGGGAACCGATCTCAATAGCTGGAAGGGATAGGCTCCTGACCCTATGGGGGAATGAGGCAAAATCTTACTCCCACATGAGGCAATGTTTAGTAAAGAAATTTGGTTGACCCCATAGCAGTACAGGGTGAAGCTCAGGGACACCCAGAAAGTTAACACACAGTCCTGGGTGGGCAAGTCAATGAAAGCACTAGAGAGCTAGATTAGTGGTAACCACGTTAGCACTTATGAGGGGCTGTCAATTAATTGTTGATGGAGCACATCCTGACTCATTGTGTAAAAGGGACTTACGCCAGTACCTAGTGGACTGTACGCTGACTAGCCCTAGAGAGCTGGGGGAGCTAGCTGATGACTGTTTGAGAATCGGGTTTCCAATCAGCACCAGGAAGTGATCAGAAGAAGGGAGGGCAAGTCCTCACAAAATCCACAAAAACTTGTGGTGGGGGAAGGGACCCTGAACCAAGCTGCTTTCAAGAAGAAGGGGTATCAGGGGAAGTCCTGAGACCCTGCAAAAGAAGGAAAGTTCAGTGAGCTCATGAGGGAAGGTCAGTGTTTTGACTGTTATCAGCCAGGACATAAGAGAAGAGATGTGTGCCCAAAGAAGCACCCCCCTGGTGGGAAGTTCCATGGGATTTCCAGCATAGGGGTGAGGGTGGAGTTTGTCCCAGAGATGGGGAAAGGGTTGACAGAGGCAACCTTAGTGTCCATGATTAGGGTAGAAATTGCAACCCTGGCCGCCTTGCCTCCCAGCATGGAGAAGTATTAGCAGAGGCCTAAAATCAATGGAACTGAGGTTGAGGCTCTGAGAAAATGCAGGGGCCAGTGTGCCTATGGTCACAGAGAAGCTGCGTGTGGCTCCTAGGGCCTTCCAGGACAAGTGGACTGGGCCCTATCCAATCCTAGAGAGAAAGGGGGAGGTTACCTACCTGGTAGACCTGAACACCCCCAGGAATCCTCACCAGGCCCTGCATGTAAATAGGGGAAAACCCCACCAAGACAGGGTAGACATGACCATGTTGATGGTCACAGATGAGGGAGGAGTGGAGGAGACTGCGCCAGTGACAGACCTCCTCTCCCACAATGTGCAAGATGGATCAGTCTCCCAAATTGCCAGACCAACAGCATAGAGACTGCAAGCAGGTGCTGGAGCAGTTTGCTGGTTTGTTCTTTCTGACCCCAGGTATCACCACCTAGTGTATACATGATATAGGCACTGGTAACAGCCTACCTGTCAAGAGCAAGTTGTGCAGGCTGTCTGACCAGGTCAGAGCCAGCATATAGGCTGAAGTAGCTCAGATGCTGGCACTGGGGTTAATTTAGTCCTCTGACAGTCCAAGGGCCAGCCCAGAGGTGCTGCTACCCAAACCTAACCCCCAGGGGGGGAGAAGGAGTTGAGGTTCTGTGTGTACTACAGAGGACTGAATGCAGTCACTAAGACTGATGCTCACCCTATACCTATAGCTGACAAGCTCATTGATAGGTTAGGGGCTGGTAAGTACCCGAGTACATTTTATTTGACCTCGGGCTACTGGCAGATTGCCCTCAGTGAAGGAGCAAAGGAGAGGTCAGTATTCTCCACTCCAGACATTATCAATTTAGAGAAATGATCTGTGGCTTAAAGAATGCCTCTGCCACCTTCCAAAGTTTGGTGAACAAGATCCTGTCTGGGCTGGAGCAGTTCAGTGCAGCTTACCTGGATAATATAGCTCTGTACAGTTCCACCTGGGAGGATCACGTAAGTCACCTGAAGGAAGTGCCTCAGGCTCTGCAGCAGGCAGGCCTGACTATTGAGGCCAGTGATGGCCAAATAGGGCAGAGTTCAGTTGTGTACCTGTGCCACCTTGTAGGTGGAGGCCACAAACAACCTCTCCAGGCCAAAATCTAAAGCGTTTTGTATTGGACAGCTCCTACCATCCAGAAACAGGTCAGGGCCTTCCTTGGTATGGCTGGGTATTATTAAAGATGTGTTCAGAACTATGGCACCATTGAATCTCCCCTGATAGTGCTCACTCCTAAAAAGCGACCAAAGAAAGTCATGTGGACTCCAGAGAATCAAAAGGCCTTTGACACTCTGAATGAGTCTATGTGCACAGCACCAGTGTTACCTGCCCCTAACTACACAAAGGAATTTGTGCTTCAGACAGATGCTTCAGAAAAAGGGATTGGGGAAGTGTTAGTACAAGTGAATGAGGAGGGCCTTGATCAGCCAATTGCCTTTATTAGCAGGTGACTTCTACCCAGAAGACAAAGGTAGAGTGCCATTAAGAGGGAAGACTTTGCTGTGGTTTGGTCCCTGAAGAAACTGAGACCATACGTGTTTGGTACTCACTTCCATGTTCAGAATAATCACAGACCGCTCAGGTGGCTCATGCAGAAGAGGGGGTAGAATCCAAAACTATTTAGATGGTTCATTTCTCTACAGGGTTTGGACTTCACAGTGGAACACAGACCTGGGATTGCCCACGCCAATGTAGATGGGCTCTCACGTTTTTCCCACTTAACTGATAAGGGCTACCATGGTGTAGGTTATTTACCCATCACTTTTTGTTTGGGGGGATGTGAGAAAGTCATCCTTTTTGCCCTGTTGACCCCATTCTTTGATTGATACTGGTAGTAACTGGTTCCGACTGTGCCCTGGGCTCTGCTAACCAGGTCCAGGGCCAGTGTCTGATTAAAAAGCTATATAGTAATTAGATATAATTACAATTGGCAATTACAGACCCCTGTAAGTCCCTAGTATATAATAAGGCAAGGGGGATTCAAACTACCTAAAAGTCCCTATAATATAATAGGGTGGGGAGATTTAGAGGCCCAGTAGATTACCTGCACTGGAGTGTGCACTGTTGTGTTGCCTGCTGTCAATTTTAAAGGCAGCCCTGGTTTGCAGACTGTCTTTAACAATAAATTATATGCTGATTCGACTTTGAAATTAAAGGTACTTCCAAAGTGGTAATTCACCTTATTTATGTTTATGTTTATTGGTTTTGTAAAGCGCATAGCTGCCCGCGGGCTTCCCAGCGCTGAAAGAAGTTGACAGAGGTTGCATAGAGGATTACGGGAAGAGCCATGTTTTGAGCTTTTTTCTGAATGCCAGTTCATCAGTTATCATGCGCGTTTCCCTCGGCAAGGAGTTCCATAGTCCCGGGACCAGATACGAGAAGGATCTGCCTCCCCATCTGGCTCTCTTTATCTTATTCTGTTTCATGACATACATATAAGTCAACCCTAAGGTCTCCCCTAGGTGCCCCAGGGGTGGGGTGCCACGTAACTATAAGCAGGGACATTTAAAAGATGTTTTACATGCCCTGGTGAAGGAAAAACTTCCAGTTTCGAATTTCCCCATTGTAGCATTTTAGCTCTGTAGGCTAACATTGGAATACTGCAATACCGAGTAACTATTGATAGGAGTGAGGTAAAATAAGATTTCAAGGACTTAAAAGATTGGTAATGATAAACCCAATAACTTGCCACTGTTGAATTTATCATAACTAATACACAAAATAAGTTATATGACTTTCTTTTCTGTGAGCCTAAATCCAGCTTTCTAGCAGCCTCTCCTGATTGGTCAGCCATAACAGGCTGAGCCAAACTGCTTTGATGAGGTGATAAGTGACCTGCATTATCTGATGGGGGAGATCTGTAGCTGCAGAGGACAGGTCAGGAAGGGGGCTGTGTATAACAAACGCTTCAAAGAGAGCAGGACAGGAAGGAATGCAAGCTAGTCCTACCCCCTCTTCCTGTACCCACCCCCCAGCTAAATGGCTGCCCACGAAATATAATTTGCACGAGGTCTGGAGAGGGAGTGTTAATGGAAATAAGCCACATCAGTAGGCTGGTTTAGGCAGGTCTTACTCCCAGACAGAGGAATTCTCCATCTTGATTTTGGAAGTATAGTGTTTTGTGGGACAAGAATATACAACACTTTGGAGGAAGCTCTCATGCTTTTGGGTGGCACCACGCACCTCATCGGACGAGGGTGCCCCCATGCATGTCGCCCCAGATCATTTAATGACTATGTGGGAGCTGCATAGCAACTCAGATCTGCTGCCTGAAACTACACGGCGGTCTACTCTGCACCCCAAAGGATTGCACTCTGAAGAAATGCTGCTGCTGCACACTGGGAACTGCAGCCCTGAGGACTTTGCATTGCTTAATAAAGAATTAAGGAGTGGACTCCCTGAAAGCAACAGGTTAACAGAACTTCCCTGCACCATCTTCCTCAGGAATTCCCCAGCCTGGAGTGCATCCAGTGGACATTTGAGGATTTGGCAAAGTGCATTGTGGGAATTGTAGTCCCAGCTTTCCTAGGAGCATCTCAGAGGTTCTAGACCCATAGAGCTGTGTTTTGGACACTTTGAACCCTTATGAGGAACTTCAGGACGAAGTTCCAGAAGTTTGGAGCAACTTCTGGAAAGCTCCATCAGTGGACCTGGTCTGAATTTCAGGATTGTCACGCTGAAAGCTGCGGAGCTCAAGGCCACCAGGAGTTGACCGGTGGCCCACGCTGAACCAAGCCAGCGAACACGCTGTGAATCCGGCCTGATGAAGTGCCTTGCTAACCGTCAAGAGAAAATCCTCCAGAAAAGTTTCTAAGTGTGAAGGTAACATTTTGATTGGGGGCTCCCACTAAGGGCCAGATTATGATGTTGTTAGGAAACTGTCCCGAACGAATCGGTTCTGGAATAGTGTTCAAACTAATCGGGTCCTGTGAGTCCGGACGACCGATTATGAGGCTTCCCAACATCGTTCGGTCGGACTCGCAATGACTTTAATGGGAGCCTTTGTTCCGAACAAGAACACAGGCTCCCATTGAAAAAAGGGGAGGTTGGGGAAAACCTTGCACCCTGTGGCAGGCACCCCATGGTGCCTGCCACATTGGGCATGGTTGGGAAGAGGGGTCCCTTGGGTACCCCCACGGGCTACATTTGTAAGTCTCAGTATGAAGGGGGGCCTGCAACAGGCCCCAAAAGACAGATTCCGGCAGCCGTTTCATCTTAAATTGGAATGGCTGTTCGAATCTGTCATCGTAATCACTCATCTGGTAACCGTGTCCTTAGAGCTGTATGAATCGGCTCTGAACGACTCGCGCTTTCCGGATGCCTTTCGGAACCGATCCGGTGTGCTTGAACGGTTTCTGGGCATCATAATCAGTCATTGGGAAATCTGCACGATTCTGTAGGAAACAAGGGTTCCGAATCAGATTCTGCATTACCAAATCCCATCCGGAGCTTTTCCTAACGACATCGTAATCGGCCCCTTAGTGTATCCGGCCACAGCTCCTCAAACTTTGACTTTGTCATGGTCAAGCGCGACCAGATGTACCAAGTTGGCGCTATATGTTTTTAAGGATTAGTAAGTGTTCAATCTTTAAAAACTCACATCTGCGGTTCCCTATATTGGATTTGTGTCATTTTGGTGTCATTTTAAAGATAACACATTTTATACATTGGTGTGCGATTTTTATTGTGTGTTGTGTCTTACTTATTTAATGATTTGGTATTTTTACATTTTGTACATACCTGTTCCTGAGTTAAGCCTTCCTGTTCACAGCTGGCTACCAAGGGTTGAGCTAGGGGCTAATGTATTGAAAGCTTGACTTGATCTTATATTGCATTGGTGGCCTTATTGCTAGTGGTGAGTGCATACTTACCCCTACTAATAATCCACCTTTCAACAAGCGATAATAGTGTTACCCAGAAGATTTTTCTGAGTGGCTATATCTATGTTTCACAATCACCCATTTACCTAGTTTCTAGGGGCCAGCACATAGGACAAACCTGTACACCATGGGGTGGAAAAAGAGACTGATGCAGGGAGGATCTGTCATGGCAGATTGTGAAGATGAGGCGAAAGGAAATAGGGGAGTTCTGTTTTATAAGTGTTGGGCCTGGATAACACATCTCACACCCATGTGCAATACTCATCCTATCCCCAGTGTCGGGCGAAAAGAAAGGGAGCAGCACTCATGAGGCCCACCCTTTAAGAAGACAGACTAGACCACCAGGAGTGAAATTTGGAGGGTGCAATTTTTGTATAAAGAGTCTCCTGGCAGTCAAAAAGGAATGTTAGGACTTCCAGTAGGTGTGTTGATGGTTCCTTTATTATGGTTTGTGCAGCTAACCATAACTTTCAAATTCTGATGGCTTTTAGGTTTTGTTTCATAACCATAATGTTGCTTCAATGGTGTTTACTCTGAGGTTGTTTAAAAATACATTTATGTCCTATGAGAAAAATAAACCATAATGTATTGTGTTATGTTACGTAAGTAATATTTGGCGAACGCACTAGAGATTCTTGGTAGTAACAAATAATGCAGCAGAAAATTGGATGCCCACTGATGAGAGATAAAATAGTTACCTATAACTAGTTTGCTATTTCTTACCCTCTATACTGCTTACATCCAGGCCCTGTAACCAACCATTCAGCCTGCCAACCACTGATGCCCATGACGTTTATCATTGCAGATCAGATGTTTACTGCAGAGCCTGTCTGTATCGAGGGCCCAGACCCAGCTCACCTTCTGGCCAACCACCAATGCTCACAGGTTGGCCATGCACAGCACTGGTTTGCTGCAAGGCCTGCAATCAACTCACTGTGCGCTCGAGCCCTTCTAATCCAGCCCCCTGTCCATATGCTGTGGGGGTGTATACAGGGCAGCGCCTATCCATACTGCAATTTGATAAAGAAGGTCTGCTTTAATAGTCCATGTTTTAAAACGATTAGAAATTTCACAATATTGAATTATAGAAAACTAGGATACATAAAGACATAACGACAAGAACAAGTAGTATTTTTTTAAACAGAAAAGTAATTCCAATAAAAATCTCTTCTTTGGTAGCATTATTGTTTGTGTTTACAACAGGGTTACACGTGAAAAGGATGAAGTGTGCTTTTTGTATAACTCAAGAAAATGTACTCTTGCATTTCTAGATATGTTTATCCAGCACTTTTGAAGCAATGTATACATTTTTCTCCCCACTCCATACATTGCATTTGCCTGGTATGCAGTGCAGCGATAACTCATCCAGGCTGAAGCTCGTTTCACATTCTTGAACTTCAATGACTGAACTCTTCTGGTGCCACACCTGCTTGCTGTTTTTCTTTTGAATCTTTAGATTCTTCATGAGTAAAAACCTTCCACTCCTCTTCGTTTACTTTTATGTTCTCATGAGAAATCATTGTTGTATTTGGACTCCAAATATATTTCTGTACTTGAGTTTCAAACTGGAAGACTGACTGGTTTTACTCGGTTCAGAACATGGTCAAATAATTTGCATGTGAGCCTTAGAACATTTCCTTCAATCTGGGAGGACATTTTAAAAATTTCCCATCATATTGGTGAACCACTTCTCTCCTCAATACATGAACATTCATCACCTTGTTCTTTCAGCACTCTGGGCTGGGGGTTTCTAGCAGTCTCCTCTTCCGAGGGGATTTGTTCTTCCTTGTTAGCTACAGTGGTGGCTCCTCCGCTATGGCGGAGGAGTGTGGACCTATGCTTTCTCGCAGTGCAAGAAGCCAAAACATAAAATGATAATAACGTTTAGTTATTACCATTTTATGTTTGCTATGCGGGCGGGATTGCGGCTGCTCTGCTCTCCGAGCCGGGCAGGGGAGGAGTGTTTTGCCCACTCCTGAGTGCGCACAGACTGTTCGGTCGGCCCTCTCGGGCCGCCCAAACCAGTCATGCACACTTTGCCCTTCTCCATGCAGGCTGCATTGCAGCCTGCATGAAGAAGATGCACACCCCTCTAACCCATAGAGGAGGGCCTTAGCACAGAGTCTGCCCTCCTAGCAGTGACTGAACATCTGAGGGCAGCACTGGATGAGGGACGCACCTCGGCACTGATCCTATTGGATCTCAGTGCCGCATTTGATACGGTCTCTCACCAGATCTTGCTGCGGAGGTTGAAGGAGGCTTGCATCGTAGGCCTCACACTGGACTGGTTCACCTCCTTCCTCTCGGATAGGTCCTTCCAGGTGTCGGCCCCCCCTTTCACCTCCAGGGTCCATTCCATCAAACAGGGAGTGCCGCAGGGTTCACCGTTAAGTCCAACGCTTTTTAATCTGTATGTTCAGCCTCTAGCTGCGGTAGCCAAGAGCAGAGGGCTGACTACTGTATCATATGCAGATGATACACAATTGGTTGTCGCCCTCTCCGATGATTGTCTGAATGACGCTGTTAAGTTTCGGAGCGGTCTTGCTGACGTCGCGGGGTGGATGACTGCCAACTGCCTCCAGCTTAATGCCAGCAAGTCTGAGGTCTTGCTGGTAGGGAAAGATCCTGAGCTATGGAGTGAACGGTGGTGGCACGCTACCTTGGGTTGTGCACCTGCCACCAAACAGGTGTTGGCCCTAGGCAAAAAATTGTGCATTAGCGCTGGCTGAAAAGGACAGGAATGCACTGCATCTCGTAAATATGGTGCATTCCTGCCCTTTCAAATTGGCATAGGCCAGCACAGCAAAAAGACTTGCAGCACTGCCCTATGCCATTTTTTTTGTAAATGAGGCCCTATGTTTGCAACATACACCCATTAGCCTTGCACAGCAGGAGTTGGGTATAAGGTCTAACTCTGTGCAAATTGTCTTGTGACATTCAAAGTGACCTGAAAGCACGTGTTGTGTAGGATAAGTCTTGAGCATTTTGAACCCACCAAAGTGAGTTTTTGCAATATGATTTTGTGGATATACTCTTATATTATTACATTATATTTGAGAATAAAAAAAAATATAGGTGTGCCATATTTTACGCATATTAACCTATTGTTGGTTATGTTGGTTATGTTGTTAGAATAAAAGAGTGGAGGTAGTGGGGAGAAAATGGCAGAGGTTTACATATTATCACAGGTTGGCCATATATCTCCTCTGGGGGCAATCATAGACTGGATAAGTTGGTATCCCTGGTGTTGACTACTTGCAATGGTGAATTTATGTCAAAGGTTTGAAACAGCTCTTTCCACAGTCCCATACTGGAATCATCTTTCTTTCACTAACATCTTACAATAATTAATTTTTCACATTATCAGCAATGTATAGTAGTTTCTTTGAGCATGCTTTGGTTGAACAATTACACTAATGTCCAACTGTAGATATTGTCTCACCATAGAACTAAGACATAAGATGTTAGTTCAGTTAGTTCTCAGCAACATACACAGCACAAATATATGTAGACTGTCAGCAACTCATGTTTGTATTTGAGACACCTCTCTGTTTCACCCAATAACCTAGCCATTTTGGCAGGGGTATAATGAAAATTGAAAGGCAGCTTGCATTCCTACTTAGCAGCTGTAGACACAAAGTATATATTAGATAGGCATCGGGAGATTGTAAGGCAAATCTTGTCTTGTTAGACTATTGTGTGCCCCAGACAAAGAAGTCATCTCTTTGTCCAATCAAGAATTAAAAATGGATGGTGTTCCAGATCCTAGAAAGGTTCAAAAGGAGTGTTCTCAAGAGTTTGCAAAGAGGGTGAATTATGTTGTAAAAAGCTCAGACTTGAAATCATGTGACTAATCCTTGGGATAGTTGTGGAAAAAATGTTGATTAGGTGCCATAGAAGAATTAATGCAGTAGGCAGAAAGAAGTTTGTCTTAAGCTTGTCTAATGGCATATTAAAATAATAATATACTGATGTGAAAAGGAGATGAACCCAGATTACTGATGCTTGCACAGAACTGAGATGTAAAGATATTTTACTATTTCAGCAATGACCTACATATTCTAAAATTAGTATCTTTAAGAAAATGTTAACCCTCAATTTTCATAAGGACATCACTCCATCTCGTAACATAGTGCCTGATTTAGATCTCAGTGGATGGGTTACTCCGTCATAACAGTGACGGATATCTCGTCCGCTGAAATATAAATCCAATAATGGGATTTATATTTTGGCGGACAGGTTATCCTTCACCATTGTGACAGAGTAACCTGGCCACCGAGATCTAAATCAGGTACATAGTGTCTTTTGAAAACCTAAATACAAATGTTTTTATTTTGATTCAAGAACATGGCTCTCCCGAAAAAAAATACAGAAGTCTGGTAAAGCCCAGAATCCACTTAAGAAGTGGGAGATGCATGCAATGATATGCCTTTCTACCTTTTTTGATGTATCAGACAAGACTTGATTGTAGTGTCTTAGCTCTTAAATAAGGAAGCAGATACTTACAGAGGTAGAACACAAACTAACTATTGAAACTTTCGGAGAAGGATCATTTTAATGACACTAACTTGACCTACTAATGACATTGCAAGACGTTGTCATTAGCACTGCAGCATTATACATGCTACAAGAGCCTAATAATAGTTTCATTTGAACACTTTATTTGGATCCCATAGAGAATAATGCAAACATATTTGACAGACTGGAATATCCGGATACTGTAGTCCACTAACTAGAAGGATCAGAATATTAGCCATATTGAATATGTATTCGCTAAATGCAGTTGCACTTTGTTCACTGGTTGGTCTTGCAAATACATGATCGAGCAAGAATTCAGGCAGGTGGGCTTTATACCCTATAAGCTTGACCATAATCATGTTACATTTTATGGGCCTGATGGCCTTCCTCATAAGATTCTTCCTGGGGAGGAGTTCCTTTTATATATCATTGAGTGATGGGTGATGGAACAGCCATGCCACGTATCCAGTTCTATGTTAAACCATGGCGAGTTACTACTGTAAACACCAGACACTGCACATCTTGATATAGAACTAGTAAAAACTTGTTGAGCCTGCCACTAAATCCCTATTTGCTCATCGGTTCCCAGCGACACCGGATCCAATGGGATCCCTATCCTAATGTCATCCATGTCCCAGTGTCCTCATCTGCCCTGCCCTTGAACCCCCATATTCCATTGTCCCTGGGACCCTATGTCTTTGGCTCTCATTATGAGTGGCCAGGTAAAATGTGATATGTGTATTAACTTCACTTACTGCACATCATGATTATGAGTTTTGCGATAAATATCGGCAGGTCAAAGCTGTAGATATTTATCAGAAAAAATGCCAGATATTAAGGGAATATGCAAAATATGATGCAGATTATTCCTCACAGCTCATTATAGGGGATGATTATCTCACTAGAAAAGAACTGAACATCTTAGTTTTGGTTTTTATGAGATGCAATAACTATCGCATCTGATAATGGTCACCTCACAATGAGGAACAAAATGTTCAGCTTTTTTCACTGAAATAGAACTAAATGGCATTCCATCTACCCAGTTGTATTCGATTTATTTTCTGATCATTTTTTGCCGGTGAATATGCACAAAACTATTTTTTGCAAACGTCACTGGAGTCCAATGCCATCATCAGTTTGGGAGAGCATATCCTTCAACAGTAGCTTAGCCAGTGTGTCCTACGCCCTCACACAAGGAAGGAAATGGGTCCCTTGGCTGCTGCTTAAATGATAAAGTACTGCAATGATCAGGATTCAGTGGGGCTCTCGGGCCTCTGGGCCCCGGTGCCACTGCACGTGCTGCACCAGTGGAAGCTACGCCGTTGGCCTTCAACCAGGATTTTTTTCTTCCATTCCTAAATGTGTTTGTTCTTCGTTTTTAAAAAATGTGATATTGGTTGTCATCTTCGAAAAGGATTAGGATGTCGTAATATAAATACGTTTGAGGCCTTGCTCTGAGGTGGGCTCTTTGCAGCACAGATTATTTGGACACATTTTATACTATTTTATTTTTTTCTGGTAACTATTGCTCAGGATAGATTTTGGAAAGTAGGCATATTGTCACTTTTCAGTTTTAAAAATTTGAATGTAAAACTCCTGATCATGCCATTTGAAATCAACATTGAAAATACTGACGTTCTAGTCACTGTATAATTATGGAATTCGGCTAGTCACAGTATACACGCCACTGAGCCAAACTGCGCAAATTTGTCGAGTAACTTTCATTAAAATTGTGGACAGCTGTGTGAGTAGGTACATTTGTAATCTATAAAAAAAGGCTTTAGCAATAGACAGCAAAATCCTTGCGGGGTACAGTCACTAAATGATTGTGCTTTGCTCTGACAAAAGACTGAAAGCAATTTGTTGCACAGGAAGCGCTGGTAGCAATGCGTCATTATATCCTTGCCGTGTGGGACTAGAAGCAAAGGGCTTGACAAAGATGGATGAAGGCCTGAACTGTAAAATCATCTGATAAATGAAGACACTTCCACTATATGACAAGGGCAGATATTAAAACCCATGTGTTATTTTAACAACACTTCTTTTGAACTCTCCGGGTACACAGGAAGGAGAACTCTGCAACTCCCAGCCTACCACCAAGCATCACGCAAACGAGTTGTGATGAAACAGGAAATACTTATGCGGATACACCACAGATGAAACCTCATCTAGCAGTTTTAGAAGAATGAAGTTTGAAAAATGAACAGATAGATAAAATGTAATATGTTGGTGTTTTAGTCGCATTTAATACTTCTAGGGGCACATGCATCAAACCATTTTGCGATCGCAAATAGTGCGAATTGCAAAATTCGGCCGTTTGCGATCGCAAAGTGGCCTTTTGAGATGCATGTACCTATTTTGCAATTCGCCATTAAGGAAATTGCAATTTTTTGCGATTCCCTTAATTGCGAATGCAGTTAGGGAATTGCAAATTGCAATCCCCTAAGATCCCCTAAATGCGATGCATTATGCAATAACAAATTGCGTTTTCGCAATTTAGAATCGCAAATTACCATCATCTTCAAGTTGATGGTAATTTGCAATTCTTTTAAAAAATGCAAATAAATGCATTTTTCAAAGTGCATTGTGGTGCACACACATGCCCCTAGGGCATGTGTGTGCACCACAAGTGCATACCTACCTTTTTGGGGGTGCATCAGGGTGGCCTTTTGGCCCCCTTGCACCCTTCAAATTGCATGGGCAATTTGCGAGTACCTATTTGGTACTCGCAAATTGCGCATGCAATCCCATTCATTTCCTATGGGCCTCTAGGGCCATAGGAATGAATGGGAAGCCCTTCCTTAATTGCGAATCACAATTTGCGAGTCGCAATTAAGAAATGTGTAGGAATCGCAATTTATTTTGCGATTCCTACATGCATAAGGTATAGCGATTCCTAAATAGCGATTTCTTAAAAATCGCAATTTAGGAATCTCAATTCCTTACTTTGACGCATGTGCCCCCTAGTGAATTTTAACATTCTTATGCATTAATAAATTGAACCCATCTTACCAAACAGACTTCCTAATACATACCACAAAAAAATATTTGGCTCCTATGAGTCCCCTCATATCAATGGACCATAATAAGTCCCCCCACCACCCTTTAGTTATTGCCACCGCCTCAAACCATCTAAATCATAGGCAGACACCAGGACCCAGAACAGGTCACAAGAAATGGGATGAAGAAGACTCATTTGGAGATATGCATTCTGAGCCAACACTGCTTCTTGACATGCTTACCCTCCTGGGAGGGAGCCAATAATACCGATTCCTCAAGTCTTAGAGAAATATGATGGTTCACAATGATCACTTTAGTGCCATGGTGTCTGTTCGAGTCGCCTTGTTGCTTGCTTTGGGCAGTCATGAAGTAGGTATGAGCTTTGTTGGACCTGGCACTTTTTGCAGGGTTGTTCCCAAACTTTTTGCCTTCCTCCTGTATTTTTTCTGACCTGTTTTTGTTGGCTTTAGAACTCTGGGCACTTTACCACTGCTGATCAGTGCTAAAGTGCATGTGCTGTCTCCTGTAAACTTGGTATGATTGGTTTAGACCAGTTTGGTATATTCAATTTACTTGTAAATCCCTTGCACAGTGCGTTGATCACAGCTGCACATGAGGGCATGGCTTCGGCGCACGCCAGTGTATCGGCAACGGTGTCCCACTTGCAGCAATGTCCTGTTTCCGCCCCGCATGGCATTGCTGATAGCTCTCTGTGGCCTTCTGTTACCACTATGAAAGCAAGCTTCAACAAATTAAGGAGGCTCAAAGCACTGTTATTCCAACATGAGGTTGCCTTGACCTCGGCCCGTGAAACATTCAACCTACAGGTGGCTCGGACATTAAGTGAAATACAATCCCTATAAAAAACCAACCTCCTACTACATTTTGGGGAGTTGATACACCAATTATTCAATGTTTCTGACACAGGAGGCCTTGCACCTTCTTTTAAATTGTTGGGCTCAGGTCTTGTGTCCTCGTTTCGAAGGAGATTTGGTGTAATTCCGGCTTTTATTCATTCCTGCGCTTTTGGCTGGGTTGCCGTTGATCCTCTTGCTCGCTGGTGCTGTCCTGGTACTCGTATCACTTCTTCGTAATGGCTGCCCTCATGTGGTACCTGATCATCGGTCCAGCTGGAGCTGTACCGTAGCCGATTGCAGGAATTCCTTGGTTGCCTGCCTATGGCTGTTGTGGGTGCTGCCTACAATGTGACTTACAGATACGCATACTTCACATGCGTTCATCCAGTTTTTTGGTGCCGCGACTGTCCTTTCTCCTGGGCTTTGGATTTGGGCCTCTTAAACGCCATACGGCCTGGCCCTGATTACGACCTGTTGCTGTGGCCCCTATTGCGTCATGATCAATCATGTGCAACTGGTACCCGCATGCTGATGGCGGCCGTGAATGGAGTGCTGGCACAATGGGACATCTGTGAAGGGGCGTCGTGCCTGCTGAACCACAGCTACATTGAGTACGATACAAGATGTCCGACCATGCTTTTTGAAGCTATGGATTATGATGAGCACGTATGCTCCTTCGAGTTGTTGAATTGGGTGTTGTTCCTCCTTGTCTTTGAGGAGGGTGCCCCTCTTTTGGAACACCTTGCCTTCCGAGGTTCAACGGATCTCATATGATTCCGATGATTAATGTTCAACAAGACATGTGTATTTTTTTCTTCTTCTAGTATTTTAGCGCTAATCAACCTTGTTATGATTTTGATTGTATTGAACTTTGCCCCTGCCATGCTCAGTGCTTTGACTCTGCTTGCGACTTGGACCTTGTTTTTTCTATTCTTCTGCAACCTGGCCAGGGGGAGGGTGTCATGTGTATTTAAGGGACCCCGTTGACATCTTTAGGTTAGGATGGGTCCGGAGGCCATGATGCTGCTTTTGCACACAACACTACAGGCTTATTCTAATGCAAGAATGTTTTCGCTGGTCACATGTGAGCCGCTGGCTGCACTGGTTTCCTGCTTGTTCCTGGAGTTTAGTCTGTGCATCGTGAGCAAGGTCAAACAACACCGTCCCCTGTTATTTTGGTCTGGTCAGGCCCTGGCACATAGACAAAACATACCCTGCAGCTGCTGTTTGTGGGACACGCACCTTTTTAGGTCTCGCCTATGCAGCGCGCATGCGCTGCATAGGCAAAAAGACCTTTTGCAATCAATTCGGCTTTTCAGCCAAAAACGTGCACGCGTTCCATTGCCTTCAATGGCAACGCGTGCACGTTTGGAGATTCACTTGCGGGAGCGAGCAGCTGGTGCCATATGGTAGCAATTATCGCTCCTGGTGTCGCTCGCTCCCGCAAGGGAATCGCACTCCCCCACCCTCCCACTTCTTAACCCGGAGTACTGTTTCACTTTCGCGACGCTGGCGCGGGCCGCACTTGTGTTTCAGTGCTTGTTTCCTACGCTTCCAGCCCTCGTCGTGATTCCGAGGTTTTATATTGTGCTCTCAGCATTGGAGCAAGTGCCTTATCTGTCAGTATGCAAAATAGCGTAAAGAAATGCTCTTCAGACCGGATGGTTGCCTGCGCACTGGGAACCATGCAGCTTACATTATTCGTGAATTTTTCATCATTCTCTTACATACGTGGTCTCCGGCTCAGTGTACCCTTCATGTAACTCACTTGTTAGTTCTTGGCGTTGGCTAATTAATATGTCATAGGTTAAGTGGGTCTGAGCAGATAGAGCGCGTGGCGCACTTTTAATTCCATTCTTCCCTGGTTCCCCTCTGTCTGTGGTTCCTCGCTCGAGTGGCGGTAAATCTATCCGAAGTCGGTTGTAGGCTTGTGAGGTAAGGGCTGCACTACGACATAAAAATGAAATTAGCACCATGGCTCAGCTGTCTTTTAATGCTTAACTGCTGTAGAACTTTATTTTAAGACGGAAAATTAGGAAAACTGAATAAGAAATAAGAAGACTTGCTCTAACCTGCCGGCGATAGGTTTTATGAAAACGCAGCGAAGCGTGCATTGTGACCTCTTTGTTATTTCTGGCAGTTCCACGATTTTTTTTTATTCTCCTCTTTGACATTGCTCATGATAAGCGCTGCAAAACAATTCACACGCGCTCCACAACCACGTCAAGCAGAAAAAAACATGTGCACTTTCACAGAGTACCTGTTATCGGCTGTTTTTGACCTAAGGAGTGTGCAGAAACACTTTGGAGTTGCCAGTCTCTTCTCCGGATTGTAAATTTGGCCTGTTTTCGAGAAGCACAGAGGTTCAATTAAGACTATTACAATGTTGTTCACAGACTAAATCGGCGATGAGTCCTTGAGAATATGCCCCTTTGTGCTTTGCAGCCTGACTTCAATCAACATCTGGTTTAGACTGACAGGGGCCTGTTTTGTGCATTTACTCTAGACAGTCACAAAGGGAGCTGAGGTGTGCCCGGCATAACCTGATGGGTCTTCCTGAGCTGGAGTGGTGGGAGGAGTTGTCACTGACACCTGAAGAGGGCTGTGCCTGTCCTCTCACAATGCTGTTTCCACTCGCTTGTAGTGTGTCTGGATCCAGGGCTGTTGTGCACTTCTAAAATTTGTTTGAATTTACCTCCAGATCAAAGACATTTTGAGTATAAGTACAGGAGCTCTGACCCCATGATTTTAGACACTGTGTGGGACTTGTAACCAGACACTGCTGGCTCTACATTCTGCACATTGCCAGGTGGAACTGCTGGGCTGTCAGGCGGAACCATCACTTGGACTTTGCTCTGTTGTCCTGACCTGCTAAGAAGGACTGCCTCTTCACTCTCAAAGGACTGCTGCCTACACTCCTGATTTGGTGCCCCCAGTGATCTCCCAGGGCTTGGTGGCCTGCCCTGTGTTTTTGAAAACATAGTGCCTGGTGAGCGATTTATTCTTTTGGTTCTTGGCCACAAGAGAAGCGCATGGTGAACGCTTTATTTGGCCTACTTGTAGCGGTAACAGTAGCGTGTGGTGAGTGCTATGTTTCTCTCCTTGGGACAGGGATTAGAGCATCCCCAGCGTCGCTGCCAGCAAAGCCTGTCTTCAGCGCAGCCCCCTATCTAGGGAGGCCACAACGTGCAATGGCTAAAACAAAAAGGAAAGCGCCATGCAGGGGCACCACTCCCCTGGTACTGACGTCCTTACTACGGGCCCGATTGGGGTTTCACCACCACACTGCCTGGAACCACTGGCTGCAGCCCCTCTGGTAAGGAGAGGCACTAAGAGTAGCGCGGAAGGGACCCATGCTTATCAGAGGTGCGATCATCAGAGACCACGATAGATCTCCGACGCAGCTTGCACCTGCGAGGTCCCCGACCCACAGGGCAATCAGAGCAGCTTGAAAGGGGTCAGCCCAGCGCTGCCTTGCCAATGGCAGCTGCACCACACATTCATGGGCAGTTGCCTTTCACTGTTTAGTGCGCGGAGGGGCCCAGCGAGGCTTCCCCACCTGAATTCAGCAGTGTTCTACCTTTGTGCCTCCTCCCCGCACTAATCCCATACCTTGGAGCATTTTGTCCACCATGCTGGTGGTCAGAAGGGGTGAGTCCTCGATGGAGGCGCCCCCACCACCATGGACTTTCCATGATCTGGAACTCAGGAATTACTGTAATCACTGTCGTAGGTGCTTAGGTGTTCCTGTGCCCTATGCTTGGGTAACAGAAGTACCATATATCCCTTATTAGCAGGGCAGGTTGCTGCTCCTAATGTATTTATGACATGACTCCATAATTTCTGTGCTACGGGGGCCATGTGGTGATTTATGTGATTTCATTCTAATCCAACTGCTTCATATTCATGCCCTGATGTTATGATATGTGTGGTTTTATTACTTGGGGTGACAGGATAATGAGTATTATTTCAGGATCTGCATAATATCTGCCTTGTATGCACAGTGATGGAGTTTCTTTCTGACATTTGCAATATATAAGTCTTTATCTTATTGCACTGACTTTGATGTTATGACAATTGTCTAGTTGGCAAAGTGATTTTTGGTTAATGTCATGTTTGGTCTTTGTCTTATATAAAATATATTTTTATAGTATTATGTGGAGTCTCTTATGTGGTGTATTTATTGTGTCACTGGTGTGTGTGTGTGTGTTGCGCAAACGCTTTACACATTGCCTCTTGAATAAGCCTGACTGCTCTGCCGAGCTATCAAGGGGGTGAACAGGGTTTATCTTGGGTGTGTAATCTCCTTACTGTGACTAGAAGGAAGGGTCTCTAATTGGACAGGGTGCACGCCACTGCCAACTAGAGATTCTCATTTATAACAAGCTCCTAAAGATTTGGTACTCTTAGGAGCACTTCTATGGGGTTAGTACAATCACCTGGCACCTAGAGCGAGCTCAGAACCAATGGTGACTGGTACAGACCTTCTGCAACATTTCAAGGCTTGTCTTCCTGTTTATTTTAGAACATTTTACCCTCAGTGATGGAATGTTCAAATAGCATTATAGCTCTACTGCTTCAAGCCGTAATGGTTGGTGCAGGCTTTCTCTTCTGTTTCTGTCTGTTTAATTTAGAATATTGTACACTCCTTGGGAAGCATGCTCAAATACCATTGGAGCCCTTCTGCTGTTGGCTAGAGAATTTTTCAAACCTCCTCTCTCTGTTATAGGTCCTCGCCACTCAGGGATAGGACATTTAACAACTGTTATAGCCGTCTGCAGTGGTGGGCTATAAAACTATATTAGACCAATGGATTATTAGTAGCACCATTAAAGACAATGGAGTAACTGACGGCTAATAATGGCTGGTACAGACCTTTTGCTCTAACATTCCAATGCTTTCCTATTTGTTTCTCCTTGTTTATTTTAGAACATTCTACCACCCATGAGTGAAATGTTGTAAGAGCTTTATAGCACCTCCTGGTTCAGGCTATATTGGTTGATAATGGCCCACTCTCTGGTTATACATCCTTGGTTGTGGCTCAGGCCTATTATGCTGGAAAAGAGCCATTTATCAACTGTTATAGCCTGCAGGAGAAGGCAATGCTGTATAGTTTAACACATGATAGTTATGACAGTGCCCACCATGGACTGACAAATGATGGCCAAATTACCACCCTTATTGGGCTGTTGCAGGTAGTTCACTACTCAGGACCAGGCTGGAAAGTTCCCCTTCTGGCCCTAAGAGCCGCATTCACCTTTCATATGTTCCCTATGTGAAAACTAATTCACAACACCTCACGAAGCCCAAAGTCTACCTAGTATTTCATGCAAAATAGCAAGCAGCAAAACAAATATTGTCATTTCTCGCCCCAAAAATGGCCAATTACAGCAAAATTAATTGAGAATCAACCTAGTCTATCTATCTATCTATCTATCTATCTATCTATCTATCTATCTATCTATCTATCTATCTATCTATCTATCTATCTATATACATATATAGATATATATATATATATCCTTTCAATTCCGTCACTTGCTGTAGACTTCCTTCCACAAACGGGCACGGACCACCATATCAGTGCTTAAAGTATATTTATTTCAAAAGCAGCCATTACGAGTTTCGGCTCTGACGAGCCTTGATCACATGACAAGCGCCACGGCTTGGATTTTCTCTTTTAAAGTGACAGGTGCAAAGTTCAAAGTGCAAAATAACGCAATCATAAACATGGAAAACATCTTTGTAAAATATCTCATTAAGTCTGTCTTTACATAAATGTAGGCATAAAGGTATTCTTTTCTCCATAAAATTCATCAATATGAGAAAGACCTTACACAGACTTTAAAACCATTAACTGTTGTATAAAAATTATCTATAATAGATATTTGATCTCTATGTTTGTAGTGAGTCAGTTCAAAAGGGTATTGGTGATCAGTAGAGCATAGATAACATATGTACCATACGATTAAAAATTACATATAACATTTTTTTTAATGTGTATATATATCTAAATAGAAAATCTCTGTAAAATACATTTTTAGTCCTGATATCTTTGCTATCACACACCCTCTTATGGTATCCACACTTGGGTTTTGTTCTAAATTTTGACTAGTTGGTTTACCATGTATAATTAGTCATAAAAAAAAGTGCAAGTGTCAAGTTGCCTTGGAGACCCTTTCTTGTTTTCTCCCTTAGTGAAAGTGCAAAGTGCAAAATGATTATTATCAAAAACATTTTTTTGGAACTCTTGTTAAAACGATTCAATAAAAAGGTAATAACAATAATTTCTGTTTCTGTCACCCATTGTGCATATAATCTCGTTTTCCTTTTTGACAGGCTGGCAGCTATACTTGGTCTTTCTGAATCTCGGTATCCATACCTGATTTCTATTTATTCTCCATCAGGTCATATTTAATCTTGTCTTGCTATTACTTTTCGTTTATTTCATGTCTAATATTGCATGTTGGCGAGGTCGGATAGAAGGACCTTAGCTTGTATATTTCTTCTGTTCTACCCTGTGCGTATAGATATATAGATATGTTTTATCTCAATACAAGTGAATGAAACTTAACCACTTGTCAAAAACATGTTACTTTCAGCAAAAACGTATCTGTTGTGCAAGTTGCATGACCTTCTCCCGAGGAAACACCGAACGGCTTTTAGGGGAAGATAACACTCATATGTACAATACTAGCCTCAATATTCTCACAAAATCCGGCTTCCACTTGCCAGGTTTGAAAATCAGGGTACGTTGTTAGGAAATGTACAAGGTACAACGCTGAGCCCTATGGCTTCTGGGCCTCTTAGATTCATAAAAATTAGCAAGCATGCTTAGAATTACAGAAAGGCTCGAACTATCATAAAAAGACATCCATATATGTGTGGTTATCAACACAACATTATATGAAAGAACATTAGCATAAAACTCCTCAGTGACTTGCAATAACCTCATGTTAAAAGGTGGTTCTGACCATCTGAGCCGCCCGGATTTTTCGCTTTTTGAACACCTAATTGTTGAGCTTTAACTGTGTGAGAGCCTCATAAGTTGGGACTCACCCACAGTATACTCATAATGAAAGAGACTGCATGTGGATTTTACCGGTGTCCCCCTGGTGAGAGTAGCCCGCTGCGCTGCAGCCGGAGTAAGGGGCACCGGGCGGGTTACATGCAGACACGTGTGTACATGCATGTGCACACGTGTAGGAGCTGCGCAGGGGAGATTCCTGGCGTGCGCAGCCCAGGAGCAGGTACAGATAGAATGGTGTGGCAGGAATTATGCAGAGCTGGGTGGTGACATGGAATGGGCTTTATATAATGGGGAAAAAAATGTAAGGGAAAGTCAGTGTGCTTTTCTGATTTCACTGAAGGACCACTCCATTATTCTCCTATGGGGATGGGGATCACATGGGATAGTTTCACTTCCCTAGGGCCTACAAATTACAGACACGCACTAAAGTCCACTGTAACTTAGGTGAGAAGAAGTATTCTGCAGAGTCCAAAGTCATATCTGTACTGCTTTTGGGTCATCCCGAAATGTCAAATTCCTCTGAGTTAGCTCATAACCAGAGCCTGGCTGGGTGTGACCCTGCCAGGCTGGATTAATGACCTTCCTCCCCAAACGGAAGCATCAGAGGCCTAGCCCTTCACGGCAAGCATTCCAAGGGCGAAGGTCTCCTCTCCAAGAGGGAGATAAGATGGGTGGAGCTGCCGGTTGTCCATCAGCAGCTGTCACCTGGTGCCAGGCACCAAGCTGCTCTGGAGAGAAGGCAGAAAGGGGGGAAGGGGCTTTTCAGAGACCATGTGGCATGGGACCCCTGGATGACGCCATTTTGAACTATCCCAGAGGCCTGGGCAGGAAGGAGGGAGCAGGGGCAGAGAGGTGACTTGTCGCTGCCTGATAGGGCAAGCAGAGCCTTCCTGCCAGCCCCCTCCAAATTCTTTTAAAAGGTCTTGCACAGGAAGAGGAGCTCTCTCTGGGGTGTGGTCTGCTGAGGAAGACTGGTGCTGGAGCCTGGCGCCATGGCAGTTGGAAGGAGGAACCCCCTGACTGTCCCAAGACCCAGAATTGCACCAGGAGGGGAGTCCAGGACCAGGGAGCCGAAGCCTGGGCCTCTGCGCAAGGAGAAGAGAGGCCCCGGAGGAGAGCCAGGTGAAAGGCTGGCGCAGGGAGCCAGTGGAGACAGCTCACTGCTGAATTCACCCTCCTTGAGACCAAGAGGGCAAAAGAAAGTGCTCCCAGTGGCTGGGGCGCGCCACAAGGAGCAAGAAGAGGCCAAAATGGTGCAGATCGGGCCCCTGGGGGCTGAGATATGCCCCCCAGAAGGTAGGCGACCTTTGACCTCTGGCCTGACCGACGACGAAGCGCGTGGGGCTCCGCCGCCGGTCTTGAATGGGCCCCCGGGGTGGGTCAGGTCCCGAGGGCTGCCCCCACGAGAAGCAAAGCCGGGGAGCGCAGTCGCGCTCCCTGTGAAATGGCCCAGGAGGGGTGCCAGGAGCCCACCCAGGCCCCCGAAGACATCGGAGGAGAGGGAGCGCCGTCGCACTCCCCTTGAGGGACTCTCTTGGGCCTGGGACCCCCAACTCCGGGCCCCGCCAAAAATGAAGCCGGGGAGCGCCGTCGCGCTCCCCGTGAAGATCTCGGGGGCCCGGGATCCCCGACTCCGGGCCCCGGTGTCGGTGTTAGGAGGCAGGGGGAGTGCCGTCGCACTTTCCCCCCCTGAAGGGAGAAGCCAAGCCAGGGAGCGCCGTCGCGCTCTCTGCCAAAGACTACCCTGGGGGACAGGGACCCCAACTCCGGGCCCCGAAGAACTGGCGGAAGTCGGGGAGCGCCGTCGCGCTCCCCCGTGAATATGTCCCTGGGGGCCCAGGACCCCAACCCCGGCCCCGGTGTCAGGAAGGAGGAGGGGGGAGTGCCGCCGCACTCCCCCCACCACAGCGGGAAGGCGGGGGGAGTGCCATTGCACTCCCCAGAGGACCCGCCGGCAAAGGAGCAGCCTCCATGTCTGCCCGCAGGAGCGGGAAGACCAGAATGGACGCGCCGCCTCCCGCAGCCTCCCTCGAGGGTGCGGGCCGGACGGAGAGCCGGCAGGAGTGACCGGGGTGGGCTCCCCGAGCTGACTGAGAGCTCACTTGGCAGCAAGGGGTCCGGGTGGGTCCAACCCCCTACGGGGATCGGAAGTGGCGTGAGGCAGCCCACGAGGGCAGCGGTTCTCCTCGAGCAGCGGGGGAGCTGCTGCTCTAGTATTCTTGGGCCTGAGGAAAGCGTCCCATAATGCCTTGCAGGCCTGGACCGGCCTGTGAGGAAACGCAGCTCGTTCTCTGTGTGTGGTGACCCCAGGAGGACGGGGTCACCGCCAGGTGTGTACAAAGGTGCAGGGGGAGCTGCAGGAGCTATGCAGTCTCCCCCAGCATGAAGAGAAGTCCCTCCCTAAGTCTCTAGGGACTCCATAGAAATAACCCCTCAAGGGCTCAACCAGCAGTCAACAGTATCTTGGGGCTGGAACTTTTGTTCTACAGCTGGGGGTGAGTTAGGGACTGCACCAAGGTATGAAGGGCTGAGTTGGGGATGTCTGGAGAAGGGCATCCCCTGGAGGGGAAGAGGTGCAATTGTACGAGAAGTGCATTTACCAATATTATTTCTACTGAGGGACTGAAAGTCACATGTGAAATGTGAAGTCATAAGCAAAGTGGGGTTATGTTGCTGGACATTCCTGCTAGGGTGTCTGGCTGTATATGCTTAATCCTGTGATTATAACTGTGATGCCTTTTAGGGGCTTTAATTGCAATGCATTATAACTGTTATCAGCCATGATGAGTACTGTCATTCTAAGTGATGCCCAAACATGTATTCTAGCTACTGCGTTAGGTGAAGAACAACCCAGACTGTTAGCCCCTAAAATGTAGAGGTGCATACGGTAGAGTCAGTATGAGATGCTCAGTCAGGGTTATGTGTCACCAGGGCAGGTGTGCCCATTTTAAATGCTTGTTGAGATAAAGGGGGTGTGACGCCACTGGGATGGTGCCAGTGAGCAAGGCCCTCACCCCAGGTTATGGTCAATCTACTGCATTGGGGGCAAGATGATGTGCATACATGGGAGTGGTGGTACTAGACCCCATCCCCCCTGCGCGAGGGGTGGGAATGTTATGCAATGTCACAAAGTAATTCCAACAGCTTATGTATATTTGTAAATTGGTGCATAGTATTGAGTAGTGTGTGTGTGTTTAATAAATGTACTCTTCCTTTTATAAAGCAAAGTACAGACTGGACAATCAATTATTGAGTGTTATTTCTGCGTACTGGCAAATGGCGATTACTAGCCCACACCACCTCCCTTGAGTAAGCCTTAGACTGCTCTGCAACGCTACCCTCTGAGAGTCAAGCGCTACAATGGGGTGTTTGGTTCCCAGTGAAGGACAAATGTAGTCATGTTATTTGTGCAGGCCTCACAAGTACTGCCTTGTTTTCCAACACCTCATAATGTACATTAGAGGGTACTCCTATATAATGATTATTATTATTTTCAGTATAATATTCGTTCAATCAAGCAGGTCACCTATTTCTACTATTGACTGACAGGTCAATTATTTTTGAGGATTTTGTGAGTCAGTGGGAAATAACAAATGTCTTTTAGTAGTACAAGCACAGCATGCATACTGTAGAGAAAGGCCATTCTTGAAATGGCATTCCATTTGCATTTTGCCATAATTTGATATTTTTCCTATTTACACCTTTTTAAAAACTGAGATGGGGGCGCAAGCTTGTGAATTAATGCTCTGCTCTCTTGTGTTTCTGTTTTTCAGGACAAACACCAACCACACAGCGGCCACACTGGTAACATGAAGGAGGAGGCCCTGTGTATTTACACGCTTGCTGTGTGCTCTACAAACTATGCATAAAAACGTAGATTATTTTGATAATAGTAAGATAGAAGCTGCAGTCAGTTCCGCCAGGTTATACCTGAACATTCACATATGCAAAGGAAATATAGTAACGGTTTACACAGATCGTCAAAGTGTTTTAGGAGTGGGTACACAGACTAAGCATGACATGTGGTACCTAAGCCCAGACTAAAAGAATGACGTTCATAAAGTGGCAGCCTGCAGTGCAAAAACCTTACCTCCCATTCATAGTTTGTGAAGCTTGTAGGTATAAGCTTCTCCTTGGTCAAGCAGCAGTGTTAATGAATGGGAGCATGCCAAATGAACTGATTGAAAAGAAAGTGGCACCACTCCCATGACAAGACGTATGCTAAACCAAACGGGATCGATTCACAAAGTTGCAAATATACACTAGTAGGCTAACAACCCCTCAAGTGTGTAGATTTACAACTTCACATCTCCCAGCACCTACGCACACTCCACTGGCTCCCTGTCGAGGCGAAAATCACCTTCAAGATGCTCACCCACGCACACAAGGCCCTCCACGGCACCGGACCAGCATACCTGAACAGCCGACTCAAATTCCACGCACCGCAAAGGACCCTACGATCAGCCCAGCTCTCCTACGCCGTGGTCCCCCGCACCAGAAAGACCAGATCGGGAGGCCGCTCCTTCTCCTTCCTCGCGGCCAAAGCATGGAACGCCCTTCCGCTCCACCTCAGACAGACAACATCGCTCCCCATCTTTGCAAGAAACCTCAAAACCTGGCTCTTCGACAGACCCTCTCCTTGATGGATGGAACCTGCACCCCCCCCCCCCTAGCGCCTTGAGACCCTTACGGGTGAGTAGTCGCGCTTTAACAAACCCCTGATTGATTGATTGACTTCATGGAATTCCAGCAACTTTCCAAGAGTGTATTGGAATGCTGTGCTAGCTGCAGCTTGACAGGCATATTCATGCCAAAGAAAGTGGACTTTCGTTTTGTTTGTTTTTGCAATTCCCCAGTGTGGAAAGCCAGTGCCTCTGCAACGGCTGATGTGTTTTTTTCATTGCAGATATCATTCCCTGCTCACCTTGCAAAGCTATTTACTAAAACCCTTGACTGGAGTAAACTTCCAATCACTTACAGGCTGGGAAAGTGTTTGAACAAAGTTTCTTTTTTGATAAACAAATTTTTATTGATTTGAAAGAAAGCACCAACCATACATCATGACACCATAATAGCACAGGAATATATGCAACGTTCTTGTTAACCCATTTAACAGGGAAGGATGGACACACAGCGATATACGATCAAACATTCCAGGTGAGACTAAACCATTCCCCCCAACCACTTCCCCCAGACCCTTCGGTATTTCTTGGGACACCCACGTGCCTCGTATATGGTTTTTTCCTGCGTGGCGCACCAGTCAACCCCGGCTCGCCATCTCCCAACGCTTGGGGGGTCGGGGCACTTCCAGGAGGCCGCTATATCCCGTTTAGCCACTTCCATTGCCGTAGTAAAAAACAGTTTCTCATTTCTAGACCCATCCAGCCCGTCTGTGATGCCTAGAATCGTGTGTTTTGGGTCATGTGGGATCTCCCACCCTAGTATTTCGGTAAGTTCCTCTTCAATGTCCCCCCAGAACCGCGTCAAGCTTGGACAGACCCATACCATATGAAAGAAGTCGGCTTGCTTATGGCCACATCTAGCGCATGCGGGGGTCGGGCAAAGTCCTGCTCGATGTAGGCGCGCAGGGGTCAGGTAGGCTGCATGTAGGTAGTATAGCTGTACCATACACAATTTGGCAGAGGCGGTGACTGTCCTGGGGGCCATAAGGGCATCACGCCAATCCTCCTCCTCCAGAGTGCCCACCCAGTCCTCCCAGTGGACACGTAACCGATCTAGAGATGTTGGGGTGTTATTGATTAATGATCGGTAAATGCGAGAAATGCCCCCCTTCCCCAGGTCCCCAAACATAATCTGTGCCTCAGGCGGGCTGTGGTCAGGAAGCCGTGTACCCGTTGTGAGGTGTACTTGAAGAGCATGGCATAGCTGCAGGTACCTGTAAAACTGCGACTGGTGCAGGGAGTGCCTGGTTTGAAGGTCCTTGAAGGAACGCATGTGGTCGCTTACCCATACGTCACCCAATTGTGAAATCCCTATAAGATCCCAGGATCGGAAACCCCGCAGCCCGTTGACCTCCCTGAGCCTGGTACCCTGCCACAGGGGCGTGCATTGGGTCAGTGTATGTGTCCACTTAGTGTGTCGCAACGCGGCTCGCCAGGCCAGCAGTGTGGAGCGCGTCACCTCTGGCAATCGGGACGGAATAGGTTCCCCGTATAGCATCGACTGAACTCTGGTCAAACCCAACTCACTCAATTCCAGCCTGTATGCCGGGTCAGACCAGCCCCCAGTCAACCAGTCGTGTGTAGATAGCAGATGCGTGGCTAAGTAATATAGATATAGGTGGGTCATCCCCAGGCCCCCGTCGAAGGTCGGGATCCTACAGACACTCAGAGCTAGGTGGGCCCTCCCTTTACCCCAGAGGAACTTAGAAGCCATGCTATCTAGGTCCCGAAACCAGGCCCTCGGGAAGCTAAGGGGGGTGTTCTGAAGAACGTAAAGGAACCTGGGAAGAATCATCATT
This sequence comes from Calotriton arnoldi, assembly GCA_963921515.1. Classification (NCBI taxonomy): domain Eukaryota; kingdom Metazoa; phylum Chordata; class Amphibia; order Caudata; family Salamandridae; genus Calotriton; species Calotriton arnoldi. The sequence goes on along the minus strand of CAWUFW010010737.1, from coordinate 192,584 downwards.
TTAAATAGAGCGACTCTCCCCATGGGGTTCAGGGGCAGCGCTTGCCACTTCTGGAGGTCTGCCTTGGCCTTCTTCACCAGGGGAGTAACATTGAGGGCCCAGCTAAGTTCGGGGAGTAGAGTCACCCATATACCCAGGTATTTGAAAGATTGGCGGCGGAGCGGTATGCTGGACTGCCAATCAAAACACTCCCGAGACATGTGGAGAGGGACCAGGACCGACTTGTCGGGGTTCAGCCGGAGGCCTGCGCAAAGGAGTGCAGGATACGGAGGCAATGAGGGCCTGACTGTGTGGGGTCCGCTAAGTAAATGAGGACATCATCCGCGTAAAGGGCGATCTTGTCTGTCTCTGTGTTAGGCCACTCCCAACCCCGCACGTGTCCACTCGAGCATATCAGGGCCGCCAGGGGCTCCATCACCAGCGCAAAGAGCAGGGGGGAAAGGGGACATCCCTGCCTCGTTCCCCTGCAGATCGAGAAGGGTTTCGATAGGGCCCCATTCACCAGAACCCGTGCCCTCGGGCGAGCATATAGAACGTGGACTAGACCCCGAAAGCGGGATCCAAAGCCCATCGCGGCCAGGACATCTTCCAGAAACCCCCAGTCCACGGAGTCGAAGGCTTTCTCGAAGTCGACAAGGAGGATCGCTAAGTAGGGGGTAATCAAATGACGATGGGCCAGGGCTAAATGTAGCCTCCGGAGACAGTGCCGAGTACCAAGCGAGGGCATAAACCCACATTGGTCTGAGTGAACCAACGTGGATAAGTGGGGTTTTAGCCTTTGTGCGAGGACCGTGGCAAACAGTTTCATTTCCGTATTGATAAGGGAGATAGGGCGGTAGTCCGTACACCGAGCCGAGGGTGGCTGGGATTTGGGAAGGACCACAATGGTGGCCATATCCGTCTCTGGAGGGAAGGAACCCTTCTCCACCGCCTCCCGGAACAGGTTTGCAAGGTGGGGAACGAGGGTATCCCGATACAGCGCATAGTATTCCTGGGGGAGGCCATCCGGGCCCGGCGTCTTGCCGGAGGAGGTGAGGGTGATCGCCTCCCCAATTTCTTCTTGGGTAATGGGACGGTCTAGGTCCCTCCGAACAGTGGAGTCCAGGCAAGGTAGGCAGTCGTTCCCAATCCCCAATAAGCCCGAAAGAGAGAGGGAGGGAGCTTTGGCAGCATACAGTTGGTGATAGTATAAGGCAAAGGCGCGAGCCATGGCCGCTGGGGAGCGGCACACCGAACCCTCTGGAGTTATGATTTCGGGGATTATGCGGTTTGCCCTGGGGTAGGTGGCCAGTCTGTGGAGAAGTGAGCCGTTTTTATCACCCCAACCATACACCCTAGCAACGGATGAGCGCCAGAGGAGCTTGGCCGCGTCCAGTGAAAGCTGTCGAAACTCTGCACGAATATGAGTAAGGAGCCTTACTTCGGGGGCGTCTGGATTCTGAGCGGAGGATTGTTCAAGGCGTAGAGCCTGAGCATCTCGCGAGGTAATTTGCTCCAACTGTGCTTGCCGCTGGAGTTTGAGCTGGCCCTTGGTGACTCCCCTAATCGTGGCCTTGCTAGCCTCCCACAGGGTGCCCGGTGAGGATACAGACCCTTCATTAGTCTGAAAATAATATTTGAGTTCCCGCCCCACCACCTTCCGGAACTCCCTGTCCTGAAGGAACCAAGCGTTTAACCTCCATGTCTGACGCATTGAGGCGGGAGGGGAGCCCGTATTAAGTAACACCGGGGAGTGATCAGAAATACCTCGAGGGAGGATGGAAGTATCTTGGATCATGAGACAGTCGGTCGAGGGAACGAAAATCGTGTCGATACGTGCCTGCGTGTGGTGAGCTGCTGAGGTATGTGTGAATTGCTTGGAGCATGGAGGCCACGCGTCGCATAGACCCAGTGATTCAGACCAAGTCGTCAACTGTCTCGCCTGCGCAAGCCTATTGTGGGAAAGGGGACCTGTCGTGTCTAAGTCAGGGGAGGAGACCGCATTGAAGTCGCCCCCAAGGAAAGTAGAGCCCGGTGGCAGAGAGGCCAGGAGGGCCGCGGAGTTAGTTAGGGTCGCTGTCAACATCGATGGGGGGGAATAGAGGGACACCAAATTGAGGGGATCACCATTCAAGGAGCCGGACAGGGCCACAAAGGAGCCCTGGACGTCGTGGACGACTCGCGTCATCACAAAAGGAAGGGAGCGTTTCACCAAGATCGCCACCCCACGAGAACCCCGGGTGAAACCTGAGTGCCAAACCCTAAAAAGTGGCAGTGATTACCCATCAAATGTGTTTCCTGTAACAGTAGGACCTCCACCCCAAAGCATTGCGCGTATCGCAGTACAGCCATGCGCTTGAAGCGGTCCAGGAGGCCATTAACATTCCAGGACATGACGCGCAGGGAAGCGTATAGGAGCCGTGTGTCAGACATAGTGGCAATCGGTCTTGATAGCGGGGTAAAGTCCCACAGGGAAGCTCAGCCAGAGGCTGGGTCGCCTGGAGGCAAGGCAGGGTGTCCAGAGAAGAATCATTGTGTCCCACCGAGAATAGAGCAGGGCGTCATGTGAGTGCTGGTGCGTCAAAACAAAAAAACAACAACAAATAACAAAAAGGAACTCGGGACAACGGTCCCCCATCCTAATCCTCCCCTACCCCCACCCTATACTTCAGGAACAGAAGCATCTGTCGCCCTAACAGGAAAAAGTTAACAAAAGACCAAACTAGAACGCTTGGGAATGGGGAAGTGTGGAGGACCCCTCCTCGTTGCCGGATGTACTTAATCAAGTCAGTTGGGAGTGAGAACAATGGTGAACCGGTACGCCGCCTCTGGCTGCGGAGCTAAGCCCGGCAGGCAGAGACGACTTCAAGCTGGGTCCCCAAGAAGCGTCGGGCTACGTGAAAGGTCTGTGTCCGGGAGATCCAGCAATGAAGGGCAAGGCGAAGCATCCCCAGAGTTCAGATGGCCAGAGGAGCCAGAGCGCCGCACAGGCAGGGGGCTGCGTAGCCTGCCGCGAGGAGCCCAGTGGGGAGTCTGAGCGGGCTCGCCGCTGGCCACGGTGCCTACGAGAACGGTTGCGCTGGGGCCGGGTTGCAGGATTCTCTGAGCGGGCGGGACCACCATCCGCGCCACCCGGTGGTGGATTCCTGCCATTGGCCTGAAGGGGACGCTCCTCGGGAGAGTCAAAGAATAGTCTTGTTGGAGAACACCACTTGTAGGCGTGCCGGGAAGAGGAGCCTACATTGTATGTTCAGGGCATGCAGCTTTTGCTTGACTTCGCCAAATGAGCGGCGCTGACCCTGGACCTCACGAGTGTAATCCGGAAAAATCATAATCATGTGATTGTCATATCTGAGACTCTGCCGTTTGCAGGCTTCGGCCAGGATAGAATCGCGGTCTTTGAAGTTGAGAATCCGCATTATGATCGGTCTGGGTGCTGCGCCCGTTGGTGGTTTCGGCGCCAGGGAGCGGTGGGCTCGTTCGATCATGAACCACGGAGAGAGGGAGCCGTCAGGGATCCAGGATCGCAACCATTTCTCCACAAAGTCCACGGTGCGGCCCTGCTCTGCCCCCTCCGGAAAGCCCACCAAGCGAAGGTTGTTGCGGCGGGATCTGTTTTCTGCGTCTTCGGCCCGCCGGTGCAGTTCCTGGGTGTGCGACTGGAGACGCGTGACTAGGCCTTTAAGTTGCTGGACATCATCCTCCACGGTGGAAATACGGGATTCAGTCTCTTTGATCCGGGCCGTGGCGTTTTGAAGGTCCTGCCGGATGAGGGTCATGTCCACCCGAACTTCTGCGATCTTGCCTTCCACTGAAGCCTGCGAGGTGTGGATGACCTGAAGGATGGTGGACAGATCCGCTGCTGGCGGGGCATCCCTGTCCGTGGATCCCCCGGTCGCCCCAGCCTCAGCAGTGGTGAAACGGTCCATTTTGGTCTGGGTGGCCGGGATCCTGGCTGCTTTGGGTGGTTTGTCTGGTTTGTCTGGTTTGTCTGGTTTGTCTGGTTTGTCAGGTTTGTCTCGGCCCATGGTGCCCTCCAGCCGTGGTGGGGGGTTCGAGAGGTGTCACACTGGGTGACAGAGCCGGGGGGCCGAGGGACTATCCCAGAAAGCACAAGAACAGAACGGCCGCTGGTGATGGAGGAGGAGGCCTCCCCGAGGCCCTCCGCCGCTCGATGTGGGCGGCCGGTTCCACCCACCGGGCGAGACTGCGCCCTGATGGGGATGGCGCGATGATCTGTTCCCAAGGCGATAGTGGGACCTCTGCGGTCGGGTTCCTAGGTCCACACTGGGCGCCGTGTGGGCGGAGCAGAAGCCAGGGGGGGGCGGTGAAGGAGGCGTCTCTCCAGGCCTCTCGCCGCTCGGTGTCTGCGGCCGGTTCCACCTCCATGGGGCCCACTCCCCAACCAGGGGCAGCGCGGTAGGGGGCCGGTCCGAGGACTGTAGCAGGCCACCGTGTGAATGGGACCCCGGTCCCTAGAAGGCGTCTCAAATGCAGGCCAGAGGGGGCGGCGAGGGGGGATCGTCACTCAGCTCTACTCGCCGTTCGATGGAAACGGCCGAACGCCCCCTTCCCGGTACCGTCGCCCCCGGAGGTTAAACTGCAGGGGCCGGGTCGTTAAGAACAGTTCGGGGGGTCACCACACCGGCAAGCCCCGGGATCTCTCCAGGCAAGGCAGAGGCGGGCTGGGGGTGGCAGAAAGGTCTCCACTAGGGTCTTCTCACTGCATTAAGGACGCCACCGACACCACCCCTCCAGGCCTCCCCAACCCGGAGTCCAGAAGTCGCCCCAGCACAGCAGCAGTCCGCCCAGCCAGGGCTCAGGGGGCCGGAGCGAGAGTCACAGGGCACAGAGGTTGAGGGGGCACAGCGTGCAGGTAACGAACAGCAGCACCCGGGGCCCGGCTCCGCACCACGGTGAGCCGCCCGCGCGGGGCCCCCCCAGCTGATCCAGGATGCCCACCGCCGCCGGGACTCACCAGACGCTGGAGCCGTCGGTCTCCGAGGCCTCAGGCAGACAGGCCACTCCACGACAATCAGGAGCCGGCTGCCGTCAGTCCCCAGCCCCCGCCGCCCGAAGTGGCGGCCAATATCGCGCCCACTCCGCCGGGGCACCAGGGAACGGTGACGGGTGTTTCCGGGGAGTGCAGGCAGAAAGGCAGCTCCACGCCAGGTGCGTCTTCCCCAGCACCGGCGGACAGAATCTAGCTTCAGCGGCCGCCCGCGCCGGAGCACAGCAGGCGATGTGGGGAGAAGGACACGGGCGGCGCCTCAGACCCGGCGTCACAGCTCCGGATGTTCCAACCCCTGGGGGGCCCCTCCACTCCTCCAAGTACCCGGCCAGGAGACCAGGTGGCGAAGTCCGGAGGCCGCAGGCGAGGCAGCTCAGGACAGGGATGCCGCCATTATGGGTGCGAGCTCCGGCCGGCCGGCCAGACACGGCGTGGCGGTGGCCCATGGGGTTTTAACAGCCAGGGGCTCAGCTAGCGATGCGGCGCTGGAGCGGCGACAGGTATCAGGGTTGGATGGCCAACTAGATGGGCGGATGGCGGAGGGGTCCCGGAGCACTCTCAGGGTGCGTCCACCATCTTGGCTCGCCAAGCCACGCCCCGTTTGAACAAAGTTTATGAATGGGCACAAACCTATGTATTGTGGGTATTTATAACTTTTAAGGCTAACCCCTCTTTGAAACGAAACACTCACGTCTCAACACTTGTGAGGAATTTTCCCTTGCAAATAATGCATGATTTTACCAGTATTACATGGAACTGAAAGGATGCACTACTGCAAGGTCACCTATTGTGAATTCCTTGCAGTCATAAATTCAGTTTTTTGCACTCATAAATCTTATTTACAAGCATAAATGGCTTTGTGAACTGGACCCAGAGGATCATGGCTTTCATTTGCTTACCAACAGGTGGTCATTGCTAAGGGCAAGAACCACAGATATGTGTGTTTTTTTTCTTTCGTAGAATCCTCATATTACCTCCAGTGAGCAAGCCCTCAAGCTGTCGTAGCCTCCAGAGCTCACCCTGTTAGATTCAGGGCTAGTGGTATCTATACGGTACCCAGAGCCATTACACTGACATCAGCAGTAGAGGTATAATCACTGGAACTTGTCTCTTCCAGCATCCTCACTAGAGGGACCCACATGAACATAGATAACTGATATGCACCAATTTGACGAAGTAGGAGGCCCCAGCTGGGACCCCTCCTACATATCTCTCTCTTTGCAAGGAGGAATGAGAGGAAACATAATGTGCCTGAATCAGTTTCAGACGGGGCCCACTCCGCTGCATAACCCAGTGTTCCAAATAATACCAACTTTGGACTCACATCCACTGCCCTTCCAAGCATACTTCCAATCGTCTTACCCACAGACTGCCAAAAGTGAGTCAGATCCGGGCAGCTGACAAACATGTGAATGTCATTGGCATCCAGACTTCAGCATCTTTTGCACCTCAGATCCCTGTTCCCATTGAGCATCGCCAGCTTCACAGGTGTCCAATAGAGCCTATGGAGAGTGAACAAGTCGTTTTTCTTGAAAAAAGGAGGATTTCACAGTGGAATACAGTAAATTAAAAGATACTTGTCAGAGTTTCTGCAACTCTTCTTGAGGTAAGCTGTCTGCCCACACAGTAAAAGCCAGCTTCATATTTACCTCAGCTGCCTCTACTAGACACTGATACCGCTTGGATACTTCCTTCTTCATGGGGTTAACCTCTTGAAACTCCATTTCAATGATACTGCTAAGCTCACAGTTTGTCCGGTCCTTCATCTTACACCAAGTGGCTAGCTGGTACCATTTAAATCTGGACATACCCAACTTCACCAGCCTCGACCAATCATCCCACGACATTAAATTGTCTCCCACAATTAGCTGCCTTCTTTTTATAAACCCAGTGTTTCTTAACAGCCTAGCTAAGCAGTCTTTCAAACATTTTGGGGTCCCTGATGAATCCCAGATTGGAGCCAACTTATTATAAAATGCGATCCAAAGTAAAATTCTAACATCCGCCCATACCCTGGCTGCTTATCTCAGACACTTTAGCTTTATTTATTTTTTAATATTTAGGGGATCCAAATTTGTGTAGGAAACCTCCATTCCTAACACCTTCTAACATGGCCTTATAAAGAGTTCCCATACAGGTGTCATCAGGGCAAGAGAACAACATCCTCCAGTTCTTCAGTTGATATGCCCAACAATAAAGCTGATTATCAGGGAGATCTAATCCACCTTTACCAAACTTTCTTCTCAGCTTCTTCCAAGACAATCGAAAGCCTTTGGAGGCCCAAGTGAATGCTGTTAATCTCCCCTTAATCATATCTAGGTCAGTCCTTCCGAAGGTAAGTGGGATATTGGCAAATAAAAAGGTAAACTTAGGCAAGATTGTCATTTTTACAATATTGACCCACCCATAAACCGTTAAAGGCAGGGATTTCCATTTTGTCAACAGGCCAAGAGCCTGTCCACTTCCTTCGTCACCCTCTTCAGATTCCTATCCACAAGCCTGCCCAAATTGTGAACTATGGTTATTCCTAAGTACCTAATAATTTTTTGGGTACCTCCTCCCTTCCAGTCCATGTTCCACAACATTATCTTGGTTTCATTGACTTTATAACCTGAGAGCCTCCCAAAGCAGGCCAGTTCCTGTTCTATGTGTGGCATGGATGAAGTCATGGCCGAGGTACATAACATCAGGTCATACGCATAAATCGCTACCTTCCTGCTCATTCCCCCACACCTAGAGGGAACTATCTCTGTATTATGTCTAAGGCTCTGCGCCAGTGGTTCTATATAAAGCGCAAATAGAAGAGGGGACAAAGCGCACCCCTGCCTAGTTCCTCTAATATTTGTAACTGTAGCAGATCATTATCAGTCATTAATCAAGATCCTCGCTGTGGGGGAGGTATAAAACTTCCTCAAAACCTCACCTAATTCTCCTCTGATCCCCAGATGGTCGGGAACCAACATTGAATATTCCCACTTGACTTGGTCAAAGGCTTTAGCTGTGTCAAAGGTAAGGATGGCCCGGAGCATACAGTAGCAGTACCGATGGTGCCAATTAAACTATGTGTTAAATCCCTCAAATGTCTTCCAGGTAGGAAATCCTTTTGATCATGGTGTATTACACTACTGGCTACCTTACTCAGACGATTAGCAAGGATGTTCGCAAATAACTTATAATCACAATTTAATAAAGATATGGGTGAGTATGACTGACACTCTTGCAGGTTCTTGCCAGGCTTCAGAATTAAATTTGATTGCCTCATCCCAGGATGGGGGCATAGCGGATCCATCCAGCAAGATTGAATTAAACAGTTATTCAAAAGGAACTAACTTATCAGCTAGTATAATATAGACCTCGTTTGGGATGCTGTCAGGGTCCGCTGCCTTCCCCCTTTTCAACTTCTTAATTGCTGCCAAGACCTCTGACCCACTAACTGCTTGGTTTAGAAATGTCTGGCAGTCTGAAGAAATTAACGCTAACCCTTTACTTTCCAGCCATCTCCTTACTTGATTTAGGTCTAGAGTGGTGGGTTCAGCATACAGCTTCCGAAAAAAGGTCACAAAAGCCCCTTTAATCCCAGCATGGTTTTCTAACAATACCTGTGCTACTTCCTCTCCTACCCCAGTTATAAAATTCCTATTTCTATATTTCTTAGTCATCCATGCCAGAATTTACGCCACAGCATTCTCTGAATTCAAACTTTCTTGCTTTACTGACTTCCCATCGCTGTTTCTCCTTTCTCTCACTCCTTAAACTAAGCCTGGTGCTGGAGTAACACTTGTTCCAATCTCCTCGTCTCTTCTTCATCCTTCCCGTCTACCATCACCCTCCCTTCCAACCAACCTATCTCTTCCTCTAATTAAAGCATCTCGCTCCTCTCTTTCCTATTCTCGGACACCACTCAATCAATCAATCAATCAATCAAGCATTTGTATAGCGCGCTACTCACCCGGAGGGTCTCAAGGCGCTAGGGGGAGGGGGGTCCGCTACTGTTCGAACAGCCAGGTCTTGAGTTGCTTCCTGAAGGAGAGGTGGTCTTGGGTCAGGCGGAGGTGGATGGGTAAGGAGTTCCACGTCTTGGCAGCCAGGTAGGAGAAGGATCTTCCTCCCGTTGTGGCTCTTCGGATGCGGGGACGGCGGCGAGGCGTGGTTGGTCGATCGTAGCTGGCGGGTGGGAGTGTAGAAGGTCAGACGGTCGTTGAGGTATCTGGGGCCTTGGTTGTGGAGAGCTTTGTGTGCGTGGGTGAGGAGTCGGAACGTGATTCTCTTGCTGACAGGGAGCCAGTGCAGGTCTCTCAGGTGTCCGGCGATGTGGCTGTGTCGGGGGATGTCCAGGATGAGTCGAGCTGAGGCGTTCTGGATGCGTTGGAGTCTTTTCTGAAGTTTGGCTGTGGTTCCGGCGTAGAGGAGTTGCCGTAGTCCAGTCGGCTGGTGACGAGGGCCTGGGTGACCGTCTTCCTGGTTTCGGTGGGGATCCACCGGAAGATCTTCCGCAGCATGCGTAGGATGTTGAAGCAAGACGAGGAGACGGCGTTGACTTGTCTGGTCATTGAGAGGGAGGAGTCCAGGATGAAGCCCAGGTTGTGTGCGTGGTCCGTTGGTTTGGGTGCGTTGCCCAGGGCAGGGGGCCACCAGGAGTCGTCCCAGGCGGAGGGTGATGATCCTAGGATGAGGACTTCCGTCTTATCTGAGTTCAGTTTCAGGCGGCTGTTCCTAATCCACTCGGCTACGTCCTTCATCCCTTCATGTAGGTTGGTTTTGGCGGTTGTGGGGTCGTTGGTGAGGGAGAGGATCAGCTGGGTGTCGTTGGCATAGGAGATGATGTTGAGGTTGTGTTGGCGTGCGATGGCTGCGAGGGGGCTCATGTAGACGTTGAAGAGGGTGGGGCTGAGTGATGATCCTTGTGGTACGCCGCAGATGACTTCGGTGGCCTCGGAACTGAACGGGGAGGCGGACTCTCTGGGTTCTTCCGGCGAGGAAGGAGATGATCCACTCCAGTGCCTTCTCTTGGATTCCGACGTTGTTCAGGCGTTGCACTAGGGTGCGGTGGCAGACTGTGTCGAACGCTGCGGAGAGGTCCAGGAGGATGAGGGCCGCTGTTTCCCCGTTGTCGAGCAGGGCTCGGATGTCGTCGGTGGCTGCGATGAGGGCGGTCTCGGTGCTGTGGTTGGCCCGGAAGCCGGATTGTGAGTGGTCGAGGGATCCATTCGTCTCGATGAAGGCGGCCAGTTGTCTGTTGACGGTCTTCTCGATGACTTTGGCAGGAAAAGGAAGGAGCGAGATGGGGCGGTAGTTTTTTAGGTCGGTGGGGTCCGCTGACGGTTTCTTCAGTAGGGCGCAGAGTTCGGCGTGCTTCCAGCTCTCTGGGAAGGTGGCGGTGTCGAAGGAGGTGTTGATGATGTCCCGGAGGTGGGGTGCGATGACGGCGTCGGCCTTGTTGAAGATGTGGTGAGGGCAGGGGTCGGTTGGTGATCCGGAGTGGATGGAGTTCATCGTGCGGATAGTGTCTTCGGTGTTGATCGGGGTCCAGGCTCGGAGGGTGGAGGTGGGGGACGTTGGAACGGTTGTAGGGTACGTCGGCTGTGTGCTGAAACTGTTGTGTATGTCTGCGATCGTGCTGTGGAAGAACGAGGCGAGCGAGCTTTGCAATATCTCTCTCAGATAAGTTTTGTATGCATCCCATACAACTTCTAGATTTGCCGTTTCCTTATTATGCTAAAAAAAACTCCTCTGTTCTCCACTGGATCACCAGTACCATATCCGTATCAAGGAGGAGCTTCCTGTCCAAAGCCCATCTTACTACCTTCTCCCAGAGCTTCAAAGCAACGTACAAACTTAAGGCAGCGTGGTCGGAGATGTGGATAGGGAGATGTTCCAGCTTATGTATCTTGTTCAAACAGCCCCTTTCTACCAAGAAAAAATCCAACCTTGAGTAGTGACCGTACTTTTCTCTCAAAAAGGTGTAATACCTGCGCTACTCCTCCCACTTTCATCATCCATCACAGAGATTCAAATCCTCCATAAAGGAGAGGAGTAGGGCTCCCATCCATGGGGAATGAATCTGAGATCATGCTAATGACCTGTCTAAAATGCTGTCTAAAATGATATTAGAATCTCACCGTAATAAAATTGGGGAGTGAAAATCCAGAAGGGCTTCATACAGTTGCCTTAAAGGTGCCTCTCTCATCCACATTGGGCCCATAATAGCTAGCAATAGTGAACCAATCCTTCTGTATCATAATCCAATGATGGCCCAATGCCCTCTATCATCCCCCCTACAACATACCACCTCAATAGCCATATTCACCCTCATCACAATTGCTGCCCCTTTCGTGCAGTGTGACTGGTCTGTTGTGACAACTTGCCCTACCCAGCTATGCTTCCGCATCAGCTCTCTACACTCAGATCTCAGCAGATGGGTCTACTGCAACAGCATAACATGTGAACAGCTATCCCTCAAATAGCTCAAAATTTGGTGTTGTTTCCTTTTTATCGCAAGACCATTCACATTCCAACACAACAGCTTAAGCACAGACTCCTGGGTGCCCCCCTTCCATCACCTATGTCCATCCTGACAGGCTAGACTGAAGAGGAAATTTAGGTGCTCTAAAAGATCTATAACATTGAAGAGAGGACTCAATTTCCTTCCTCTATGCTCCCTACCCAGTGCACCTCCTCCTACCCACCCCCAACCTGTGGGAACACCCCTATCTAAAGGTTTAGGCATCTGGAATACCTCCTTTTGAACTCCCTTCCACTGGCGGTCACCACTTCACAATTTTGTATACTAAGATGCTTCCCTGCCTGACTTTGACCGTTTCAAAAACTCATCCACATCTTCAGGGTTAGTAAAATTGTGCATTTTGTTGTTGCTCATAACCCTAGGCAGTGATTTAAGCCGTACACTTACACCAACTTCCTTTAATTCTTCCATACGCTTACCAAGTTCCCATTGCCTGTCTAACATGGAACAGGAAAGATCCGACCTAATAGTGAACGAAACACCTTGTACCTTAAGGTTTTTCCCCTGTATTGCAAGTGCTACGATCCTCTCTTTAAATGTGTATGATTGAAAATTAACTAGAATTGTTCGAGGTTTCTTCCTCCCTCGGTTCAGCCTAAAGGGATCACTATGCACACTCTGTATCGTTAGAGCCAAATCCACCCCATCAATGGCCTACAGGACTGCGTCCCTAAGCAACTTCCCAACAAAGGATTTTAGTTCACACCCTTCCGCACCGTCAGGGATGTTCAGGATTCTGATATTATTCCTCCTTGAGTTATTCTCCAATCTTTCTAGTTTCTCTGTCAACTCTTTCCCCTTTCGTTTCTGGTCTTGGAACTTCTTTTCATTAGCACCGCTTTCTAATCTAAGGTTGTGAACTGCCTTTTCCAATACTTCTGTGTGCCTCGCTAAACCGTCAATCTTCACTTCTAACTTTGAGCAAGCTACTTGAATTTCCTTCAGGTTAGCTTACGATATTGCAAATAGGTCCTTAATCTCTACCAACAAAAGAGCTATCATCTACTGATCTGTTTTGGGATCCCCTGCCCACTCCCTCGTAAGGAGATTACTACCTTGCTTTTCAGGGGCCTGATGATACCATCCATCTTCACAGGTTTGTACTGGAGTCTCCTGATACTCTTACCTTTTGAGCCCCTTGCTCTGTTGCTTCCTCTGCCACATGCTGCCATAAGGTGACTAAAATGGTTTGGAGTTGGGATTACTGCTACTGGGTTTCAAGCCCCTACTCCTGGACTGTCTTTCTTGCTTCCTCCATATCTTTTTCACATGATAATGTGTTACATTGAAATGTTTATGGGGAGGGGGAACATAGTGGCCAGTTAGGTCTAACTGTGAGCTCCTGAAACTAGCAGTCCGATGTGTCCTACCAGTGTCTAGAGGGATGGAGAGATCTTCGGGGGTAACGCCGGAATGCTAGAAGAATGGATGCCTGTTAGAAATGGGGGTCTCTAGTTGCCAGGTTGTTACCCTGTCCAAGTAGGGACCCTTCTTCCTAGTCAGAATAAGGGGGATACACTACTGAAATAACCCCTGCTCAACCCTATGTAGCTTGGCATGAGCAGTCAGGCTTATCTCAGAGGCAGTGTGTGAAGCATTTGCACATAACATACAGTAAAACAGGGACAACACTACAAAAGGACCCCACACCAGTTTTTAGAAAAATAACCAATATTTATTTGTGCAAACAAGACCAAAATAATAAAAAGTCCTACATGCAATAATCAAAATCTGTCCTCCTCTGCAAGAAGAACCTAAAAAATGCATTTCCTTGAAGTAAGTAGCTCCGTCCTGTGCTACCCCGGTGCTGAAAACAACCAAATCCACCCGGGTCGGTAGACCGCGCCGGTGCTGACCGGCATCAGTGTCAGGGGATGTGTAAACAGTACATATGTGTTGTTCCAGCTGACCGCGGCGGTGCGGGCCGGTTGCAGCAACTGTTGCCATTGCAATGCGAAGCATAGCCGTGCGGCTTCCAGTGCCCTCAAGCTGCGGCCCAGGCGCAGCCCGATGACGGTCATCTAGCAGCGTCGGTGAGACCAGGGCTATGGTGCGAAGTGGGGCAGTGCTCATTGCGGTACTGACAGGCCATGGTGCAAGCGTCACTGCCGGTTGATGGGAGCTGGCGTCGGTCGGCCCAGGCTGTGTTGTGGGACAGGGTGGTGCATCGTGTGACTTATGAACGGTGCCCCCAATCCATAGTGCAGACACTGGTGTTGAGGTCAGCGGGCAGCGACGGCATCGGTGAGACCAGGGCAGCAGAGTGAAGCGAGGCGGTGCAGAGTGTGGTGCCCACAGGTCGCGGTGCAAGCAGCTGCTCTGTGGTGGCGGCGGTCGTCATCGTCGGTGAGACCAGGGTTTCTGTGCGAAGTGTGGCGGTGCCTTCAGGATACAGAGCCAGCAGCTGTGTCGGTGACGGTGCCGGCTACTTTCCCCCTCTGTGGAAACTGAAACCCACGGTTCCAGATGCGGTACCCAGAGGTAAGTAAAGTCTTTGCTGTCTCTGAGACTTTGTGAACAGAAGACAAGCTCTATTTCAAGCCCTTAGCGACAAGTGAAGAAAGTTCAGTCCAGTCCTTTCACTGCCCAAGGCAGAAGCAGCGACTGCAGGCCAACCTAGCAAAGCTGTGTATAAATAAAGGGAGCGACCCCACTGCCCAAGAGACAGGGTACCACAAGTAAATGAAAATGAGAACTCTCTTGGGACTACCGAAAGGTTATCTCCAATTGCCTACATTCATACATACACCTCTACCATTAAACCATACAATGATACAACTACAATTTATGATGGACCCAATAGAACAATTATAATATACACAATGATACAAAAACACAATATATACTATAAAATATATTATATTTATTCAAATACAAAGCAACATTTTTCTTTCACCAATCAATTAAAAATACTACAAATTAAACAAAATCACAAATACATCGATCAAAAATACCACATATACAATACACAAGAGACAAAAAAGTAAAAATGTGAACAAAATCACAACATCACCACAAGGTCATTCCAAAATGAATCAGTTTCATAAATCAGTTCAATGTCCATAAGTGGATTCCTGTATTGGACATGAATACATTCCTTGGATATGACCAACAATTTCAACAAGGGCGTCGACGCGTTTCGGTGGTGTTGAATTAATAAAAACCACCTTCCTCAGGACACACTTAATATTTGTCTCTCATTCAATATGAAAACATTGTTTAAAACCTAATGTAAAAAAACATAAAAACATAAATCTCACAATCCACAATATATTATATGACACAACATATTAAAAAATGCATTGAAAATGATTATCATAAGTTACAATCATTTATTAAATCAAATTGTTATAGATAATTGTTTATAGAGTCCATTTCTTCAAGGTTTAACTAACATAAATCACATCATGCAATACTCCCCTTTAAACATACATTCACATTCGTTTACTAACACCCATATTCCTTAGCAAACCTACAAAAAAAAAAAATTCAAACATTTCAAACACCCATCATACCTACCTACTTGATGTTAAAAGTATCCAATGACCGTTATAGATCACTCTATGATTCTAATCGACCAATGGCAGCCGCACACTTCAGCTAATATTTATCATAAAACACATATAAATTGTTATTAGAACCTCAATGGGGTTTCTATCAATAGCAGAGCCTTTAAATAATAGAGGCCTACGAGATTAATCCCACTTGTCCCATCTGATCTCGTACCTGATTAAAATTCCATAAATACGAACTGTGAAGGAGCACCTCAACACAGGTGATCTACAGGTGAAATTGATAATCTTGCTTTTAAGCATACAACCAACGTCTGTATAAAGAAAAAATATAGACAACGAATCAGGCCCCACTATGACCCATACATTGCTAGCCTTTATTCTAATGATATTTGTGCGGGAAGAGTCACTCACCCCATGAAGCTTTATAAGGGGTGTTTTACTCAGGTGAGAACTCCAAACTCTTTTTCGTTTTAAAACACTCGTAGCGGTGCTGGAGCCTCAAATATAAGAATAAAAAACCACCAACTTGGGTCTAAGGTGGCGGCAATTAGGCCTAGAATAAGAAAGATATATATAAAAAACACACTTGTAATGTATTAATAAAAGCTTACTAACAAACAACAAAAATCGTATTGATTAAATTTAAAACTACATCCACTATATCCTCTCCGTTATTCCTTGGATTTAAGGCTACTTCCACTATATCCTCTCTATTATTTATAAGTATACATACCATTTGACCCGATATACAATGCTACGTCTCGTAAACCTAGACTCTAACTAATACAGCGACTTTTTATTAAACAAAACCACATGTCAGAGGAAATGGTACCGGTAATGACCCCAGTACCTATTATTAACATAAACAAATCAATAGCCCACTGACAGCATTAGATGCGGGGATTATATCTAGATATACTATCACGAGCACATTCACTGAAAAGAACGGCTCCCTCCAAAATTAAATACCTGATGACGCCCAATCAGTGGCCCACTGATAGCATTGGTTGCGAGGATTGTATCTAAATATACTATCACGAGCGCTTTCACTTAAAAGAATGGCGCCTTTAAAATTTAAAACCCGATAACGCACCCTATATTTGTTGCTATGCGAGATTAAGATCTAAGTTCAAGACCGTATTTACCTTGGGATTTGCCAAAACTTTCCTCCGTACCGTCGCCCTCTCAGTCAGCAATCGGATAAAGGAGCAATGTTCAAACACCGCTTTTTGAACCAACTTCTAAAGGCAGAACACCTGATAAAATTACGTCATTCCTAACGCGACCATTCTGCACCAAAAAATATTAAAGCGGCAAGTGCTTGTGAACGGACCAGAAGGGCCCCACCTCTACCTAATCCTCATTAAAGGGGCAATAGCATAATTCACACATCTTAATATATAAATTATTGAACCGCTCCTCCGTGGACTGCGACAGATGCCTAATTTATAATGTTTAATGGTCGCCCCATGCCGGTATACATAAATATATTACCGCCACTTAAATGCATATTTCGATGTCATGGAGCTACGGTCTAATAGTGAATGTCATATCGACATCCCATGTATAATCTGGACCTAAACCCTGAACTCGAGAGGCTAACACCATAATTAGCACAATACTACTGTATAGAAGAGTATTTACAATACATATCTTAATTTGACTATATGGAATAAACGGAGTAAGCCCGTCCACACCCAGCTGTACAAACGCGGTAGGGTACGGCCGGTACATACCCCACCGCAATTCAAACAGCCAGTACGGACACAGATCCTCCAGATGAAAACCAAAATAACTGAAGCCCACTGCCAAAGAATACCCTATTCTATAAGTCTCATCCAATCCTCCTTTGTATTCAAACCTCCTCTAATGGTGTTTAGGATAGAAATATACCACTGCTCGCGGTTTTTCCTTTTTAATGTCAAGTCACCACCTCTCCTATTACCCTCAATTCGTTCTATAATGAACCATTTAAAGTCAGTACATGTGTGTTTTTTTTCATTAAAATGGTCCACCAAAGGGGCATTTACTTTTTTATTTTTAATGGCCGATCTATGTTCCAATAGGCGAATTCGGAGTTCTCTTGCCGTTTCTCCAACATAGCCCAAATTGCATGGGCATAAAATTAAATATACCACGTTTTTACTTCTGCAATTGTTCAATGTTTTAGAAGAGAGGGTGTATTTATTATAGACTAAATCTTTTCCTACTTTACATTAATCGCACATCAGACAACTGCTGCATCTATAGTTCCCAACAGCTTGAGTACCCATTATGGTACGTTGATTAAATTTAGGCCCTTCTCTGTAGGTATGTATCAAATCCTTCCTCAAATTGTTATTTCTTTTAAAAGCAAACAGTGGTTTTTCCAGAGTCACCAATTGGTTATCATTAAGACTACTCCAAGTAGAATTAATAACATTCTTGATTTTGCTACTAATATTGGAGTATTGACTGACAAAAACTATCCTCTGATCACCATCCTTATCATTTTTACTCTCTGTTCTATTTGTGAACATACTATCACGATTATAGAACCGGGCACGTTTAAAAGAGTGTGAAATAAGCTTTTTCGAATACCCCCTTTCTTTAAGCTTCGTCTTTAAACATTGCGAATGTCTGTAAAAGTCTTCCAAGGATGAACAATTCCTCCGAAGACGGAGGAATTGTCCAAAGGGGATATTATCTTTTTGTGCCCTAGGATGGAAGCTAGAGTAATGTAACAAAGTATTTTTGTCAGTTGGTTTAGAAAAAAGTTCTACTCCTAGTTTGCCATACATGTTCTTGATTTTTAAGTCAAAAAAATTGACACTATTTCTACTATATTCTGAAGTGAATTCACGGTCGCAAAACACTCGCAATTACCACCTACTTCAAGTAAATGCAAATGCATGCAAAATAATTTTTAAGGGCAGGCAGTGGTCCCAAGGACCACTGCCTGCCCTTAAAAATGAAACAAAACTGTTTCATTTTTTTTTTTTAAATGCATCCCGTTTTCCTTTAAGGAAAACGGGCTTCATTTAAAAAAAAAAAGCTGCTTTAATAAAAGCAGTCCCAGACATGGTGGTCTGCTCAGCCCAGCAGGCCACCATCCCTGGGAGGGCTGGCATTCTCAATGGGCTCGCAAATTGCGAGAGGCTCACTAATATTAATTAGCCTCGCAATTTGCGACCCCATTGGGAATCGCAAAACAGTGTAAACACACTGTTGTACATTTCATTTAGCGCCTCTCAATTTGCGACTCGCAATGTGTCACAAATTGCGAGGTACTAAATGAAAGGGTCGTACATCTGGCCCTTAATGTTGATTAGAATAATAGTATTCCAACTGATCAGTACCATGAAATAAACTAGCTAGCACACTACAAGAAATTCCATATTTCATAGGCAAGCTATAAGTTACACCTTCAGATCGCCAGATCAACGCCGTCTCCTCTGCATGCTTCAACACCCTCCACATACTACGTAAAACATTTAAATGGATACACGCTGACTCCAGGAAAATGGTCACTCATGCCCTCATCACCAGCAAATTGGACTACGGCAATGCCCTCTATGCCAGAGTCAACAAGAAACTCCTCCGCAAACTCCAGACAGTTCAGAACACCGCAGCCAGACTAATCCTCGACATCCCAAGGCACAACCATATCACCCAACACCTCCGTGACCTCCACTGGCTCCCTGACAAAAGAAGGATAACTTTCAAGCTGCTCACGCAGGCATACAAGGTCCTCCACAACATCGAACCTCAATACCTCAACAACCGCCTCTCCTTCCACGCACCCAAGAGAAACCTACGATCAGCCGACCTCTCCCTAGCCACCGTCCACGCTTCTACAGTAACAGAGTGGGTGGAACGTCCTTCTCCTACCTTGCAGCCCAGACATGGAATGAGCCACCCCTCACCTCCGGCGAAGCCCAACACTGGACCAATTTAGGAAAGGCCTCAAGACCTGGCTCTTCGAATGACCCCAGCGGAGCTGCACCCCCCCTCCCCCCCAGCACGTTGAGACCCTAACGGATGAGTAGCGCACTTTTCAAAACCCTGATTGATTGAAACTGATGTAGGTATCTGCATACAGGCGTAGCAATCACCAACATCTATAGTATTTACAGATTCACCTAATAATTCAGTATACACATTAGAGCTAAAATCTATTTCCAAAGCGTTGTCATGTAAGAAATCGGTGCTAAGATCAACAATGATGGAATCATTTCTTTTCGCAGTGTCAAAGGAATAAACATGTTTTGCATCTTTCAAGAATGCATGTTGTGGCAAATTTAAGAAAATGAGCAATGCGACTAATATTAAAATGAAAAGAGTAATGCCCACCTCACCCTCAAGCATGCTTTCAATCCATGTGCTGCGGGGGCATTGCTGCTGCCAATATGCTTTCCAATTATTCTGCTTCCCATCTTCTAATTATCAATGAGTGGTGGTGTGGCTGGCAGGAAGACCCGGCATATGCAGTAGAGAAATGGGTGATGAGCGACACCTCCTTATTGGAAAACTTATATTGGGAGAAGGGTTTGGGTCCCTTCCACAGGCGACACAGATGGTTCTAGTCATCTGGAGGGCTTCCCTGCGGCAGATGGGATGGTGGGGAAGTTGACTGAGGGGACACCATTGTGACGGGGTGACATGCTCAAACAGGTCACCCAACTCGAGGGCTTTCGGATGTGGGATAATATCGGTATCTCCACTCTGGGAGACGTGATGCATGGTACGGTCCTGAAATCGTTTCAAGAGATGCAAACTGAATACTGACTGCACCGTAGCCAATTCCATCGCTACTTGCAGCTACGTCATGCTATTACTCTATACCTTCTAGACATTTCAGCCCTTCCAGACCTTAAACACAAATAATTCAAACATGCTACCCGCACTAAGAGTGACCTTGGAGGCTGATCTTGATACCCTAAATGAAGATGATTGGACTGAGGCCCTGGGGGTGCCTCGGGAGGCGACGATCTCGGCCCACCTCCAGCTGATTCAATTAAAATACCTCCAGAGACCTTACTACATGAGGCATCGCTCGTGGGGCATGGGGGTAATTGATTCCCCGATGTGCCTCTGATGCAAAGAAGATGAGAGTACTTTCATACATACTGTGTGGAGTTGTGTGGGATTGGATAGTTTCTGGTGAGGAGTGTGTCATGTCTGGGGAGGGTTCTCTCTTGGGACACTCCACTAAACCAAAAATTGATTCTTCTTCACAGTACTGATGGTATAGGTGGAAATAGGTACAAACGATTGCTTTTGGTCCTTGGTCTTACCCTAGCTAAGAGGAATATTGCCAGGTTGTGGAAGGCTGAGGTTCCTCCATCTCCCGTAGTGTGGAATAGGGGGATGGATCACTGCACGGGGCTTGAGGTAGCAGTATGCCAAGCAAAGAGGTGCCCTCAAAAGCACCCCAAGGTCTGGCAAAGATGGGCTGACTATAGGAGAATTGTTTTGGCACCTATCTGCTCTAGTGACTCTTTTCTTGATGAAGAAATCCGAAGATACAATGCCGCAGGTCAAGGGAATGCTGTGCCCAACTAATACTTCCTATGTTGCACAACATGTATACTGTCATGTGGTGTGGGGCAGGATGGGTGGATATCACTGTGCATGTTATGGTATTGTTGTTTTTTCCTTTGACTGGTTGTATTTAAATCAGCATCCTGTAAGTGATTTGTGGCCCATGTGGCCCACTGTCTTCTCTAAAACCCAATAAAATCTGTTTTTAATTAAAAAAAATGAAAACAGAAAAAATTGTGCATATACGCATTTGTGTTGGGAAGAGATTTCCCCCTTGGATCACATGGTCACTCAAGCTTCAGACCTTAAGCCAAATGAAATTTAAGTAAAGACTAGCAGCAGTGGTTTGAGCAATTCTCTGCAAATGTCTTGGCACTAGGCTTCTATGGCAAAGCTTGAAATCCACGCATGTAAGGAAAAACTCTCTTATCGTGTTCGTTGATGAGTAAATTCAGAAAAAACGGTGCCAGTCCTTCGGTTGGTATTTCCAGGTTATAGTTCAAATCACCCACACAGTTCACTTCAGGGAGATTCAGGTGAACTCGCATTGTTAAAACAAAACCGGTAATACTACCGTTCCCACTCATTAGCGGCTAAAAACGTCCACTCACATGATGCATACCTCTGAATTGGATATTTGCTCTCTTTAACCTTCTTACACCTGTTTGCTCGTCATCAGTATTACTTTTATCGTTGATGGCACTTGTTCTGCAGTCAGGGTAGCGTCTCAGGATATCACTTCTTCTGGGGCAACGGTATCCGGGTACCACTCGCTTTTTTGCTGCACTATACTCTTCGTTGGAGTCTGCACTTCTCATAATCAACTCTCTTTTCTGTGACCCTTTGGATTGGGCACTTGACTCTCTCTGACTTCCCTCAGGCCAAGCTAGTGCTATTGTATCAGAAGCTTGCTAGTACCTGACAGCTTGGCGGACCTATCTAACTGTTACCACCGGCACATGAGAGGTAGGCGCTGTCGTATCATTCAGGGGACCTGGGACTTTGCGAGTGCACACTTCACAGTGGTGTTGGTGGCCAGGGTCACCTGATATGGCCTCCTCCAGTGAGGTTCCAGGCACATTTTTATGACATGCTTCTTCACTATTACCCAGTCATCTGGACTGAGGTCATGGCACTGCTCCTGTTGGACTGCTTAAGCTGCTTCTCCAATGTGCCAAGAATCAGAACATACCACATCAGCAAGACCATTGCAGAAATCCAGTATAAGGTCATCGGTAATGTTTGCTAGAGCATTTTCAGGAACAGCTAACAACTGTATCACACATCACATGATTACTTCATGAGGCGACAATCCTGTTCTCCTGTCTGGAGTACTCCTCATACTCATCAACACAAGAGGCAATGCATCTGGCCACTTCAAAGATATCGAAGCACAAACTTTAGCCAATCTGTATTTTAATGTGCCATTAATCTGTTTCACCAGCCCTGAAGCTTCCGGTCGATAACTCCAATGAAGCTTCTGCTCAACCTGTAACGCTGCACATAACATTTTAAGGACCTCATCGTTGAAATGAGTCCTTTGGTCTGACTCATGAGTGATCGGGAATCTGAAACGCAGAATCAATTCATGCAAAGGCAATTTCGCTACAGTCAAACTGTCGCATTTGCGAGTAAGATAAGCTTCAATGCATTTAGAGAAGATACACACAATAACCAAAACATATCTCAGACCGTTCCAAAGGGCCATCTCAATGAAGTCCATTTGCATCCAGTTAAAAGGACTTGCAGACTTTCCAATGTGACTGATAACAACTTTTGCTTTTCTTCCTGGATTTTTCTGCTGACATATTATACAGCGGTGACACAAAGTTTCTGCTGTTACTCCAAATCCTGGATTGTACCACACTTTTTGAAAAAGGTGCACCATTGCATCTCTCCTAACAGGTGCAGGACCTTGGAAGTGGAGAGTCATTGGTGATAACAATCTTCCTGGAAACACTGGTCTGCCGTCAACATAAATCCATACATCATCTTCTCTTTTGGTACAACCAGTTCACATCCAACCCTGCTGTTCTGCCTCTGTCACCTCATCCCGCAATTTTCTCACCTCCTCCCAAGTATCTAAGGCTAACAACATCAAAGAGCAATCTATGACATCGGATGTGTTTGCCAAGACTTCTTCATTAAATGTGTGTGCATTCAAGGCGTGGCATTTCGTCAGCTTAGGGAATTCCTATGGTGACGTAGTCAGTTCCATGACGATGTGCAATGCATTTCACAACGGCAATTTGGGCAGGCAACTGTAGTGACTCCAAAAGGCTCCTTACACACTCTCCATTTCTAAAAGGTGAACCGGAGGATGTCATAAACCTAGCTTAGACCACAGCTAACCTAAGTCACGTACAACTCCAAAGCCATACTGGCTATCGGTGTAAATTGTAACTTGAAGCTGTTCTGAAATGGTGCATGCTCGGGTCAAAGTTATAAGCTCTGCCACTTGCACAGAAAACACTCCTTGCAACCACGACGCTTCAAAAATGCCTCCAACCATGAATATAGCATACGTGGCTTTCAGATTTCCATCACTGTCTCTCAAACAGGATCAACAAACAGCAAATGATCTGATTCAGGCAAAGGTTCATTGGAGATATCAGGATAGGGCTTAGTACATGCCTCAGTCACATCCTAGCAATCATGCTCAACTTCATCCATCACACTCTCATTTCCTGGCAACGGCATCAAGGTAGCTGGGTTCAATACCAAACATCTCTTCAACACCACATTCTCTGCTCCTAGCAAAATTTGCTTGTACATAGTCAATCGACAATTGGTCAAATACTGCGTTTGAGCACGAGTCAACAGTATTTCCACTGAATGGGGTACAAATACTGTCAGTGGATAACCCATAACAATGCTCTCACACTGCTTAAGATTCACACATGTAAATGCAATCGCTTTCAGACATCAAGGGCAAAGCAGCCACAACAGAATCAAGAGTTACTGAAAAGTAGGCAATCTGCCTACTGTTGCTTCCATGCATTTGTGTTAACACTGAAATAGCGCAACCTTTTCTTTCATTACAAAACAACACAAAGCTGGGGCCTTACAAAGTCATTCTCTCAACTCTGTGAAAGCTGACATACAATCGTCATCCCAGGGTACCTTATCTGACACATCCTTGTGTTTCAACCTCTGTAGAGACTTGGCTGTCAGAAAAAAATTTGGGGTCCTTTGGCAGCAATATCCCAACATTCCTAATAACATTCACACTTCCATTTGCGTGACTGGAGGATTCATTTTCAAAATTGCTGAGATTCTTTCCTGCAACACTTTCCTCATTCCTTTATCAATGTGATGTCCTAAATACAGGACTTCGGTTTTGCAAAACTGCATTTTATTTGGGGAGACCTTGTGTCCATTTTCTGTCAAATGATTAAGTAGGGCAATAGTATCAATCGTGCATGCTTCTTTTGTGGCAGATGCCACTAATAAATCATCAATGTATTGAACCAACACTGAATGATTAGGCATCACCAAAGACTTAAGATTCTTTTTAAGGATCTTATTAAAATTTGATGGACTTTCCTCATACCCTTGTGGGACTCGGCACCATGCCAAGACATGACTGCCAAACCGGAAAGCAAATAAAAACTGGCTATCTTCATGCAATGGTATCGTAAAGAATGCTTGAAAAAGATCGATAATTGAAAACAATTCAGCTTCACATGAAGTTGAAATAAAATAGCAGCTGGATTCTGTACCGCGGGACAACAAGGAATTACAACGGCATTCACCTTGCGCAAAATCTTGCACAATGCAATACTTGCCATTTGGCTTCTGCAAACCCATAATCTGAGAGTTACATGGACTTCCCATTACTTTTTTCAATATTCCCTGTTCAATCATCAAATTGATTATAGTAGTATTTCCAGCAGTTGTTTCTGGAGACAAATTGTACTGTGGAATGCTTGGAAAATTGGCATTTGGCTTGATCGTAATCGTGACTGGTTCAACACCTCCGATTAATCTAATGTCTTCACCTGTAAAGTCCCAGACTACAGGTAGTACTGTGTCTCTTAGTTCAATGGGCAAATCCTCACTCGTCAGGAGAGGATACATCCCTACACCTGATTTAACTTGATTCATTGAGGAGTGCAATAGATTTAACAGTTCAACTTACTCAGTAAATCTCATCCAAGTAGGTTCAATGGACTTGTATCACATACCACAAATCTATGCTGATCCTCAAAGGATTGATCCTATTTTAACACTGATTGGCTCTAAAATTAGGGTGGACATCTTTTTAATTGTCACTCCGACAACTTGGATTCTTTCTCCCGAGAGGGGTGGGTTAGGGACCTCTACTGTTCTTACAGTAGAGAGGGTAGCACCAGTATAGACAAGGAATGAGATAGTAGTCCCATCCACTTCTCCATCCACATAGGCACCACTCTAGTCTACCTCTAGAGCTGCGCCAAGCATGCAGTCCTCCTCCCCCTCAAGCACCGTCATGCTAACGGGCCCTGATCACTGTCATTCACATCTACTAAATATTTCTGTGCCACATTCTGGTTCTGATAAGAATTCTGATTTGCATTGTACCTTTGTACTTGAACATTCTGTTGGGGCATTGGAGTTTGCAGCATTTGAAATTGCTGCGATCCATTCAAATTTTGTATTCTCTGTCCTTGTACATGCTGAGTCTGGCCTATGTTGTTCCCCCGACACTGTGCATAATATACATTCTGCATCTGGTTCCCCATGTTATTTACAGCAGCCTTACACTTGCTCCTCCAGTGTCCGAGATTTCCACACATGTGACATGGATTTGTCTTTTTCAAAAGTGACACTTCAACACCCGTTCTTAAATCTATAGGACCACTACATCCTCTACATTGCAGCACAAATTCTGCTGTTGATAGCCATTAAAGCCCTTCATCATTAGTACCTGATTATAACTTCTCTGTACCTGTCCCATGTTCTAAAATTACATTGGGTTGGGACCTTTCTGCATCGACTTTATCTGAGCAATCATCAGCTTCTCTTTAAGCTTCTTTCATCTCATGTCTATGTCATCTGCATAATATTTAGCAAAACACAGAATTTCATCCATTTGCTTTGCTCTGCCAACAAAGAATCTGTGCTGAATCCTTTCAGAAATCTCTGGTCTCGATTCCATGACAAATTTATAAACAAACTGTCCTTCATCTCTTTCTGCAATAGTATCTGATCCACTATACTCTTTGAAAATCTGAATTGATCCTTCATAAAAAGCAGTGCACTGATTCTTTCAGCTTGTGGGTTGTCCTGTCAATCTTTAACCAATCGATTTCTTTAGAAGAAACCCTTGTTTTCAGGTACGTTATTACCTGCTGATACTTTCTCATTACCTCTGGAGACAGTGCTCCTGTTCTTGAATTCCTTGGAGGTTCTCCCTCCGGCCATTCCACAGAAATCCTACACTCAGCCCACAAATCCGCAGGTACCACTATTTCAAATAAAGTATTTAAATCAATCCAAAAAACCTTTGTAAGTTTCACAAATCGTTCAACTTGCCGATACCATTACACTGGCTTTTCTCTCATTCTAGGTGTATCATTCGGCAAGGACAAAATATCTTGCCTATTCCATGGCACATGGACATAGCCACCTCCTGGTACCTCTCTCATAGGAAATATATGTACATCCCCTATACAACCACCAAACCCAATTGGTGATGACTGCTCTTGAGCTTTCTTTGCCTCCTTCTTCTTTGGCCACCTGCCTTCCAATTTCTCTCAGCCTTCCCATTTTCTAGATAATCCCAAGCTCCTTTATCTGTTGCTTCTTTCCTGGTGCCCTCATATTTTCAATGTCTTTTTCAGTAAAATCCATCCTATTAGATCTCTTCCAACTCTTTGAAGTTCGCATGTCTACTTCATATTTCTGTGTCAATTCTGTCCATCTTACGTGTGATAATCTTTCTCTTCTGGTCATGTCTTTTTAAAGGAACGATAGTTCTTATTCTTTGTAGACCTCTAATCTTGAAGTATTAGGTGTCCATTGAATTAATTCTTCAACTCCACTTTTAGTCTGCTCACATACAGGTATGATTTATTCTACTGAACTGAATTTTGAATTAAACTGGGACCTGCAATCAAATCTGAAGGAAAAACTGGACTAGGAACTGAAGTAGGAAGTGAAACTGAATTTTGGTTATTCGTAGTAATATACTCTTTTAGCCACTGATCAAATTCTTGAGGAGTTGTCTCTGAATGCTAACCTACATTAGTTCAATTCAGAGACCCATTCACTAACTTTGCATTCGTTCTGAGTTGGACATTCGATATATAGCTACTTCTGAAGCTGTGAAACTTGTGTGCATTGTCAGGTCATTGGCATTATTACCCATTTCAAGTAGTTCCATTGGCTTAGGACCGAAAAATGGGGGAAGCCTTTGCTTAATTCTCTTAGTCGGCTCAGGGGAATTCTGATTTGATCAATATTAGCATTTGCAGTATTATCAGTCTGCATCTAGGTCAGCGATAAAGGAATCACAGGTTTCACTATCAAATGTGGAAGATTTCAACGCACTGTATTTATTCCAGTAGGTACAGTCAAATTATGTATAGCGTTCACCTTTAATCCAGACTTGTAAAGAGGTACAACGTGCCCGATCATTACAGGAACAGACAAAGCATCTGGCATATATGAATCAATCAAATTTATAGAAGCAGGAATCTCTGTACTCCCAATCACAGGAGGAAAAGTTCTCGCCTCTCTCGGTACCTCAGGCATCATTGGAGCATTAGGTCTTACAGGTGTACTCATTGGTACCGCATCCCTACTTGAGGCTTTATTATAAGGTGGTGGGCGATTTAATAACAATTCATTCAAAAGATCATCATCTATGTCACCCTCTTCTCCTTCTTTTTCTTGATCTACTTTGAATGAGTTTAAGTGCTTCTTTTTCTCTTTTCTCTTGCCCTTTGTTTCTTCACTAACTTCTAATACTGGATATACTTGTGACCCATGTATAATGTCTGCTCTCCATAATTTCAGCTGAGTGTCCCACCTAATAATAATAATAAAGACATTTATAAAGCGTGCAGCTACCCCGAATGGGGTGTCCCGGCGCTTACACAAACAGCAACACAGGTAGAGGAGTGCACATATCTAGCCATTACGAATAAAGAGCCAGGTCTTCAAGGCCTTTCTGAATTCTTGTTCAGAGTGCATCATGCGAAGATGGGCAGGTAGGTTGTTCCAGCACTTGGAGGTACCCACCTTGAATGTTCTACCCCTCATTCTTGCTTTCGCAAAACGGGGGTGGTGAGGTAACGTTTGTGGTTGGACCTTAGGGATCTGTCCTGCTGGTAAGGACGAAGTCTCTTCCTCAGGTAGTAAGGCCCTTTCCCTAGATACGCTCGAAAGGCAAACGTAAGGGCTTTAAATTCGATACGTTTCACTACCGGGAGCCAATGAAGTTGTCTGAGATAAGGGGAGATGCGTTGGCGGAGCGGGACCTTGCAGACCAGTCTAGCTGCGGTGTTTTGAATGATCTGAAGTCTACGGATCAGGTCGTTCGGCACACCCATGTAAAGACCATTAGCGTAATCGAGGTGAGAGGTGACTAATGCATCGACCACGGTTTTGCGAGCTGACTCTGGCAAGGAGTCAATAAATTTCCTGATGGTTCTACCTAGCTTCTGCATAATGATCCGTTGTCCTCTTATACCTTCCTTGGTATTTCTCTATATCTTTCTAATGTGTGACATGTTCCCAAATATTTAAAGCTTCGAGAACTGTAGGTCTGCAAGTATCTTTCATTTCATATATCTTTTTCCTTAAATTTTCTAAAATTCTTAAATTGAATGTTCCATAACGAGGGAACTGTAAAGCCTCATCTTTTTCAGTAAGTTTGCGCCAATACTAGAGCCACAGACATAGATGTAATCCTTTGTTCGTCATGACAATGTATCCTTGCATACCCTCAGGCGGTACTTCCACCATTGTGTTAGCAAGTCCTGTATCCTCCCTTTTACCTAGTTTTTGTAATGTCTGAAAGAACTTCATTTTGTCTATATTCTGTGTTCACAAATTATTTCCGTAAACTCAAGAAATTTTTTCCCACAATTGAATTTGTTCTGCAATATCAACCAATAGCAGCGTTAAACTAATTACTCAGTCAACCAATCCCAGCATGGCTTTGCACCAACAGACCAATCACAGTGTGGCACTCTGTGACGTCAATCCCGCTCCTCGCAGCAGCTCACCCTCCTTCACAATTCGCACCTCACGTGTTTTCTTCAAGGTAATATGACAATACAATTCAAGTGACAAATAAAACTGCCTGATCCACTAAAGAATATCCCCACTCACAAGGTAGCTAAGTTTTCTCTAATAATTTACATTACTTCCATACGAGTTCACATTTTCTAAGTTTAAGAGAAGTAAAATTGTTTGGTAATATGTATCAACTGTATCATATTTAGTATTAGTCTGCAAAGTTTCAGGATCATATCTCATTGTTTACAAGGTATACCACCTATGTTTCCACAAGAGCATTTCTTTTGCACAAGGCCACTTCACGTATAGCATCAAATCTCCCCCTTTTTATATGCATTAGTGTAAATTTGCATATGTATCTATATTATGTTTAAAAGCATTCTTTTACGCTGCTTCTGCTACCCTTGTTTCTTTCACATGTCTCCATATCTAATGTGTGCAACGTGAAATTTTCAAATTCATGTTCTCAGTTCTGCATCTAGTGTATTATGTTTATACATTTTTTAGCTCTATCAACCTCCACTGCCAGAGTATCCATCTGCCATCACTTGCAGCATTTTAGACTAGACTTTGTGCATAAAACTGGACTGCCTTGGCGTCTGCTCCGTACGTCTGTAGCCCATGGTCTTTGCTCCTAAAGAGAAGGGGGTGGTGGAATATTGAACCGTGCAGACTCAGTTCCACTCATATAGTATTCAATATCCCAACATACCCTAGTTGTTGCAGAAGGCTACATCATCCTCAGCTGCTGTTTTGTATTACACATGATGTGTGCTGCTTTACACATGGGTTGGTTTCGTCAGGCAGTGTACCCTCAGCAGGCCCCTTAGCCATGCTCCTCCATGCTTCACACAGGGCTATCCTTCCCTGGGACGAGGTAGAGTGGGGCGAGCACCAGCCCACCTCCTTCCATCCATTCCTCCCTCTTCCAGAAAGCAAGGCAGTCAGGCTGGAGCTCGAGCACACTGCATCACCACCATTTTACTACTACTGCTAGTTTTCAATATTTAAAATAGCTATTTGGTGCATATACAAGCCGTCTAGTTTAATTACAAAACAAAAGTATTCTTTCTTCTTTCAAACAACAGACTATAAAGGTCAGATTTAAGTAGACATAATATCAGTTATTACAGGCAACAAGTTTGTTCTCTTACTACTTTTTTAATTTATTTTGGCAAAGTGCATACATCTAATTGCGAACTACGGGGCATATTATCAAGAACGGCGATAATGGGCTTGATAATATGCTCTGGAGAATTCCAATAGAAGCCCATGTTCACACCAGAACATGGACTTCTATTGGAATTCTCAAGGGCATATTATCAAGCCCATTATCGCCGCTTTAGCGGCAGTTTTCTGCCGCTAAAGCGGCGATAATTTTTAACGTCGTTCTTGATAATATGCCCCTGAATTTCTCAAGAGATCACGTAACAAAAGGGGTGAGGCAGGGCTTAAGAAGGCAGGTGCCAAATTATAGCGAACTAGGGGGAATATCATCAAGGACCGGCGATAATTATCGCTAAGCGCACTTAGCGCTAGGATAATTATCGCCGGGTAACGTGGAATTTTATCGCTGAGATAGCGTGCTATTAGCAACGCTTATCTCAAAAGCGATAAAATTCCAAGCGCTAACTGCCAAATGTGAGATTATCGCTGGAAATCCAGCGATAATCTCACAAAGTTTGGTGATAGCTTGATGATAGGGCAAGGCATACTTAACCTTACATAGGATATCATGGCTAAGTCAGTCTTGAAGCAGGCGTAAGGAAAGTAGCGATAACACAGGTTATCGCTACTTTGCTTGTCGCTCTGCAGGTTAGCGTGCCCATTGATAATTGGAGAAATGTCGCTTAGCGACATTTCTCCAGTTATGTCAGGGCAGGAACGCCCACTTTGCATCTCATTAGAGATGCAAAGCTGGGCGTTCAGAGAACAGGCGCTAATGCAAGGTTTCACGCGATAGCGTGACCTTGCTGATTAGGCGATAAAATTATCGCCGCTTTTCGTCCGAAAACGGACGCAAAAGCGGCGATAATTTTTTATCGCCTCGTTGATGATATGCCCCTAAGAAATGGTAATGACAAAACATCAATAAAACTCAATTATCGGCCGACTCAATGGAAAGGACTGTGTAGAACCAGACCTGGGTGGCCGATGGACTTTTGCAATCTGTAGGGAATCATGAGCCCAGATAGCGCCGCATCTGTTCGG
This sequence comes from Calotriton arnoldi, assembly GCA_963921515.1. NCBI lineage: Eukaryota > Metazoa > Chordata > Amphibia > Caudata > Salamandridae > Calotriton > Calotriton arnoldi. Next base: position 161,593 of record CAWUFW010010737.1, on the reverse strand, counting down.
CTGCTTTCCAGAGCGAATAGTGTTTGATCCAAGTGTGACAGAGAATAGCAGCTGGACGTGGCAACACTTGACCCAGAGAGACGGCAGGATGACCAACTGTGAGCTATACCTGCGCAACACTGGTATGGAAACGAAATTGAATAGCATGTTAAGTATTTCATTGTCTGCTTAGATATTTAATGAAGTTGTGCATTCGTGTATGGCAAACATAAATGGGGATTCCTGGAGGGATATTTTCTGAATTAAAGAGACGGCTCTTTAGTAAAAACTTTTTTCTAATAAAGCTCTTGCACTTCTGCCATGTGTAAGCGCTGTCAATAAAAAATATTATCGTTTTGTCCATACCGCTGTGAGAGAGAGAGGAAGTTGTCACTAAGGTATGCTTGTCAATAAACCTCGGGATGAATTTGATTGAGGGCAGGGGTGATGGATAAGTAATAGGAGCCTTCTGGCACTATGCACTCTGGAGTGTTGCGCTGCAATGGAAAGTGGTGACAATCGTCATAGTGCTTGTACAATCTTTGAGCTGTTTTGCTGATCTTATGTCCTGTATTCCCATAACAATAATGTCTGCTTAACTATGATTCTCGTTTTTCACTGATGCTGTGTGAATACAGAAAAAATGGCTATGCCTTGGCTAAATCATAATCTAATTTGTTTATCTCCTTGTGAGTCTATTCAGTGGGGGGCAGCGACTTGCACGTTGTGAGAGCACTATGTATATGGGACCAATAAACTGCACACCTGTCAACCTATTGACTCAAAAATAAGGGTGAAGTCAAGCGTTTAAGTGAGTGACCCTATTAACATGAATGCCGAATGAATGCTTTTTTGAAGGGTGATATAGGTTTGAAAAGCAGATGACTTATTAAAGTCTATGGAGGCATTTTGTTTGTGAAGGGGGTGCATAGAGGTAAAAGGAAGGTAACACCCGCCAAGTGTGGGCGAGTTGACATGTATAAAACTACAAGTGCAGAATTCAAATGGGGGTGACTGTAATGCTGGGGTAGATGAACCTCTCAGATCTGACCCGGGACAGGTCGAGAACTCTGAAAACTAGGGTGCCTATCTTATTGGCTAACAAGTTCCACAGTTGGCACAGCTGACACCTGAGTAATTTGTGCACTGAAATGGAGGTTTCAGTGCCATTCAGTGCCATGCAACATGACAACAGCTAGTTTCATAAATAGGCAGCAGAGTTCACACATCTCTACATAGCAGAACAAAGTTGACATATCACTGCATCATAGAGGGAAAGCGATGCTCTTTCTGCTCAGTTCCTTACTGGCGTATACCAAAACGTGTTTTACCACAGACAGTCAACTATTCCTACAGGGCAGAGATAACAATGCATTTTTCCAACAACAAACTTACATGCAAACATTTTTAATGCCAACATTGACCTTGTCACGTCACAAAGGGGATAAGCTCTTGAGTTTGCTCTCAGCTGGGTTCGGCTCACAGGGCCCCGGTTTCCATGCAGTTGTATGCTTGGTGCACGTCAGTAGTCCAGCTGCTGCACTCAGTCACTCACTCACTGCTTTGTCAGAGAGCTTGACTCTGTGCACGGTGAGGCCCTATACTCAGGGCCAGACTGACCATAGTGGGCACCGGGCATTTCCCCGATGGGCGAGAGGGGTGGGGGTTGGTTTTGTGCCCGTGGGAGCCAGTTTTGTCACTGGGGGTCGGTTTTGCAGCAGTGTTGCAATATCGTCCCCCTGTATCAAAAGTGGGAGCGGTGCTTCTTCCTGCCACCCCTCCCCCCCCAGCCAGGGCCGGTCCAGCACCAATCTGCCAGGGCGGGTTGCTGTTCCCAGTCCGGCCCTGCCTATACTGTCGCTAAGAAGAGCATACAATATATCTCACTGTTTCTTAATGTAACGAGGAAAGATTTAAATGTATGCCGTATTTCTCTCCTCCTTCTTTCCCATTTGGGTGTTTTTTAGGTCTCGGCCTAGGCAGCGCATGCGCTGTCTTGTTCGAGAGATGCTGTATACAGTATAGTGGGGGAAGCTCCGCCCACTTTCCAGCTATCTTTTTAATTGGCCGAAATCGTAAATGCCGCATTCTCATTGGTGTTCGGCAAGTTAGTCCCGCCTCCTGATGGCCATGATGTCATTTTTGTCCCTCCATGGCTATCGGCCCCTTTACTTTCAAAACAGTTCTGTTCCCCTGCCTCTCCCCGTTCCCTCCCGCAGTCCGTCACTTTTCTGCCCACTACAACCCCCCACCCACTCCCGTTCCTGCCTTCTTGCACGACCGCAGTTTTGTTTACAATGCAATAGGGCTCGCGTAAATACGAGTCCTATTGAATTTGTAAATGCTTGTCTTCTCCTCTGATTGGCTGAGTGGATTTGCACTCTTTTTTTGCCTGACCTGTCCAGTCTCTCGTGATTCACACGGCTCCGTTACCCGGAAGCGGAAGCATGGCGGCTGTAATGCAAATGCGCATCCTGCGATGCGCTTTACCGAGGGCAGGCAGGAGCTCGCGGCAGCTGGCGGCGCTAGAAGTGGAGCTCCGTACTGCCATATTCTCGGGAATGGGCCCAAGACAATCAGGCCCCGGGGGCTCCGGTAAAGCCCACCTCCACATACAAGCTGCAGGCCCCTCGTACAAAAAGGACCGGGGAGAGAGCATAGAGGCGTACACTTAAATCAGCGGATCCAGCGTGAAGGTAAAGGCTCACGCCCAACTGCTACCACTCAAACTGTTGAATAAACTGCAATATTTTCATGTTACGTGTCGTCTGCAGTGCTCTCCGTGAGAGGGGGCGGAAGATAACACGGGCACCGCGCGAGGCAACAACAGGGCAGAATCCAGTCAAAGCATGTCTGTCCCTCCGCGGGTGTTTGTCGGTGAAAGGTTGCATGCAGGTCACACAGAAACAGATTAAGGGAGATCAGTGTCTCCTGTAGAAGGAAATCTGTTTGTGTGTATTGTGCAGTGTTTGTGTCTGTTCGTGATGTGTGTACATTTGAGTGTCTGCTCGTATGTGTCTTTGCATGTACTATTTATTGCCTTCTCTAAGTGAGCGTGTGCATTATTGCCTCCAGTCAGTGTGTGTTTTTGGATTATATAAGTGCACCCCTGTGCGATTTTGTGTGCATGCATCTTTTCCCGACCTCGATTGCTTTTACGATGTATGCGCAGACCTCTGTTAATGTTTCCTACCAGGTTGCCATATCGCTTATGCTTTTGGCAATCTGCTACCATCCCCTAAACTCCCTGTTTTTGCCCATCTGTCCTCGCGTCCTGCGCTCCCATTTTAATTTGCCAGGGGTCACACTGTGGGACTGCATACTCACTATGGCATTAATAATCTCATTAACGTGACCCATTGGCCACACTTTGATTTTTACAAACTGTTGTCTTGCTCTGCCTTTCAGCTACACTTAAATGTTTGTGTCCTGCGTACCAATTTCGATTAGTTCCGGTCTTGAAGGTTCTTTGTCTTTAACCCCACATGCATTCAGTGCTTTTCTCTTTACACCACCCACAGACACAACATAGCACAGTCATGGTGCATGGCGTGCTTATGTGAGCTTATTTAGTTTTTACCTCCTCACGCAATTAATGCCTCTTATTCACAGAAATCAGCCTTTACGTGGTCGTGTTTCACACTATGTTTATGTAGGATTCATCTTTATAATCCTAATCACCAGGGTTTCCCTGGCATTTTTTCACCTTCAGGAGGGTCTGATCTTTGTACGGCAGGGTTTTGTTAGCATTAATATTGTGTTTTCCAAACCAGTTACCAAAATCCCCCCCCATTGTTTTAAGGCTCCCACCCACCCATGTGTCCTTGCATAATGTAACACAGGCTCATGTTAAGCACCCCAAAACCCTCGTGTCTAGTTCGCGCTATATAAAACTATATAAAAAAAAAAATTGAAGGTTAAAGAACAGTAGATGTTGTAGAACCCAGGATAATGTGCTGCATAGCTAAAAACTTATAAGGTTCCAAAGCCGAGACCGATTGCATTGCAAATGCTTGTTCTCTCTAGTGGTCAATACCTGATAAGGATAAATAAGTGCCGGTCCCCAAAAATGAGTGCCAGTAAACCCCAAATTAAGCAATGGAGCTTTCCAGACTCAACTTCAGACAGAATGTAGGTCTAGTGTTTAGTGCTGCTCATATTAGTTTTTTTTTCTTCTTTCAATAAAAGCAGTTTTGGAAATGCAAAGGATGTTCATTTATTAAACACACATGCAAGCATGCTGGGCTCTTTAAAGTAAGACAACAGCACCAGATAATTGTTATATCAATTACTGTGAAAGGAACAATAAGGCAGGAAGAATGACATAAGAATATGCAAAGCTAATAAAAATGGCTTATAACAGTGATGGTCGAGTTTGTGTATGTAGCATTTTGGATGAGAGCGTGGGTGAAAGCAGAATGAGTCAATGGGTGAGTGAATGCATGCACAAGTGCAGGGTTGGTAATCAAGTGCATGGATGATGAGCGACCCAATGTATAGACAGGTGAATAAGTGAATGCTTTTTTAAGAAGAGTATTCTGTTTTAAGCCAGACTTATTTCTCTGCTTATTTAGAAATTGTGACTTTGGTAGGTGCAGGTATGTAAAAGGTAATAGTGGAGCTGAGCTGTTGTTTGACAATGCTTGATTAAAAAAGCAAGACCTATTGACGTTGACAATGCTTGTATTTTTATTGGTGGTGGAGATCACCTGTGGAGGGGAACTGTACCATTAGTTTCTGTGACCCTTCGAATGTGTATGGTGCGAATGTGCAGACTGCACTGAGGCAAGGTGGTTGTCAGGGAGGAGCCAAGACACTGCAAAGGGTATCATGCTGCTAGGAGATCCTGACAAGGGAAAGCACTGGGCAGACAATGCCCCGGTTACCTCATTACTCCGAGTCCAAGTCTTCCCCGATGCAGTTCTTACCTGTGAGATTGGATCTCCGTCCTGCTGAGTCTCTTGTTGACTTATGTTTGGAGTGGTGACAGAGCAGTCATGTTTTGGATTCAAATGCTTGAGAGACCATGTTTCACAACAATTGACAAGTTACCTGAATAAATGACCTTGGCAGACTGCAGTTGTCTTCTTTTTTGGATTCCCTTAAATCTATAGTGTATAAATATATACACTGGATGCACACTTTAATAACAAATGAGAGAATAGGCCGAGTAATAGTAAATCACTGAGCGAACTGGTGCATGCCCATTGAAATATAAATAATGGGAGAGGACGCTTGAAGAAATAATAGTTGATGTAAAATGCATTTTGACTGATGTATGATTAGGAATTGCACTATTGCGTTTATGTTGAAAATGTGATAATTTAATTATTGTTTTGTTTATGTAAACATGATATTTTTTGTATGTAGTGGCAGGGGCGGCTGGCACGGCTCACGGGTGGGGGGCGGGACGCACTTTCTGCTTTTGAATTATTATTATTTTTTTTTAATTTACCTTGCCGCCGCCGGGTCCCTCGTCTTCTCTCTTGCTCGCCTGTGTCTGACTCCAGGTCGGAACAGGAAGCAGGCAGCCAGGCTCCCACCCCTGAGCGAATCACAATGCTCCAATGGAGTATTGTGATTGGTCTGAGCGCTGTGACACGGCGCTCAGCCAGAGGCTGGAGGGGTGGGTGTGTTCTTCATGAAGGCTGTAATGCAGCCTGCATGGAGAACAGGGAAGTGTGCATGACTAGTTTGGGCAGGCCAAGAGGGCCGACCAAACAGTCATTACGCACTGGAGTGTTTGACCACTCCTCCCCTGCAGCTCCGCCCGCCCCCTCACACACTGCCGCATCAGGAGGACAAAATAAAATGATAATATCATTCTGTTATTATCATTTTATTTGTTCCTTTCTTTGCTGCTCCTAGCAGTGGGGCGACGCTCCTCCGCCTTAGCGGAGGAGCCGCCACTGTGTGGTGGATCTTCTGAGGGGGTGGTGCTCATGAGCCCTGTCCCTACTTCCCCGGTCCTCGCACTTCATAGCAGATTAAAAGTGACCCAGATAATTGGTGATTATCACAGTGTATAGAATGTCTAATTGATTGTTGCAATAGCACTTTGAAGTTAGAGGTGGAGACTATAGCCTAATTTATAGATGGTGGTAAAGGAAAATCTTTCAGTTCGTGGATGAAGTCCTATATTTGCCTAAGCACTGTACATAGCACAAATTACGAAAGTAGATGGCACATAACAATCAATGAAAATGAAAAATGTGCAGAAAATGACGATCCAGCTATGCTTAACAACAGCTACAAACTGTAAGGAAAGGACTGTTAGAGAGGCATGAAAGATGTGGAACGAAGAAGGAGAGAGTGCAGACACAGTGGAAAGTTCCTACGCTTAGGGCTAAAAAGAGCACAGGGACTTGAATTTAGAGGGGGGCATGCGGAGGAAGTGGGGAGCCAGGCAGAGCTGGACAAGCGAGGAGAGGTAGGACCAAGGAATCACTGGAGGGCAAAACAAACCCTTGTAGGAAGGTGGAAAGAAGAGGATGGCAACTAGATCAGAGGTATCTCGTAAAGAAAGAGACAAGTAGAAGGGGAAAGTTTAAAAGAAGTCAGACATAAAGACTAATTTTAGAGGGTTGAGATAGCAAAAAATAAAAACTATCAGCATAGATAAAAAATAATCAAGATGGGGCAGAATAAGCCTTACTTTATGGGTTTGGTGGCGTGAACAATAATGAAAGAGTCGGATCCTACATAGGTTGTAAATCTGATAGCGATAGGACCTTGTTACTTCCTCCCGCAGTCAAAACACAATAAAAATGTTCCATTGCATCTGTATTCACTTATTCTGTTTGGCACTAAACTCCCTTACACACTTCTTAAAGAGCGGAAAGGATTCCAAAGACTTGCGAGGTCAGGGCACAGTGACCACACGTGGGGTTGACTTTGCAAGACCCCTTCACTATCCTAACTTCAAAATTACTGTAGACAAAAACTATCTGGTAGGACACGGTTTAATTGTTTTCACATAAAACATTTTCCTAGTATAAATATATTGTGTTAAAATTAATTCTTATTTTTTCAGGTTTCACAATAAACTGGATAATGTCCAGAGATGTTCCTAGAAAAGATTAAGGCGTATAAACAGTTTTTTTTAAAGTCAGTCTGAATTCACTGGATTTTTAAGTTCCTGTGTAGGAGGGACATTTGGCAGAGGGGATCCTGCAAGCATCTGTTTACAATTAAGGTCATCAATCAATCAATCAGGGGTTTAATGAGCGCGCTTCTCACGCGTGAGGGTCTCAAGGTCATGTGTTCTGTTTTTGCCACTCTCAGCACACTAGCAGTGTGTTGAATCAGAGGGAAGGAAAAAATAACTGAATATAGGATTGTGAATAGCAACTCCCATTCAAGAAGGCATTCTTTTCCAGACACTGACATTCAGAACCATATATTTGATTTGAGAAAGGTATTTAAGCCTACCCAATGTAATGCAAATTCTGTCATAGCACATATTTGAGTGAATGTTTGACCCCTTTGCTGGCTTACTGACCTATTTGCATCCCAAAAGGGTATCCCTCTGATGCCCTTTTGGCAATATAGATGTTAGTATATCCCCTCTCTCATTGCACAACTCCCATTTTTTGTCCTTCTGATTAGGAACAATCTCCTTTTAGAGCTGGTGGTTCTAAACTAATGTGTGCTGGTGTCCAATCCCTTCTAAACAGGGATAGACTCCCAAATGAAGTGTCCCAGTATTCCCTTCTGGACTGCCATATTGGTCTGCATGTAATGTCACAGGTGACGTCATACATATCAGAAGGAGAGGAAGGAATTTCATAGCCCCTTCCAGGTTTTACAAAGGGCTGGGCCAGTGGGAGGGGCTACGTTAAGGGCTAAAGTCAGCTATTGCTGCCTCCAACCTCACCCTAGCCATGCCCACAGGTACAATCCAGTCTACCTGGAGGTGTAGGGGAGAAAGTTTGATAGCCCGTCCGCTTTACCATGCCTTCACACTCCGGAGGCGCAAGTAACACAAATGTGCATCAAGCTTTGGCATGGAAGATCATGTTTGGAGACAAACTTCTAGGAATCTGACAAGGGTCATGTTCACTGCATTGGCACCACCAGCCAAACAGAGCCAGAAAGGTCTGGCACCCAATAATAGAATCCCTGGGATTTGTAGATGTTGAAAATATGTGGTTGTGGTAAGTTTCCGTACGCCCCACAGTTGCCATTATAACAAAAAATGTATGGATTTATATTTTTGTGCGTCCTTAACAATGTGCAATATTCATTTCAATTCAAATTATTTCATAAGATGCAGATCTTCAATGAGATCACTTTGCACAATATACAGAATACATTATCAATATAGTTGTTTAAAAAACATTTAAAAAAGATAAAAATGTAAACACATGATTTTATTCACTGGATGAAAAAGAAATTGCATTGCCTCCATTAACAAATGAACTCCATGTTTCAATAGCAATGGTTTCAATAAGCGACAAATACTAATATGAAGTGAGGGGCATACAAAAAGGATGTGCACTTAAGTTTGTATGGAACTCAAACAAAGGGGCCTATTTACAAGGGGATTGCACCACCCGAACGTCACTTTTTGATGCTCCGGTGGCGCTATGCCCTGCACCCTATTTACAAAATACTTTACATGGCTTACTGCCGCTTTGTAAATATGGTACCCTTTCATGCAGTGTTCTGCCTGAAAGGGGTGTGCAGTGGGTGTTGCTCTGGGCGTTCCACCGCAATTCCCATTGTTTTCTTATACTGCCTCAGATTTACAAGGATCTGTAAGTCTGAGGCACTGCCAAAAACGCACACTATGCAAAAGCAGGCATTAGATTGGCGCAACGAGGAGAAATACTTTTATTTCTCCTTGTTTTTGCGGTTTCTTTGTGTGGCTGCATTCTGCAGCACACATAGAAAGAACAAAACACCTTTAATGATTGTTTATGTGCAGGAACGTGTCCCTTCATGCACATAAATAATCATTACATAATGGCGATTTGCTACTTCTATTTGTGCTGCAGAATGCTGCACACATAGACGTAGGAAATCACCATTATTGATTTTTATGTGCAGGAAGGGACACCTTCCTGCACATAAACAATCATTCCCTGCAATGCAGGCACCATTGCACTATGGCGCAAGGATGTCTGAGTTGGCTCTAGGCAGCTATTTTAGCGCCAGCGCCAGGAAAAAACACAGGGGTGCGCTGTCTTGTTGTAAATACAGAGTATCCCTGCATTTTTTAAATGATGCAGCGCAGGTCTGCAAAATTTGCTGCAGCGCTGCGCCATTACCTTGTAGATATGCTCCAAAGATCACACAATCTATACTTCAGGGCCAACCCACTCAAAGCCCCTGTGACAGATTTTAATGGCAGGATGTTCATAAGGGACATGATGAAAAAACGACGAATGTCACGCTACAAATTCCACTTTAAGTAGGGTTGAGGCAGCGCCCGGGCTTATTACCTCCATTTTATTCTTCCTACACATCATCAAATCGTGTTCCATTGAACTGGACCTAATACTGTGTTTTAAAAAGTTCTTAAGTGCAAAAGAACACATCGCCTGGAGCTCTGCCCAGCTCAGTTTAAAGTCAATGAGTGCTTGATTACTATTACTAAAGAAAGTACTGATCTTCCTGCATTCACATAATGCTTCTAAACTGACTAGCCTCTAAAAGAATGCTGTTTACTAATCAGCCTGTGACCCCTAAGAACGCTGGCAGCCAGCCCCCTAACATATGCACTTGAAATACCCCTTTTGAGGTGGAGTGCCTCAACTGTAGCAAGTGTATTTAAAATGGAAATTTTACGAAATATTTCCCTCCATTTTAATTTAAAAATTCCAATGCTTCACATCAATACCTTTGATGGTGTAAAGTAAAGTTAGGGGGATGTTTACACTAATCACGGAAATTAAATGGGCAAAATTACTTTGACCTAAAACCTTATAAAATGCAAAAAGTTTATTTACATGTGCCAAAGCTTTACCAGAGATGTCAGAAATGTGTTCCTTTGCGAAGAGATTAGCAGAAACTACCTTTCTTAAATATGGATATGTATTAACACTTTCAAGTTCCTCGCTTCCTAAAAAACATTTATAGTTTCTCGGTTTTCTGCACCCCTTGGTTTCTAAAAGACATCACTTTACTCTTATTAATATTAATTTTCAAGTAATGACTGTCTGAATATTTCTTCAGACAATCTAAATGTTTCTGCAAACTCTTAGGGGCAGATTTACGAGGACTGGCGCATCCCTGCATATTAGCAGGGATGAGCCAGCAAATCTGCGACACGCAGGAATACCCTTGCGCCACCACGGATGGTTCGCATTTACAATGCGACGTACCGTGGCGCAAGGATAGTCGTATCTTCTGGCGTAAGGGCAGTGTATTGCTGGAGTTGTGTCGCAAGCGCGACGCAACTCCAGCAATGCTCAGTGGCGCCCTATGCCTAACATGCTGCGTCACTCCTTACGCCTGCTTCAAGCAGGCCTAAGGTTTTGACGCAGCATGGACGCAAAAGTGACTCAGTGAAATCTTGTAGATTTCACTGCATCACTTTTACGGGGCTTCCATGCGACGGAACGCCCACCCTGCATACATTATACCTGACGCAGGTATAATGTAGCGCAGGGCTTTACAATGTGACTCATCTCACTAGATGCGTCACGTTGTAAATCTGTCGCATGGTGGCGCATTGTTTACGATGCCACTGCATCACAGAAGTGACGCAACGGTGTCGTAAACATGTCGCAAGGGGCTTGTAAATCTGCCCCTTAGGGTTTAAATAAAAAATCACAATGTCATCTGCAGAAAGCAGTGTGACTATATTGTGACGACCTAGCTTTGGAGCCTTCATCCTAATTCATTTAAAGCGAGTGGCAAGTCATAAATAGAAAGGAAAAATAATAAGGGCACTAACAGGCTACCCTGATTAAGGCCATTATTTCTTTAAAATGTTGGGATATGTGCAATATGAATTTGCACACACGATTTGACATCTGTAGACTGATTTAATACAATTACTTTTGAAGCAAAGTGATGTTAATTAGTTAGGCCACTTTTCTGTGCAAAACTCAATTTTAACTAAAATGGAAGCCATCTCTGTCACTCATTCAGTACTTCCACCTGCGCACATCATCTACCCACAAGCTCTGCAGAGCACAGTCAAGCTGAAAATGTCCCAGAATATGTTTCACTGTTTTTATTGTTTTTCTCCTGGTGAACAACTCTAGCTCAGATGTAATTGGCAACATATAAGCACATCTTCCACTGCTTCAATGAAATCTATTCATTCAAACGGAGCGACACTATAAATGTAAATCTCTGGATGACATTAGCATAGATGGTGCTGGATTATTATTCAAGAAAATCGGTTAGTGCTTAGGTCTTACAGTAATGATATTTATTTTCTAAGTCCTCTGATTTCTTCTTGCCGCGCCTGACCATCACTGTATTTAAACTTCACTATATTATTATTAGTGCCCATTACTTGCCTTCATTTGCCTTTGTCTCTGTAATTTTGCCTGACTGTTGCTTTTCTCGTTCTTTATTGGCCTTCATGAACACCATTTATCCGGCTTCACTGCTCTTTTTCCCGCTGTTTTCCCTCCCGCTTCTAAGTGCCCCGCCCTCCAGCCAGCGCCCCTCCTTCCTCCCAGGACCTATTTAATGGAGTCTGCCCCGTGACCCCATTGAGCAGGGCCCCAAACCAGCTACCCCTGCTGCTGCTGACTGCATTGTCTTACAGTTTTCTTGCCCGATAGTTGCTGTTTTATTCCTTTGGTACTACCGTTGCTTTCCCCATTCTGTGCGCCGTTATCCTCCTTCACCGCCCTGTGTGCCGCTCTTTGTACCACTTCCTGCGCCTTACCATCACTGTATTTAAACTTCGCTTTATCATTATTATTGGCCATTGCTTGCCTTAATTTGCTTTTGTCTCTGTAATTTTGCCTGTTTGTTGCTTTTCTCCTCCTTCATTGCCTTTTCTGAGCTCTGTTTTTCCAGCTTCGCTGCTCTTTTTCCTGCCGTTTTCCCTCCCGCCTGCCCCACCTGCCCCGCCTTCCATCCAGCGACCCTCTTTTCACCCTCCGCACAGGACCCACTTAATGGAGGCCGCAGAGTAACCTTATTGAGCAGGTTCCCGTATCAGCACCCCAGGTTGCTGCTTACTGTGCCTTGTCTTACAGTTTTCTTGCCTGATAGTTGCTGTTTTACTCCTTAGGAATTGGTGTTGCTTCCCCCCTTCTGGGCGGCATTTTTACCGCTTCACCATCCTGTGTGCTGCTCTTTGCACTGCTTGCTGCACCTGACCGTCACTGTATTTAAACTTCCCTCTATTAGTATTATTGTCCATTGCTTGCCTTAATTTGCATTTCTTTGTAGTTTTGCCTGATTGTTGCTTTTCTCCTTCTTCATTGCCCTTTCTGAGCACAGTTTATCCCACTTCGAAGCTCTTTTTCCCTCTGTTTTCACTACTGCTTCCTGCCTGCCCCTCCCTCCACCCAGTGCCCCTCCCACCTCCCAGGACCGTCTTAATGGAGGCAGCAGCACTGCTGGTGCCCCACTGGTGTCCCAAAGGAAAGCCTGTCTTCGCCCGGCTGCACCTTGATCACTCCCAGCACCAGGAACCTTGGCTCTCCCACCACCCAAAGATACACCGCCACCGAGCTCAGAGCCCTGGACCCCAGGCTCTGCAACCACAACTGCTGCTGCACCTCCTCACGATCAAGGGTAGTACCTTTCACCTGCCTGCACTGTCTCTTCTCCAGCAACACTGGAGCACCCTCCTGCGCAACAACCCCCACCGCGCCGACCACACCTACCACGGCTGCTTCGGAACAACTCCATTGCCTCCTGCTCAATGCACAATCACTCTGCAAGCACGCCACCGAGATCTGGGACACCATTAACTCCCTCATCCCCAACATTGTCTTCCTCACCGAAACCTGGCTCAACCCCGAAGCCACTCCCGATATCATCTCTGGAACACCAGATGGCTACAAGATAGCACACCAGGACCGCACCAACAAAAAACACAGAGGTGGAATCGCCATCATCCACAAAGAAACCATCCACTGCACCACTGTCGCAGATGACAAAACCCGATAATGGATCACCTCAGCTTCCAACTCCACATCGATGGCAAAACCACCATCAGAGGCACCTTCGCCTACAGACCTTCAGGACCATACCCCAGTTTGTGCGACATTATCACCTAATTCATCGTCCCGCTCGCCATCGACTCCAAACACTACATCTTCATCGGATACCTCAATTTTCACCTCGATTACCTCAATGACACCAACAGCACCAACCTCCTAGAAAGAATGAACAACATCGGCCTCACCCAACTAGTCACCTACCCCATACACTACGCAGAACACACACTCAACCTCATCTTCAGGGGCAGAGTCAAATATAGCCTTGTCACTGAGCTAACCTGGACAAACCATGCCATTGCCCATTTCAAAATCACAGGATCCCCCAGGACTGCCGCCAAGCCTCCCAGCAACTCACTCCACAGCTGGAGCAAAGTATCAAAGAGCCAGTGGACTGACACCCTCAACACCTCTCGACCTGACATTGCGACCAACCTAGACCTTCTCCGCATGGATCACTGATTGCACTGACAGAGTCAACCTTATCACGCTCTCCAAACTCAAGAAACCTACCAAACAAGCCAGTTTGTACATCACAGAACTGATAACTGTGAAACGCAACTGCAAGTGACTAGAAAGGAAATGGCGCAACAACAAAGAGCCCTCAAACCGAGTCACCTTCAAGTCGTCCCTCAACCAATACCACCATCTACTGAAAAAGACAAAAAGGAACGCCCTAGCCGCTCATATCAAAATCAGCTCTAACCACAGCAAAGAACTTTTCAACATCGTCAGAGAGTTCTCCAACTACTCAACCACCGAAAACATCATCACCCCCTCTCTGGAATTCTGCAACTCCCTGGCGGACTTCTTCTACAGCAAGATCTCCACCATCTACAAAAACTTTGAAACCCCAACTCACCACCGCCAACACCGTCAGACTCCTTGCTCCTATGGATGCTAACCCCGATAAGATATCTGACCACCTACTTACCGCCTGGGACCAGCGCACCACTCAAAACAACACACCCATCATGAATTTCATCCAATCAGAAGCTTCATGGACCCCTTCTCCCACCACATTTTTAACCATGGGAGCAAAATGATCAGCAACAAGCTCACTGCCATTTTCAAGTCATCCACAACCAGGACCTCCTTCTCCGAAGCATGAAAATATGCAGAAGTCAAAACACTTCTCAAGAAACCTTCAGCGAACTCAAAAACTACCGTCCCACCTCGCTGCTCTCCATTCCTGCCAAAGTCCTCGAAAAGGCCATCAACCGCAAACTCAAGCACTACCTGGAGGTCAACAGTCTTCTAAACCCCTCCCAATCCAGATTCCGCACCAATTACAGCACTAAAACTGCCCTGATCACTGTTGCGGATGGCATCTGAGCCCTCCTCGATTGGGGGGAAACGGCGGCCCTGATTCTCCTTGACCTCCAGCAGCATTCAACACTGTATCCCACCACACCTTTATCAAGAGGCTTCATCACATTAGAATCCAAGGAGGTGCCCTCAAATGGATCACCTCCTTCCTCCCTGGAAGAACCTAGAGAAGCTGACTACCATCTTTCACCTCAGAACCCATGAACATCATCTGTGGCATCCCTCAAGGCTCGTCTCTCAGCCATACCTTGTTCAACATCTACATGACCCCCTTGGCAACTTCATCAGAACCCATGGAATGGACATCACATCCTGCGCAGATGACAAACAACTCATCCTCTCACTGTCAGAAGACCCTGCCACCACAAAGGCCAACTTTCACAGCTGATTGACGGAGCTCGCTGACTGGATGAAAACAACTACCTTAAACTCGACACATACAAAACGTACTGATGTTTGGGAAAAAAACTACCCGTAAATTGACTCCTGGTGGCCTTAGGAACTGGGATCAGACAGACCACGCATGCAAACTTGTCATTATCCTGGATAGCAAGCTCACCATAAAAAACCAGATCAATGCCGTCTCTTCCACCTGCTTCTTCACTCTTCGCATGCTCTGCAATATCTTCAAGTGGCTCCCCGTCAACACCAGACAAACCGTCACTCAAGCCCTAATCACCAGCTGGATAGACTACAGCAAAGCATTCTACGTAGGAATCACCACGCATCTCCTGAAGAGACTACAGACCATACAGAACTGAGCGGCAAGACTCATCCTCGACCTTCCCAAACGGACCTATACCACCCCCATCTCAGGAAGCTCCACTGGCTCCCCATTCAGAAGAGATATGAATTCAAAATGCTGATCCACACCTACAAAGCCCTTCACAACCAAGGACCAGCATACATCAACCACTGCCTGAACTTAACCAAGCCTCCAGACACCTGTGCACCGCTTCCCTCTCCCTCGCACACTCCCCCTCATGGATCACTGACAGAATATCGAGGAGCAAAATATCGACCTGCCAAAATATCGAGGAAAAAATATAGAATGCCAGAATATCGAATTCCTATCTACAAACAGGTAAGTACAAAAATATCGAATCCAAAATATCGTTGTAAATAATATAGGGGCTCATTACGATGGCGGGCGGAAGCACAACCGCCATGCTGGCAGATGCAAAAAGCACCAGTTACCGCCGGCACGCAGCAGTCCACACGCCCGTCCAATTACGATGCGAAAAGTAGGCCAAACACCGCCGGCAAGCCAGCAACACCGTCCGCCATCAAAGTGCGCCCGTACACGTAGCGGCGCAGCCCAACTGACACACACCGTCCGACGAAACACGTCCCGCCCGGCGTATAAATTACGATGCCGCAAACAAACGGCTCCCACGGCTAAGAGACACCGCACGTGAAAGAGAGGCGGTAACACGGACGCAGAGCACGGACAACGAAGAAGCGGCACCCCGAGCATGAATCCAGCACTGCAGGCCCTTCCCATGCTACTGCTGATGCACCACCAAGGACGCAACGTACCGCGGAGACGCAGGTAGGCACACACACAACAAGTGCACGCAAACAGCGCACACAGTGCAAGGGCGGAAAAAGCGGACAACCCCCACCAGCGCGTGTACACTACACATCCACCATTGCATCCACATATGACACACAGGCCAAATCGTAACATCGCGGAACACATGTGTACACACCACCTGGGACTAGGAACCAACCACCCCGTCACGGCCCCAAAGCGCCGATGACGCCGCCACACATGCGCACAACGCAGAGGCCAACCGCAGCGCCATGCATGCGTCGCACACAGACACAGGGACACAACCAAGCAGCACACACATCAGCCCCACCCCGAACGCACATGACACGTGACAGGCCTGCCACAGACATGTCCCCAACGCCCAATTCACGGACAACACCCAACGCCACACAACCGACGCACACATGTCAGTGAAGTCACGCAACAGCAGGACACACCCCAGTGTAACAAACATGGCGTAGCACACAGCGGCGGCAACACCAACTAGGAGAAGCAGGGCTCCCTTCGGGAAGAGGAACGCCAGTACCACACTGAAAAACCCATACCACCCTGCACATATGAACAAGACATATAAAACGGAACACCAAAGAGCCCGGGGACCAACAACAGGTGGCCCAAGAATAACATTCACACACAAGGCCCAACGCAGAGCGGAAAGGCAGCCTGCCGCCCACACAAGGGAGAGCAGACAGCACTGAATGACCTTCCATTCCAACTCCGAAACCACAGCCCTACGACAGAAGCCGGTGAATACAGCCATTGTCCAAGAATAGACCAACACAGGCATGCCGAGGAGACCGACCACAGGGCAGATAGCGCATATCACAGAAGCACACAACGGACGGGGAAGAAAGAAGAAAACACTCCCCCATGTCGGCCACATGCAAGTTAATTGGAAGGAGTCACACATCACTGACCTTGAACTGTCTGAGAAGCATGTGGGAAGAGGGCCCGTGTCCTCCAAACAAGCAAACAGAACACAAGTCCTGTCTCCCTACGACTACACAGAGCTCACAGCAACCTCAGAGCGTGCACATTGCAGACTGCACACACAGCCGGAGCACGCCACCACAACGCACCGCTGCGAAATGGCAACCGCAACACACCTACCCAACTACGCCGAACAGCTCAAGCTGTACAAAACCAACCTGTGCCATACATTGGGATGCGATCTCCTGTCCCTGCTGAACGTAAGTTACCGACTGACTTACCGCATCACATTGTTCAGCTGCGTCATGCCCGTCTTCTACTGTCGGAGGTGTCCCTACCAGCATCCCGTCGAGATATGCCTCTCCAACCCGGCATGTCTGAAGGCGGACCTGCTACCACTACTCCTCCCTCTGGACGCACACGACAGGGCCTGCTCTGCCTATGGGGGCATGGCGTATGTGGCCAACATCGCACCCGCACTGAAATGGGACCACTGTGCCTCCACACGACGGATCATCGAGAACAGCTACATCGAATGTCACCCAGCATGCCCCATCATGGTCCTCCAAGGGACAACTTACGAACAACACCTTGACAGCCACCATCCGCTACATTGGCTGGCAAACATGTACACCACCAATGACATGGAAGCCCTGCTGGACGGCATCGCATACCTGACAACCTGTAAATACGTCGGACCACAACGCAGGTTCCCGAGTGACCTTTGATGTCCAACCCCGCACCCATGCTTAGCTTCCGCACGGACTGGCCAGTCACCACCACAACAGCCATACCAAACGACCGGCAACTGTAACCACACCATCAACGACATCGCCATGACATCGGATATGACCGGGACATGCACACTGTTCCCCATCACATCCAGGAACACCGCATGCATCGTGGGAGGCAGTGGCATGGGCTCTGTGTATCGCACCCACATGGACGGAACTGCACGAACAACCAGGACACAACATGGATCCAGCGCCCATGGACACACACACCGCTCAGTGGACATGAATAGGTCGCCTGGAGTCTGTGGGTGCTGCACCCCTCCCACCCCCGCCCCAGGAATCCCATACCAGGACCTTTGCATGGACGTCAAGTGCATACAACAACAACACGACCCCAGTGACTGTGACATGTCCAGTAACCACCACAGTGCAACAACAAGTGGCACGCCGCTGCATGCACGCAAGCCCATGCCCTGATGTCATCTCACATGCACGCGTGCATGAGGAACAACCGCAGCAAACCTGTCACATGGAACTGAGATGGACTGTGCCCATGATGCCAAGCGGTCTGGTAGGCTACATGTATACCGTCTGTGTCAAAGTCCGCAGCTCCGCAGCTATACGCAAATGTACATTAGCACAGCCTTGGCCAAGCAGATGTCACTCTGAAGCCCACATCCCACATGCAACAGCCAATCACATGTAACCCCACACCCTATCCCATTTGCAATCATGCTCAGTATATCCTCAACATGTATTCCGCTGCCAGTAGTGTCCACTATACTGCATCACAGAGGACAGAAGACTCAATATAATGTTTGAAACCAAAACTGTCTCCGCTGACTCATTTCACATGTACGAATGAGAGAGGATGAGAGTATGTGAAGTACACGGCAGTCGTGACATGACCATGTAGTCCACTGGTATTGGATGACAACGCAAATGAGCAGCACAACTGTGGAAGACACACATGTGCCGTGTGAAGTCGTATGGACGCAGTGCACAGGTGGGTGGGTGTGACGGGTAGATGCGCACATGCCAAGTTGGAGCACGCCGTGTTGGGAGGGGTCATGAACAGTACACCACCGCTTCCCTGGGCATAGTGAGAGGACACCTGTCGGGGGGAGTGAACACGTGTGTGCACAGCAGCTGGGCACACGTACATAGCGGTACCAGGCGCACCTCAGCCCACCCTCTGTGGACAAGCAGGATCCTGTTGTGCGCCCGCCATGCCCCTTGACAAGGCACACACAGCCCCAGTCGTCCAGGTGTAACCCCAACATAGTCAATCCGCACAGGCGATACAGGGCACGGGATGGCAGTGGAGCATGGTGTGTGAGAGGTCTCCTCGCGCTCCTCCTGGTCATATCACGCAGGCAATAGAACCTCAACGTCTAGCATGGCAAAAAGTCAAATGGAAGTGTAGGGGGACGCACCACAGCACGAGCAGCACTGACGTCACGGGAGGTGGCTCGCACCATCCCATCCATTGCCCATCATACCAACCACGCCACATGCCATTGCGACTAAGTGCAAGCGCGTGCGCCACCACCCCCGAGCCCTCCCCAGAGAGGCCAAAGAGTGAATGTGTGGGCCATCAGCCACAGACGGACGCGGCATGGCCGCAAGCGCAGCCACAGCCACTGGGTGTCGCAGGTGGCGGATCCGGAAGGCGAAGACTGTGATGCATAGTCCATGCAGGCCGGGTCTCCATTTGGGGCACCACGCAGGTGGACGGCGTCCCGCCACACATCATACCCTGAGACAGCCCACTCGTGCAACTGGACCCACACATACACTCCTTGCCCTCTCTGGTGCGAGCTTGGGGCTGCCTGTGCAAGCGCTAGCCTCGCAGGTGAGCATGCATATTGGGGGGCGAGGGGAGGACATGAGGGCTGGGGCGAAGATGACTGTATCACTGTCAGTTAGTACAAGGGATGACCCAGATGTGGAAAGGAAGAGACGTGTTCCGTGTGTACTGCAACTAGTCGCCAATCCAACTACCCCCCATGTCCGGAATGTAAGCCCGCACCTAGGCTCGCCCATCCGCCACATCGAACATACCACCAGCACGACAACCTTCCCATTCGAAACACTGACTGGGGTGGCGACCAGTGAACAATCATGTGTAGCCTACCCACGCGTACATGTGGGCCATCCATGATCCATGTCACCTGCGGCAAAGACATGACATGCGCAATGAGGGAAGTGAGGAGAGCTGTCCGCCCCACGCACAGAAGGTGCATCAGCTCCACAGACCCAGCAGCGAGTCCAGCAGGGGTCACATGTGCAGGGGCAGCTGTGCCTGGTGTGAAGGCACATGCATATAGACAGCACATCGACCAATGTGTAGTCTGCCCACATCCACAGTCCATCATCATGCGGACATAGGAATTGAACACAGGGCAACACATCTTAGTTGGTGCACCCACCGTGACCAACAATGCGCAATCATCGACGTACCCGCCCTGTGCATGGCCCCCAACCCAACGGAGGCACATCCAGTGCCACCATCCCACACACACAAGCCTTCCACGGAACATGCTGTGTCCAATGCTCAGTACAGAGTCAGCGCCCATCTGGTGGATCCTGAACAGGAGACACATGCACACACATGCCAGCTCCCACTATGTACGTCTGCCACCTGGCACGTGCAATGTAACCTCTCACCTGTGACGTGTGACTGCAAGCACACAGCCGTCTTGGCATGGGGCTGTCAATGTGGACACCTGTCAATGTTTCGGGAGGTGTGATCCGTACAGTGCTGTACATAGGGTGCAGTGCTGACACCTACTACTGTCTCATATCCCCTCGTGCCACAGGTCCCACTTGTATTGGCCGCTCAGCCTGTGCCCACATCGTCGTCGTCGTGTGCCATACTCATCCAGCCTCGGAAGCAGTTCCATGCTCAGCAGACACTCATGTTGCCGTGGCGTTGCCGCTTGACGAATATGCAGTCAGTCCCCATCAGCACGCCACGCAAGTCATTGGGGCCTAGATCCCCATGTGCATGCACATGGCAGTGGTATGTCTCACTTGCCATTGCCATTGTTGGGAGACCTGTGTAAGTGTATTGTGGCCGTGCCGTCCCAGCTTGACAGCTGGGCTGTGGCTCATGTGCTTGCTCAGTCATGTCAGTGATGTGTATGCGGAATTGCTATGTGTTGTGTTGCTTTGACATGTGTCCTCTGCCATTTTCCCCAGGCGGAGACCGAACATTGACCGCCCATACCAATTGCTGGCGGACATGGACGATACAGAGGTTATTAGGAAGTTTCGGCTGGACAGGCCAACCCTGCATCGACTGTGTGCCATGTTAGAGCCCCATCTCCGTCCCCGCAGGGTGTATCCGACTGCTGTCACCCCCACGGCTAAGGTGATGGCCGCCATGCATTTCTTCGCCACTGGGTCATTCCAGCACACAGTGGGCAGTGGAGGAGGGATGTCCCAGCCCATGTTCAGCAAGGTGCTGAGGGATGTACTGGCAGCCATGATGCTGTACCGAAACAGGTACATCCGCTTCCCCAGGGCTCGTGAATTGGCGGCAGTGAAGGGTGCATTCTATGCCCTTGGCAGAATCCCACACGTCGTTGGAGCCATTGACTGCACACATGTTGGCCTTGTTCCACCACAGGCCACTGAGCACCTGTACCGCAACAGGAAGCACACGCACTCCCTGAATGTGCAAGTGGTGTGCCTTGCGGACATGGTGATCACCCACGTGTGTGCCAAGTTTCCAGGCTCGGCACATGACGCACACATAATGCGCAACAGCATCTTGCCACGACTGATGGCCAATCTGCAACAGGATCGTGGCTGTATTGTCGGTGAGTATGTGGAGTGGTGTAGCGTGCTGGTTGTGCGATGCTGTCCCCTGTCCAGTTGGAATAGCAACGGTTCTCTGTGTCCCTCACACCCAGGTGACTCTGCGTATCCGAATGGGGCATGGCTGCTCAGTCCATTGAGGAATCCTCGCACCCCAGCAGACGATCGATACAATGAGGCACATGGGAGGACCAGTCGTGTGGTCGAGCGTACCTTTGGCCTCCTCAAGTCCAGGTTCAGGTGCCTGGACCGCACCGGGGGTGCACTGGCGTACTCCCCACAGAAGGTGTGCCAGATAGTGGTGGCGTGCTGCATGCTGCACAATCTGGCCATTCGTAAGCAGATCCCCCTCATTGTGGATGACGGAGATCAACCAGGGCCCCAGCCCGCAGACCAGGACAGCTCGTGTGAGGAGGACAGCGGAGAGGAGGAAGCTGGGAATGTGCGGCAGCAGCTCATCGCCCGCTACTTCACTTGACGGTGAGTGTCCATGTACGACGGCTGATGTGGCTGTATCTGTGCAGGTGTGTGTGTGCTGTGTCAGGGTGGCCGTTTGTTCACTACGTGCTGTGTGTCAACGCTCCATGGCCAGGGTAGTATGCCACTGTTGGTGACTGTGGCATTGTGCCCTATTGCTCTGTGCGATGTGTGTACATTGCTTGTAGTTGTTGACATGTACTGTGTGATGGGTGTGTGACACACTCATTGAATGTGCTCCTGTTCTGTCTCCCACCCCTAGGTCCCTACAGGCCCTCCGGATTCCATTGCCATGCCACGCATCAGGTGCCTTTCCGCCCAAGGTGGCCGTTGTATTCCGTACAAATAAAACACAGGGCACAAACAGCAGTTAGTGAAAAAGGTGCATTTATTACAAACTGTGACATGTGATTGTGTGTAAGGTGATGACAAAAGTGGTGCGTCCAGTGACAATGAGCTGTCGGTCATGGCTGCGTGATGCTCAGGGTGTACCCACTGGTTCTATGTCCATAGTCCAACACACACATGCCATCCAGCTGGCTGTGTGGAGTGGGATCGTAGAGCAAGTCAATGCAGTGGCTGGTCAAGGAAGGCTGGCGGAAGGCTGGCTGGCTGCCTCACTTGCGACTGGAGCGTGCGAAGTCCTCCCGGGAGATCTGTTTCCTCTTCGGACGGCCCCTTCCACGTTTGCGAGGGGGTTGCCTGCTTGTGACATGCTGGTGGTTGAGGTGTGCTCACTGGCTGTGGACGCAGGGGAACTGGACACTGCTGCTCGACCCTGCGCCCCGGCAGGTGGTGGCGGAGGGGAGCTGCTATCCCTGGCCGTGTCCTCACCGCCACCACCAGCTGGCCCATGAGGTCCACGAGTTGACCTATACGGGCGTCCATGGACCTCAGCACCCCCAGCACCTCCCGCGTGTCTGAAGCAGACCTGACCCATTGTTCTTGGGCCTCCTCATAGGCCCCAAGGACTCTGGCCATTTGAGGCAGGGCATGGCTCCCAGGGAGGCTGGCGTTTCCCTGACCCTGCTCCTCCTACCAGTCCTGCTGCCACCGGCCTGCCCACTAGCCACATTGCTCACCACGGTCCTCGCTGTGGCTCCCAGGGTGGATCCAGTCATCCGGGCCACCACCTGCGCTGGGGCTGGTGCCAGCGAAGACGTGGTGGTGGTGGCGGCGGTGGTGGTCGGTGCGGCGATGGTGGCGGTTGCGGCAGTGGTAGTGGCCACAATGACCGTGGGTGTGGCCGCAACGACAGTGGCAGCAGGGGGCTGGGAATGTTCAGCAGCCCTGGATGATGGGTTGGTGGGTAGGAGGGGTCCTGGGGAGCGGCTGGGCCCTGCCACACCAGATGGGCCTGCTTGGTGGTCCGTGTCCGAAGAGGAGGACAGATCCTCCACATCCGTGTGTCCTCGTTGGGGGCTTGTAGGCTGGCTGTGCTGGCTGCTGTCTCCATCCCCAGCATCCGGCAGTTCGTCACCTGTGGAGAGAATGAGATTTGTTATTGTGTTGCACCTGGCGAAGTATGTATTTGTAGTCTGACATTGGCAGTTCGTGCAATCTCGTACATGGGTTTCCCGGAGGCGAGTGTGTGGCTGTGGCATTTGTAGTTGTGTGTGCTTGGCAATGGGACTGTGTGCTGTGCACATGTGGCATGGGACGGATTGGCCAATGCCGATGGGTGTGTTGCTGTGCCCCTACTCATTGTGACTCTGGTGTATGCGGGCTCCTGGCCCATCCTGGGTCTGGTTTGTACTTTGATTTTGGGGTTCATATGGAACGCTTAGGAACGCATATGGCAACATGGGGCCATGCCCCAGATTCGCTTTGGGAGGGAATATGCTTTGGGGTTCAAATGGAACGCTTAGGAACGCATATGGCAACATGGGGGCCATGCCCCAGATTCGCTTTTGGGAGGGAATATGCTTTTGGGGTTCAAATGGAACGCTTAGGGACGCATATGGCAACATGGGGGCCATGCCCCAGATTCGCATTTGGGAGGGAAGATGCTTTTGGGGTTCAAATGGAACGCTTAGGAACGCATATGGCAACATGGGGGCCATGCCCCAGATTCGCTTTTGGGAGGGAATATGCTTTTGGGGTACATGCTGTGAGCCATGGGTGCCGAACGTGACATGTGTTGTGGCAGCATGACAGTGCATGGTTTGAGGTGTGTGCATGCTTGACATGGCCTGCATATTTGCTGTCTGTTGTGATTACTGGACATGGCATTGGACGCATCGTTATGAGTGAGTGATGGTTGTGTGTGAAAGCCAACGTATTGCAGTTGTCCCATCTCCTTGGTGTGCGTGCTGCCCTGTGCCATGTGCATCACTGCAGTGCTCATGGGGGGTGTGGCCCATGTTGTGTGTTGTTGCTCACAGTGTGTCGTGCGCTTCATTGACTTCTGGCACATGGTTGGTCATGGGCATGTATCTTAGCGTGACTGCTGTATGTGTGGCAGCTGTGCGGATGACATGCCTTTCATGAGACTGGGGCTGACGGATGGGATGGATGGTATGTTGTATGTGCATGGTGTGTCTGTGTGTTTGATGGGTTCAGTGGTGTTCGTGTGCATTTCTGTTGTTCCGCTCTGTTGCGTCTAGTGTTGTTTGTCTTACATAGGCGTAGTTGTGGGGTGTGTGGTTGACAGGCAGTAGGGGCTACATGGACAGGACTTCAATGGTGTTTCGGTTGTGTGTGATGAGTTGCACAGTGGCTGCCGTGGTGGTACTATTTTCGGTGTGGCTTGTGTATGCAGACGTGGCTCCTTGGGTGTTGCTATGTCTGTGATGGGTCATGTGGGGTGTGAGTCTGTTGTTCATGTCCGTGTGCACATTGTTCACTTGTTCGTGACGGTGGGCGGTGCTGCGTTTTCGTCTGCTACGTGACATGTCCCATGTGTTGGTCGTGTGCCGGTCCTCATACCTCCAGTAATCCAGCCCTGTCCAGTTTCCCACCTGCAGGTTGTTCGTGCGTGCACTGTACTGGATGCCACATGGCTCTAAGTGGGGGGTGCTCCATGTTGCAGGTCTGTGGGGGTGGTGGGGTGTTGTGGGTCGTGGGGGTGGCTGGACACCCACTGACACCGATTGCTGTGGACCGTGATGTCTGCCTTTAGGCTGTCGTTGTGCACTGCGGTGTCTGACACGTGGCTGTGGGGTGTGGGGGATGCTCCTCCTTGCTGTGCTGTGGGACTAGGGGCCTGGTGTGTGTTGTACTTGTGCTGTCCACCGTCCCACCCACTGCACTTTGTGTTCCTGCCACTTACCTGTTACTTGTCGGTTTGTGCAGCTGTGGCGGACACATGGGTGTGGTGGGTGCTCGTTGTGGCGCTTCTGGCATATTTGGGGACCTGTTGGTGGTTACGTGGCTAGCTGAATGTACACATGTCCCCACGCATCTTACAGTTGTTCTGTTTGGGCTGTGTGTGGTGGTGTCTGTTGCATGTGTGTGTCGTGTATTGTGTGCTGGACATGGGGGTGTTTGTCCCTGGGAGCTGTGGCATGGTGGTAGTGCATGTGAGTACATAGCGGTGTGCTGGTATACATTAGTTTGTACTTACCAGCCTCCACTCCCCTGCTAATCCGGCGAGGATCTCGGGATGTATGATGACTCGCACCTTCTCCTCCCACGCTTTGAAGGTCTTGAAGAGCGCGGGATTCCCTCCGCCAGTGACGGCAGCCAGCTCTCTGTTTTTGCCCTCCTTCTTCTTGACCAGGCTCTTGACGTCATTCCACCGTTTGTTAATTTCGACTCTGTTCCTGGGCAGGGTCCCGACTGCATTGACCTGGTCTACGATCCGGTTCCACATTCTGTTTCTGGTGGCTAGTGGTGTGTGTTGGACCATGTTCCCATAGATTTGTGGGTGCACCTTGATGATCTCGTCGACCATGACCGTCAGCTCAATGGGCGTGAACTTGGGCATTCTTTGTGGTGCCATGGTTTTTGTGGTGCTGGTGCGGTGTGTGTTGTGTAATGTGCAGGGGGTTTGTGGTGCCGGTGTTTGGTGGTGGTGGTGGTGGTGGTGGTGGTGGTTGTGATGTGTGCGTTTCTGTGGTGTGCTGTTATCCTCGCTGTGTCACTGTGTCCTCTCCTCTCCTCTCTGGTTTGCAATGTTGCAAGGGGTTGTGGTCTGTGGGAGTGCTGCTTTTGTACTTACCTATGTGGGTGTGTCCTCATGGTCTGTTGTTTTCAGGTGTGTTGTGTCTGGGGTTCTGTCCTTTGTATTTTTTGTTTGTCCGGGGGGTGTTTTCGGGATGTGTACTGTGCTTGTGTATTTGTGCGTGCCTTGCTGTGTGGACTTATTGGCCATGTTGTGTGCTATTGGTTTTGTGAGCGGATGGTTTCTGTGCAGGGACGTGGGCGCCATGGTTTCTGCCGTGTCGATTGGCATCGGCGTTGTTTGCGCTGGCGGGCGGTATATTTGTGGTTTTCCCGCGCTCATGGCGGTGCGATCGTAATTTCACGTGCGGTGTGTCGGCCGTGAGGGCGGGCGGTTTTGTGTTGTCGGGCGTGTTTCCGTCCGTGGCGGGCGGTTTGACTCCGACTCGGACGATGGCGGGCGGTCTTTTGTGTGATTTTTCCGCCGATGGCGGTTTTCGGTTTGTGTTATCGTAATGGCGTGGTCGGTGTTCAGACGGTGTATGCGGGCAGATTTTTGCCGCTTCCATGCCTGGCGGATTTATTTACGCCGGGTATCGTAATGGGCCCCATAGTTTGTTAAAATATCGAATTTTTTAAATGTCTTAAAAGTAATGTAAAATTAATGAAATAATAAATATAATTAACTAAAACATACTTAAAAATACTTAAATAACCTTAAAATGAATAAATATTTAATGTAAGTTAAAAAAATAAATAAACATGCATTTTTATTTTTTAATACATATATATATTAACTTAATATTAATAAAAAATATTCAATATTTTTAGCGTAGGATAGCGGGAGGGTAAAATTTACTATTCCCACTCCAGTGAGTGCAACAGTAGGGAAAGCGTTGGATAGCGGGAGGGTAAAAATTACTATTCCCACTCCAGTGAGTGCAACAGTAGGGAAAGCGTTGGATAGCGGGAGGGTAAAATTACTTTTCCCACTCCAGTGAGTGCAACAGTAGGGAAAGCGTTGGATAGCGTAGGGGTAAAATTACTATTCCCACTCCAGTGAGTGCAACAGTAGGGAAAGCGTTGGATAGCGTAGGGGTAAAAATTACTATTCCCACTCCAGTGAGTGCAACAGTAGGGAAAGCGTTGGATAGCGGGAGGGTAAAAATTACTATCCCCACTCCAGTGAGTGCAACAGTAGGGAAAGCGTTGGATAGCGTAGGGGTAAAAATTACTATTCCCACTCCAGAGAGTGCAACAGTAGGGAAAGTGTTGGATAGGGTAGGGGTAAAAATTACTATTCCCACTCCAGTGAGTGCAACAGTAGGGAAAGCGTTGGATAGCGTAGGGGTAAAAATCACTATTCCCACTCCAGTGAGTGCAACAGTAGGGAAAGCGTTGGATAGCGTAGGGGTAAAAACTACTATTCCCACGTCAGAGAGTGCAACAGTAGGGAAAGTGTTGGATAGCGTAGGAGTAAAAATTACTATTCCCACTCCAGTGAGTGCAACAGTAGGGAAAGTGTTGGATAGCATAGGGGTAAAAATTACTATTCCCACTCCAGAGAGTGCAACAGTAGGGAAAGTGTTGGATAGCGTAGGGGTAAAAATTACTATTCCCACTCCAGTGAGTGCAACAGTAGGGAAAGTAATGATTTAATATTTAAATAAAAATAAATTATCAATACCAATAAAAAAATAATTAAAATTAATTACCAATTACAAAATATTTAATAATTAATTAATTATAAATACCAATAAATATTATTTATTAAAATTTAATTACCTATTAATAATTAATTAACAACCAATTAATTTTCAATACCAAAAATTAATATGTAATACAAAAATACCAATTAATAATTAATTAACAGTAAATTAATTATCAATACACAAAAATGATTTCAATAATTACTTAATTACAATTAAATTACTTCCCACCCTATTCCCCTATAAACCCACAACCAGCTCCGAATAATAAATTAATACAATTAATATAATTATCAATTAATCAATGAATAAAAATTAATTACCAATTAATACAAAATAATTACCAATTAATAAAAATTAATTACCAATTAATAATTAATTACCAATAAATTAATTATCAATACCAATAAATAAAAATAAATAATTACTTAATAACAATTAAATTACTTCCCACCCTATTCCCTATAAACCCACAACCTGCTACAGAACTAAAACGCAGAATTAAATTAAAAATAATTAATAATTCCTAAAATTAATATTTAATTTACTATAATTAAATTACTTCCCACCCTATTCCCCTATAAACCCACAACCTGCTACGGAATTAAATTGCGCAAAAATTAAATAACATAACATTCATTACTTTAAAAAAATTCAAACATACATTACAAAAATAATACATACTTTTAACACATATACTAACACTTAAAACACTATAAAAAATTCGATATTTTTAACAACTATATTATGACTGTCGATATTACTAACTTCGATATTATGGAAATCGATATTTCTTACCTGAATTTCGATATTCTGCACCACTATATTTTTGCAATTCGATATTCTGTCCATTCTATATAAAAAACTCGATATTCTGTCTGGTCGATATTTTTGTTTCGATATTATGACTGTTCACCCCCCCTCATCTGTCAAAGTAACAGTGGAGGACGCTCGTTCTCCTACCTCATGGCAAAATCCTCGACCAACCTCCCCCTTCACTTATGGGCCTCATTCTTTCTTTTGGAATTCGGAAAAGGACTCAAGACCTGGATGTTCAACTGTACCCCTTAGCAGCGATGTTCTCACTGCCTGGATACCCTCACTGGTGATTGGCCGTGCTTTATAAATCCAATTTGATTTGAGATTGTTGAACTTTCCTTAATGCTCTTAGGCATACTGCCATTTCTTTTCTGATTCTGCTGCCCATTGAAGCTTATGTTATTTTCTGATTTTTACATACTCTGTATAACTTTGCATTTGAGAACCTTCATGGCATTGACTTTGTACTGCTTATCCTGAATTGTTGTAATAAAATCCTTTAACTTGTCATTGATTTAAAACACAGCTATTGAATGAGCCCACATTATTCTTCAATTAGAATTATTTGATGAAACCGAATTGTACTGTTTCTGATGCTTTGCAGGTGCCTTAACATGGGGACACATTGCTTCATGAAATTGAGGTTTAACAACGTCTTCGATCCAGTTTAATGAGGGGGAATCTGACTAAGGTAAATGTCTTGATTTTGGGGTACACTGTTTCACAAATGCACTGTGCCCAGTCTATTGTCTCTGGGCACACTACACTCTTTGAAAACTTGCATGTATCTGGCACCCCACACTCAATTTAATTCAGTTACTTTATTTCAGTTTGCCTGAACCATAAAAAGTACATGGTCCAAATAAAAACATAATAAGATATTTAGATTAAACATCAAATCAATGCAATATGTATACAATTAGTATGAGGTCTAGGTTCCTCACTTAAAACTAAAAATCCCTTCATGTAACACTAAAAACACGCAACAAAAACCTCAGGAAAAAAACCTTAAAATAGGCTTAAAACGGGTCCTCTATGCTATCTGGAAAGTCTAAGGAGTTGCATTTTGGGGTATCAAATGGCGCTAACTGACATAAAGATGCTTAAAGTGCGTAGTGCAAATACCATTGTGATACATAATGGTTATTTCAGTGCCTAATTCTATGTGGCATACATACATCGTAAAAGTTCAATAAAATACATATTAAATCAATTTTCAGATCTTATACAAAGCATCCAGCTAAAAGCATACATCCAATGGAAGAAAGCAACTCTAAAAACAATTCACAATGTCAGAAAGTCATACTATAAAATCATTGTTTTCCTATACTGTAAAACTTTACACTAATAAATTGCCACAGAGTAACAGGTAGATAAGGATGGTAAGATTTGCAGGTACAAAAAAGGTAGTGGGCGGCATTGTTTAAAGCTCAATTGCATAAAATAGGTATGATATAGCAACTCCTCAATTCCTTGAAAAAGATACAGAAAAATAGAATGTATAGTGCTCTGAGTGAATATATTATCACTCAAACATTTAGATAAACTTTTGGACCAATCATTCTGGGTTGGAAATGTCACTAAACTGTGAAAAATGTCCAATCTAATGCGGGTCAGGACAAACTTATGCAGGGTGCTATGAACCAACATTAAAAATGGTTGTAAGGATAAAGTAACCAAAGAAATTTGATTCCTAAGTACACTGGATTTAAATAATTCAGTAGTCAACCTAGCTTCCTCAAACAACGTAAAACACATCTTGTTTAGTTCTTTCCTTGATATGGAATGCAAAGTTTCCGGGGATTCAAAGAATACTGGGTGCCCCAAATCCGAACAGATCTGTTTGACATTTTTCAACCAGGGTATATGATGGTATGCTGCCAAATTAAGGCAATCCATGACTACCTTATGATTTAAAAGAGTGTCAGGACTAGTCCACACTTTATGCCACAAAAGAATGAGGTGCACTCATGCTGTATTGACTAAGAACGGCATCCCCAATTCCAAATGGCATACCTGGAATGAACAGCTCCGGTATACTAACAAAAGAGATCTAAAAAACTAATTCTCAACAATTTGTAAGGAGGTGATACCACAGAATCCCCATAGCTCTGTCCCATGCTGAGATTTGTGGTTAAACCCAAGTCCTGCATGAACTCCGAAAAGGAAATCAAAACACGTTGTAGGGCCATGGGCCTGCGGGCCATAAGTACGGCATCATCTGCGTAGAGGAGGGCTGGTACCGGTCGATGTCCTATTTGGGGGAGGTCCTTGCACCCTTTAGCCAACATGTCGCCCAAATTGTTAATGTACCTCACACTCAGGAGACCTAGGGAAACACAGCTGTTGTTCAAGTGTTGGCAAGGATATGTTCATGGTCGAGGAATCCTGGACGAAATTGTCATTTTATTGGAAAAAATCCAGAAAAACTGACAGAATGCCATGTTCAATACATTGTCCAGGCCAGACAATCAATGGTGAGTGGGGTCTAGAAGGAAGTGGTGGAAATATTAGGATGTGTAAATGTTGAAAGTATATATTTGTTGTAGGTATCTTTCAGTTGCTTTTGAAATGTCCTGAATGTGTGGCACTCAGTTTCTTGATTGTGGGAACACCACACCTTTTGAAAACACACACGTCTCTTATTCCCTCACTCAGAAGGCCCAGGGGAACACAGATGTTAGTCATTCCTTGGTGTGATGATCAACGAATCATGGTCAACACTTTCTCTTCATCAGCCAATCAGGCAAACAGAGGTCTGGCTTGCACCAGTAGATAACTTAGGTTAAACAGAATTAGAAAGAATATAGCTTTTGTATTTTCCATACAGTTCTGGGTTCAGTATCTGCCATCAAATGAATAGTACACCTATTCCAGTAATTCTGCAGCACCTAAATGATCAACGCTAATATTAAATAATTGATTGTGCAGACATAACCCCAGAAAACCCATATATATTTGCAATATAGAACTCCTAATATTTAGAGCTACTATCCCATGATTAGCATTTCTGGATTTATGTTTCTTCCTTAGAAAAATGTAACAAAATGTTTAGCGAATTTGTTCAAATGAAAAGTATCGCCACATTATTAGCTGTATATTTAGGGTGCAGTAGGATATTGATGAATATTGATGGATGGTTGCACCAACCCATAGCTCTGAATATGCGGCAAAAACATAACGTCAATATGTGCTTGGTTTGATTGTGTATGGCTTTGTAGTAAGGGCTTCAAATCTTAAATTCTCTAGGCTGTCTCGTCTTTGTAAATAAAAACATTAGAAGAGACATCTTTAAAAACTAAGGGGCATATCAACAACGATTAGAGATAAACATCGCTAAGCGCGTTTAGCGATGTTTATCCTATCGCTGGATTTCATCGCCGTAATAGCGCTGTATCAACAACGCTTTTCACAACGGCGATAAGAAATCCAGCGATAGCGGGGGAAATCGCCGTTTTGCAGGGAACATCGCTGGTTTTCCAGCGATGTTCCCTGCAAAACGGTGATAACCTTGCTGATACGACCCTGTGGTCGTATCAGCATAATCCACCCCCTATGTCAAACATAGGTAAGTCAGGATTTTAGCAGACGTTAGATTTTGGCGAAAACGGCAGTTTTCGCCAAAATCTAACGTATGCTAAAATCCTGTGGACTGCCTTGTAAATATCGCGATGTGAACATCAGCGATATTTGCAAGGTAGACCATCCGGGGTACGCCCAGTGACGCCCACTTTGCATCTCATTAGCGATGCAAAGGGAGGCATTGGGAAAAAGGGTGCTAACATGCGATTATGCATGTTTGAACCCTCTTGTTAATAGGGCGATAGTTTTATCTCCGCTTTTTTGGCTTTAAAAGCCAAAAAAGCGGAGATAAAGCCCTTGTAGATATGCCCCTGACATACTTCTGAGTGTTTAGTTGTGAAAGGGGTAATTCACAGGAACAAACACAAAATAGTCTCCTGCCGAACGTATCTGGCGAAAGGGACTCAGATAGAACTACTGCCAGAAATAGAAACAAAAACATGGGTAGTATGCAGTCCAACAACACAGTGAAAACTGCCAGGACCGGCCATGGGCATGAGCAAGCTGGGCCCAGGCCCCGGGCACCAATATTCCGTGTGGCGCAGCAAGGAGCTGCCTCACTTAATGTCATGTAAACAGCAGCTAGTCAATCCAACTTGGTCTCAATCGGGTCCCGTTAAAGACTTTGTAATCAGCCCTTAATGTACCTCAGCATAATTGTTAGCATGCCATCAACCCCCTGCTCTCCTCACCTCCAGCAGTAACACCGCAACAACAGCCCACAACAAACACCAAATGTTCTTCCTGCCCAGGGTGCTGTCCGGGTCAATCCAATTTAGGGCTAGCCCTGAAAACTGGAATAGAAACGAGAGTGCGGAAGGGTCTTACACGAAGGAGGATAGCTGGCATTTTCCTTGCCTGAAAAAAAAAAACAGGAGTGGGGGAACTGCAGATGTCTTTTTTACATTTGATTTAACCTATATCTCTTTACCTCTTTAGAGAACCATGTGGTGCAGCGCAAAGTCGCCCACTCTTTACAAGTCACAGATTAACCTGATGATAACGAGATCATATCTAAAAAGTGCAGGTTCACTTGCACATGATTTTTACACAACACTATGGTGTGTGCACACATTGTACTTGAGAACACTATTATGGAGAGTCTTTACTGTAGAACTTAGTGTTGCACATAGAAAGCCTGCTAATGGTGAACAAAACGTTCTTAAGCAATTAACTTAGAAGCTGGTTGCACTAAATCGAAGAGCATTGAATAACGAATGACCTAGAAATAACAGAAATTATGCTGCTTAAGAGAATGACCAACATGTAATAACATCGTATACGCTTCATATTAAGAGATTTTGAGTACCTCATGTTAACTTACGAAAATGAATATTAACCCCTTCGCTGCTAGGCCTTTCCCCCCCCTGTGCTAAGCCTTTTTTTGGCTATTTGGGGTAGTGCGTGCTTAGGCCCCTGTAACTTTTTGACCACATAAGGTATCCACGGCAAATTTGCGTCCTTTTCTTCCAACATCATGGGGATTCTAAAGGTACCCAGGGTTTGTGGATTCCCCTGGAGGGGTCCCAGAAATTAGCCAAAATACAGCTAAATTTTGGGTTTTTTGGGAAAAATGGGAAAAAAGGGCTGCAAATGAAAGCGTCTGGGTTTTTCCCTGCAAATGGTATCAAAAAGGGTTTGTGGGGCTGAAATCACCATTTTCCCAGCTTTTAGGGAATGACAGACTTTAGTCAGAAAACCAAAATTTTTTACACAATTTTGGCATTTTTCTGGGACATAGCCTATTTTTGCTATTTTTTGTGCTTTCAACCTCCTTCCAGTTAATGGTAGAAATGGGTATGAAAGTAATAGTAGATCCTGGAAAGCTATACATTTTAGAAAAGTATACAAAATTCTGAATTCAGCAAGGGGTTACTTGTGTAGATCCTTCAAGGTTTCTTTATAGAAACTAACAGTTAAATATAGGAAAAATTGAAAATTAGTTGAAAAAAACTGCTTTTTGTGTCAACGTTTTCACCTGTAACCTCTTCTAATTATGACAGCTCTTTGAAAGCAATATACCGTTACATCCGCAGGACGTTACTGGTTGTGGGGATATATAGGACTTGTAGGTTCACCAAGAATCCGACGAACCCAGAGCCAAAAACTGAGAAGCGACTTGCAATGGTTTTTTATTATGTAGCGGGTATATAGCAATTACTGTGGGAAAATGTATACATGGAAAAATTGGTATGAAAGACACCTATGTATTTCTGAAATGGGAACAAAATATAGAGTTTAGAAACAGTAGATATTTGCACATTTCCGAAATTGGGAACACTCATACTAGCATGAGAATTATTGGTCATTTTTCAAAATGACTTCTTTTTTTTACACATTGTCTTTCATTTGAAAGGCAGAAATGCATTGAAAGTCAATAGGTAATAACAGTTGCTTTACAAATCTGAATTACCCTAAGTCTCCCGATAAAAATGGTACCTCACTTGTGTGGGTAGGCATAGTGCCCATGACAGGAAACAGCTCAAAACGCAACGTGAACACACCACAATTTCACAATGTAAAATTACCCTTTTTTTGCAAAGTGCCTAGCTGTAGTTTTTTAACCCTAGCTCTGCCGGCACCTAGGGAAACCTAGCAAACCTATACATTTTTGAAAACTAGACACCCAGGGAAATCCAGGATGGGGTGACTTGACTGCCTCCCACCAGGTTCTGTTACCCAGAATCCCTTGCAAACCTAAAAAATTGACAAAAAAAACACATTTTCCTCACATTTCAGTGGTGGAAAGTTCTGGAATCTGCGT
Source organism: Calotriton arnoldi (assembly GCA_963921515.1). NCBI lineage: Eukaryota > Metazoa > Chordata > Amphibia > Caudata > Salamandridae > Calotriton > Calotriton arnoldi. The sequence continues at coordinate 126,644 of CAWUFW010010737.1, read as the reverse complement.
GGATCCACAAATTTCTACCCACCCCGCGTTCCCCAAAGTCTTCCAAGAAAAATGGTACCTCACTTGCGTGGGTAGGCCTAGTTCCCGCAACATGAAACGGCGCAAAACGCAACGTGGACACACCACAATTTCACAGTGAAAAATGACCCTTTTTTGGCAAAGCGCCTAGCTGTAGTTTTTTAACCCTAGCACTGCTGGCACCTAGGGAAACCTAGCAAACGTATACATTTTTGAAAACTAGACACCCAGGGGACTCCAGGATGGGGTGACTCGACTGCCTCCCTCCAGGTTCTGTTACCCAGAATCCCTTGCAAACCTAAAAGATTGTAAAAAAAAACACATTTTCCTCACATTTCTGTGGTAGGCATAGTGCCCACAACAGGAAACAGCTCAAAACGCAACGTGAACACACCACATTTTCACAATGAAAAATTACCCTTTTTTTGCAAAGTGCCTAGTTGTCGTTTTTGAACCCCAGCTCTGCCGGCACCTAGGGAAACCTAGCAAACCTATACATTTTTGAAACCTAGACACCCAGGGGAACACAGGATGGGGTGACTTGACTGGCTCTCACCAGGTTCTGTTACCCAGAATCCCTTGCAAACCTAAACAAATGTCCAAAAAATCAAATTTTCCTCACATTTCTGTTGTGGAAAGTTCTGGAATCTGCGTGGATCCACAAATTTCCAGCCACCCCACGTTCCCCAAAGTCTTACGAGAAAAATGGTACCTCACTTGCGTGGGTAGGCCTAGTGCCCGCGACATGAAACGGCGCAAAATACAACGTGGACACACCACAATTTCACAGTGAAAAATGACCCTTTTTTGGCAAAGTGCCTAGCTGTAGTTTTTGAACCCTAGCTCTGCTGGCACCTAGGGAAACCTAGCAAACCTATATATTTTGGTAAAAATAGACACCCAGGGAAATCCAGGATGGGGTGACTTGACTGGCTCCCACCATGTTCTGTTACCCAGAATCCCTTGCAAACCTAAAAAAATGTTTAAAAAAACACATTTTCCTCACATTTCTGTGGTGGAATGTTCTGGAATCTGCGTGGATCCACAAATTTCCACCCACCCCGCGTTCCCCAAAGTCTTCCGAGAAAAATGGTACCTCACTTGTGTGGGTAGGCCTAGTGCCCGCGACAGGAAACGGCGCAAAACGCAACGTGGACACACCACAATTTCACAGTGAAAAATGACCCTTTTTTGGCAAACTGCCTAGCTGTAGTTTTTTAACCCTAGCTCTGCCGGTACCTAGGGAAACCTAGCACACCTATACATTTTTGAAAACTATACACCCAGGGGAATCCAGGATGGGGTGACTCGACTGCCTCTCACCAGGTTCTGTTACCCAGAATCCCTTGCAAACCTAAACAATTGTAAAAAAAACCACATTTTCCTCACATTTCTGTGGTGGAAAGTTCTGGAATCTGCGCGGATCCACAAATTTCCACTCACCCCGCGTTCCCCAAAGTCTTCCGAGAAAAATGGTACCTCACTTGCGTGGGTAGGCCTAATGCCCGTGACAGGAAACGGCGCAAAACGCAACGTGGACACAACACAATTTCACAGTGAAAAATGACCCTTTTTTGGCAAATTGCCTAGCTGTAGTTTTTGAACCCTAGCTCTGCCGGCACCTAGGGAAACCTAGCAAACCTATACATTTTTTAAAACTAGACACCCAGGGGAATACAGGATGGGGTGACTCGACTGCCTCTCACCAGGTTCTGTTTTCCAGAATCCCTTGCAAACCTAAAAATTGCCCAAAAAAACAAATTTTCCTCACATTTCTGTGGTGGAAAGTTCTGGAATTTGCGTGGATCCACAAATTTCCACCCACCCCCGTTCCCCAAAGTCTTCCGAGAAAAATGGTACCTCACTTGTGTGGGTAGGCCTAGTGCCGGCGACAGGAAACGGCGCAAAACGCAGCGTGGACACAACACAATTTCACAGTGAACAAGCATTGGCATAGCCAATAGGTCTCGCTTTTGGGCCCTTATAAGTGTTTAGGCAGAGCTATTGACTTTGCCAATGTGTTTGATTGCTGCAAAAGTAAAGAAATAGAAAAAACATCTATTTCTTTACTTTTGCAGTATCGTGCACCGGCGCTTTACTTTAACATGGTTAAAGGTAAAGTGCCGGTGCCGTGCTTATAGCAAAAGTAAGGAATTAGATGTTTTTTTCTATTTCTTTACTTTTGCAGCCATCGCGGCACCGACGCTTTACCTAAACCATGTTAAAAGTAAAGCGCGGGTGCCGCGATTGAGCAAAAGTAAAGAAATAGAAAAACATCTATTTCTTTACTTTTGCTATACAGGCACCCGCGCTTTACTTTTAATTTTAAAAGTAAAGCGCGGGTGCCGCGATTATGCGAAACTGAAAGAAATAAAAAAGTGACACGGCCGCGAAAGTCAAACTAAACAAGCATGCGAGTGGTGCGTGCGCGCTTGCGAGCAGCAGGCGTGACCACACGCTCGTGCACCATGGCCTTTTGCTTGCGCGTAACCGCAGGGAAAAGGCCATGACGCACGAGCGTCTGGTCAGCTTTTCAAACTCCCTAACTATAAGTCTCGCAGTGCAACGCTTGCGCGCTACCCGAGGCTCGACCTAAAAATGACCCTTTTTTGGCAAAGTGCCTAGCTGTAGTTTTTGAACCCTAGCTCTGCCAACACCTAGGGAAACCTAGCAAACCTATACATTTTTGAAAACTAGACACCCAGGGGAATCCAGGATGGGGTGACTTGACTGCCTCTCACCAGGTTCTGTTACCCAGAATCCCTTGCAAACTTAAAAAATTGCCAAAAAAACCACATTTTCCTCACATTTCTGTGGTGGAAAGTTCTGGAATTTGCGTGGATCCACAAATTTCCACCCACCCCGCATTCCCCAAAGTCCTCCAAGAAAAATGGTACCTCACTTGTGTGGGTAGGCCTAGTGCCCGCGACAGGAAACAGCGCAAAACGCAACGTGGACACACCACAATTTCACAGTGAAAAATGACCCTTTTTTGGCAAAGTGCCTAGGTGTAGTTTCTGAACCCTAGCTCTGCCGGCACCTAGGGAAACCTAGCAAACCTATACATTTTTGAAAACTAGACACCCAGGGGAATCCAGGATGGGGTGACTTGACTGCCTCTCATCAGGTTCTGTTACCCAGTATTCCTTGCAAACTTTAAAAATTGCCCAAAAAAACACAATTTCCTCACATTTCTGTGGTGGAAAGTTCTGGAATTTGGTGGATCCACAAATTTCCACCCACCCTGCATTCCCCAAAGTCCTCCGAGAAAAATGCTACCTCACTTGTGTGGGTCGGCCTAGTGCCCGCAACAGGAAACGGCGCAAAATGCAACGTGGACACACCACAATTTCACAGTGAAAAATGACCCTTTTTTGGCAAAGTGCCTAGCTGTAGTTTTTGAACCCTAACTCTGCCAGCACCTAAGGAAACCTTCCAAACCCACACATTTCTGAAAACTAGACACCCGGGGGATTCCAGGGAGGTATGGCTTGCGTCGATCCCCCAACGTTTCCTTACCCAGAATGCCCTGCAAACCTCAAATTTAGCTGAAAAAATCACGAGGCCAAAAACCCAGGTGACCCCCCTTGCAAAACCAGGTTGTTTGGTGATAGGCAATTTTGATGTCGCCTCAATACGTTTTGGGCCCCTGCCTGTCGTGGGTACTTGGGCCTCCCACACGAGTGAGGCACCATTTTTATCAGGAGATCCTGGGGAACGCTGGGTGATAGGAAATTTGTGTCAGCCCGGTGATGCCACAACTTTCCCACACAAAAATGTGTGAAAAAAGTGATTTTTTTCAGTTAAAATTCAATCAATCAATCAATCAATCAATCATGTCACTTATAAAGCGCACTACATACCCGCGAGGGTCTCAAGGCGCTGGGGGAAGAGGGGGTGGTGCTGCTACTGATCGAAGAGCCAGGTCTTGAGGAGTCTTCTGAAGGCCAGTAGGTCTTGGGTCTGTCGGAGGTTGGTGGGGAGGGTGTTCCAGGTCTTGGCGGCGAGGTGGGAGAAGGATCTGCCGCCGGCGGTCGTTTTCCGGATGCGGGGGACTGTGGCGAGGGCGAGGCTGGTCGAGCGGAGCTGGCGGGTGGGGGTGTAGAAGCTGAGTCGTCTGTTGAGGTAGGCTGGTCCGGAGTTGTGGAGTGCTTTGTGTGCGTGGGTGAGGAGCTTGAAGGTTATCCTCTTGTTGACAGGGAGCCAGTGCAGGTCTCTCAGGTGGGGTGTGATGTGGCTGCGTCGGGGGATGTCGAGGATAAGACGTGCAGAGGCGTTCTGGATGCGTTGCAGCCATCTCAGGAGCTTAGCCGTCGTTCCTGCGTAGAGGGCGTTTCCGTAGTCATTGAGGTTTGCAGGGGATTCTGGGTAAGGAAACGTTGGGGGATCCATGCAAGCCATACCTCCCTGGAATCCCCCGGGTGTCTAGTTTTCAGAAATGTGTGGGTTTGGTAGGTTTCCCTAGATGGCCGCCGAGCACAGGGCCAAAAACCCAGGTGACCCCCACCTTGCAAAACCAGGTTGTTTTGTGATAGGCAAATTTTGATGTAGCCTCAGAAGGTTTTGGGCCCTTGCCTGTCATGGGTCCTTGACCCACCCACGCAAGTGAGGTACCATTTCTATTGGGATACTTGGAGAAAGGCGAAGGGGTAGGAAATTTGTTGTTTCTCTCTGCAGCGTGAACATTTTGGCACAATATTGCAAGGAAAATGTGACAGACATTTTGAGGTTTGCAGAACATTGTGGGTAAGATAACTTGTTGGGATCCACAAGAGAGACATCACCATGTACTCCCATGGGTGTTTAGTTTACGACAAAATCTACAATTGGTAATTATTCTTAGATGAAATATACACCTTGGCAGAGAGATAAAAAAGACAAAGATTACTGCACAGCCATCTATACCTCAAGCACACACACATACTGTTTGGATTTGGCACAAGGGCGAGGGATGGTTCAGTATATATAATTTTATTATCAAGAGATTTCACAAAAATGAAATGCTCTGTCAATAATTGAAAGGACAAAAAAGCTCGTGAGCTGTAAAGCCACGTCAAGGCACCAACCGCTTTACAGGCCATTCACACACCTTTCATACATGATACACACAAGACCATTCACACCACCAGGCACAAAACCAACACATTACAACATTCACAAAAAGAGACAAGGTATACCCTGCTTGACAAAAACAGAAAAGACAAATTTTTCTGCACAACCACCTATTCCTCAAACACACATACATACTGGTTGGATTTGGCACGAGGGTGAGTGATGGTTCAGTATATACAGTTGTATTAACCAGAGATTTCACAAAAATGAAATGCACTGTTAATAATTGAAAGGACTTGAAACTGAACCATTGACTCACAGCTCGTGAGCTGTAAAGCCACGACAAGGCACCAACCTCTTTACAGGCCATTCATACACCTTTCATACGTGTGACACATACAAAACCATTCACACCGCCAGCCGCGGGCCCAGCACTTTACAACACTCACATCAGCAGACAGCGCCATTCAAGGGCCCATCACTTTCACATGCCACATTCCTGACACAGCAACCACACCAGCTCACGGATTGCGTGGAGTGGCGTTTGGCTAGCAGTGTGTGTAGTGACCAGCAGCTAGTCACTACTCACACACCACCAGCCAAGCGCCAGTCCACGTACACCGCCAGCCGAGCACCAATCCACGCACACCGCCAGCCAAGCGCCAGTCCACACACACCGCCAGCCAAACGCCAGTCCACACACACCGCCAGCCAAGCGCCAGTCCACACACACCGCCAGCCAAGCGCCAGTCCACGCACACAGCCAGTCAAGCGCCAGTCCACGCACACCTCCAGCCAAGCGCCAGTCCACGCACACCGCCAGCCAAGCGCCAGTCCACGCACACCACCAGCCAAGCGCCAGTCCAAACACACCGCCAGCCAAGCACCAGTCCAAACACACCGCCAGCCAAGCGCCAGTCCACGCACACCGCCAGACAAACGCCACTCCACGCACACCGCCATCACATTTAGGATTTTTTTATACAAATAAGAAAACACAAACAAATTGCAAATAGATACAAATCTACTAACACAAAATCTGAAACTAAATACACTACACAAATGCCAACCTTGAAACTGAACAAAAAATATTAAACAATAGAGGCCAGGCAGTTCACTTTACCACTCATGGATGCTCCCAAAAATTCTTTTGCGTGTGGTACATTCTGAAACAAGCAGGCACACACAGCCCAGGGTTAGAAGGACACTCGGGGCAGTACATACGAGTCTCCTTCCGCATACCTCTTCGCCAACAGACTCTACATCTCCTACTGAGAAATGTCTTTTGAGGGTGTGGGAGGAATGTGATCAGGAAAGTGGCGATCTTTCAATCTAGCAACATCCTCCACCACTCCAACTCTAGGAACACTTGCCTGTTCCACTAAAACAAGGCTGCCTATTACAGACTCCTGAAACTTAGCAAAAGTCATCTTTGACTCAGGACAAGAATCCTGGAATACAACAAAAGCATTAAAGGTTGCCAAGTGGAAAAGATGGATAGCCAACTTCTTATACCAAATGTAAGCCTTACGAAGAGCAGCGTAAGGTTCCAACCTCTGATCTACTCTGTCAACACCACCCATGTGCCTATTATAGTCTAAAATGCACACAGGTTTGCGCACTTCAGCAACCTGACCCCAAACAGTCACAGGTGAAGTGCTTTCATCATGGATGGTAGTCAGCATGTAGACATCTCTCCTGTCTGAAAACTTCACAGCTAGAAGCTCCTCGCAACGCAACGCACTGCACTGTCCCCGCACAAGCTTTTGACAAACAAGTTCTTTTGGGAAACCTTTACGGTTAGAGCGTATTGTGCCACAAGCAACAGTGTCCACTTTGGTCAATTCCCTGAACAACCGCACACCAGTGTAGAAGTTATCTACATATAAATGGTGGCCTTTGTTAAAAAGTCCTCTACCAAGTTCCCACACAATTTTCTCAGTCACTCCAAAAGTGGACGGACAACCAGGGGGTTAATCCTGGATTCCTTACCGGTGTACACCCTGAAATTAGAGACATATCCAGTCCGACTGTCACACAGCATATACAGCTTAATTCCATAGCGTGCCCTCTTACTAGGAATGTATTGCCTAAAAACCAAGCGGCCCTTGAACAACACCAAAGACTCATCCACTGCTATTTCTTTCCCTGGAGTATAGATCTCAGAAAATCAATCAACAAAGTGATCAATGACAGGCCGAATCTTAAAAAGACGGTCACAATCAGGGTGATCTCGTGCCAACGCTAAACCATTATCAACAAAATGCATCATCCGAAGCAGAAGCAAATACCTATCATGACTCATGACTGCCGGAAATATAGCAGTTGCCATCAAGGGACTAGTAGACCAATATGAAGACATTGATGGCTTCCTTAGCAAGCCCATCAAAAAAGTTAAACCCAAGAACTTCTTCATCTCTTCCAGATTTGTGGGAGTCCACCGGGTAGCTCTAGAGTGGGGCTTAAGGCTGGCACTGTTGTCCCTCAAAAACTGTTCGGCATACAAATTAGTCTGCTCAACAATCTCTGCCAAAAATACATCGTCCATAAACAACTGAAAAAAATGTATCGGCAAAAAGTTTTCAGTATTCACTCTACACCCTGGAACACCAGTAAAGTCTGGCAATGCCGGCTGCACCATGCCTGGGGCAACCCAGACATCAGCACTTTCAACGGGAAGCCTTGCAGCCCCAGGCTGCAGCCCAGATACCTCTTGCCGCACTATACCAACGGGAAGCCTTGCAGCCCCAGGCTGCAGCCCAGATGCCTCTTGCCGCACTATCGGCACATCAACTTCCTCCTCTAACACAGGCACTTCATCCGCACTAAGAGTAGCTTCATCCGCACTGAGAGTAGCTTCATCATCCGATGATGCCATGTGGAGAGAAAACTCACTGCCTGAATCTTCCCCTGCCTCCTCTGCCTCAGATGCAGAGTCAGTCTCTGAACCATGGTCAGAGGAAGACTCAAAAAGCATACCAACAACCTGCTGAGCAGTAATCCTGCGGCTAGCCATTATCCTTACTAAGAAAGGAGACTGCACAAACAAGTCAACAACAACCAACACTGTGCAAAATAAGTAAGTAAAAAAAATGTGTGCCTTTATCACAAAGATCAATATACTCAAAAACTATACGATTCACTTGCAAGAGACCGCTACACTCACTAGCACCTACTCTGCAGAGAGACAGCAAAAACGATATCCCACTAGAAAGAAAGAAAAAAAAACAATTACTCACAAAACAACAAAATACACATCGAGCACAAATGCAAAAAGTTTTTGACACTCAAAAAACAGAAGCCAAACAGACTGCAATTATTAAACCATTTGCAAAAAACACATTCATGCAGAGAAATGAAAAACATTTACATTGTACAAAAAAAGTCTCTTACCAAACACAAGCAACTACACAAACAGCAGAACCAAAAGTAACGAAACCGCAACCTGGAACAGTCTAAAGAGCAAAAGCTTTCAACTAGAACAAAAAGGGAGAAATAAAGCATTACAATTGCAATTCACAAGAAATAAAAGAATTAACATTATAACACACTATGTCACTACCTAATTGGTCAATCTGCCAGATGGGCCTTCAAATAGGGCTGTGCAAAAATGGGGGGTGAACTTGCCCAAGGGATCGGGTGAGCTTGTCTGAGGGTGGGGCAGAAAACAGCAGACAGAAATGTGCCCCCCTTGCAAAAGAAATAAATCCCTGGTGCCTAGTAGGGTTTTCTGCCTCCCCCCTCCCGCCTAGGGCAAAAATGCCCCAAAAAAAGGGGCAGATCTGTCCCCAGGAGGGGCAGAAAAAAACATTAGCCAAATTTATTAAAAAAATCTGCTTCCTGGGAGCAACCCTTGCCCAAGGGGTCGCTTCCATTTTAATTTCAAATAAGTCCCTGGTGTCTAGTGGGGTATTCTGCCCCCTCCCCCTGGGGGTAGAAAGGCCAAATACACGGGCCGATCTTCCCCCAGGGGGGGCAGAATACACATTAAAAAAAATGAGGCCCCTGGAAGCGACCCTTCCGCAAGGGGTCGCTTCCATTTTTTTTTAAAAAGATCCCTGGCTCTAGTGGGCTTTTCTGCCCCTGATGGGGCCAGAAACGCCAAAAAACCAAGGCAAACAGTCCCCAAGGGGGCAGAAAAGGCTTTTAAAAAATGTGCCCCCTAAGGAAGCGACCCTTGCCCAAGGGGTCACTTCCTTCAGATAATAAAAGGACTCCCTGGTGTCTAGTGGGGTATTCACATACACAGGCCTATCTGCCCCCGGGGGGGGGGCAGAATACACATTTTAAAAAAATGAGGCCCCTGGAAGCGACCCTTCCCCAAGGGGTCGCTTCCATTTAAAAAAAAAAAAAAATCCCTGGCTCTAGTGGGCTTTTCTGCCCCCCCTGGGGCCAGAAACGCCAAAAAACCAAGGCAAACAGTCCCCAGGGGGGGCAGAAAAGACTTTTAAAAAATGTGCCCCCTAAGGAAGCGACCCTTGCCCAAGGGGTCGCTTCCTTTAGATAATAAAAGGACTCCCTGGTGTCTAGTGGGGTATTCTGGGGCAGAAAGGCCAAATACACGGGCCGATCTGCCCCCAGGGGGGGCAGAATACACATTTTTTTTAAATGAGGGGCCTGGAAGCGACCCTTCCCCAAGGGGTCACTTCCGTTTTTTTAAACAAAAAATCCCTGGCTCTAGTGGGCTTTTCTGCCCCCCCTGGGGCCAGAAACGCCAAAAACCAAGGCAAACAGTCCCCAGGGGGGCAGAAAAGACTTTTAAAAATGTGCCTCTAAGGAAGCGACCCTTGCCCAAGGGGTCGCTTCCTTTAGATAATAAAAAGACTCCCTGGTGTCTAGTGGGGTATTCTGCCCCCCCTGGGGGCAGAAAGCCCAAATACACGGGTCGATCTGCCCCCAGGGGGGGCAGAATACACATTTTTTTTAAATGAGGGGCCTGGAAGCGACCCTTCCCCAAGGGGTCGCTTCCGTTTTTTTAAACAAAAAATCCCTGGCTCTAGTGGGCTTTTCTGCCCCCCCTGGGGCCAGAAACGCCAAAAAACCAAGGCGATCTGGCCCCAGGGGGGGCAGAAAAGTCTTTAAATTATTTGCCCCCTTTAGGAAGCGACCCTTGCCCAAGGGGTCGCTTCCTTTTCCATAATAAAACATCCCTGGTGCCTAGTGGGGGCATTCCTGCAGCACGATCGCGACGCTGTGCGCGATCGTGCTGCAGGAATGCCCTGTATTGAGACATCAGGGGAGAGGAAATACTTGTTCCTCTCCCCCGATGCCTCAATACATTAAAAAATCCCCGCCCCACCGGAGCAAGGAAACTCACCTGCTCCTCCTGGACGCGCTGGAAACAAATGGTTTCCAGAGCGTCCAGCACTTCCTGATGACGTCGGCGCGAGCTGTGCGCGCTGACGTCATGGGAAAGCATGGGGGGGGGTCGGGGGTGGCAGCGGAAAGTCTTCCGCTGCCATCCCCCTCTGTGGGGGCAAGATCGATACCCCAGGGGGGGAGCGCCAGCGCTTCCCCCAGGGGCTGTGCTCATGACGGAGCGGTTCCGTCATGAGCACAGCCCAACCGATGCTCATGACGGAATCGCTCCGTCATGAGCATCGAAGGGGTTAATCATGTGCAATTCATTTCAAAACATGTTCTGTATTTTCATTGCACTTCATGGTTGAACTAATCTGTATAATGCATGATGATGCAAAACTGTCTTGATAACATGTAAAAAGCTGAATTTAGGATATGTTGATCTATAAGTGTATGGATTCCTAATATAGCAGAAACCAAATTGAAATTTGAATGTATGCACACATGTTACATGTATGTACATTGCAATGCAGTTCCACCTCACACCTATTGGTGGTTGGTTAATGATTTGCATCATTCATTGCCTGAACTAAATGCACTAAAGAATTTATAATATGTATGTGTTTAACTGCAATTTTATATTAATTATACATCATTGAGTTTCATGTCTTAATTCTGCATTCACTCTAAAGGACTAAAGCTTACTGATGATTTCCCATGAGAACTATTGTTTCTGCTGACTTGGTTTCTTGCAGTTGTTTTCAACACTCAGCTAGTTTAGAATAAGATCCTTTGAAGCATATTTACAAGGGGATAGACCACCAGAACGTCACTTATAGCGACGTATTGGTGGCACCATGCCTTTCTCCATATTTACAAAGCGGCACGAAGACTCCGCCTTGTAAATACAGCCCCTCTACATACATCACTTTGTGTGAAAGGGGCGTGTAATGGGTGTTGCTGTGGGCATTCCACCGCAACCTCCATTACATTTTGAGCTGCCCCAGATTTACAAGGATGTGTGAATCTGAGGCAGTGCCAAACACTAACGCCATGCAATAGCAGGAGTTAGAATGGCACAATGAGGAAAAAACATTTATTTTTCCTCGTTTTTGCTTTTTTTATGTGTACTGCAGAAAGAGCACAACATCATTAATGATTATTTATGTGCAGGAAGGTGTCCAATTCCTGCACATAAATAATCATTAAATAATGACGATTTGCTATTTCTATGTGTGCTGCAGAATGCAGCACACACAGAAGTAACAAATCACTATTATTGATTATTTATGTGCAGGAAGGGACACCTTCCTGCATATAAATAATCATTCCCTGCAATGAAAGCACCTTTATAGTTCAAGGGTGCCGGCGTTGGCACTAGGCAGCAGATTTTAGTGCCAGTGCTAGGAAAAACACAGGGTTGCACCGTATTGTGGTAAATATGGCGCATCCCTTCATTTTGGAAATGTCGGAGCGCGGTGCTGCCAAATTTGTTGCAGCTCCGCGCTCTGATATTTTCTTGTGAATATGCCCCTTTGTGTATTAGGGATAGAGACATGGCCTGGGAAAGAGGCCTTGGAGATGGCACATGAGAACTCTGAGCTATTTAAATAAAACCATTGTGAACTGTCCTGTGTATGGAAAAGGACCGGCATTCCCATGTCTAGTGTGGGATTATTACCTAATGTTTCTACGTGTACCTTGGGAACTGTGGATAACGAACCACTGACATCAGATGATGATGAAGTGACAAAGTAGGCATCACCTATGGACTTGATGAGGTTTAATATATCGTTTCCTGGGATTTTGAAAGAGAGATTCCCTTAACTCCTGCTATCGCAGATGGCATGAACCCCATTAAAAAGAACGTTGGGCTTTCCCTTCTGGCTCAACTTTCCTGTGATCTGCCATGCTTGCAGAGTTTTCCTTGAAATCCTTGACTGACCCAGATTCTGTAGATGCCCTGCAGATTTTCCCCTAGAGACTTTTCTTAGCCTTTTATGGTCACTTTGTCCTTTAGCAATGGTGTTTTAAAACTCTAGACCATAAGCCCCTCTGAACTCTGTTCTGAGTATAATTTCACACTAAAATTGATTCCGACCAGCCACGATCCGTGCAGGTGATGGAGCAGGGTAAATAAAATAATTTGTACCCCCTTGAAAAATTAATGAACTCTTAATAAAATTAACAATACTAATTGTTTGAAGGAGCATGTAATAACCAACAAATGCACTTTTAGTAAACACTATATAAGGGTAACCTGCAAATTTGTGCAAAATCTAATTTATTTACAATTGTGAAGTTGATTAACCCTAATATTGTGATTTGCATACTAATTAGAGTAAAATCGCAGGATTTATGCTATGTAGTAGATTTGTATTGTGGCAAAGAATGCAGATGGTAAGTAAAATGGCTTTAAATGTCGCTTCTGCTAGGTAACACCTAACACGGGTCTTTAGAATGGCGGGTGGTAAACAGAAAGGCTTATTTTCTTTGTTTTATTTTTGGTTGTGTTTGTTCTTATGATAGTTCGTTCGGGCCTGTTAGGCCATGCTGCGAAAATGGCTGCCGAAACAGATGAGGTCACGTGAAAAGCCAAAGATGGCCTCTGGGCAGAAGAAATAGAGAAACTAAATCACGTGGATGCGGCCTGTGCACGGAGTGAGAGATGTCAAGGTCGTACTGACCTACCATAAGGAAGGTGCCAAGAAAGACTCAGCACGTATTCGTGGGAATGGAAGAGAAAAGTACTGAGCAACAATGGACTAACTAAATTGTGACCATCGAGATTGCAACAAAATGAATGGACAAGTTGGACTGCTTTTAACCCAGAAGTCATGAGACTCATTGTATGTTTAACTGTCCCCAAAAGCAGTTTGAACAAGGAAGGCGATGAGGTGACCATCACCACCCCTCAAATGGACCAATTAGCGTGACTCTTGCCCCTAAGGATTGCAACTTTTTGTGTAGTAAGCTAGAAAGTAGGGTATAAGAGGGTCTACTCTTATGTGGGGTGGGTTGCTCCTGTTGCTGCTGCTGTGGCCGCTGCTATTGATGCTACTGCTGCTGTTGGTGTTTTCTTGCCATATCATTTTTCCTATTTTCCATTTTTCCACCTCAATATTACGAAAGGACTCTGTCCTTTTTGGACTTCGGACTTGACTGGGGAAGGAACGAGATCGTTGCAGGAAATCTCTGCACGGGAGGTCCGTCTGAGGAGGCATTTAGCGGGACAGTCAGTCAGTTTGGGAGCTCTATTCTGTGATCTGCGGTTTATTTTCTTTTTGGTGAACCATTCCTATCCGCATCCAAATGGGTAAATGCATAATTTTCTATTCTTTATTAGACTTTTCATATAAATGTTATTAATGTATTAAAAGTGATTAATAAACAAAGAATTTCACCCGTGCAATTGAGAAATTAGATAACATTTCATTCTAACTTAAAATGAGTCTGTGGTTCTTTAGTTCATTAATAAGTTTAAAGGTTAACAGGTTTTAAGAGTGATTGAGCTGGTCTTAATCACCATCAACTTATTCTACTAGTTGGTCCATCGACCAAAGAGCGGAATACCTTGATGTTTAGAACTGACAGGATCAAAAGTTGATGTATATGATGTCTGAGGTATTATTCAGTCAGATTTAACAAGGTATCCCGTTCCTCCAGCAACACATTTCTCCTTGGTGTGTAATCCAGTGAACGAATGAATGTATGATATGCGCTGTCATGGGCCCCACCGACATATGGTTTAATAGACGTGAATGTTTTACCTGGATTCGTGTCCTAAGGAGAAATTTATATTAGCCGCGCTGGATCACAGGTAACAGTGTTGGGGCGGTGAGGCCAGGTAAGGGTGGATTTCGAGGGACGATGCCGAGGGAAAATTAAATAAATAATTAATTTTCCCCCGACACCGTCCCTCAAAATCCCCCCTTACCCGGCCCCTCTGCCCCACCGCTGTTACCTGCACGGACCGCGCTGATTCCGACTCATTGAAGATTCCTGATGGAGCTTTTTAAATGATTCTGTGGGTATTGCTCAGTCTATTCTGCCTAATTCCTTTCATTGTCTATAGATGTGCTTGATCCCTGAATTCTGAGTACTCTTGTACCTTGTTGTGTGCCTCAGTAGCGGCCAGCAACATAAAAATATGGTTGGGCACGATGCCCAAAAAACTCACCATATGTATGTTGCTGGCCACAGGCTCCGGTCGCTGTCTCTCGTTCCAGCGCTCTCCTCGGACATGGGCAGAAAGGGAGACACTTCCTCCCTTGTACCACGTGAATCCAACCAAAGGATTGGTTGGAGGGGCTAACCTAGCTCTGATTTTGAGGCTGGGGGCCTGCGGCTGCAATCTCTTGGCTGGTTTTTCAGCCCTGGGATTGCAGGCTTTGAAGTGCGCATGACGATTGGTCGGCTGTAGACAGCCGGCCAATCTTTCATGCGCACTCGCTGGGGGCAGACGTAAGTGCAATTGCACTAATCAGCCGCGTTCCCTGCCCTCGCGCTGAAGCAGTGTGAGCCTGCCACACATAATAAAATGGCATGTATTACCATTTTATGAATGTGTGTGCCTGCTGCGCTGGCAGCAGGTGGGGCGACGCTCCTCCGCCATAACGGAGGAGCTGCCGCTGGTGTACCTAGAGAATAAAGCTAATGCATAGTAAAGACCATCTGAGATAGTTCTCTAAATTGCAAATATTAATGCTCCTGTTCTTAATTGCAGTTGCAGAATTATTGGTTTGTGAAATCCTGGTACACCTTAATTTCTTTAGGAGGCTAGGACTTCCTATAGCTATTTTATATTTGCATAGTGTTGTCTTGAGAGTGATTTATCTAAATCTAATTAATAATCTGCAATAAACACCCTTGAATTTGGCTCATGATTCCTGGCCCTCATTGTGTAGCCAAATGGCTGCACTGTTAATTTAAGATGCGCCACTCTCTCACCCCTCAGTGTGCACGGATCAAGAATCATCAGAGGAGCAATAGTAAGTAAGGGAGAGAATCTTCTCCCTGTAAGTTGGGCCGGTAAACGCTGGATCACATGTAAGAAAAGCCACAGCGCAGAATGAACCCACTCTCTTCCTTTTATTTGTATGGCCTTAGCAGGGAGGCCTAGCTTTTTATCTCGGCTCAATGACTCATAATAATGTCCAAAATGTGAAACTGTGCCATTTAAAGTTCATTTTCTCCTGGACTTGTTTCTAAAGCCACATGAGCATTGGTCTAATCTGAATTTTCCAGTATAAAACACATAAAACAATTATCTTGGATGACAAAGAACATATTTTGCAATTTCTCCGTACTAGAGTTTTAATGACATTGTGTTCCTTTGAAAGTACGTTATGTTGACGGGAACATTACAAGGTAAAAAATAGCCAAAGGAAAGGGAAGTGCGTGCCCTGTCATGTCATGAGCCAGTGCTCTTTGAAATACTAGCACCGGAGACATTTGGAAAGCAACAGTCGGTCGCAAATATCGCCATTAAGATTCTTTCAAGAAAGTCGTCATGCTGATTTTCCGGATAACATTTTTTACCTACAGGCGTCAAGTTAATTTAGGGCGCGACTCCTATTATCGATCAGCCACATTTGCTCACTTGGTGTATCAACAGTTTACCAGAGAGTAGCACTGCAGTAACGTCACACTGCGCACGTGGACACATTTTCGCAAAATTAAAAGGTGGGTCCTTTCTTCTCGGCGGTCTTACACGTGCAAGGTGGATCGATATATGGTTATTGGAATAGAGTAGACCATTTGCTGTGTCTGATTGCTTTTTTACTGTGCATGAGTCCTTTTTTGTGAACACTGCAGGAGTGCTGTGATGGGTGTAAGATAATACAGCTCTTGGTAATGCAGATACCTTCCTGGAAATGTTACTACTACTGCTGTGTCCAATGTGGCCCATGGCATTGAAACGAGGCTCATTGATACTGCACGGAAATGAAACACAGGGTTCAGGGTCACATTTGGCAAGTTCTACGTGCATGCTGACCATGCATGGGCCTAAGTTAGTCCTCACAAAGGCCAGTTGCAGAGCACAGCAGGCTGTGTTCAGCCCAGGATGTTATGCAATACGAGTATGACCTAGGTACAGACACAACAACACATGGTTTGGGTCAGGGTGCAGACCACAGCTGCAGAGGATTCCTTGAGCCAGGTTCAGCCAGGAGCACCAGGCAGTATTTTTTCTAGCATGCAGGCAGAGGAGCAGAAGTTTCTCACCCCAAGGCAGGGGGTAAGAAAGACGGAGTTGATGGGCCCGTCCCAGGGCCCAGCAGAAAGTGCTTAGATGACACAATTGCATAGCACAAGGAGTTCAACTCGGAGCAATGTGTGCTTCTTATGCTGTTGAGCATGGAAGCGGTCTGCACAGCCAGCAGCATGCCTCACGCATGCTTCTACCCATATGGCCCGGTACTGCCTAAGCCCCCTCTCTTGACCAGTTACCCGATACCCGGTGACCCCCTCCCACCGCGTGGTCCGTCCCTCCTCCAAGGCAAGCATTTCAAATCACACACTTTTGGATTTAAAGGGGAGTGACCCCCCCGGCCGTATTTATTACAAAATTAAAAAACACCTTCATTTAATATTTACATTACAATTACGCAGAGTCCATATACATTGATAGGTACACAATGTTATTTGGCTAACCTTAACATATCTCTAGACATAGCCATTCCTATCACGATCTAAACATGTATACGTACTTTTCGACTTATTCCTCCCTGCGTAACCCTGTGAGAGCCTACGGCAAGGTCAAAGACTGGCAGCCCCCAGATCCTGGCAAAGGTACAGCAATTCCGCTGACGTAAGCTTGCGTAGGGGGTCCAGCTTATCGGACGGATATTTTCCCCCGGGCCCCCCTACGCCCTGAGCCTTACCAAACATAAACGGGGCGCGGCAACTGTTATTGCGCCCTGCTGCGCATGCGCGTGCGGGGGTGGCCGACCAGCCTACTGGAAAGCGTGACTCCCCCGGCCCCCGCACCCTTCCAGCCTATTGACCGGCTGTAACTGCCCCTGTAGCTCTATGTTGCTGACCGCTAAGGACCGAAACTATGCTTACCAATCATGACCTTACCGCCTGACCAGGGAAACATCTCAAAATACGACACATTATACATTCATTATACACATATCTTTATCCATTTACACAATTCTTAAATGACTGTATCTTTGATGAGCACAACCAAAACACTGTACATTTCACATTAGTTAAAAACAAAAGTTGGAAATAAAAACGTACTACACTGCACACCCTTATGAACTGCCTGCCATAGGGGATGGTGGGTGGGGAAAAACTTTGTGAAAGGGCCCCCGATGGCCCTGGTCCGTCGAAGCTCCCCGGATGTCGGCTGCGGAGAAGAAAGGCAAGAGACTGCTCTTGTCCTCTCCTCAGCCTTTTATCCCCCCTGCAGGATGGACTGGTCTAAACCCGTCCCTCCTTGACGTACTGGCTGCGTTGTAACCGGAAGCACATTAAGTGCTTCCGGTTCACTGCCACCCCGCGACCCGTATTGGATCATCGGAGGAGGTGGGGGGACCTCGTCATCAAGGAGCGCAGTGACCCCCCCCACCCCCGCCGATCTCGGGGACCGGTGCGACCGCCATAATGGCGGCGCGCTCGATTCCGAGCTTTCGCCTGCCCATATGGCCCGGTACTGCCTAAGCCCCCTCTCTTGACCAGTTACCCGATACCCGGTGACCCCCTCCCACCGCGTGGTCCGTCCCTCCTCCAAGGCAAGCATTTCAAATCACACACTTTTGGATTTAGGGGGAGTGACCCCCCCGGCCGTATTTATTACAAAATTAAAAAACACCTTCATTTAATATTTACATTACAATTACGCAGAGAGTCCATATACATTGATAGGTACACAATGTTATTTGGCTAACCTTAACATATCTCTAGACATAGCCATTCCTATCACGATCTAAACATGTATACGTACTTTTCGACTTATTCCTCCCTGCGTAACCCTGTGAGAGCCTACGGCAAGGTCAAAGACTGGCAGCCCCCAGATCCTGGCAAAGGTACAGCAATTCCGCTGACGTAAGCTTGCGTAGGGGGTCCAGCTTATCGGATGGATATTTTCCCCCGGGCCCCCCCTACGCCCTGAGCCTTACCAAACATAAACGGGGCGCGGCAACTGTTATTGCGCTCTGCTGCGCATGCGCGTGCGGGGGTGGCCGACCAGCCTACTGGAAAGCGTGACTCCCCGGCCCCCGCACCCTTCCAGCCTATTGACCGGCTGTAACTGCCCCTGTAGCTCTATGTTGCTGACCGCTAAGGACCGAAACTATGCTTACCAATCATGACCTTACCGCCACAGGCCAGCATAGTTGCACGACTATCTGGCCTCCCCTCTGAGCCCTCCAGCAAGGTCATGGCCTGCGCCTCGCGCCTTCAACCCATGCCAGAATATCATCCATAAATGCTTGATTTCCCTTCGCCGAGAGGTGAACACCATCCTGTACAAAGAACTGCTCACCCCGTATAAAACCATGGCTTATTGTTTTTAATGTGGGCGTCCTGAACAATTTGTCGAATTTGTTATTGATCCGCTTTACCGCGTGATTCAATGCTCTTACCGACTCGCCGCCCCTCCATCGTAACCTTGGAATCATGTGTGACCACACTATAATGGCATTGGGGCACCGTTTCACCAGCCAACCTACCTCTGTGAGTAACTCCTCCATGACCACCCTCCGCCCAAGTTGCGCCAGGTCATTACCACCTAAATGCATGATCCATACGGCGGGTGGCTGCACGCTGTTCTTTAATGCGCGGTCGACCAATTCCCTAAAATGTTTGATGCGCAGACCCCCTTGCCCGTGAAAAACTATCTTCGTCCCCCACTGACGTGCTCTGGCCTCGTGGGCCCCTGAAAAGAAAGTTTGCAATCGACGCACATATGAATGACCTATGATCCAGGCTTCTTGCTCTTCCTGTACCCAAGCGTGAACTTGGGCCATAACTCCCGCTGTGCGTCTTTGGACCGACGACTGTCGTCCCCCTGCGTGACATGGAGACGTCCGTCTTTCCTGAACATGTGCCGTTGCAAGCCTCCTCCCTGAGTCACAGGATGAAGAAACTGCAAATAATGAGAAAAAGGGGGCCAAGCATCAGTGTACCATTCGCTTTCCTGCTTACAGCATATGCAGCCGCACATAGCGCTTGTAACAGTCGGAGGACCATCTACCGATCCTTTTTACCTGGTCCCCCCTCAGACCCGAGGCCACTGCTTCCGTCGCCGCCCCGATCCTAAAAGAGTGGGTCCCAAACTCGGCTGCATCAAGGCCCGCTTTGTCTATGGCCAAACACATGACCCTTCTAAACTGGAAGACTGTGAGCGGAGAACCATCCCTGTGTATCAACAGTGGCCCTTCCGATGCCCCGATACGCTGTGCCATGAAAGCCTCCAGTCTAGCCACTGGGCAGCATGAAACGCCCCTCGCCCTGTGGAGCACTATGCCCTCACCCCTTCCCCTCTGGTCTGTCTTAGATCGCAAGAGAGAAATCAATATGGAATCCTTGGAGACCTGTACGCGCCCTACCTGTAATCCCCCATGATGGTCTCTCTTATTCCTGGCCACCAGTTCGCCTATTCTGAATGCGCCATAAAATGCGAGGGAAAATGCTGCCTGAAAGAGAAACACCTCCTCCTGAGAGGTGCACACGAGGTGCAGCGCCTCAAGTAGCATGGAGAGCGTTTGTAACCCTATGGGTCTTCTCCCATCGGGCTGTGCGCCCTGTAAACGTCCCCAGCCTTTCAAAGCCTTGCGCACCACAAATTCTGCTGTCGGGTCCTTGACCCCCTGCACTTCGTGAAAAAGGATATGGCCGTGATGTGTCGCCTAGCTACCGCCGCTGAGCGCCCGCTGTCCCTCATGAAACTCAGATAACTGACCACCGCCTCTGAGCTGTGCCACCTGTGTTCCCAAGACCCTCCCAGAAACTGACAATAAGACCAGAACGCCCCTTCGTACGCTCTCCTTGTCCTGGGTGCTAGGCTAGCTGCCACGAGGTCCGGTAACTGGGGGCACCATACTGCCAAAGGTGTTCTGGGAAATGAGTTGGCTTCTCTGCTGCGCCCGGGAGGTGTGACCTGAATACCTGCATCTTAAAACGAGACAGGGCGTCAGCTGCATGGTTCAAAACCCCGGGCACATGCCTTGCTTTAAAGAGTATATTCAATTGCATGCACAGTAAAACAATTCCCTTCAATAAGCGTAACATCATTTTGCACCTGGCGGTCTGCTTGTTAATGCACTCAACCACGGCCATGTTATCTGACCAGAATACCACAGATTGATTTTTCAACTGTTCTGGCCAGACTGACAGTGCCACCAGGATAGGGAACAACTCGAGGAAGCTTATATTCTTGGTGATCCCTGACTTGACCCACCACTCTGGCCAATGCTGCGCCGTCCATTCAGCCCCTAGGATAGCACCAAAACCTTCGCTTCCTGCCGCGTCAGTCATTAAACCCATCTCTGGGCTGGACCTGAGCGGGCTGGGCCACACCACTCTCCCATTGAAATCGCGCAGGAATGCTTTCCAGATGAGCATGTCCTGCTTGACCTCGCCCGATAGTCTGGTGTGGTGATGCTTCTCTTTGAGACCTGTCATAGCCTGCGCGATGGTGCGCGAAAAGGGGCGTGCCATTGGAACTATGCGCAGCGCAAAATTCAACTGTCCTACCACTTCCTGCAATTGGTGCAACGTGACCTTCTCCCTATCTAAGCATTCTTGTAATGCCGTGTCAAACTTCCTCACCTTGTCCATGGGTAACCTGGACACGCCCTGTACAGAATCTAATTCGATCCCCAAAAATTCAATCTGTGTACTTGGGCCAACCGTCTTGCCTGGTGCCAGTGGCACCCGAATTCCTGCATGAGTTTGCAAAAACTGCCTAAGGCTGACCTGCACCCTCCAGTGGCTGGCGCCCCCAAAAATAGGAAATCGTCAAGGTAGTGTAAAACCCATTGGTAACCCGTGTCCTGCCTGAATACCCATTCCAAGAAGGAGCTAAACTTCTCGAAGTAAGCGCAGGAGACTGAGCATCCCATTGGCATACATTTGTCTACATAGTACTTATCCCGGAATTGGAAGCCCAGCAGATGAAAATCATCTGGGTGTACTGGTAGTAGGCGAAAGGCTGACTCAATGTCGCACTTTGCTAGTAAAGCACCTTGACCCATACCCACTAGCATGCCCACCGCCTGGTCAAATGAGGCATATTTCACACTGCACAATGACTCGGCGATTGCGTCATTCAGCGATGACCCCTTGGGACTTGAAAGATTATGAATCAATCTGAATTCCCCCTTCTCTTTCTTGGGGACTACGCCCAATGGTGAGCATACGAAACCCTGCATGGGGACATCCTTAAAGGGACCAGCTACCCTGCCCAGCCGGACTTCTTTCTCAATCTTTGCCGCTGCCACACCTTCGTTGTGCCTGACTGACAACTGATTCCTGCACTGCGCCACCCCTGTATAACCCGGCGCCGGGATGCGAAAACCATCTACAAAACCTTCCCGGATTATCCTGGCGGCTTCTGTGCAAGGGTACATGTTCAACCAAGGTATCATAGTGCTAATCTGTATGGGGGACCAGGCTTTATCTAGGGACAAACTCTCATTCCTGCTTCTTGCCACCCTTGTCTTTGGTCTTCTTGAAGCATCTAGCTTCGGGATGTGATGTGTTGCCACAGTATGAACAATTGTGTCTGAATTTACATGTGCCCGCGGCCCTAGTGCAGGTACGCCTATTATAGTCAAAACAGACCCCTTTCTTCCCCGCGCCTCCCCCATTCCCCGAGGTGCCCCCCGATGTACCCGAGGGGCCGCCACGAAAAGGCTGGTACCTGGCGTGCTCCTGTGGTTGCCACCTATTGTTGTCCCAAGGCCCCTGTATCAAATGATTCAAATGGATGAACATGTCGGTCTGGTTCCAGCCCAGTGCTGGATCCAATGCCTTTGCCCTCCTAAACTCTTTATCATAGTCGTTCCACCCAGTCCCCCCATATTTGGTATGTGCAGTCATAATTCTGTTCTGGTAGCATGCCATCTCTGTACCTACGGCTGGAAAGCGTTCTAGCATGATTGCGGTGTAAATTGTAAAACCTTGCACCCAGTTTGCCAAGGTTTCCTCAACCTTGTACTTAAGAATTATGTTCGCCCATTCCCTAGGATGTGTCCATTCCTTGTTTTTCTTAGCTTCCTCCCTCTCTGCTTCGTCAATCAGCAGGGAGAACATACTCATATACTGCCCTTTCCATATCTTTTCTCTAGTTTCTTGCGACAGATGGTGCCCCAGCTGGTCCCTCCCCGAGCGAAGTTCCCCCAAACCTAAAGGTGGCAGTGATTTAGTTATACCTGTGGCTACTGCCGGATCAGCTGCCCTCGGGACTCCTGGCTCCACTGGTACACTTGCTGGCAAATCACCCCCTGCTGGTACCGTTCCGGCCGGCGTTGCACCTCCTACCGGCACCGGCGTCTCAATGTTTTGCTTGGGTTTCCCCAGCTGCGCCAACAATTGCCTGGCCCTTGTCATCGCATCCCCACCCTCACCGGACGTCCCTACTGCGGGGGCCCAGTTCCCACACGTCGCAAGCCACGGGAGCACTGCAGCCAAATTGGCCGTCAGATCTGGCGTGTTACCAGATGGGTCTCCCCCTAAGGGCGTTGCCGGGACCTGCGGTGGTGGCTCTACCGGTAATACTGGCGACGGTGGCACTGGGGCCGTATTACCCTGTCTTGGCTCGGGCAACCCCTCGCTTGGGGCCGGGCCCGGGGTACCCCCTGTCCCTTTCCCGCCCGTCCTGTGCCTGCTTTTCTTGGGCACCGGTGGGGAATATGGTTTTGGTGGAATTATCGGGCGCCTGGGCCTCCCCTCCCCCTCCTGAGGGCCGTCCACCCTTTCCTGGAGACGAGTTAAAGCTTGTCCCATCACCTGGACCTGCTGCATCAGAGCTTCCAGCATGGTATCTGTGCGTGAATGCTTCTCGTTCCGCTTAGCCTTAGGGGCCATTACACTTGCTGATTACTTATAAATGGGGAAAATGTGGCCCCCCCACTCCTGTGGCCCCTGTTAGGTTTGAGACACCACCCAAACCCTTACCTTTTAGTTGCAGCAGACACCAGCCGGCCCCAGCACCCCCGCAACCAGAGCCACGCCCACCGGCTAGTCCAGTGGGTCAGGTGATAACCTCAAACCCGCGTGGCTCCCAGAAGCGGTGGAATGCAGGCCTGCCGGTGCCGCTGTTAAAGACCTCCTTGTCCCGAGCCGCAGCGTTGACCCTCTGTCGTTGCTCAGCGTTGGTAGGTCTTCCGCCTGAAATGCAGCAACACAGACCAGTACCCCAAGGGAAAAACCACGAACACAAACAGTCCCGTGCACCCTACTCAGCCCTCTGCGTGGCCCCACGTCAATACCCCACCAAGGACTGGGCTGAGCTGTAGCGGCCACCCTCGCTCACACCCCCAAGTGCTACAAACAGCCAGCAGACGTTGTTAAACAAGTTCCCAAGCGCAGTAAACTCACACTAGAAATTGATTTTATACTAATGGCCGCCCTCGCCCCTCACTGCTCGTATGTCCACTGGCAGGGCAACTCTGTGCGTGTTATTGCACACAGCTAAACTGACACGCCCCCGTTTACAGACCCCCTTGTGTGCGCCGGATCCTCCGTTCCGGTCGGTAAACGAGCCCCACAATACTGTCCGGGCTTACGTACGTGTCCCCAGGGTTTCGAAAGCGGTGCCGAGAACCGCGTGCCGCCCACTGCCGCTCGCTCACCCCGGAACGACCAACCTGTTCTGAACCTGCTCCGTCAAGTGCAGCTCCTGCCCGCCTCCGCAGCCCAAAAACGCGGGAAACGTGGTACCTCCTTTGCCCGCACTGCCCTTGGAGGCTCGCCGTACGCTGGTCACCGCCGATTGCGCGAACAATCTCCTCACGCCGCACCTGCAAGACAAAAGAAAAACTTTGTGAAAGGGCCCCCGATGGCCCTGGTCCGTCGAAGCTCCTCGGATGTCGGCTGCGGTGAAGAAAGGCAAGAGACTGCTCTTGTCCTCTCCTCAGCCTTTTATCCCCCCTGCAGGATGGACTGGTCTAAACCCGTCCCTCCTCGACGTACTGGCTGCGTTGTAACCGGAAGCACATTAAGTGCTTCCGGTTCACTGCCACCCCGCGACCCGTATTGGATCATCGGAGGAGGTGGGGGGACCGCGTCATCAAGGAGCGCAGCGACCCCCCCCACCCCCTCCGATCTCGGGGACCGGTGCGACCGCCATAATGGCGGCGCGCTCGATTCCGAGCTTTCGCCTGCCCAGGAGCTAAAGTGTGAGCGCGCGCAGCAGGCCTCACTCATGCTTCCACCCAAGAGCTAAAGTGTGAGCGCGCGCAGCAGGCCTCACGCATGCCTCCACACAAGAGCTAAAGTGTGAGCGCGGGCAGCAGGCCTCACTCATGCTTCCACCCAAGAGCTAAGTGCAGGGCTTTAAGTGGGCCGGGTCTCACCGGTGAGCACCGGCAGTTTTTTAAAGGGGGCCTCGAAACGGGTCTCTATCGGGCTGTTTTGTGCCCTGGCACAGGCGGTCCGGTTTTTTTCGGACTGCAGTGACATCAAGCACATCATGTGCGCTGCTCAAACTGCTCACTTCTCACTAGTGGAGAAGTTACGACATGACGTCATGCCAGGTGAGTGTTGTAGGGGAAGGGAATTCCTTTAAAGAGAGTCATTTTCTCTCTGGATTTCCCTTCTTTTTGAAACTCAGGAGCAGCAATATTGTCGTGGTGTCACCAGGGCTTTAAGTGGAAGCTTTTTCAATATTATATACAAGCCATAGTTGCTGCTCATTTATCTTATGCAACTAACAACCATTGACAAAGCCAATAGTCCTGACTTGTTGTAGGTATGATGTTATTTGTTGTATCATATATTTGGATGCAATGACAGAAACAGCAAAATACAAGTCGGGCGGCACACTATGCTAAGCACAGATTTTTAGCTTTCCTGTTTTTAAGCCACGCCCTTAATTACATAGGCCACGCCCCTTTGAGAGACCCCCCAGTTTTTTCATCCCACTTAAAGCCCTGGCTAAGTGTGAGCACCCACCAGCAGGTCTCACGCATGCTTCCACCCAGGAGCTAAAGTGTGAGCGCGCGCAGCAGGCCTCACGCATGCTTCCACACAGGAGCTAAAATGTGAGCGCACGCAGCAGGCCTCACGCATGCTTCCACACAGGAGCTAAAATGTGAGCGCACGCAGCAGGCCTCACGCATGATTCCACACAAGAGCTAAAGTGTGAGTGCGGGCAGCAGGCCTCACTCATGCTTCCACCCAAGAGCTAAAGTGTGAGCACCCACCAGCAGGCCTCATGCATGCTTCCACCCAAGAGCTAAAGTGTGAGCGTTCGCAGCAGGCCTCACGCATGCTTCCACCCAAGAGCTAAATGGTGAGCGCGCGCAGCAGGCCTCACGCATGCTTCCACACAAGAGATAAAGTGTGAGCGCGCATGCAGCTCGTGCTAACATATGTCACACTGTGAAGCCATAATTCAACTGCCCTTGGCTATGGTAAAGGCAGAAGGTAAATCCAACTTCACCCCTCCTGGCCTGGGTCCCTGCAGCTTGGACCCCAGCACCGTTCTACCCCTTGTCTGTACAAACCAGCATGGCGATATTGTTGGGTACTTGCAGCCCAGTCTGCCCTAATCCAAATACAGATGGACTGAGGCAGGCGTTCACCTGCTCTGTAAATCCTCAGTCCACTGTGCTTCAGTGTTAAATGACAACCCTACTCTTGTTCCAGCGAAACTGGCGAGCATTCCATTCTTGGGTAAAGTACCACATTCTTGTTTTGAAGGTTTTGAGCTATCCTCGGAACACTGGCACTCAACATTGCTTCAGTTTGGGGCATCATAGCAAAGGCCATCTCTGAATCAGTGCTTAATTTGAGCCGGTGGTTTCCGGTGCTTGGCACCGCACTAAATTTCTAACACCGGTACTTATTAAATCTGCTACATGGTGGCGGCTGTTTGTCTAAATTAAATATGCACACACAACAGATGCTTATTATGTAAATAAACATTTAAAAGGAGTACCTGCTATCCCAAATTGTCATAGCTTTGTGGGCCTTGAATAGTCTGCATTGTCACTCTTGTATTAGTGCGATGGTAAGTAGCTGTGTTTGTACTGCCACTGGCGACGCTGGCAGGGGCAATGAGTGGTGCAAGCTGCAGTAGCCTCCCGAGGAGGGCTCTGGCACTTTTTTTTACAAATTAAGCACTGCTCTGAACTATGCTTAATGACGTCCTACTTTACGATAAGTTAACATCAATGGGTGGTTAGGTATTTACAAATCCATTGCTTTACAAGTACATTTAATTTCCTCATTCCTGCGTTTGCAACAGTAATGAAGCACTACTTTCTCAATTACTACCATTGGCCACCATTTATAGCATTGGAGGGGGAGGCCTGCACAAATTCATCCCGACAACATGCCAAAGATCACAACACATGCTTTAAATAAACTTTGTATCCTGACGATAACCAGCAGACGCCTGCCCCTAGAGGCGAAAACTCCATATCATTAACGGGGGACAACGTGGACTCTGATTTTTCATGAACTTATCTAGAAATAGAACTGGGCTCTTCTGATTTCCCTAAGAGAAACCTCACCATGCATGGATGCATAGTATTAATGTGCCTTAATATGTGTATTTACCTCATGACATACTCTAGAGCATTGCATCGTACTCACAGTTTTTCAAAACTCCTCTCTGCAGAAGCAAAAAGGTTAGGCGTGTCCTGTGTTTTTTCTCATGAACTGTTCTCCTGAGAATATTATATCATTAAATGCTGTTCGAGGTATGGCTATAGATGCTTCTAATTCCCTTTCAGCTTTTAATCGAAACTAAACCATTGTGTTTTTACACAATTTACCGTTTCTTGGTTCTATTTATGTAAAAAATAATAATAAGCACGCACATCTAAGAAGATTCAAGTGCATTCAAGGTTTAAAAATATTATAAACTATATACAAGATACATGTGCCTATACGTGATATATGATAAAGCTACATGACGTATACATTAGGCTATATACAGGGCTGTGTGCTCCTTCAGTTTAATGCTCTGAGATGATATTGCTGAGGCCCTGGAAGCCCCCACAGAGGCTCAGCAGGCTCAGGGAGAGCAAAGTTATCCTATATCAGGAATGTGTTTCTTCATCCTCGAACATGGGCTTGTCATTGTAGCCGCACTCACTTAAAAACAGCACCCGGTTTCGGTGTCGAGTGAGGTGGATGTCCAAAATGTCTGTTCATTCCATGCTTCAAATATAAGGCAACTTTACTTCTCTTTTCTTTCTCCTCTCTCCTAATGTGAAAAGGAGCAGTTCAAGGGCCTTCAGTGGGTAAATGCCCATGGCTTATCACAGCCTGGAAAAGGCCAGGACTCCCCTTTTGTGCCCACTCCCTCTACTCATTGCTGCAGTAATTCAGTTATAGTATCCCACAGACAGGGCCCTCGCGGGAGATGAGTTGGTTGTAGCTCTAGCTGCACCATGGCATCTTTGAGTTCTTCACACAACCCCTAAAAGCAAAGGTTGGCTCTCTTTTCTTCTGGATAGTCTCCTTCTATGACTGAGCGCTGAAGTGAGAATGATAAGCTGCCATGTTCCTGCTACCCTGTCTTAGATTTAGTATTTCTCCTTCCACAGACTGTGCCACTAGACACCTGTGAGACAATCACTATAACATTGGTTCCAATGTATGCCAGCTGTAGAGTGCAAAACTATCTGACAGGACAAAAGGGACCGCCAAGAGGAATGCTGGCAGAGTGGGTCAGTGAGTTGAATGCTTCAGTTTACCAATGCGATGTTCTGAAGGTCACAAGTTTAAATCCTGGCAAGGTAGACTCAGTCTTCCAACCCTCCGAGGTTGGTACATTGAGTGCTATGAATTGGGTAAGAAAAAATTGCAACTAGAAATTACAGTTCTCTTCACAACTGCAGGAAGTAATGGTGCATGTTCTATTATAGTGTGGAGCTGAATACCAATCCACCCTACCATTCACAAACCTATTAAACTCGTTAATAAAAATATTTATGGAAAACATTGATAAGAACTTCAATCAATTAATCAATCAATCATGTGACTTGTATAGTGCGACAACTCACCCATAAGGGTCTCAAGACGCTGGGGGAGGGGGAACTGCTGATCTGTCGAAGGCACTGAGGTTCAGTCGAAGAGCCAGGTCTTGAGGTCCTTCCTGAATTGGGGCAGTGACAGTGATTGCCTGAGGTGGAGAAGCATGGTGTTCCAGGTTGTTGCTGCTTGGCAGGAGAAGGATCTTCTCCCGGCCGTGGTCTTGTGGATACGTGGGATGGCGGCCAGGGCCAGTTGGATGGAGCAGAGATCTCTGGTGGGAGTGTGGAATGCGAGGCGGTGGTTGAGGTATGCAGGTCCCACGTCGTGTAGGGCTTTGTAGGCATATGTGAGGAGCTTGAAGGTGATTCTTTTTTTGACTGGGAGCCAGTGGAGGTCTCTCAGGTGGCTGGTGACGTGGCTGCGGTGGGGATATTGAGGATGAGTCTGGTGGAGGCATTCTGAATGTTCTGCAGTTTCTTGAGGAGTTTCTGGGTGATGCTGGCGTAGAGTATGTTGCCGTAGTCGAGTCTGCTGCTGATGAGTGTGTGGGTGACCGTCTTACTGGACTCGGTGGAGATGCTCTTGAAGATCTTTCAGAGCAGGCGTAGCATGTGGAAGCAGGATAATGAGATGGTGTTGATATGGTGGTTCATGGTGAGCGAGAGGTCCAAGATGATGCTTAGATTTCGAGCGTGGTCTGTGAGTGTGGGGGAGATCCAAGATCTACGGACCACCAGGAGTCGTCCTAGGCGGAGGGGATGGAGCCCAAGATGAGGACTTCGGTCTTCTCTGAGTGTAGTTTGAGGCAGCTGTCCTACATCCAGATGGGGACAGCCTTCATTCCGTCGTGGAAGTTGTTCTTGGAGACTGTGGGTTCGTTGGTGAGGGAGAGTATCAGCTGGATGTCGTCGGGATAGGAGACGATGTTGAGTCCATGATTCCTGATGATGGCTGCAAGCGGGCCATGTAGATGTTGACATGTGTGGGGCTCAGGGAGGAGCCCTGAGGCACTCTGCAGCTGATCTTTGTGGGTCCAAAGTGGGCACGGTGGTAGTCTGACTCTCTGTGTTCTGTCGGTGAGGAAGAAGCGGATCCATTCCAGGGCTTTGTCGCGGATGCCGGCGTTGTGGAGTCTTGTGCATAGGGTGCAGTGGGAGACGGTGTCAAAGGTGGCCGAGAGGTCCAGGGGGATGAGGGCTGCAGTTTCGCCTCAGTCGAGGCGGGTGCGGACGTTGCCTGTGGCAGCGAGGAGGGAGGCAAGGAGGGCGGTCACGGTACTGTGGTTGTTTCAGAAACTGGATTGGGAGAGGTCCAGGATGTGGTCCGCTTCGATAAACTCAGAGAGTTGGACATTGATGGCCTTTTCGATGACCTTGGCTGGGAAGGGGAGCAGAGAGATGGATCTGAAGTTCTTGAGGTCCTTCGGGTCGGCAGAGGGTTTCTTCCGTAAGGGGTTGAGCTCTACGTGTTTCCAGTTTTCCAGGAATGTGACAGAGTTGATGAAGCAGTTGATGGTGCTGCAGAGTTTGAGGCGATGGAGGTGCTGGCTCTGTTGGAGATGTGGTGCAGGCAGGGGTATGAGGGTGCTTCAGACGTGGCATGGAATACATTTGTGTCCAGAGGCCCAGCAGTTTCCTGCTATTGTTGAACTTACCATGCTGAAGTCTTTTTTTAAACGCTATTCCACACCCACAGTTATGCTATTCTGCCTCACCTGGAGTCTTGGTGCCTGCTT
The DNA here is from genome assembly GCA_963921515.1 of Calotriton arnoldi. NCBI lineage: Eukaryota > Metazoa > Chordata > Amphibia > Caudata > Salamandridae > Calotriton > Calotriton arnoldi. Next base: position 96,370 of record CAWUFW010010737.1, on the reverse strand, counting down.
CATCTTCCGGCCTCACCTGGAGTCTTGGTGCTTGCTTCTTATTGCCTTTCTTTTTTTTGCAGTTTTATATAGCGTGAACTCGACCCAAAAGTATTGGAGCGCTTGACATGAGCACCAGTTAGAAGGGCACATTCATTTTATGGTAGGCACGGGAAGATTAAGTGATTTGCCCAGAATCACAGGATGTTGAGCCAACTCCGAGACTCAAACCTGGTTCCCTAGCTCCAAAGTCGGCAGCTCTGGCCGTTAGGCCACATCCTCTCCCCTTCATTACCACTCTTCAGTAGGATGCTGGAAGACCTGTAAGATAAACATAAAAGCACTCAACAGAGCGTTGTTGCTTCAAAATGGTAAGGTACAAGGTATGAATGTTGTATGGAGAAACACTTACTGTAACGGATACCTATTTTTGTGGATCCCTATTTCCACATTCTGAAGTTCCTGAATATAGAAAGATAGTATATGAAATTTAGAAAAGTACTTTTGTCACAAGACTGTTAATTAAAAGGCTTTTCAGAGATTTGGAGATTCTTAATTTACATTTCCTCTGACTTGGCCTCATCCAAAGTTGGATTACTATTGGAAGTATTGAAGGAATGACCATGTAATTTCCAGGATCCTTGACATTGGTAAGAAGGTCCTCCTTGAGTGGCACAGTAGGAAATAAGGAGAGTCCAAACACGTGGATTTATGTTTGCTAAAATATTGCCCCAAGAGTCCTCACCTGTTTGCACTGTTTGTTTTTCTCTAGAGGTCACTGAATGTTTATTTTGTTATTGTTTTCCCTTACACCAAAGTCTCATGCAGGAAAGTGGGATGTTTTGGGGAAGCTGGTCTTTAGGGGTACAGGGTTATCCATTTAGACCTTGTGTCAGAAGTGCTCTATATTTTATGCAATTTTGTTCTTATTTTGTTAGACACACACAGACACATTCCATTAGCGACCTGAAAAGGGAACCAGTGTAAAGTAATTACAGCGGGGAGGCCCAGGCCCCCACAAGATCGGTGAGACAGGAGTTTGCTACTGGCTAAGCTGGGACGCGAGGTCCCCCAGACAAATGACTGTATGCTTCGATCCACGGACTGCAGCAATGAAAGTGGGACCAGTAGGTGCAACATGCAGAGGACGTAGGTGTATCGTGGCAGTGTCACCAGCTGAACAGCCTGTACCCTGCCTCATAACAAGAGTCCGAGGTGGGCCACTTCTTAAAGTCCAACTTCATAGGCACCAGCAGGGTATCAAGGTTATCCGCCACAATGCGGTCAGTCCTCGGTTCATGTAAACCCCCAGGGACTTAAGGTGCGAGGGCTTCTATTGGAAGGGCTAAGCAGATACTGCCGCAATGGTGGTCAACCGTGGCATGGGAAGTGCCTCGCTTTTGTCCCAGTTAATACCATACCCTGAGAGCACCCCAAAGCCAGAGAGGATGTCCAGGAGGGCTGGGAAGGAATTAGGGAGGTATCAGAGGGTAAGCAATATGTAATTGGCGTAAAGATAAATGGTGGACATCCCACTTTGTTGGTAACACCAGGGATGCGTGGAGATTGGTGAATAGAGGCCGCATGGGATTCCAGGGCAAGAAGGAACAGTAATGGTGATAGCGGGCAGCCCTACCATATCCCCCGCCAGACTAGGAAGGGGTCAGAGAAAAAGCCCCCATACTTAACTTGGGCAGTAGGCGAACTAGGAGAGCCATCACATTTTGGCTATAAAGTCCTGCCCCAGACCATACCATCAGAGGGTCGCAAAGAGGTATCCTCCCTAAATCCTATTGAATGCCTTCTCGGCGTCCAGTGACAGGTTGAGGGCATCATCCTGTAGGTCCTTGGACGATCATTGGGCATGAGCAAGTGTGCGGAGATGATTTCTGGAGGAGCAGCTTGGGATGAACCCTACCTGTGTATGGTGAACCAAGGATGGGCTCACCGCTCGGAGGCGAGCCGCCAGCACCCAAGCAAGTATCTTGATGTCCCCTTTAAGCAGGGAGATAGGCCTATAGCTCCCACAGAGTAGGGGTTATTTCCCTGGCTTAGGAAGGACCGATATTACCGCCCTATTGGAGATGGAGCAGAGGGAGTCTGTTTGATTGGCCTCACGAAAGGCCTCATAGAGGGAATCCACCATGTCCTCACCCATGCACTTATAAAACATCGCAGGAAAACTGTCTTCTCCAGGGGCCTTGTGATAGGGGAGTCTAGAAATGGCCTGGTCAATCTCTGCCTTACTAATTTACCCCTTTAGTAAGTCCCTGCCTGACTCATTGAGACTGGGGAGGTGCACACTATCAGAAAAAAAGGCCTCCAGACGGGCAGGGTCATCCGCCACCTCTGGGATGTACAGGACCCAGTAGAATTCCGTGAACTTGTTGACAATGTCTTGTGGACGAGAGAAGATAGTGCAATTCTTGGATTTAATGGCCGGGATGGCAAGCGCTGCCTCTTGTTGGTTCAGCTGCGCCGCCAACAGCCATCCTGCCTTCTCACCTTGCTTATAGTGACAACCTTTAAGTCGTTAAAGCACATAATCTGCTTTAGAGGTGAACAGGATGTTAAGGTCCATGCAGACTTTCTCCAAGCAGCGGTGAAGAGGGGACGATGGATTGTCAGTGTAGAGGCATGTGAGGAACGCAATCTCATCCTCCAGAGCCCTGTACTGGGTCACACTCTGGGCGTTAAAAAGGGCGCATCTCTCATGAGCTTGCAGCGGATAGTTGCCCATAAGACCCGGTGGGAAGTGACAGACCCTCCATTATGTTCCAGATAAGTGGAAACATGGGATCGGAGCTGAGATTTGCCCCAGGGGAGTACCGTAGCTCGAGATGTTTAAACGTCACAGCTTACGGCCAGAGGACGAAAGTCTAAGGTCTAGGGAGAGCAGGATCAGGGAATGGTTGAAATGCAAGCCCTCCAGGATCCGGGAGTCCCGGGAGAGGGCAACCACTGGCTGGGAGACCAAGAAGTAGACCAGGCGGGACTGGGTGCAATGCACAGGCGATAAAAGAATGTATACTGTCGGTCCACTGGATGCGAAAGTTGCAAGAGATCCACAAGGCCATGGTCAGAAGTAACATCCACTAGGATGGCCAAATCTGCGTTATTACCTACATCCAGTGGGCCAGTGCGGTCGAGTACTGCGTCCAGTGCTAGGTTCCAATCCACTCCTATGAGATAGTGGGAGGCACCGATTTCCATGAGGAGACGGTTGAGCTAGAGGAAAAATTGGCACTTGGATCTCGTATTTTACTATACAATTTATATGAGTTCAACATCTAAGGTGTATTTTAATCAACATGCAGCATTTCTCCACCCATCTCCTCCTATGGCCAATTGAGTAGACTTCCACAATTTAATATATGAGAATATGAAACAATATTGGGCCCAATTCACAAAGAAGTCAGAAATGTAAAACCATCTGTGTAATTCAGTAAATAGTAATTATGTGTTACTTTATGGACATATAAGCAGGTTTGGCTAGCATTGGTGTACTAGGGATAAATGATGGATTCATTTGCCTGCTGGTCAGGATTTGCTCATAGCATTGTGAGCTTTTCCATGCTCTGTAGTACGGAAAGGCTGGCTGCTCTTGGAAAAAATGATTTCCTGCAGTTTTGAAAATGTTTTCCTTGGATGCTTAACCATATTTCAATGAACTGCCATGTGTCCAGGTCTGCTTGTGATATCATCTTATAATTGGAGATATGAGGAGGAAGAGGGGGTGAAATTATCTTGCTTGGATTGGTTACCCATAATCTTCATTATACTTGGTTTGATTGATCGTGGTTCCAGAGTTCTCCTCTACTTGCCCTGCCGCATCCACATCATGGTCACCTGAGAGACCTCCACTTGCTCCCGATCAACAAAAGAATTACCTTCAAGCTCCTCACGCATGCCTACAAAGCTATCCACAACACCGGACCTATATACCTCAACCTCTGCCTCTCCTTCTACACACCCACCTTAAAGTGGGTGTGTAGAAAGGAAAAAAGTGAATGAGCATTCTAAATTAAAATTTTACTAATGACTAAAGGTGATCAGATTAGAGAGATTTCAGGGCACCAAATACTAATGCTGCTATTCTGTATTGCTTTATCTGAACTCTTAGGGCCCGATTCACAAAAGTAATCTGAGACAAAATCCTAACTTTAACACTTTCGGTATTCACAAAAGGCATTTAGGAGTAGTAAAGTTAGGATTTCGTCTTAAGTTTTTGTCTTAAGACAAAATCCTAACTTAAGTTAATCTTAAATTAAACTTAAGTTAAATTTAAGTTAGATATTGTCTTAAGTTTGTCTTAAGTTTTGGTCTTAAGACAAAATCCTAACTTAAGTTAAACTTAAGTAAAACTTAAGTTAGGATTTTGTCTTAAGACCAAAACATAAGACAAACTTAAGACAAAATCCTAACTTAAGTTCAATTTAAGTTAGGATTTTGTCTTAAGACCAAAACTTAAGACAAACTTAAGACAAAATCCTAACTTTACTACTCCTAAATGCCTTTTGTGAATACCAAAAGTCGTAAAGTTAGGATTTTGTCTCAGATTACTTTTGTGAATCGGGCCCTTAGTGTATATGATTTTGGCTCTCCAACGTTTCTTCAGGGGATTTGGGCCTGCAGTATTAATCTTATATCTTTATTACATAGTGTTGAGAGTAATTTACATGAGTTTGATTTCAAATTTGTAGTCCAGTTGTCCAATTCCTCGTACTCATTGGATGACTGTTGAAACCCTTTTATATCCAACCCCTTTCAGCACACAACAAGGTCCATCAGAGGACCAAGAGAATGAAATTTATTAAAAGTTACAAATCATCACTGACTTCGTGAATGGTTTATTTGTTAAGGGCCTATAAAACGCTGCAGCACTCTCTTTGTCTGTCCAGTGCACTCCTTAGAGTGAGTCCGACCCAGATTGGCATTCTTGGCACGGAGAATGCCTGCACACAGAGTTACATTTTATATAAGATATAATCTGTTGTATACTGCAAGCAAGACATGAAAAGACAATTTTGATGTTCGGTTCCTAGTAGTATATTTTAATATTGTGTAGTGTCAATTACCTTACTTACAAGTTCCACTTGATCAGCCAACACGTGTTTTGCCCAAAAATGGCGCACAGGCCTAGGGCTTTTTCAAGGCTGTAAACAATCCAAGCAGAAAAAAAAAAGAAAACGCTAAGAGAAAAGAGCGTAAAAAAATAATACGAAAGAGCCATATTGGTAGCAAGGTGAGTGCACATTGTGAATCACAGCACTCATGAAAAAGTATATTTAAGTACTACAGCTGCTGCACAAATGATCAAATTCTATTTGGTTAGAAAGTATTCCAATTGGCTAGCGAGTATGCGGGCACAGACAGCTAGAAATCACAGCAAGCAAATTATGAGATTCAAGCCTATAATGGGAAGTAGTGAGTGACTGAACATATGGAGGAAATCTCGGTCTCACGGTCAGAGAGGCAAATTCACAAACGTTAGGTCAGGGCATTTTAGCACAGGTATGCATCCTAGAAGCATTGTAGAAGGAGCACAGAAAGAAAAAAAGGAAAATAGGGACACCTCTTTAAAAGGGACTATGCAAGTATTTAATATGAGGAAGCATCTCCTCGGTGTCCAAAACTTCCTCAAGTCATCATACGGAAGCAACATGTTAAGGGTAGTCATTAACCTGAGGAGAGGCAAGGGGAAATTGACACTAAGGTTTTGCTGGTGGCTATAGAAATAAATACTAGTAAATTACTCATTGACCAAGACTAGTAAATAAGGCACCCAATTCAGGTTACATATGTCTCAATGCACAGTTATGGGCTGAATCCCTGGCAGACAGTATCATTTTATTATAAATTATTTTTATTAATGACAGGCTTATACAATGTACACACTTTTTCACACATCGGCGACTTAAATAGGATCACTGGTGCAAAAACGTACAACAGACTGTGAGTCTTTCAATGTCATAACAATAGTAGCAGGTTTTAAATTACAACAAGACTACCCCGAATCCTGTCTTCGACTATTCTGTGGGGGTTCACATATGCTTCAACTATGCCCGTTCCAGTTGTCCCAAATCTGCGACCACTTGTTAGGACATCCTCTAGATTCGTACACTGTCCGCTCTGTTAACATACACCAATCCATGTCTTTCCCCCACTCAGTAAATGTCGGTGCTTCCGGCGCTCCCCATGATCTAGCGTTGTTTCGTTTAGCAATTATCATACCAAGTGTCACCCATATTCTTTCCTTACTGTTTAGATCAGTAGGGCCCCATATATTTAAGAGACACAGCTTTATACTATAATCAATTTTATGGCCCATGACTTCCTCCATACATGTTGTCACCACGGACCAATATTTCTGTATAGACCTACATTCCCAAATTATATGTATAAAAGTTCCTTCCTGCCCACATCCCCTCATGCAGTCCGCCACAGATCTATAGCCCATCTTAAGCAGCGCCGGGCCTGCAAGGTACGTTCTATGAAGTACATTCAATTGCACAAGTCTAAGCCTAGAGGAGATGGCAGTCTCTTTGGGGGAGGCTAGTGCTTCTATCCAGTCCTCCTCCTCCAATCCCGCTACATCGTGTTCCCACTTGGCTCGGAGCCTGAGGAGGGGGTCAGACATATTATTAATTAGTCTCTTATAAGTCAATGAAATGGACTTTTCCGACATGTGTCCGTCCAGAACCCTATCTTCCAGAGGGGAGGACTCTGGGAGCGTCTCGCCCTTCATTATAGCAGCTTGTAGTGCATGTCTGATCTGAAGGTACCTAAAGTACTCAGTATTAGAAAGGTCGTATTCAATTTGCAGTTGGGAAAAAGTGACCATTCCGTCCGTCCTCCATAAATCTCCGACCCCGGAAATCCCGATTAAGTCACAGCGGTCGAAGCCGTTGGTGTGCCTCAAGTTACCCAGTCATTCAGAGTCTCAGATCAGGGTGGCCCGCGTGATTCTACCCTCCCAGCCCAGACTTCTTGTCGCCGCTGGCCAAACCTGAACTGCGTGTAAGGTGGGGCCTGACAATGTCAGCTTGGTGGGGCTAGCGTATAAGGCCCCCGTGAAGCTGCCTCCTTGAAGCAGCCACCTGTCCCTTTGATATCCGGGGTCCCCTTGTGGTCTATACATGCACTGATTAATTGCGGCGAGGTGCCCCGCCCAGTAGTACCTTTTAATATCCGGGAGCCCAATTCCCCCGTCATACCACCCTCGTGTAAGTTTCTGAATGGATATTCTGGGTGGCTTTCCCTCCCATAATAGCTCTCTTTGGGCGCTTTCTATAGATTTAAAGTAGTCTGCCGCTACAAGATGAGGTGTATTCTGCAGCACGTATAAAAAGCGTGGTAGGGCCAATATTTTAAATAATGCTGCCCGCCCCAACAAAGACAGCGAAAGAGACTTCCAGTGTGTGACATCACTTCGAAGCTTTTGCAGCTGGGGTAAGAGATTGCGGTCGTAAAAGTGGGCCGGATCCTTAGAAACATATATTCCCAGATATTTGAATCCTGTTCCAGCATCAGCAATAGTGAACCCTTTAGGTAAGGAGGGAAATTTACCGTTAAGAACGTAAATAACTGATTTGGACCAGTTTATACTATATCCGGAATATCTCCAGAATATGATAAAGATGTCCATCGCTCTATTCAGGGATGCAGCGGGGGAGGCCAAATACAACAATATGCCATCGGCGTAAAGTGAGATATGGTCCTCCCAGTCCTCAGCCCATTTGGGTCCTCTTATAATAGGGTCTTTCCGTATCCACATCGCCAGTGGCTCCAGCATGAGGGCAAAAAGCAGCGGGGGGAGAGGGCAGCCTTGCCTGGTTTCCCTCCCTAGCTGGAATATTGGGGACTTTTGATTATTAACTACTATTTGGGCCAGGGGATCTTTGTATAATAGCTGAATCCATTTCAGAAAGCCCGGGCCGAATCCCAATTTCTGTAGTACAGAAAACATATAGGACCCTTCAATCGTGTCAAACGCCATGGCTGCATCAAGTGATACCACCACAGCGTCCTCCCTTATTGTATTTGCTCGGTCTAGGACTCTGTGCAATGGACGCAAGTTTAGCGAGGTATTTCTGGTTGGCATGAAGCCAGATTGATCTGGGAGTACTAGTTTGGTTACGACTTGCAGTAAACGGGTGGCCAGTATTTGTGCTAGGATTTTGGCTTCCGCATTAAGCAGCTATATTGGCCTATATGAGGAACATTCAGTTTTAGGTTTACCACCTTTATGAATGACCACTATGGTTGCTAGTCTCTGATCTGGGGGTAGTGATCCTTTATCTCGACTCTCTTGAAACATTGTGGTCAGGTAGGGAGCTATCTTACTGGGGGCCAGTTTATAAAGCTCAATAGGTAGGCTATTCGGTCCCATCGCCTTACCCGCACTCAGCTCTTGTATGGCACGCTCTACCTCGATACTTTTGAGGTCTTGCTCCAAGTCCACCCGGTCCTCCTCCGAGAGCCTGGGCAGGGATATATCCCTCCACAATGAATCGGCGTCTATTATAGTGTCAGACGTTTGGGATTTATAAATCGCACTGTAATAGTCCCTGAATGCTTCCACAATCTCCTGTGGTTCAGTCAGTGTCTGGCCAGAATCAGTCCTAAGTTCCACCACTAATCTATTTGCTTGCTCTCTGCGATCTAGCCAGGCCAGTAATTTCCCAGCCTTATCTCCCACCTCGTAAATTTTACTGAGCGTTGCCCTATGTTGTGCCCTGGCGGCATCAGCGGCCAAGTCCCTGTATCCTTTAATCTTTAGCTTCAAGGAATGTCTGACCTCTTCTGCATTCGAGTCTCGGAGTTCCCCTTCTAGTCGTAAAATATCAGCTTCTAATCGCACCAGCGTTGCCTGCTTCTCTTTCTTTCGTCCTGCAATTAGGGAAGCTGTGGATCCCCTTATCACTACCTTAAAGGCCTCCCACAATGTCTGTGCTGATTCCACTGAATTCTAATTTTCGCGGAAATAAAGCTCAGTTTCCCGTAAACTTTTTCTTTTATCTGGGGGATCTTTAGATACCACAGGCTTATTGGGGCTATCCTGCCAATCCTTGGCTCCCCCACCTCTATCCTGGCCCAGATGGGCAAGTGATCCGATATTCCTCATGCCAAGTGGTTTACCTCTCTGACCTGTTCCAACTGGTCCACCAGGGTTATGATGTAGTCTATCCTAGACATAGTATGGTGGGCCCCCGAGTAAAAGGTGTACTGCTGTTCTACGGGGTGGAGCACCCTCCAAGTATCTACTAGCCCCAGTGCGTCCAGAAAATTATGAATTTGCATGCGCGCAGGCGGCAGGTCCTTTGGGGGCCAGCAATCTAGTCTGTCCGACACAATGGAGTTAAAGTCCCCCCTATATAGAGTCTCCCTTCAAGCAGGCCTGGTAGACAGTATCAATGTTCCAGATGTCTAAAAGAACAGACTTATTAAGGGTAAATACAAAGTGGACCAGTCCAAAAAGAGCAGAGGGCTGCCAGAGCATGTGGGAATACACACTCAGTCAGAAAGGTCACGATGGAGCTGATTGATAATTCGTCCTTTGTATGTAATGACCCTGAGATGGATGTTCAATTGTGTCCTGGCGTAACCGTAAGTAGTTAATGCTGGTCACCATTTTGTATTGGTAGAGGAAATGGCTATAAAAGTTCATAGCCTCAATTTTTCTATGAGTAGTTAAAATAGAGCCTGTAAAGGACAAAGACCAAGGGAACAGGTAATATGGCAGCCATATTGGAGTGGTTTATTTTACTGAACTCAGGAACTGGGACTGTGAATGGTTATATTAAGTGGTATCCTTAAGCAGGTGGAAAGGTTTAGAGGAAGAACAGAGAATGGGAGGATAGACCGAAATGTAAGAGTATTCAATTATTGCTCCTCGAAAATGAATGTCTCAAAGAAGGCACAATTAAGTGCTCAAAAATAAAGATGCCAAATTGCTCAAACACAATTCTGAATGTGGTTAAGAAATGTCCATAATTTACAAAGTCCAGGTAAAATAGTAAGAATGCAAGTTCTTAGGCAAAATGGTAAAACATCAATTAAAGGGCCCCCGATTAGATTATTGGGAGACTGTTGGGAAATTGTTAAAGACTCGCTATATCACCATTCAGTATTGCCACAAATTCTTCAAATAAACAAAATACATATGAAGGTCTATATATATATATATATATATATATATATATACATATATATATATATATATATATATATATACACATATATTTATATATACACACATATATATATATTAATATATATATATATACACATATTTTCACATATTAAGACAAAATTTCATTATCGCAATTCAATTAGATGTAATTCTTATAGCTACAATTTTACTTATTTTATACAAAACAAAATACAAAATACAATTTCATCACTGCCTCTCCATATTGCACACACCACCTTCCTTAAAAACAAAAATTAATTCATACCTCACGCCTAGATATACATATATATATATATTATGTATGTAAATATATATATATATATATATACATAAATATACATACATACATATATATATATATATATATATATATATATATATATATATATATCACACACACACACACACACACACATACACACACACACACACACACACCTTCTACCCCAGGAAATTAAACGTCTTGTGCATTAAAAAAATACCAAAGCATTTGTCTGCGCTTGGGTCTGAAAGCTAGGTCAGCATCACAAATGATAAAGCTAGTATTTGTTTCATACAGTCTGTGAGCTCAGTTTACATTAGGGTAGATTTCATTTTGGACATGTTAATGAGATGCACTGAGATGTAGGGTAATACAGAAGCATACCGTAGTTGTCTGCTGTGTCCTAGGCATTGCCTCTGAATGCCACAATCATTGATTTTCTGCTACCTGTGTTTTCTGGTTACCTGTGGAATGGGTGAAGTTGTGGTTCCTTCCACGTTGCTGTAAAGAAGGGGAATAGCACAGAGCCCAACATAGCCCCTTGAGTGTCTGAAATCCCCTGGATTTTGACTGGTCGACTCTTGACTCTCTGGTCAGATCTTTCCTTGTGCAAATGGTCTTCCCTTTCGCATGCCCACTGTCAGTTGTTTGAAGCCAGAAGTGTACAGGAGACATAAATAAGTGTATTTGCCCATGCAATATCTAGCACATTTTGAGCAATTAATTGTTTAACAGTTTTCCCCATTCACACTCTTTAGTTATTCTGACCATTGCCAATCACAAGCTTTCTGGTTTGAAGATGCGGTGGCTCATAAGGGGCCGAACTCGGGGGCATATTAGCAAGAACGGCATTAAAATTATCGCCGCTTTAGCGGCAGGAAACTGCCGCTAAAGCGGCGATAATGGGCTTGATAATATGCCCTTGAGAACTCCAATAGAAGCCCAGGATCACAGCAGAACATGGGCTTCTATTGGTATTCTCAAGGGCATATTATCAAGCCCATTATCGCCGCTTTAGCTGCAGTTTCCTGCCGCTAAAGCGGCGATAATTTTAACGCCGTTCTTGCTAATATGCCCCTCGGTCTTTTGCTGTCTCAAATTTCACATCATCCATTTCTTAGTGGCGTAAGTAATTTGATAAGGCCCCTCCGTTTGAGTCCGATGGAAGCATGTTGTGTGTTCCAGAAAATCATCAGAAGAAAGTAAAATGTTGAAATAATTATTCAAGTTCTGCACTGTCATATTTTTGTGCTATTTGCCCTCTTATTTTCTCACTTTGTAATCAGCCTAAGATGAGCAATTAACTTTGTTACATTTGTTGTACATGCCCTTGTGTTAATCAATTTTCAGCACTATGCTTGTATCTCATACAATGCATAATATTTGTCAGTTTGATTGCAGTTCTTTTTTCATTGTCATTTTCAATGGCATACTGGTCTCTAATATGTCATTTTGTTTATATTACAATCACTCTGCTATATGTAGAACATATTTCTGCATCCACCAAATCCAAATGGGTTTTAATGTTAATGAGATGAGAGGAGTTCTAGAACTAAATATGAATTCTGTTGAGAGTCCAATGGTTTTAGGGTCGAGCCTGGGCAGCTCATGCGCTGCTCTGCGAGGCTTGCTGTATTGGAGTACGGAATTGAAGCCCCGCCCACTCTTCACCCATATTTGTCATTGGTTTGTCATTGCCCTCCTTGGTAAATGCTGGCTTCTGATTCGTTAATAGGCTTGTTAGTCCCTCCTTAGTACTGCCTTGTCTTCATTTGTAACCTCCCATAAGGACGGGCCCTTTTATACCGGTTGCTACACGGCACGTCTTATTTAGTCTGTAAAGCACACGCCGTCTTTGTAGACTTGCTGAATTTCTCTTCTTAATAGAGCTGGGATGCGGAGTGATTGTGTGACTTTGTTAAAGTTTTCTTGTTAATTGCAGCTCCAGACGGGAGCTGTGATTAACCTGAAAACTTTAACATAGGCCCACAATCACCCCGCAGCTGCGCTCTAGTAAGAAAAGAAATGCAGCAACTCTACAAACATGGCGTGTAAGGCACACGCCATGTTTGTAGACTTGCTGAATTTCTCTTCTTAATAGTGCGCAGCTGCGGGGTGATTTGACACTTTTGAAACTTTTCTGTGCTTGGCATAGTGTGCCACCCGACTTGTATTTTCCTGTTTCTGTCGTGGCATCCAGATGTATGATACAACAAGTAACATCATACCTGCAACAAGTCGGACTATTGGTTTTGTTAGTGGTTGCTAGTTGCATAAGATAAATAAGCAGCAACTATGGCTTGTATATAATATTGAAAAAGCTTCCACTTAAAGCCCTGGTGACAGAACCACAATGTTGCAGCTCCTGAGTTTCAAAAAGAGAATGGAAGCAAGTGTTAGTGAAGAGAATACTCCCGACAGATGGATCAGTCATTTACACACTTGCAGCTGCCATCTGCTCAGACCTGCATCTTGGCAAGATTAAAAATCCTGGCAAGGCCTAACCAGCCTTCACCCTTCTTAGTTCGTTCAGGTGAGCACGGTTACATAGGGCGCGCATTTAGGAATGACAAGATGGCAAAAAAGGCTCCTTATAGAACCCCCCAACGTCGATATGCAGAGACGCTACTTCTGAAGCATTGCCATACCACACTCGCTGTCTTCTCTGACATATCTTTTGTCCTTTTTTCTTCCACTCCCCAGCTGCTGTCGCCGTCTCCTTCTCTTCTTTTTCCTCTTCCTCATATCAGTCCCGCTCCACGTTTACCCACTTTTCCCTTCTCCCCATCCCATTCTTGTCTCCATTTCCCTCTCGCTGCCTGTTCTTTGCTTTCTCTCTTACCGGTTTTCCATTCTCCGTTCTCTCTCCCAGTTCTCTAAAGCCTCTGGCTGCCTTTCTCTTTCCCCCCCTCTCTTACCAATTTCTCCATTACCCCCTTCTCCATTTCTCGTCTTTGCGCCCTGACTTTTTTACTCCTTTGTTCCTCTCTCCGCCACTAATTCCTGTTTCTCACTAGTCTCCTCTCCTTTTCCTTCTGACTGCTATGTTACAATTTTGAAAACACATTCCACTATCCCTGAATATTAGATGGAAGCACATTTAGAATTTGGACCAGTGTGCCTCTGCAGTGTCGGTGACCTGGCCAAAAGGACATCAAAAGCTGAAATTGGATCATAAATCCAAAGCTGTTCTGATCAGGGGCCCCAGAAATAAGTTTGGCCCAGGGCACTCAAAATCCTTAAGATGTCCCTGTGCATTTGATAAAGTTTTCATGTTAATCGCAGCACCCATCATGAGCTATAATTAACACGAAAACCTTAACAAATGCACACAATCACCCTGCAGCCCAGCCCTATTAAGAAAGGAAATGCAGCAACATAGCTGCCAAGGTTTCAAATTGCAATGTAGGACGTTTTCATAATTTCACTGTAATTATTAGTGCCATTTTGAACAGGGCCGGCTTTAGTGCTGGTGGCGCCTGGTGTGACAATGTTTGTTGGCGCCCAGTGACCACCTCCGCTACGGATACTCTCATTACCAACCTTTAACAGTGCCCCTCAAGTCCATAACCCTTCTCTCTTTCATATTTATTTTGTTTAATAGCGCCACTCATACTAGTGTAAGGTGTTAAGCACTTTACATCGCATACACATTACACAGAGACACTGAATCATAGTGTGTAAATCAATGTATAGGAAATGTTACATCAGACACAAATACAATTTGTAGGCGGCACAAGTAATCCATACTGGTAGACCGTATAGTTTAAAAGTTCTTGGTCTGAAGAAGCATACACTGAGAATTTAAAACGTAACACCATAGCTTTACTGATAAGAATTGATTTCTACCCAAGTGAAACCTTTTTGCAACAGTAGGATAATGAAAGACTGGGGGGAAAATTCATAATGTTCTAATATATACCTTACAGTTTGCATGCAGCTCTTTGATAGTTAATAGCTCACTGTTCTATATTAGGATATAAACATATAAACTGCAGGTGGAAATGCACCGTCTTTTCAGTTTTTTTAAGCAAAAGTTTGGAGTGATATTTGGCGCTGCGCCCACACGCGGTCTGGTGCCCGGCGCACATTGCCTGGGCTGCAGCGCACAGAGACCCTACACTGCCGCACAGAGAGGAAAAAAATTAGAGGGAACATTGGTGGTGACTGGACTCTTGCATGGGACCTGGTTCTGGATAGAACAGGTCCTTTGGATAAAGGCAATGATGCGGACAGGGCCCTGCTGAGCGATGTGGACCACTGGTGCCTCAGCCACCCAACAGACGCAGAGTATACTTTTGTGTCCATGGCACATTCTCCAGACTGGATTACTATCTCATCTCCCAGAAAACAGTGGCACTCATCCAGGAATCTCAAATTCTGGAGGCGGCATTATCCGATCATTCTCCGGTTCTCTTGTGCCTTGATGGAGGATTGGCCTCCCCGGTGCGCAAACTGTGGCGCATGAATATACAGAGATACCCCACACCTCATGGCAAATCCCAACTGAAAGCTAATTTTTCCATGTACCTGTCGGACAACAACAACTCAGTGGACTCTCGCGGAGTACTCTGGGCCACCGCCAAGGCCACTATCAGAGCCCAACTTATGAGAGACGCTGCCGTGGCTAATAAACAGGCGGTTACTCGCCAGAGGGAGCTAGAGAGGGAAATTACTTCTCTCCCCTGTCTCTACTCTACCCATCTTACTTTGCCCCACCGCAGATAACTAGACCTTTTCACCTCTAAGGCAGAGTACACACTGAAACGTCTGAAGGGATGACACTACGAGCAGGGGGGAAATGTTGGTCAACTGTTGGCAGCCCAACTGTGGAAAAGAGAGGCCGCCATGGCCATTCCTGTCATAAACTCAGCAAGGGGGGAAATCCTCACCCCCCCCAGGACATTGTAAACAAGTTTGCCTTGTTCCACAAGAAACTGTACACTCCAGGGGAACCTGCTGGTGCGGACCATGTGGCCGCCTTTCTGGGGGGAGTGGAACTCCACTGTCTCTCGGACAAGGACAGGGAACTCTTAGGGGGGGAATCAGCAAAGAAGAGATAGCACTTGCTATCTCCAAACTTCCCCGTGGAATTTTACAGATGGTCGGGAGAGAAGGCGGTTGGCACCCTGCATGCCGCCTTTCGGGAGGTGGATCAGACGGACTCCCTGGGATCCCTTTCCAACAAGACGCTGATTGCAGTTCTACCCCAACCTGAGAGAGACCCTCTATTATGTGGCAGTTACAGGCCCATCTCTTTGTTAAAGTGCGACATTAAAATCTTGGCAAGTGTTTTGGCAATGCACCTGGTCAATGTCATCCCCTCCCTGATTTACCACACTCAGGTAGGCTTCATGCTGGGCCTCCGCTCCAGGAACCACCTCCGCACCCTGGCCCACACCCTCTGGAAGGCCAAAGATCTTCGGACTGATGCGATGGCCCTCTGCCTGGATGCCGAAAAGGTGTTCAACTGCATTGAATTGGACTACCTCTTTGCCACAAAGGAAGTTTTGACCTGGGAGACTAATTTGTTGCTAAGTTATGGCTGCTGTATGACTGTCCAACAGCCCAGCTTAATTGTGGGGGATTCCTCTCTGACCCTTTTCCAATCTGGAAGGACACACGCCAGGGGTTCCCTCTCTCCCCACTCCTGTTCCTCTTGGCCATGGAACCCTTGGCCTCAACCATTCGTAATTCAACCAGCATAGTATGGGTCCCACTCGTGAACAGCTACTCCAAGATCTAGCTCTATGCGGATGATGTCCTGCTTACTCTAATGGATCTCAACCGCTCCCTTCCAGCCCTGCTGGATGTCATCGCTGATTTCACGGACCTATCTGGCTATAAGGTGAATTGGGACAAGAGCGAGGCCCTCCCAATCTCGGCCGGTACCATGAAGGCGGTCATACACAGATACCCTTTTCGCTGGCAGCCCTCGCGTCTCAAATACCTACGGACACTGGATGGTCTCAGACAACCTGGATCCATTACTGGCCTAGATGAAACTGGACTTCGAGAAGAGTTCACATCTGGGGATCTCCATGTGGGGTAGGGTGCAAGCAGTAAGGATGGTTACGCTGCTGTGCTTTACATACACGCTCGGGATGCTCCCCATACAGGTACCTTTGTCCACACTGCACCTCATTGACTCCCAAATCTGGTCCTTTGTGTGGGGGATCTTAAGACCCTGACTGGCCGCGTTCAAACTCATGGCACGCCATTCCAAGAGACTTGGGCCTCCCGTCTGTAGAGCACTACGCCCTGGCCCTCCAGCTCTCCCAACTGGCATACCTGCTCCCTGGTGTTCAAGACCCACCGCAATGGGTTCATATTGAACGATCGCTACTCTATGGAGGCAAGGGATTTTCCATTCTTTACGGGGGCCGTGCCCACCAATCATGCTTCTTGCATCTGGTGTTGCGTGCCATGCGCAAGGCCTGGATGTACGCCCACTACCTGCTTAGGGTAGACCCACAACTACATGAAACGGCACCTCTGTGGGGCAATGCTAGTATACGCATTGACAGCCAGACTCTATGCTGGACCCACTGAAGAGAAGCGGCATACACACCTTGGACCAAGTCCTGCTTACCGGTGACCTAAAACTATTGAGATAGGAATTCGGTCTCCACCCGTGGCAAACCTGGCACCACATGCAACTGCAGCACTGTCTGAGGCGCTGCATGGGCCCTCGCCCTTGGTCTTTACGGTCGTCACCCCTGGTGTCCTATCAGAATGTGTGGGGACGCTACAAGGGAGTGATGTCGGGTCTGTACAGCATGCTCTCCAGCCACCTTTTCTCACAGCCTCTTTCACATACTCTCTGCACCAGATGGAAAACCAGCTTACAGGCCTCATACAAGGACGAAGAATGGGCGGACATCCTGGAAGCTCTGGATAAGGGCATGAGAGAGGCCCGCCTGAAGTACTGCCTTTTCAAAATGCTACATGACTGGCATTGGTCACTGACCAAACTGAACAGAGCAGGACTCCTCCCCCACATGAACTGCTGGTGGTGCACAAACACTGACTGCGAGAGCACACATCATCTGCGAATGCCATTCGATCCAACCATTCTGGTTGCATATTGGAATGGTCTTAGGTGCCTTCATGCCGCTACACCTCCCTCCCACCCCCTCAGTCATCCTCCTCCATGACGTGGGGGACTCACTGGATCTCTCCTGCCCACAGCGCTGCCTCCTTCACATGGCCTTGGCTACAGCCAAGATATGTATTCTTCGCCAGTGGAGGTCACCCGTATCCCCATCTCAAAACGATTGGTTGGTAGCAACGATTTAAACTGCCTCACACAAGCGTGTTATTTACAACTTACGGCCGCCACCTTACCCTTCCCTTCCCCTTCGTTAACCATGCAACAATGATGTCCCCCCTCACCCCTGCCCCACCCTGCATCCCCTCCCTCAGGCCACTCTTCTCCCTCCGCCCCTCTTTACCTTCACCTCTCCTTCCCTCCTCGCGATCTACCTGTCTCCCTCCCCAGCCTCTCCTATGCCCTTTCCTTCCACTTCCACTTCCCCATCCCTTTTCCCCTTTGCCCTTCTCGTCTCCCCCACCCCCTCCTTTACCCATCTCTTTCCCTCCTTTCCTCCTCAAACACAGGCTCACAGGGCGGCAGGACTCCCTCCTTCCTCAAGGGTAACTGACATTGCACCCAGTTCAGCCCGTTCCATCTCTCCCCAAGAACCCACCCATCCCCCTAGCAATGGACGTGGAAACAACTCAAACCAACAGCAGAGGGCTCTCTCTCCCCCCTCAACGTGACCCTTGTTCCCCTCCAGCCCTGCTGTCTGCACCACCCAGCCCCTGGAGAGGCAACCCTCCGCCCCACCACTCCTCTCCACAGGGAACGCCCTCCAGTACCTCTCCCCTTGCACTCCCCTACTCGAGGTTCCCTGGTCCACTAGCCCCTCCCTACATATGACTTCTAAGGGACATACCAGTACTGAGGGGGTGGGTTACACCCGGGTTATCATTACTGGATGTCAGCTTCTCTTGGATTCTGCCTATTTTCATTTATCCATATACCTCACCCTTCCCTTTTCAGTAAATTGTATTGCACCGTCCAGTCTAACATTGTTCATACCTTCATTTTGCTCAATAAAAAATTGCAGCACTAAAAAAAAGATGCAAAGGATACAGTTTCTGGTTCTTAGGTCAGCTGGGTGGTAGCAGACTTTGCTGCTAATCCTGGCTTCCCCTCTAGACCAAACATTTGATCTTCGATAAATCATTTCATAACCAGGGGCTACTGTTTCTTCTGGTGCCAAAATCAGGAAGGCAGAAAAATAGACGGGCCGCCTTTATTTAACACCGTACTGGAAGATATACTTCACAACAGGTAGAGGGAAAGGACCCCCCAAAAGACACCTGTGTTATGTATTCTGATGGGCAGGGCTTGAATGAAAATGGCAGCCTGCCACCTGAAAAGACTCAAATGCAGTCTGAAGTGATGACTTAATCCCGCAGGAAGAGCGGGCAGGTTCCTAGTTTATGCCAATAGAAGGTATCTCTGTGGGCTAATGCTTGGTCTCTCATCACGGCGCCCTAGATAAAGTGAGAACAATTGGGTAAGGGAATAGAAACCTCCATGTGTGTGCAATTGGAGCCCCCTCAGTGTGTGAGGTGTACTATACGACATAAATGGCCCATGTATTTTTTAAGTGATGGGAGTCTCTTGGCTGAATCTGAAGAGGGCACAGAAGACCCATACTTAGGCACTACATTTAAATGAAGATACTGCGTCTTGAGCTCACCACACACACACATATACACACACACGCATTCACGCACACACAAACACACACACACACGCATGCACGCACACACAAACACACACACACATACACACACACACAAGAGACATCTCTGTTGCACATATTTTGGAAACTCTGTTGTTAATCTTTGCATTAACCCACTGGGGCTATAGTTAGGTGGGTTAATGCCCTTGCTACAATGATTTGGGTTTACCCTGCAGTTCGTGGGTTTTGCCCTAAAAGGGCTGACCAAGCTTTTAATTCTTTAGAGGTCGAAATCTTGTGTGCAATCGAGTAGGGTGATAGTAGCGTCAAGTGATAATTCAGTCTGTGGTATCAGCTATGTACAAAGATATTATGATCGACATCCTCATCATCAATGTTATTGATTATGATGCCCAGCGAAGGTACACAGTGAGTTACAACCCATGTCACTGTAATGATAGCTGCTCTATTCTCCAAGGCCAGCACTCAGAGTCCTATCACCACCCTCAAGCAAAGGGTTAGGGACTGGGTAGCTGCACCAGCGCCTTGACACAGAGTGCTCCACCATTTTGCACTGTACAAGGTGGGCCACTCACTCACTGGATGGTAATGAGTCTGAAGAGAGCCTGATGTGTTTAATAGTTTTTTGTCTTACACACTACATTTGTCACACTGGTGTGTTTTGGTGCTACCTGTACTATGTGCATAATTGTCACGTCCAGCCAGCGCAGGTACACTGGAAGTTACAACCCATGTCACCGTAATGAAAGCTGCTCTACTCTCCAAGGCCAGCACTTGGACTTCTATCACAACCCTCAAGCAAAGGGTTAGTGAGACCGTGCTTGTTTTTTTACATTTTTATCACAGATTCACAGAACCTCCACGAAATCACTGGACAAATAAAAAAAAATGGTTTTGGGCCTGGGGCGTGGGGGGGGGGGTCCCACAGGGATCCCACCACCAGGCCAAGGGGGTCAGCATATTCCTACCCTGACCCCTTCTGTTTATCTTTTTACTTTATTCTTGGGACTCTGCTGAGTCCGAGTCCCAAGATGGCTGCCAACACTTCTTGGTTGAAGTATTGGCAGCAAATCAGATCTCTGCGTGAGATCTGTTGAATCCGCTGAGGATTCGAGTCCCTAGATATCTATGTTTCTTTTTTCTTAAATAACTCAAAAATTACTGAAGAGATCTACACCAAATTGCATAAAGGGCTCTTTGTAGACCTAGAGCTAACTTTCTGCCAAATTTGGTGTCATTTTGTTCAGCGGTTCGGGCTGTAGCCATGTTCAAAATCCCTATGGGAAATTGCATAGGGAAAACGTGTTTTGGGACCCCCCCCTTTTTCTTAAGATTCATGAAACAGCAAAAAAGTTATTAGCAAAACAAAAAAGCTTTTCCTATGGAAACAAGGTCCGAACTAGAACTACCTGCCTGCTGGGGACGCCAATAGGCAATATACACACACACACACATGTATATATATATATATATCTATATTATCTACTGGCGGTCGCCAGTAGATAGTTATAGTTAGGACCTATTTTCCATAGGAAATCCGCGACATTCTATTTGAAATAACTCTTGCGGTCGGTTGACGAATCTTCGCGAAATTTTCAAACTTTATGGCCCGCTCCCGTCCGCTCCTACCCTGAAAATCTCAGGGTGATTCGTCAAGCGGGGGCCGAGAAAAAGGGGGTCCCAAAACATGTTTTCCCCATTCATTTTCCCATAGGAAACTTTAGACACGGCTACAGCCCGGACTGCTGAGCAGAATTACACCAAATTTGGCAAAGAGGTAGTTCTTGGTTCAGAAAGAACCCTTTTGTTAAATGGTGTAAATCCGTTCAGTAGTTGCGGAGAAATTAAAAATAAGAGTCAAAAATCAATTTCCCATAGGAAACTTTAGACACGGCTACAGCCCGAACTGCTGAACGGAATTACACCAAATTTGGCAAAGAGGTAGTTCTTGGTTCAGAAAGAACCCTTTTTGTTAAATGGTGTAAATCCGTTCAGTAGTTGCTGAGAAAATCAAAGTAAAAGTACATATATATCTATGGCGCGAGTCGGATTCGCGCACCCTCCCGATCACGAGCTGTCTGCTAATTGGCTGTCAACACTCCAAACCAGGAAGTGTTGGCAGCCATCTTGTTCCTCGGTACAACCGAGGAACAAGAAAGCAGTCAAAAAGTGCGCAAACGCACAAAGGGGGCAGGGTAGAAACACCCTGACCACCTAGGTCTGCTCAGGGGATCCCACAAGGACCCCCTGGGCAAAAAAGCATTTTTTTTTTTTAAATCGGCAGGATGCGCTCAGGGTGCGCGGATCCTGCTGATAAAAAAATCGAAGCGTCGGTCTCCACGCTCGATGTTAATTTGCCCCCGGGTGGGCCAAGTCCCGGAGGCATGCTGGGGGGTGTTTATTTTATGTATGGGGCCTCTAAGGGCTCCCAAGCCCCGGGACCACCACCCCCGAGGATTTATCATAAATGGTGCGGGAGGGCTCTGAGCCCTCCCGCAGCCCGGGGACCGCCACCTCCCTGGGGCTTTTTTTCTTTTTTAAAACCTGTGTGGGGGCTCCAGCCCCCACATGCCCCGAGGACCACCACCTCCCAGGGCACTAACAAATTAAAATGGGGGTCCGTTTTGGACCCCGAAGCCCCGGGGACCACCACCTCCCCGGGGCTTTGCTGATGTGGGGAGGGGGCCGCGCGGCTCCCTCCTGGAGCCTGTGGTGGCCCTGGGGACCGCCACCCCCAGGAGCCGGCTCCTGCAGTGTCCCGAGGTGCCTACCCCGGGACACTGCTGTTTGCAATGACAGGACGGAGCCTCGCGGCTCCCGTCCTGTCATTGCAAACTGCTTTGGATATTGGAAGAGAGAGCAGGGAAACCTGCTCGCTCCAATATCCAAAGACAATTGCTTTTCCACACGGGGAGCAGCATGTTAGCTGCTCCCATGTGTAAAAGCAATGCCGCTCTCGTAGGACACGGGGAGCCGGCGGGACTGCTCGGCCCGCCGGCCCCGCCCCTTCCTTCACCACTCTGCAAACGCGCCCCTGGCGCGTTTGCAGATGGGGAGTAATTCCCCTTGAATACTGGGGGTCCCTGAGGCCAACTAGCCCACCAGGAACCTCCAGTATGCGCTAGAGGGCTGCGTTGCAGAGAGGTGTACAGAGGCCACGCCCTTTATACACCTCTCTGCAACGCAGCTCTGTGGCGCTTTTGGAGGTACATGGTGGGCTAGTTGGCCCCCAGGAACCCTCAGGATTCAGAGGCGCGTTTGCACAGTGGTGAAGGGAGGGCGGGGCTGCAGGTGACATGTGTGCAAACAGGCCCCGTGGCGCGTTTTAAGATGGGGAATTAAATCCCTTCAATCCTGAGGGTCCCTGAGGCCAACTAGCCCAACAGGTACATCCAGAAAGCGCCACAGAGGCTGCGTTGCAGAGAGGTGTAAAGGGGTGTGGCCTCTCTACACGTCTCTGCAACGCAGCCCCTGGCGCATACTGGAGGTTCCTGGTGGGCTAGTTGGCCCCTAGGGACCCTCATGATTTAAGGGGACTTAATCCCCCAACTTAAAACGCGCCACGGGGCGCGTTTGCACAGATGTCACCTCAGGCCCCGCCCCTACCTTCACCATTGTGCAAATATTCCTCTAAAATCTGCCGAACTACGAATTCCGGATTTACTCACCTGCTATCAGGAGAGACCTCAGTGCTGCATCTTTCAGCCCAGTACTAATCCTGAAAAGTAATTTTAACCGTACTTACGAGTAACTTGAATTTCCTTCCATAGGATATCATTGCCTGCTTTTTGCTGAAAAGTTTCTAAGTGTTGATTTTTGAAACATACAAATATTCCTCTAAAATCAGCCGAAATACGAATTCCGATTTACTCACCTGTTATC
Source organism: Calotriton arnoldi (assembly GCA_963921515.1). NCBI lineage: Eukaryota > Metazoa > Chordata > Amphibia > Caudata > Salamandridae > Calotriton > Calotriton arnoldi. Next base: position 73,272 of record CAWUFW010010737.1, on the reverse strand, counting down.
AGGAGAGACCTCAGTGCTGTATCTTTCAGCCCAGTACTGGTCCTGAAAAGTAATTTTAACCGTACTTACCAGTAACTTGAATTTCCTTCCATAGGATATCATTGCCTGCTTTTTGCTGAAAAGTTTCTAAGTGTTGATTTTTGAAACATACAAATATTCCTCTAAAATCAGCCGAAATACGAATTCCGATTTACTCACCTGTTATCAGGAGAGACCTCAGTGCTGTATCTTTCAGCCCAGTACTGATCCTCAAAAGTAATTTTAACCGTACTTACCAGTAACTTGAATTTCCTTCCATAAGATATCATTGTCTGCTTTTTGCTGAAAAGTTTCTAAGTGTTGATTTTTGAAACATACAAAATATTCCTCTAAAATCAGCCGAAATACAAATTCCGATTTACTCACCTGTTATCAGGAGAGACCTCAGTGCTGTATCTTTCAGCCCAGTACTGGTCCTGAAAAGTAATTTTAACCGTACTCTACCAGTAACTTGAATTTCCTTCCATAGGCTAACATTGACTGGTTTCACTTGGAAATTCTTCTAAGTGTGGAGTTTTGGAACTTTAAAATATTCCTCTAAAATCAGCCGAAATACGAATTCCGATTTACTCACCTGTTATCAGGAGAGACCTCAGTGCTGCATCTTTTAGCCCAGCACTGACCCTGAAAAGTAATTTTAACCGTACTTACCAGTAACTTATATTTTCTTCCATAGGAATCCATTGTCTGGTTTTCAGCTGAAAAGTTTCAGTGTCGATTTTCACAAACTACAAATATTCCTTAAAAATCGCCTGTATGACTTAAACGCATTCTTTCAACTGTTTACAGGAGATGCACCAGTGCTGGATCCAGGATCCAACACTGAGTAAGAAAAAGTAACGATAACAGTTTTTACCTGCTAAGTGAATTTCCTTCCATAGGATAACATTGGTGATTCTATGAGAAAAAGTTTCTAAGTGTCAACTTTTAAAATACAATAATATTCCTTAAAAATCACTACTGTAACCAAAACGCTTTTACTCAACTGTTTACAGGAGATGTCCCAGGACTGAGTCTAGGATCCAGTCCTGTGGTTAGAAAAGTAATCCATAAAGTAACTAATTGCATTTAACTAGAAATTCACATTGAGCTGAATGTTGCATTGTGTTTGAAAATGTGTTGCCCATTGCAACAACTGTAACTACTGTACTTAAAAGTCTATTGCCTATGTGCAAAGTATTTAAACTAAAGTAATTCATTCTGAGAAAGTATTTTTGTAATGTATAATGTCATTACAATGTAATTTAAAAAATAAAATATGTAAAAAAAAAATGTTTCTAAAAATGTAGTAAATCAGTATGAAAAAAATAAATATAACAATTAATACATTTAAAAATTGTCATTTACAAAACCTTTGAAATTCACTGAAAAACCGTAGGTTTCAGACATGTTATAGTTAGGAATTAGCATTTAAAAACCTTTGAAATTCACTGAAAAAACCATAGGTTTCAGACACGTTATAGTTAGAAATTAGCATTTAAAAACCTTTGAAATTCACTGAAAAAACCATAGGTTTCAGGCACGTTATAGTTAGAAATTTGCATTTAAAAACCTTAGAAATTCACTGAAAAACCATAAGGTTTTAGGGACAGTTATAGTTAGTTGGACATTGCACTCGTACAAAACCCGTGAAATTCCCCCGTTATAGTTAGTTCAGGTAACTATAACTCGCGCCCGCTAATGCACTGCTGATGACGTCACATATTACATCACTCATGACATGGTCAGTGACATTACTGATGACATCACTGATGACATCTCAAATGACATCACTGATGACATCATCCATGTGAGAATTTAATGCACCTCCTCACACCCTAATATAACCTTTGATACACCCACTCTAAATTACAGACTGACATTGTCAAAACCATAGACACTCCAACACCAATAACTACATACCCACTCACTGATTCTTAGGTCTACACACACACATCCACTCACTCACCCGTACAGTCACTCATACTTATGGTCACTCAGTACAGGACTATCATATGCACTCATACTCCTATATAGACACTCAAACACCGCCACTCATCCATAGAGGTACTCACACACCTAGTCAGTCATGCAAATAATTAAACACACTGCCATTTACTCACCTATACAGTTATACACACACCAGCTCACTTACTCATACAAATACTAGCACATTCTTACGCTCTTATACAATCACTGATACAAGCACACACTCATCCATACAGTCACTCTCACAATCACACACTCTCAGCTTATAGCTATTTATATACTCCAACACACATATATACTGCCTTTCACATATGTAGTTACTCACACATGTACCACTGGGACATACATTCACTCACTAACACACTCTTACACACACTTACCCACCCATACAGTCTATCACAGATGCACTCTTGAAACCATCCACCCAGTGAATCACCCACTCACACATCTATGCACAGAGTCGCACACACCCCACCCACACAAACACTCAGGCACCCATACAGATACTCAGACAACCAATCAATAACTCATATAGACACTCATGTAGCTATTCACAAACCCAAGCAGCCGGATACAGACATTCACCCAGTTTAGTCACTAACCCATGCATTCAGTAAGATACGTTTAATCACTCACTTATAGAGTTATAGAGTTAGTCACGCACCTACTAAATCATCCATTCAGACACTTATACATCCACTCATTCTTCAATACGCCTTTCCCTATATATATTAAACATATTTAAACTTTACAGAAACACACAGTCACTGGATGATGTCATCAGTGATGTCATTTGAGATGTCATCAGTGATGTCATCAGTGATGTCACTGACCATGTCATGAGTGATGTAATATGTGACGTCATCAGCAGTGCATTGCGTGGGCGCGAGTTATAGTTACCTGAACTAACTATAACAGGGGAATTTCACGGGTTTTGTACGAGTGCAATGTCCAACTAACTATAACTGTCCCCAAAACCTATGTTTTTTTCAGTGAATATATATATATATATATATATATATATATATATATATATATTCAATAACAAAATCAAAGGGTTAAGATTAGTTATCGTTAGGAAAGTTTAATTTATTATTTCTATACAAAACTAACTTAAACTACACAAACATTACAAATTCTAAAGTTATAGTTACACCTTTATGTAATAATTTGCACGCCACCCAAAATTTATTATAACTCATGCACCTACGTTCACAGTGTTGTTAGCTTGCTAGCAACAGTAAATGAACTCAAAAAATGTGCCTTCCTCATGCATTGCTTAAACCCTTACATATTACATCACTTATAGCATGTTAAATGATAGCATTCATAACAAGACTCATGATATCACTGTGCATTGTAGAGAAGCGAGTTCTAGTTCATTTACTGTGCACAAATTATAGTAAGTTTTGGGTGGAGTGCAAATTATAACGTAAAGTTATAACTATAACTAGAATTTCTAAGGTTTATGTAGTTAAAGTTGGTTTTTGTATCAAAATAATAATTAAAGTTTTCCTAACTATAATCATAAACCTTTGTTTTTTTCAATGAATTTGTATGTTGTTTTTTTTTAAAGGTGGTTGTATTTAGAGTGAAGTAAATTGTCGTAAAGTGGTGCAATACAGAGTGGAGTGTTGTAGAGTGGAGAGTCATAGAGTTGCGTGTAGTAGAGTGTCTTAGAGTGGAAGGGCATAGAGTGGAGTGGCATAGAGTGGAGTGGCGTGTCGTACAGTGGAGTCGCATGGCGTGTCATACAGTGGAGTGTCGTAGAGTGTAGTGGCGTTTTGTAGATTTAAGTGGCATTTTGTAGAGTGAAGTGGCATGTCATAGAGTGGCATTTCATAGAGTGTCTTAGAGTGAAGAGGCAGAGAGTGGAGTTGCATGTCGTAGAGTGGAGTGGCATATCATAGAGTGCAGTGGTGTGTTGTAGAGTGGAGTGGTGTGGAGTGACATAGAGTGGAGTGTAGTGTCTTAGAGTGGAGTGTCATAGAGTGATGTGGCATGTTGTAGAGTGGAGTGATGTGTCATAGATTGTCTTTTGTAATATACAATGTTTTTTAGATTATAATATGTACCGCTTCCTAGATAGTTTCGAGAAAGTACTGAGGTACTTCATAACCTTTTTTAAAAATATATAAAAAAAATTAAAATAATTTTCCTTAACTCTACAGACTTTTCTAAAGTGCAAAATAATATGGTTGCCTTTTTTATTTTGCAAGGGCTTTCATTAACCAACATTATTGTGTTTCGTTATCGCCATGTACTATGGTATCGCACAAAAGTACCACGGTATACTGTGGCCCAATATATTACTAAGTTTATGTCCCTTATTACTTAAAAACTACTGAACTAATTCAGATCAAATAACAAAAAGGACCCTTACGAACCATAATTAATATTCCAACCAAATTTCATGTAAATCCATTCAGCCATTTTGCTGTTACGTCTGTCTATAAAGTGTATTGAAACTGCATTGATGAAAAATGTATTTTGGGACCTCTCCTTTGTTCTTTGCACCCCCTTAATTGATCACCACAAAACTTTGTATCATCATCCAATGTAGAAAAAGGAATAGGTCTGAAAAGTTTTGTGGAGATTCATCAAGGACTGGATCTCACTGTGGAGCAGATCATGAATTGCTCAATGTATAATTCAACTCAAGCTGAAAAGACATAACAAAGACATTAGAAAATATACCTGCCACGTTTAAGCAAAATGTCAAAAACTGATTTGAAATATTTATTTTGATTGATCTGGAGCCTTAATACATATAGACAGACATCAGAGAAACTCAAGGATGAATCTCAGAACAGAAACGTTTTTAAAAAAAGGATGAAATCTCAGAAGGGTCTAATCAAGACAAAAAGCAAAGGAAATCCAAATGGATGACAAAATGCTAAATCTTGTACGGTAAATCGATAAGCCAAAATTACAAACAATATGTATCTTACGAAAGAAGCTGAAAAATGAATTTCAGAGGACAGCTAAGAGAGACACACAGGCCAGTATTACAAAAACATCTGCAAGGACACTGAGGATGGTAACAAACATGAAAATCAGGACTGTTTTTTAAAAAGATTCATGACATCAAAAATAAGTGGTACAAAGATCAAACAAGGGTGGAAAGAAAACACTGAATACCTCTACAGCAGGGATGTTAATGTCAGATATACCCTAGAGGACATTAGCTCCACAGAAAAATCTTTAACAATGGAAGTCTGAATCGCACTAAGACCACTGCTAAGAAGGAAAGCTATAGTAATTGACGGCATTTCAGCAGATTTGTTATAGGACACAGAAGAAGATTCAGCCCAGGTGCTTACCAAGCTCTGCCAACAGATGTGCAAAACAACACAATGCCCAACAGAATTGAAGAGATGTGTCTATATTGCAGTAACACAGAAATGTGACATCACAGACTATTCAAACTACTGTTCAGGTTCCCTATTTTCACATTCTAGCAGCATAATGCTCAGGCTAATTTAACATAGATTAGAGCCATATATAGAAAGAAAAATACTGGATCTACAACTAGATTCAGAAAAATCTAAAGTAATAGGATACATTGCTGCTGATGCCCACTCATTAACTGAAATGCCATGCAATACCAAAATAAATCAAAATGTGTTGTATTGTATCCAGCAAAGACCTTTGATTGTGTCAACCAAGTCAAATTGTACAATGAAAAATTGGTATCTCAAAACATCTCGTTGTTCTAATGCACAACCTATACAAAATTGGCAAAACGTCAACAAATCCTGGTATGATGATGACTCAACTCTTATAGCCAAAAGTCAATAAGACCTCCTAATACAAGTCAAGCAGCACAGTGAAAGAATGTGAGTCTGACTGAATGTAGACACGAATTGGTGAAAGCAATATGTTTCAGCTCTAAAGGCTGGAACATTGGTTTTGACAATGCTTTTTTCATTGTCATTTACATGCGAACACATTGCATGCGTATGCAAATCACCAATCTTGCAGTGGGTTTTCTATGAAGGAAACCTACTCTAAGATGGCCACCTATGTGACTGTTTATCATCATCATCATAACTTTATTGTCGATCACAAAGATCTTATAAAGTACATCTCGGACAATACATTTATACATACATTAAGGACACTAAAGATAATTTAGAGTGCAAAATGTGTCTTCCTAAAAACATGGAAACTGAGGGGTCAGCAGCCCAAAAAAAATTACATCATTCTATTTAAAAACATAAAATCCTGTATCTACATAGAACCATATAAAAACAATACATATTGTTTATAATAAAACCATTAAGTAATAGATACAATAAACTAGGTATATTACACAGGACACTTTGAGCGTCTAATCCACAAGGCCATCCAGAATTAAGCCAAGCAAAATACCACAACTCTTCTAGTATCTGCACTAAGTGTTCTGAGCACTTCTAGGTAATGGCCAGGACCAGTGAGCCTGCACAAGGGGATAATCCACATAGACCTCAGATTATCGTAATATGGGCAAAAGAATAACAGGTGGGCTAATGATACAGGACTTCCTTTACATACAGGGCATATGACATCAGAGAGAACATGGCCACACCATTTGCTACAGAACACTTTGGTAGTGAGAGACTTATACCTAAATTGAAGAGACAATTTCTGTGCCAATGGTGGAACAATCTCATCAATTGTGTCTTCAAAGAGTGGATAGGGTTTAAAATCTAGGAACTGCTGAGTGAACCCGTAGGATTAGACACACTCTCCACCATAATAAATTCCCAATAGATGTCCTTGACCCTACTTTTCATGATTGAGGACATATCCTCCGGGTCAGTCCAATAATCATCCATCACCAATTTTCTCACTAGTTCCCTACGAGAGCAGAACCAGGGGATTTTACTAACCCTGGGCAATACCATAAAAGCCAGAAGTTCCACTCGATTGGGGGCGAGCTCCTCGATCATCAATAAACGGTACCAGAACATTAAGTGCTTGTACTCCATCTTGTGAGCAATTTTGCTATGGGCCAGATCAAGAAAAATAGGAATCAGAGGAGAGCTAGCCGGGAGATTGAAAAGAGTTCTTATGAAATGATGTTCGGTCACAGAGAGACAGTTAGTGTTCTCACTTCCCCACAGTTCTGCTCCATAAATAGCTGAACCTAAGGCTTTCGTGTTATAAATTTCTAGTGCTGGGGGCCACTTTTCTTGACATAGTTCTTCTATGGATTTTGGTTATATGGGCGGTTTGCTGAATAATGGAAAGGGCATTTCTCTATATGAGGGGTCCAGCACAGATTAAGGGTTAAATGAATCCCCAAATAATCAAAGGAAGAGACTAATTCAATGGGTCGGTTCCCAACATCCATACATCTCTTAGGTGGCTTCAAAATACCATTAGAAAACACCATACACTTTATTTTTAAATCATTTAGCTCCAAGCCACGCTAGTCACAAAAATATTTTAAATCATTCAGTAACTGTTGGAGCCCTTGTGGAGACTTTGATATCAATAACGTATGATAAGCAAAGAGAAGGGCAGAAGCCCTTCTCCCTCTGACCTTTGGGACATTGCACCCATCTCTGTTGAGGTACACTACTACCTCATTAATGAATAGTGAAAACAGGGTGGGTGCTAAAACACACCACTGTCTAACTCCACGTCTAATCATAAAGGGCTCTGTTAGCTGTCCCTCCTCTCCTCTCCTCACCTAACTTGGGCCTTGTTTGCTGACTGTAATCACATCAGGATATAAAAAAGAGAGAGGGGCCCCTTAACCACCAAAGGAGTAGGGCACCAAGCAGACCGTAGTCAGAAAAAGATCCCCTTTGGGCTAATTACTACAACCAAACACACACACTTATCCAAACAATTATATCAAAACAATTATGTCCAAACAGTTATATCACCAGAACATAACACCACCACCTTCAAAGGCCAAGTGTTTACAATCATAAAAATGTTTTATTAAAACATACACCAATCATAAAATCAGAAAACATTTAATTAATTAAAATTGAATTATAAACATACTGACAAATTTGACATACAATATATTAAAGGGAGAACCTGCAAGAAAAGTTTTTTCTCATCTATAATCAAGGAACGTACATTAGATCTAAATCATTTGTTCAGTATATGATCTATATACAAACAACTTTCACAATAAATGTTACAAATGTTCACTACAATCTACAGTACGCCTTTAAACAGTTGCGTTGACGCGTTTCGGTGGGTTTCGGCTGCTTAACACACCACCTTCCTCAGGACAAGAAATAATACCTCCCAAACGACAATATGAATCTATGCAAAATTAAAAAAGACAAAAATACATATAAAATCCAGTGAGCCAATGATAAATGCATATATAGTATTTACATTCTGGTGATACACAAGCAAAAGACAATCATCTACAACATCTCTCACTCAATTCATACAAACAATAACTTAGTGGAATAAAAGGGTGTAACGATTAAAAAGATAGGAAAAAGGAGGAGGGCAAACTCTTTCTCTCTTCCCAACCCCTATTTGGGGTATTTATCTATCCCTTCTCACACCACAGTGTAGGCTAATTCTAATTATATTTTAGCTCATGCAAACATTTTTTTTATTTCTGTAGGTACCTGTAACAATATCAAAGAACCGGCCCTGTCACGGCTGCGGTCTATGTATCTTGCAATCCTATAGCGAAAATGGGCCAATCTCTCACCTAGGCCTCACTCTGAATATCATGGGTTATCTATAGGAATACGAAAGTATTAATTACTCCAAAATAGAATTATAAACCATACAACCCACAGTAGTAATAGATACTGAGCCATAACATTACCTTCCACCTGTATATTTATTTGCTCTGGGAAATTATGATGAGGAAGAGGGCCACTTTCCCCTCTGTAATAAAGAAGCGTAATAAGGCATTTAAAATCTGTTTTTACCTCTTAACAATTGTACTAAGCAATTCTACGACAATTTACTATTCTTAGACATTTGTTACCTTTACGATGATAATGCTGCTTGTGCAGTTCGAATTACAGTATTTAAATTATCTGCAGGACTCTAGCATCTCTCTCCAATATTTATCCAAGGTAACCTTAGTCCACTGGCAATCAGTGTTATGTCTGTAATACATAATATAGTATACGTCGTAGTTATTTACACCAAACTAATTACTCGAAAACGTTAACTTTCTCAAATTACATAATACTCCTATCATCTAGTCCAGATTAATTTATTTATTTTATTGCTACTATACAATCACGATTGCTGAATGGTTAAGTAACTGACTTCTTATTCCTCTAGAAATGGCCCAACGGCCTTACTGTCGCCCTATATCCTATTTACAGCATGTAAAATTATAACCGAAATGTAAAGAGAGGCGGCAGTTGCAGCAAATTGCTGCCATCACTACCCTTCAATAATACTAATGATGCTGTCTCTCTTAGAGGGGGGAAAAAAAGAGAGAACTAGTACAGCTCACCCTCATATCTCCCAACCTCCCCACTCAAAAAAGTCATTTTACCCCGTGTCTTGATTTCAGCTATGTTGAAAATACAGACAAACTCATTTTTTTTTTTGTTCAAAAAACCCCCCCGAGGAGGAAAGAGAAAAAAAAAAAAAAAAAAAAAAAGAAAAAGAAGAAGAAAGAGGCACCCCGTGCCTTCTACCAACTTTTATTTTAAATTTTCAACCTAAGTAAGACCCACTCTCAGCCACATAGCGACTAAAGCTAACGACTACTATTCACCACCAATCAGTTTCTCTTACCTTATTTCGAGCAAAAAACGGCTTCTTACGGGGTACCACACGCCTCCGTGAGCACGATCTGAGGACTCCTATGTACGGCTCAGTTTTAAATCTCTCCATTCGACCACGTGACTAAGTTCCACGAAGTGGGCTCAGCTGGCCAAATCCAAACACTCCGCTAACTTCACCTATATCACGGACGCCATCTTGGTCGTCCCAAAACTACATAGAGAGCTCAACTTACGTTCACAAAACGAACCAAAATTGTTGCCAAAATCTAAATAAAGAAACACCTACATCCATCAGCGGTGTCTCTGCAAAAAAGAGAGATGGCAGGCTTCATCTAACAATAGTTTTTCTTTAAACATGTAATGACAGAATTCACTGAACATCGATACGTCCAAAAACGGCGGCCATCTTGGCCTATCCAGATATTCATTTTTTGTTACTGCTATTGATAACATAAATACAAATAATTCTTTTATCTAAACTAGATTTGCACCTAACACGCTAATATCCTTGAATAAGTATTGGCAGAAATATTCTAATCAACCCTGACTACCCAGACCGACGAGACATCTAACAAAAAACATCTAACAATAAACGTCCGTCCTGTCCTTACCAAAACCTCATAGTTTCGATGTTGTTGTCAATACAGTCAATAATCGACTCAACTCTACTCAATTGATAGTTGAGCTGTAGTCCTAATGGTGTAACCTACCTATACCCTACTTAATCCACTATTGTGAAGAATTATTTTTAAAAACAGTTCAAAAAGTTCTATTAGATCACTTATTAGCAGCCCTCAGATGCCCAAAAAAAAAAAAAATGAGTTTGTCTGTATTTTCAACATAGCTGAAATCAAGACACGGGGTAAAATGACTTTTTGGAGTGGGGAGGTTGGGAGATATGAGGGTGAGCTGTACTAGTTCTCTCTTTTTTCCCCCTCTAAGAGAGACAGCATCATTAGTATTATTGAAGGGTAGTGATGGCAGCAATTTGCTGCAACTGCCACCTCTCTTTACATTTCGGTTATAATTTTACATGCTGTAAATAGGATATAGGGCGACAGTAAGGCCGTTGGGCCATTTCTAGAGGAATAAGAAGTCAGTTACTTAACCATTCAGCAATCGTGATTGTATAGTAGCAATAAAATAAATAAATTAATCTGGACTAGATGATAGGAGTATTATGTAATTTGAGAAAGTTAACGTTTCGAGTAATTAGTTTGGTGTAAATAACTACGACGTATACTATATTATGTATTACAGACATAACACTGATTGCCAGTGGACTAAGGTTACCTTGGATAAATATTGGAGAGAGATGCTAGAGTCCTGCAGATAATTTAAATACTGTAATTCGAACTGCAGAAGCAGCATTATCATCGTAAAGGTAACAAATGTCTAAGATTATTAAATTGTCGTAGAATTGCTTAGTACAATTGTTAAGAGGTAAAAACAGATTTTAAATGCCTTATTACGCTTCTTTATTACAGAGGGGAAAGTGGCCCTCTTCCTCATCATAATTTCCCAGAGCAAATAAATATACAGGTGGAAGGTAATGTTATGGCTCAGTATCTATTACTACCATGGGTTGTATGGTTTATAATTCTATTTTGGAGTAATTAATACTTTCGTATTCCTATAGATAACCCATGATATTCAGAGTGAGGCCTAGGTGAGAGATTGGCCCATTTTCGCTATAGGATTGCAAGATACATAGACCGCAGCCGTGACAGGTCCGGTTCTTTGATATTGTTACAGGTACCTACAGAAATAAAAAAAAAATTTGCCTGAGCTAAAATATAATTAGAATTAGCCTACACTGTGGTGTGAGAAGGGATAGATAAATACCCCAAATAGGGGTTGGGAAGAGAGAAAGAGTTTGCCCTCCTCCTTTTTCCTATCTTTTTAATCGTACACCCTTTTATTCCACTAAGTTATTGTTTTGTATGAATTGAGTGAGAGATGTTGTAGATGATTGTCTTTTGCTTGTGTATCACCAGAATGTAAATACTATATATGCATTTATCATTGGCTAACTGGATTTTATATGTATTTTTGACTTTTTTAATTTTGCATAGATTCATATTGTCGTTTGGGAGGTATTATTTCTTGTCCTGAGGAAGGTGGTGTGTTAAGCAGCGAAACCCACCGAAACGCGTCAACGCAACTGTTTAAAGGCGTACTGTAGATTGTGTGAACATTTGTAACATTTATTGTGAAAGTTGTTTGTATATAGATCATATACTGAACAAATGATTTAGATCTAATGTACGTTCCTTGATTATAGATGAGAAAAAACTTTTCTTGCAGGTTCTCCCTTTAATATATTGTATGTCAAATTTGTCAGTATGTTTATAATTCAATTTTAATTAATTAAATGTTTTCTGATTTTATGATTGGTGTATGTTTTAATAAAACATTTTTATGATTGTAAACACTTGGCCTTTGAAGGTGGTGGTGTTATGTTCTGGTGATATAACTGTTTGGACATAATTGTTTTGATATAATTGTTTGGATAAGTGTGTGTGTTTGGTTGTAGTAATTAGCCCAAAGGGGATCTTTTTCTGATCACATCAGGATAGCCTGTAAATTTGATGGGATACTCATCTCTGCTAGCACCTTCCAGAGTTTACCTCGTGATACCAGGTCGAAAGCTGTATGCAGATCCACAAACGCTACATACAGCTTCCCCCTTTTGACTAAAACTTCTTTCCAGTAGATACAAAGAAATTGAAAGACCTGGTCCAGGGTACAATGCTGGCATGAAACCCAGCCTGGAAATCAGACAGAATATTCCCTTCTAAGATCCATGCCTGAAGGTGGGCCAAAATGTGCTTGCAGAACATTTTATGCAGGGAGTCTATTAAACTGATGTTTCTGTAATTTCCTGGATTTGCCCTGTCCCCTTTCTTGAAAATTGGTATGATCTCAGCCGACTTTCAAGAGGAGGGAATCTCCATACCCAAAAAAATGGCATTAGATAGGAAGTTGATATAAGCACCCCACACTTCTGGGTCTTCCCTGTACAGATCATTCGGGATTCTATCAGGACCGGGTCCTCTAGCTAGAATACAGGAGCTAATCGCTGCATAGGTTTCTTTGAGTGAAATTTCAAGGACTTCAATATTGCCAGATGGGGATCTATCCAGAGGGCCGCTGTCCTCCTTGAGGCTATGGGCGTATAAACCCCCAAAATGGGACACCCAATCCTCTAGCTGTACAATGTACTCTAGGGCCGTCCTTGGAACATTCAACCATAAAGCCACTTTCTTCCAGAAGGACTTATTGTCTTTATCTACTAAGGCGCTAAGTAGGGAGGACCATAACGAACATTCCCATTGCTTTTTGGCAAGGTCGAGTACCTGTCTACACCCTACCAAATCAGAGCGAGACTTAGATTTTACTGCCTGTAGGAGCTCGTCCTTAGCCTTCCTACATTCCTGATTGTACAACTCTGCTGCATTAGACCACTTTTTCCCCCTTATTTTAGCTTGGTGTTTCCCCCTTTTTGCGCTTGGCCCAAAGTTTCCCTAATCTGTGTGTAAAGTACCTTGTGCAAATTATTCAGCTTTTCTAGTTTATCTACTCTACAAAATTTAGACAGTACAGCCACCTCCTCAGATACTTTGGACTTGACAACTTCTAGGGTCCAGAGGGTTTTCTCCACCTAATCCCATCTTATCGTTCTTAGGTCATTCGTTTTGGAAAACAACCCCAGATCGCTAGAGCCCCTGGCAGCAGCTTCTGACTCCTTAGAGCTGGATAATGATAAGCTCAGGGCATTATGGTCGCTATCAGATATTTCAACCACTTTCATATCATACACAATAGGCCAAACTCTGTGATCGACCAACCAATAATCAAGTCTGCTTAAGTAGCCTGGTCTGTTAAAAGTAATTCCACCATTATGATCTTAATTTGTTCTACCGTTTGTGGCCCTCAAATCATGCTGAAGCATTAGGGCCAACATGTGGCCTCCTTTTTTAGTCCATCTAACGGTAGGTAACTCTACCTGGGGAATTTTCCAGGTTCTGTCCCACTCATCTGTCAAATCTTTTGGGGTAGATGCAAATGTCTTGAATGTGCAATTGAAATCCCCAGCTACCAAAAGGGGGTTACTGCCCATATATTTGGTAAGAGCATAGTTGAGAGCCTCTATAGTATTAGTTTCCTCTGTACCGGGCCCACTCTATTATATACATTAAAGACTCTGATTTTCAGCCCAGAAAGCAGGGCGAAATCAATTGCCAAAATGTCCAGAGAGTCAACAGGGACTATTTTGACTTTACACTGGAGTGCAACTTTAACCCAAATTGCTAATCCACCCGTTGGTCTCCATTTCCCTTTTTTGGTCGCATTTATACAATAGGAAGAGTACCCACTCCTATCAGGAGGTTTCATGCCCCAGGTTTCTTGGAACAAACAAACATCATGGGAGTCTACAGAGTTATCCCATTCTTGCTCTGTAAGCATCCGGGCTCTCCCGGCAACATTTCATACCAGAATGGTTAGCTGCTCTGGTGGTGCAAAGGTGGGATTTGATTTCAGACTTTGGTCCATAGGTACATCCCTACTGGCCTCCTGGATATGATTACTGCTGGCACTGGCCTCACGCCTTGGGACACCACACCTATTGCCCTGTTCGCCTGATAGATCAGGTACTGTCATATTTGGGATCAGGGCTACCTGGTGTTTGACGGAGGAAAAAGATGGGGGCCTAGGTAGTGGTTCTCCCAAAGCGGAGTCAGCTATCATTTCATAGTCCTTCATACGAGACATACCCTCTTCCTGAAGTCATCCCTGGCCACCAACAGTCCCCCTACCGCAACTCCCCTCCCCCTTGTGGGCAGAACCACCTGTCATGTCGTGTAGTTCCTGTAAGACCTATATAGGATCTGCGCATTTAGACAACATACACTGCAGGACTGATGTCCAGACTGATTCCAGACACCCCCACCTGGTATGTTAGCCTGTGTACCAGCTAGCTCGCAATGCCACTATAACCTCCTCTTACCAAGGAGAGAATAGTTCTTGGCAACTATCGAACATGACAACCCTGATCCCTCAGGACTGTGGAAACAGTAACTTACGTTTTGCTCAGTCACTCGTGCTCACTTGTTCTCAGAGAGATACACAGAATAAATGGTTGGGACGTTTTTCAATAAGCATTTATTGAACAGTCGTTATTCTTGCGTAAAATAAGTGTACTGAAATCACCAGTAGACAGTAGCATATATAAATGAGTAGCAGCACTAAGAAAGTAAACAGATGGTAGGTTTCTACAATTTTGCTAAAATCATAGCTACAGGCAAGTATATAAAATACATGGCAATAAAATGCGTACTCCTACGATGCACCCTTACTAGATGTACCTAAATGTACCTAGCATGTGAGTAGGTGTAAAGCCAAGAATCCCTCTAGGATAAAGCCAACCCCATTACCTGATGTGAGACTGCGGGACCCCGTTCTGGTCTCTAACTGAACACCCCGCAAGGGATGTCAGACCACTGCGAGCTGGAGTATGTGCATACAGGAACCTCAGCATCTTGCGTCAGTGTGTCGGCCGGAAGTCCTGATCTCCTCTCCCTATCTCGGCAAGATGTGATGTTTATATACCCTAAGGTATCCCCAGGGGTTCTACCTTGCTGTGCCAGTGTTGGACTTAGGATGACATCGGGAATTAACTTTATACACAGTTATTATGAAGGAGATGGTGGTCCTGCTGTGTTCCAAGAAACTAAGAATCTTCATGCATAATTTATGAGGCCAGTGTTCAGGGAAAACCCTATGTACTGTGTATAGTATTGTAACCAGGCAAAAGGTCAGTCCCTCAAATCCGTTATGTATGTAGTATAGGAGAGAATGTAGGTGAAGGGTTATGATGTTACCTGGACCTATATCGGGGTACCTATATGAAATATAACAGTCAGGGTGCACTTATCCAAAGTCAATCAATACTTGATCGTAATAGGAGTATTGGCAAGTGGGATTGTACGAAAGTCTATGGCCATCGGCCGCTTCCTATGGCTCTATGGAAAAAACTGACTTTCACCATATCATTCCAAATCCCTGATGTAATTATCCTTTCCACCTGCTCAATGTCATCCCTTATGATGGAATAGCAATAGCGTGTTTCCCTTAGCCAATAGATAACCTTATTTTTAAGTGAGTCGTTATCTTCTAGTCTGCCGCTGGGGAGTTTAGGACTTGCAACCTCTTCCCTCAGGGCCCAATTTCTAGTATAGAAAGCATTTTTGACCACCCCTTTGCATATGGTTGGACAAATCTCGTGTCAAGGAGTATCCTCATCTAGCACCACCTCACGGCTATCGAGCTCTCTTCCCACACCTCTGTCCTGTGGAGCAACTCAATGTACAACTGATCTATCACTAAGCCTATTGTGGCCACCTGTTTGGCTAGGTAAAGGTTGGCTGGTTGGTAGAGTAAAAACAGGGGGTCCACTGACTTTTGGCAGCAACCAATGCACAATCATGCAGCACCGGGGGCGAAAGGGGTGTCTCGCTGGGCATTAATGTATGGAGACCCTCGCGGTCTACAACTAATGCCTTTGCCTGGGTAGCGACATTCAGAGTCTGATCTTTAATCAACCTCCCCTCCAAGTCACCTACCACCTTTCTTAGGGCTGCTACCTCTTACTTGAGGTCTACATTGCTTGTGACATCCAAATCAGGCGTGTCTCTCCCCTCTGCTCTATTCTCTGCCACTGAAAGAGCAGCATACCTATTACAGCATTCGACTTGATCCACCTGGTCGGCCACCAGTGCATCGGAGGACTGCTCTTAGGTACGGGAAAATGGCTCTATTCTACTACCTCTACAGCTAGTACTTGTGCCATTGTGAGTATGTGTACTCCTGCAAGAAAACATCTGTGGGATACGTTTCAAGGTTTTCTTGGCAGGTGGAGAAGTAGGGAAGGTCTCTGATGGCTCTAGGAGTGGGACATTGGAAGTGGTAGATGGGGGAAAGAGGGCTGTGAGCAATAACTTGACATTCAGATAATAAAACATCGATCCTGTCAATGGCATCGTTACAAATTATGCTGGAAGGCGATTTTTTAGTCAGAGAATTACCATGGGCCCTGTTCTGGGCTTTCCTTTTGCCATTACTGAACAGCAGCAACACAACACTTACTAAAATTGAGAGAAAGAGCACAGAAATAGCCGTAGGTAATGTAATGTTGGCGGGCCCTAAGCCCACATATTAGAATAAATGACCACACTGACACAGTTGGGTATGGTGCAGAACTGGCCCTGGGCACGTGCGCCCGGCCCCTTTTATTTTCAGGGTCACCTGACCGGTGACGCCTGTGGTGGGTGGGTGTAAAGTGTGGGTTAGCACTAGGCAAACACTAGAACGTGTCCAGCCAGACACTACAGGTAACAACCACAATACTTGGGAATTTTAAAATCAGAAAATCCCCAAAGCCTCCAGAGATAGGGCCACCCTAAAAGAAAAAGCTTTACTACCAACTACGCAAATAACGAAATAATGTTCAACTCCTGTTTAGGGAGGAAGTCAATACTGTGTAAAGACTAGAGTCACATGTAGTCCATAAAAAATATGGGGCTAAAAGAAAATGGACTAGAGCACAAAGGCAAAATACCTTTAAATTAGTGGTTAATCCAAAGCAAAGTGAGGCGACTAACTTTGTTACAGAGCCAAGGGGTGTGGCCTTGCCCCGTCTCCTCCTGTCACCGATGGGCGCAAGACGGGCCCGCCCTTGGCCCAGGCTTTGCCCGTGCGCAGCCCGTGCGCATCCTGCGCCGCGGGTGAAATCCAATCGCTACATAGCGTGAGAGTGGCTGCAGGAGGTGGCGGGTGTTAGACCCCTCCTTCACAACGCAAAGGGGCTGCTGTGACACATAGTTCAATGTGGGCTCCTCGCCTCATTCTCCCCGCACACAGCGTCCCGCGCCGTGGGCAAAATCCAAGCACTATATAGTGCGAGAGCGGCTGCAGGAGGCGGCAGGTATTGGCCCCCTCCTTCACGATGCAATGGGGCTGCTGGGACACGTAGTTCAATGTGGGCTGTTCTCCTCGTTCTCCCTGCACACAGCGTCCCGTGCTGCGGGTGAAATCCGAGTGCTATATAGCGCAAGAGCGCCTGCAGGAGGCGGCGTGTGTTGGGCCTCTCCTTCACAATGCAAAGGGGCTGCTGGGACACGTAGTTCAATATGGTCTCCTCTCCTTTGCCCTAGTGTCTCTGTACCAAATCACTTTATCCTTGGTTTTGAAGCCTGTCACGTGATTACAACAGTAACTACAAGTCTGCCTCGTCAGTAACATGTGTATGAATTGAAATTTAATAGTTTGCTTTGCTTTGCTTTTAATGTGGTAACAGTGCTACGATGACATTTTATTGCAATGGTTTTAATTAACTGTGCTAATTTAATTTAATAATAATATTAATAAAAATAATATGTGAAGCAGTGAAGCTTGCACAGCTGCTCCATGATCTGTAACCGTTTGTATGATGTAAATTGGCCCTACTGCCACACGTACAATACCCTCAACTTACTGATGGAGTTGACCCTGTTGGACTGGGGTAGAACGAGGCATTTGGTATTTTAATAAGGGTACTTTATAGGTTTTTAAAGAATGTAATATCGTGATTACATCATTTAATGAGTCTTAGATGATGAAGTGATTCATATTGTCTGATTTTAATAATTTTATGTCTATTTGTTATGGTTTTAATTAACTATACAATAAATGTTACAATTACAATTACAATTACAAGTCTCCTCTCCTCGTGCTCCCCGCACACAGCATCCCTGTGAATGTGTATCAGAGAGACCAACCCAATATGCCTACCAGGACCTAGTTATACATGATATAAAAACAATGGCCTTGTGAGACTTGTTTAAAAGGTAACCGTAACCATTATACTTAGACCAATGGAAACCTAATTCAATTTGAACTTCCATATATGAACCCCTCTAAACACCAATTACTGCCATATTTTACTACTAAACAGGCAGTCACAAGTGCAGTTACATTTCAGGCAATAGGGTCATGATTGAAATGGTGCAGCAGGTGCAGTGGCACCGGGGACAAAAGTTGTCACATCTCCTCTAAACACCTAATATTGCTATATTTCACTACTAAACAGGTAGTCACAATTGCAGTACCTTGCAGTTAAAAGGGGCATGATTTGAACGGTGCAGCAGCACTGTGGTCAAAAGCTATAGGGTCCCCGCTAAACACAGATTATTGCTAAATGTTACTACTTAACAGGCAGTCACAAGTGCAGTTACCTTGCAGGCAATAGGGTCATGTTTGGAATGGTGCAGCAGGTGCAGTGGCACCAGGCCCAAAAGTTAGCACTGCAATAAATGTTATCCTGCCTGAAACCTATTTAGGTTGGCGGAAAAAAAAACCTCACCTATAGATAGTGCTCAAACAGAGTCAAACATGAGCCAAGCGGGAAAACGGTACTATATGAACATATAGATAGAGAAAGTTAATAATCGATCACATAATATACTTTTGAGGATCACAATAACTCCACAGTGAAGATATACATTCTTATTTTTATTATGAATATCCGTACAATCTAGCCTCAGTATTGTATAATCACAACATAATAAATAATGCAATTAATGAAAAACAACGCCAAGACACAAAATGATCAATAGCTATTTCTGATCCCAAACTTCCATACATACAACATTCATACCACAAACAGTCTACACATAAAAAAACAGCAGCAAGGAATAAAGAGAGCTGAGAGAACCATCCCTCAAATATATTCAATGAACAAACTGGGATGTCTGCCTTTACACAAATCAATAGATCTCAGTATTTTCGAAAAGTTTTTTGTACACAGTGTTGTATAATCACAATAAAGTTTTATCAGTATCCTAAGTAAGTGATATTCAAGGTACAGCTAGATATATCACTGATGCAGACATTCCATATATTAGTTCTGTTTCTTGGTGGTCTCCACAGATTGTGCCGACTCACGTTTCGGTAATGACCTAATAATGAGATCGCACCTTCCTCAGGGCGCTATAAAACATATGAGGATCATGGGGTCTTGGAGTCCAACAGAAAGATTTTTGTTTGTATGAACCAAATTCAAGGTCAAGGAGTATTTGCGATTTCAATGAAGGACAAAGATAAGAGAAAAACAGCCCAGGTGTAAAGGGCTCCTAGGGCAGATCTTGCAAGAGGTTCCTTGGA
Organism: Calotriton arnoldi; assembly: GCA_963921515.1. Taxonomy (NCBI): domain Eukaryota; kingdom Metazoa; phylum Chordata; class Amphibia; order Caudata; family Salamandridae; genus Calotriton; species Calotriton arnoldi. The sequence goes on along the minus strand of CAWUFW010010737.1, from coordinate 53,338 downwards.
ACACAATCCTCAGAGTAGTGGTATGGAAAAACATTGAGTTCAGGTACGTGGGAGCTGATGTTATGTTATGTTATCGTAATTTCTAAAGCGCACGAATACCCGAAGGTGTCTTGGCGCTGGATCTTGCTATAACCTTGACAGAGAGAAGCAGAAGATTTATAATGGGTTAATTAAACAACCAAGTTTTCAGATTTTTTCTAAAGGAGGTGAGAGAATTGGCCGCTCTTGTACTTACTGGAAGAGTATTCCAGAGTTTGGCTGTACAGTAGCTTATGCTTCGACCTCCCCAATTCGCTGTTCGAATTCTTGGTACCAGCATCAACCTGGCATTAGTAGACCTAAGACATCTACCAGGAAGATACCAGGAAAATACATTTTTTAATGAAGCTGGTCCAGTATTGTTCAGTGCCTTATAAGCCAGGCACAGTATCTTAAACTTAATACGTTGTGCCACTGGTAACCAATGAAGTTTTCGAATGGCTTCCGTGGTAGATTGATATCTTGGTAAATTTAGCAGGAGCCTAGCAGCAGCATTCTGTACCATTTGTAGTTTTTTCAAATGCTGTTTTTGTAACCCAGAATAGAGACCGTTACAATAATCCAATTTAGATAGCACTAACATTGTTACCACCGTCCTCCTAAGATTTAGGGGGATGTAAGGTGTTATCTTCTTCAATTTTCTTATCATAAAAAAAGCAGCTGAGGCTGTAGCATTGGTTTGCTGGGAATATGTGAGTTTATTATCAATCAACACCCCAAGGTTTTTGCCTTTACTACTGGCTTTGGAAGTTCTCCGATTTCCGCCGGCCACCAAACATCATCCCACCTAGGTTGGGGATTGCCAAAATAACCACCTCGGTTTTATCCGAGTTTAGTTTAAGGCAGTGCCTTCCCATCCAAAGACTAATTTCCCTCATACAATTCTGAAATTGTGAGGCAGGCGAGATTCGGTTTTTATGCACCTCTACCACAATCTGAGTGTCATCGGCATATGATGTCAAATCAAAGCCAAAATTTTGAACCAAGGGAGCCAGTTCAGACACATAAATGTTGAACAAAGATGGGCTTAGAGATGAGCCCTGAGGAACCCACACGGGAGTACGTATGGAGCTGCTTGAAACTGATCCAGGGTCACAGTTTGTTTCCTGTTTTTAAGAAATGAAGCTATTAAAGATAAAGCTAAATTCTCTACCCCCAATATTTCCAGGCGCTGGAGCAGTGTATCATGATGCACAGTATCAAAGGCAGCTGACAAATCGAGGAGAATCAAAACAGCTGCACCCCCTTGATCCATTGCTGTCCTGATCTCCTCGGTTGCCTTGATAAGTGCAGTTTCTGTGCTGTGCCCTGAGCGGAAACCAAACTGAGATGGGTCAAGTAATTCCCTTTCATGAATAAACTGTGTGAGTTGATTGTTCATTATTTTCTCGACTATTTTTGCCGAGAAAGGTAATCTAGCAATTGGACGATAATTGCTTGTAATGAGTGGTATCCAGATTTGCTTTCTTTATCAAAGGGAGAATGGCTGCATCTTTCCAGATAGCTGGGAATGTGCCCGATAAAAACATATTATTAAAAATGTTTGTCAATATAGGGCTCACCTCCTTTGCTATGCTTTTAATACTACAGGAGGGCAGGGATCTAAGGGAGAGCCTGATTTTGTTTCCTGTATAAGTTTTCCACAAGCTCAATCGGCACCTGTGAAAACCTAAAAACACCATTTTCCTCTGTCTTGATGGTAGATGGAGCTTTATTTGATGTATTGGGAGTAGTGGAGAAATTATTATATATATCATAAACTTTATTCTTAAAAGCGGTTGCTATATTGTCACAAAGGATTTGATTATTCCCTGAAGTTGTTTTATTTGGTATAGCCGTTAGCTTTTCTACCACCCCAAATAGTTCTTTAGTTGAGTTTTTTGCTTGCTCAATTTGTCGGGTGAAGAAAGACCTTTTTCCGTAATCAGGAGAGATTTATAGTTTGCTAAAACGCATTTGTAGCTGTTTTTATCATCTCCCTCATATTTTATTCTCCAACGCCTTTCTAAACGGCGACAATTTTGTTTCTCTAGTCGCAGTGCTTCAGTAAACCATGGGGCTGAAGGTTGAGTACGATTCCCGGACTTTATTCCGGTTGGTACTGAGGTTTTAAAGGCGTCATTTAGCCATTTAGTATAATCCATTGCAGCCTGATCCACCTGTGTACTCACAGTCGGCCGTGTCTGCTCCAGTTGAGATTCCAATGAACTTTTATCTATCTTGTTCCATGCTTTATATGTGTTTTGCTGTATTTTACCAGCTTTAGCTTCCGGAACAGTTTGAACTGGGTAGTCAAATGTGATTAAAAAATGGTCTGACCAAACAAGAGGGTAGATTTCCTTCTCTATTAACCCTGGTACTGAGGAAAAAATCCCATCAAGAGTATGACCTGCCTCATGAGTGGGTTTTTGTACTATCTGAGTTAACCCTAACATACTTAGAGTTTCTATTAGAGTAATTGTGTCCTTATCCGATTTTATCTCAAGGTGTAAATTAAAATCACCCAAGATGGTAAATGTCTTTGTAGCAAGGCAAGGTTCCACAAGTGAATCTAAATTTGCAGTAAAGCTAGATCTTGAGCCGGGGGCGGTATACCAACATGCCCTTGAAGGTATTTTTAGGATTCACTTCGAGTTGGAAATTAAGCCCTTCATAATGAGGGTCCGAGGCTGGAGAAAATGTACCCTTGTAATGATCACGATATATTACTGCTAGCCCTCCACCTCTCTTAAAGGGTCTGTCTAATCTGAATACGGCAAATCCTTGTGGAACTGCAACTACAAAATCTGGGTCTGATGCTGGATCTGCCCATGTCTCTGTAAGAAATAGTACCTCCAGTTTTTGTTGCAAAATAATATCTGCTATTTCGTATTTATGTTTAGCAAGAGACCTTACATTAATCAGGCCACAATGTAGTTTAACACATGATTTAGGGCTTAGCTGATTTGTTTTAAAGTGATACAGACACTCTAAAGAGAGGTATGGGGGTCTGGGAGTGTCCCCCAACTGTTACGTAGGATAATTGTCGGATGAAAAGGATAAGGTGCACAGTCGTACAAATTGGCGATAGGCAGAAAACTCCTGACGCGGTGAGGCACGCTGTTAGCAGTAACTAACGGTCCAGGCCAAAAAGTTGTCAGAACTCCTTTAAACAACTAATATTGCTATATTTTTCTACTAAACAGGCAGTCACAATTGCAGTTACCTTGCAGTTTAAAGGCTCTTGATTTAAATGGTGAAGCTGGTGCAGTGGCACCGGGTCCAAAAGCTCTAGGGACCCCTCTAAACACCTAATATTGCTATATTTATTTATTACCTTAGGGTCACAGGGCAGTAAGTTTTCAGGCAGTGAAAGGTGTTGGAAAGATAAAGTTGATTGTTGAGCTGTCCTACTTTTACTTTTTCTCGTCACTACACATGGGCCTGGCAAAGTATGCTGTCACAAACTGGGGTCTGAGACTGCCAGGCCCTTTTGTAGCATGCGTTCTGGGTAGACGAGGACAGTATGCTTTGGGCTGAAGCTTCTCACAGGTGCTGTTACAAGGAACATTAGAGCTAAGACATAATTGGCACAGTCTGTGCATGTCTCCCATGAAGGGGTGTTTTGATGACTGGCTGGTTCAGGGTGCCATGGCAATTTCTTTTCAAAATTGGGGCCGGGTAGGGAATGCAGTATTTGCTTGGCACCTAACATGGAGCAACCTGAGATCTGAAGGTCACAAACTTGTTTAAAAACTACCCATTGACGATTATTCTTTCTTGGATCACTGAGTCTGTATGGAACCTTGGACACATCCACTCAGCGTTGTACTGGGAGCAATCCAAACTAACATCAACTGTATGTAGATTGGATTGGGATAGTAGTCAACGTATGTTATTCTTGATCAGGGAGTTAGTTGTGCAATTAGGAAACTGTGTGTGTGTGTATATATATATGTATGTGTATATATATGTATATATGAGTTTGGGGTGGGTGGAGTGGGAGGAGTCGGGGGAAGGGTTTGGAGGGTTTGTTTGGGAGATCGGGGAGGTGGGAGGGGTGTGGGATGATGCGGGAGGGGTGGAGGAGTGTGGAGGGGGTTGTTTGGGGAATCTTAGTAGTGGTTATATATATATGTATGTGTGTGTACATATATATATATATATTCACTGAAAAAACCATAGGTTTTAGGGACAGTTATAGTTAGTTGGACATTGCACTCGTACAAAACCCATGAAATTCCCCCGTTATAGTTAGTTCAGGTAACTATAACTCACGCCCCCGCAATGCACTGCTGAGGACGTCACATATTACATCACTCATGACATGGTCAGTGACATCACTGATGACATCACTGATGACATCTCAAATGACATCACTGATGACATCACTTATGACATCATCCATGTGATAATTTGATGCATCTTCTCACACCCTAATATAACTTTTGATACACCCACTGTAAATTACAGACTGCCATTGTCAAAACCATAGACACTCCAACACCAATTACTATATACACACTCACTGATTCTTAGGTCTACACACACACATCTACTCACTCACCCGGACAGTCACTCATACTTATAGTCACTCAGTACAGGACTATTATATGCACTCATACACCTATATAAACACTCACACACAGCCACTCATCCATAGAGGTACTCACACACCTAGTCAGTCATGCAAAAATTAAGCACACACCCATTTACTCACTTATACAGTTATACACACACCAACTCACTTACTCATACAAATACTAGCACATTCTTCAGTGATGTCATCAGTGATGTCACTGACCATGTCATGAGTGATGTAATATGTGACGTCATCAGCAGTGCATTGCGGGGGCGCGAGTTATAGTTACCTGAACTAACTATAACGGGGGAATTTCACGGGTTTTGTACGAGTGCAATGTCCAACTAACTATAACTGTCCCTAAAACCTATGGTTTTTTCAGTGAATTTCGAAGGTTTTTTAAATGCTCATTTCTAACTATAACGTGTCTGAAACCTATGGTTTTTTCAGTGAATATATATATATATATATATATATATATATATATATATATATATATATATATATATATATATATTACCTACTGGCAGTCGCCAGTAGGTAGGTATAGTTAGGACCTCATTTCTAGTCAAAAAGCATTTTTTCTTTTACCAATATCTTTGGCGCCATTTGACGTATCTTCGCGAAACTTTCAAAACTCAGGTCAGGTCAGGTCACTCAGGTCAGCTCCTGTCTTGAAAGTTTCGGGGTGATTCGTCCAGCGGGGGCCGAGAAAAAAGGGTGGTCCCAAAACGCGTTTTCCCCATGTTAATTTCCATAGGAACTTTAGACAAAGCTACAGCCTGAACTGCTAAATGGAATTACACCAAATTTGGCAAAAAGGTAGCTCTTGGTTCAGACAGCGACCTTTTTTTTAAATGGTGTAAATCTGTTCAGTAGTTCCTGAGAAATTCAAAAAATAGAAATATCGATATCTGGTGGCCGAGGAGGATTCGCGAACCCTCCCGAGCTTCATTTTGATTGGCTGTCAACACTCCAAACCAGGAAGTGTTGGCAGCAATCTTGTGACTCGGTAAAACCAAGTCACAAGAAAACAGTAAAAAAAAGGATAAAAAACAAGAAAAGAGGGCAGGGTAGAAACACCCTGACCCCCTAGGCCTGCTCAGGAGGTCCCAGAAGTACCCCCAGGGCCAAAAAAAGCATTAAAAAAAATATATTTTTGACCGAATTCGTGCTGGGTGCGCAAATCCGGTCTCAATTGTTTTAAAAAAATGAAGCGCTGGCTCCCGTGCTTCGTTTCTTTGAGCCCCTTGGTGGGCCAGGTCCCGGGGGCAATGAGGAAATTATATGCAGGGGCCCACGGGGGCCCCCGCAGCCCCAGGGACCGCCACCTACCTGGGGCTTTAGTTATTATGCGCGGGGGTACGTGGCCCCCCGCAGCCCCGAGAACCGCCACCTCCCCGGGGCTTTCTCATTGTAATGCGTGGGGGGGCTCCTTCCCCCACATGCAGCCCCGGGGACCGCCACCTCCCTGGGGCTTCTAATTGAATAGGGTGGGGGAGCCTCGCGGGCCCCCCCAAGCCCCAGGGACTGCCACCTCCCCGGGGCTTCAAAATACTACCAGAAGTGTGGGGGGCTCCTGCCCCTCCCCACACTGCCCCAGGGACCACCACCTCACTAAGTATTGAAATACGGGGGTCCGTTGCGGACCCCCGGGGACCACCACCACCCCGGGGCTATTTTTACATTGGGAGCGGGGCCGCGCGGCCCTCCTCCAGGAGCCCTCCTTGGCCCTGGGGACCGCCACCCCCCAGGGCCGGCTCAAGCAATATGCCCGGGGTGCCCACCCCTGGGACATTGCAGTTTGCAATGGCAGCTCCCGCCCTGTTGTTGCAAACTTCTGCTTTGCGTCGTGGAAGCGAGAGCAGGAAACCTGCTCTAGCTTCCATGAAGCAAAGCAGAATGCTTTTGGACAAGGGGAGCTGCATGTCAGCAGCTCCCCTTGTCCAAAAGCAATGCCGTCTCCCGCAGGAGGCGGGGAGCCGGCTGGGACCGTGGGGGCATTGGGGCTCCCCCCGCGGTCCCCAACATTAAGGGCCGGCCCCGGGGGATGGGGTCTTCGGGGCCAGAAGTGGCCCAGGGGAGGGGGCCACGTGGCCCCCCTCCTGGGAAGATGTAAAAAAATTGAAAAAACGAGGCCAGGCCCTGGGGTTTGGGGTCCTCGGGGGCCAAAAGAGGACAAGGGAAGGGGGGCCACGTGGCCCCCTCCCGTATATATATATATATTTTTTTTAAACGAGGCCAGGCCCTGGGGGATGGGGTCCCCGGGGCCAAAAGAGGCCAAGGGAAGGGGTCCACTCGGCCCCCCTCCCGTAAAAATGTAAAAAAAATACAGAAGGCCATGCCATGGGGGATGGGGTCCCCAGGGCCAAAATCGGCCTAGGGAGGGAGTCTGGGCAGCCCCGTCCCGTTTTTTAAATATATATTTTTTTTAAATGGCTCAGGCCCTTGGCGATGGGGTCCCCAGGTCCCACCAAATATTAAGAGAAGGGGGGTCACACAGCCCCCTTCTAACAATAATTTTAAAAAAAGAAAAAGCGGACATCTCGCCGGAGGCCTCGCCCCCTCCCTGCACCACTGTGCAAACGCACCTCCTGGCGCATTCTTAATTGGGAGATTAAGTCCCCTTCAATCCTAAGGGTCCTTAGGGGCCAACTAGAACACCAGGTACCTCCAGTAATCCGCACACAGTGGAATTGCTGAGAGGTGGTCCGAGGCCACGCCCCTTTTTGCAGCACTCTGCAAACACACCTCTTGGCACACTGCTGGTGGGGCGATGAGGTCCTCTTGTGTCCTGAGGACCTAAGGACTAAAGTGGACTTCATCCCCCGAGCAGCAGTGCACCAGGAGGCGTGTTTGCAGAGTGGTGTAAAAAGGGGGCGTGGCCTCAGACCACTCTCAGCAATCCAGCTATGTGGGGCTTACTGGAGATAACAGGAGGGCTAGTTGGCCCCCAGGGACCCTCAGGAGGCAAGGGGACTTCATCTCCCAACCAAGAGCACGCCAGGAGGTGCGTTTGCAGAGTGGTGGAGAAAGGGGGCATGGCCTGTGTCCACCTCTCAGCAATCCCACTGTGTGGGGCTTACTGGAGGTAACAGGTAGGCTAGTTGGCCTCTAAGGACCCCAACAAGCGAAGGGGACTTCATCCCCCAACCAAGAGCGTGCCAGGAGGCACGTTTGCAGAGTGGTGGGCAAAGGGGGCTTGGTCTGCTATGAGAACTTAGCAATCCTGTTGTGTGGGACTTACTGGAGATAATAGGAGGGGTAGTTGGCCCCCAAAGATGTCCTTGGGGGCCGACTACCCCTCCTGTTACCTCCAGTAAGTCCCACACAGTGGGATTGCTAAGAGGTCTTTGGAGGCCACGCCCCCCTTTCTCCACCACTCTGCAAACGCACCTCCCGGCACACTACGGGTTGGGGGATGAAGTCCACTTTACTCCTGAGGGACTTTGGGGGCCAAGAAGCCCTCCTGGTACCTCCTGTAAGTCCTACGCATCGGAATTCCTGAGTGCTGGCCAGATGCCCAGCACCCTTTCTCAACCACTCTGCAAATGCGACTACTAGTTAAAGGAGCATTTGCAATGTAATAGGTTTCGCATTTGCGAGAGTTAGAGCTATTGGCATTGTAAATGTAAAAGTTTTTTACTCATTTTTTTGGGAGTGGAGTGGATGTATGATGAGTATAGTGGAATTATGTGGTATGTTGTGCAGTGAAATTATGTGGATAGAAAGTATGTGGTATTTAGTGTATAGGAATTATGTAGAGTGGGATTAATTGTTGAGGAGAGTAATTATGTGGTATGGTAGTCTGTGTTGTGGAGTGGTAACCTCAGGTTTAGTCTTCCTCATTTCCATAGTAGCTAAACTATAAACTCAATGAGACCAAATAAAGAAGGAATCACTGAGGAGCACTTCTGGACCTAGTCAGAGGTATGAGCAGGGCCACCGGAATTATGCGACTGTTTGGCTGCGCAGACTTTCGCACAATTATACATTTTCTAAATTAGCTACATAATCCATCATCTGCTGCCTAATCTGCAGATTTGAACAAAAAAAGCCTTGTTTCTAGCTCAAACGGCTCAAACATTACCAAAAATGCAGCGACAAGTGTTACAGCGTGGTGGAAGGTCCTTTGTAAACTTAGAATGGTCACCTGTTACTTATTGCTAAATGTCGGTGTTAAATTGGTACTAATGGTGTGCAAGCCACTCTTGCTTCTTTCTGCACCTCTCTTGCCTCTTTCTGCATTTCTGTTGCTTCTTTCTGCACCTTTCTTTCTTTTTCTGCACTTCTCTTGCCTCTTTCTGCACATCTCTTCTACTTTCTGCACCTCTTTTGCCTCTTTCTGCACCTCTGTTGCCTCTTTCTGCACCTCACTTGCTTCTTTGTGCACCCCTCTTTTCTCTTTCTGCACCTCTCTTGCCTCTTTCTGCACACCTCTTCCCTCTTTCTGCACCCCTTCTGCCTCTTTCTGTACCTCTGTTCCTTCTTTCTGCACTTCTTTTGTTTCTTTCTGCACCTCTCTTGCTTCTTTCTGCACCCCTCTTGCCTCATTCTCTACCCCTCTTGCCTCATTCTCCACCCCTCTTCCCTCTTTTTGCATGTCTGTTTCTTCTTTCTGCACTTCTCTTGCCTCTTTCTCCACCCCTCTTCCATTTTTCTGCATCTCTGTTGCTTCTTTCTGCACTTATCTTGCGTCTTTCTGTACCTCTATTTCTTCTTTCTGCACCCCTCGTGGCTGTTTCTGCACCCCTCTTCTCTTTTTGCACTAAGCTTGCCTCTTTCTGTACCTCTGTTCCTTCTTTCTGCACTTTTTAAATTACTTTCTGCACCTCTCTTGCTTCTTTCTGCACCCCTCTTGCCTCTTTCACCACCCCTTTTCCCTCTTTCTGCACCTCTGTTGCTTCTTCCTGCACCTCTCTTGTCTCTTTCTCTACCCCTCTTCCCTCTTTCTGCACCTCTGTTGCTTCTTTTTGCACCTCTGTTTCTTCTTTCTGCACCCCTCGTGCCTCTTTCACAGCCCTCTTCCTGCACCCCTCTTGCCTCTTTCTGCACCTCTGTTCCTTCTTTCTGCACTTCTTTTGTTTCTTTCTGCACTTCTTTTGTTTCTTTCTGCTGCTCTCTTGCTTCTTTCTGCAGCCCCTTGCCTCTTTCTCCACCCTTCTTCCCTCTTTCTGCACCCCTCTTGCCTCTTTCTGCACCTCTGTTCCTTCTTTCTGTACTTCTTTTGTTTCTTTCTGCACTTCTTTTATTTCTTTCTGCAGCTCTCTTGCTTCTTTCTGCACCCCCTTGCCTCTTTCCCCACCCCTCTTTCCTCTTTCTTCATCCCTGTTGCCTCTTTATGCACCTCTGTTCCTTCTTTCTGCACTTCTTTTGTTTCTTTCAGCACCTCTCGCTTCTTTCTGCACCCCTTTAGCCTCTTTCTGCACCCCTCTTTTCTCTTTCTGCACCTCTGTTCCTTCTTTCTGCACTTCTTTTGTTTCTTTCTGCAGCTCTCTTGCTTCTTTCTGCACCCCCTTGCCTCTTTCTCCACCCCTATTCCCTCTTTCTTCACCCCTATTGCCTCTTTCTGCACCTCTGTTGCTTCTTTCTGCACTTCTCTTGCCTCTTTCTACACCCCTCTTGCCTCTTTCTGCACCTCTGTTGCTTCTTTCTGCACTTCTCTTGCTTCTTTCTGCACTTCTCTTGCCTGTTTCTCCACCCTCTACTCCCTTTCTGCATCTCTGTTGCTTCATTCTGCACTTTTCTTGTCCCTTTCTCCATCCCTCTTACCCCTTTCTGCATCTCTGTTGCCTGTTTCTGCACTTTTCTTGTCTCTTTCTCCACCCCTGTTCCCTCTTTCTGTACCCCTGTTGTTTCTTTCTGCACCTCTCTTGCTTCTTTCTGCACCCCTCTTGCCTCTTTCGAACTCCTCTTCCCTCTTTCTGCACCCCTCTTGCCTCTTTCTGCACCTCTGTTCCTTTATTCTGAACTTCGTTTGTTTCTTTCTGCACCTCTCTTGCTTCTTTCTGCACCCCTTTTCCCTTTTTTCTGCACCCCTCTTCCCTCTTTCTGCACTCCTCTTGCTTCTTTCTGCACCTCTGTTCCTTCTTTCTGCATCTCTTTTGTTTCTTTCTGCACCTCTCTTGCTTCTTTCTGCACCCCTTGCCTGCTTCTGCACCCCTCCTCCCTATTTCTGCGCCCCTCTTGCCTCTTTTTGCACCCCTCTTGCCTCTTTCTGCACCTCTGTTCCTTCTTTCTGCACTTCTTTTGTTTTTATGCACCTCTCGTTTCTTTCTGTACCCCTTTGCCTCTTTCTGCACCCCTCTTCCTGCACCTCTGTTCCTTCTTTCTGCACCTCTGTTCCTTCTTTCTGTACTTCTTTTGTCTCTTTCTGCAGCTCTCTTGCTTCTTTCTGCACCCTCTGCCTCTTTCTCCATCCCTCGTCTCTCTTTCTGCACCCCTGTTGCCTCTTTCTGCACCTCTGTTCCTTCTTTCTGCACTTCTTTTGTTTCTTTCTACAGCTCTCTTGCTTCTTTCTACATCCCCTTGCCTCTTTCTCCACCCCTCTTCCCTCTTTCTGCACCCCTGTTGCCTCTTTCTGTACCACTGTTACTTCTTTCTGCACTTCTTTTGTTTCTTTCTGCACTCCTCGTGCCTCTTTCTGCACCCCTCTTCCCTCTTTCTGCACCCCTCTTGCCGCTTTCTGCACCTCAGTTGCTTCCTTCTGCACTCCTCTTGCTTCTTTCTGTACCTGTCTTGCTTCTTTCTGCACCACTTGTGCTTCTTTCTGCACCACTTTTACCTCTTTTTGCACCCCACTTGCCTCTTTCTGCACCTCTGTTCCTTCTTTCTGCACTTCTTTTGTTTCTTTCTGCACCTCTCTTGCTTCTTTCTGCACCCCTCTTGCCTCTTTCTCCAACCCTGTTCCCCCTTTTTGCATCTTCATTGCTTCTTTCTGTACTTCACTTGCCTCTTTCTTCAACCCTCATCCCTCTTTCAACACCTCTGTTGCTTCTTTCTGCATTTCTCTTGCTTCTTTCTGCACCTCTGTCCCTTTTTTCTGCAACCCTTGTGCATCTTTCTGCACCCCTCTTCCATCTTTCTGCAACCCTCTTGCCTCTTTCTGCACCTCTGTTCCTTCTTTCTGTACTTCTTTTGTTTCTTTCTGCACCTCTCTTGCCTCTTTCTGCTTCTCTCTTGCCTCTTTCTCCACCTCCTTCCCTCGTCCTGCACCCCTCTTGCCTCTTTCTTCCAACCCTCATCCCTCTTTCAACACCTCTGTTGCTTCTTTCTGCATTTCTCTTGCTTCTTTCTGCACCTCTGTCCCTTTTTTCTGCAACCCTTGTGCATCTTTTTGCACCCTCTTCCCTCTTTCTGCAACCCTCTTGCCTCTTTCTGCACCTCTGTTCCTTCTTTCTGTACTTCTTTTGTTTCTTTCTGCACCTCTCTTGCCTCTTTCTGCTTCTCTCTTGCCTCTTTCTCCACCCCTCTTCCCTCGTCCTGCACCCCTCTTGCCTCTTTCTGTACCTGTGTTACTTCTTTCTGCACTTCTTTGGTTTATTTCTGCACCTCTCAATTCTTTCTGCACCCCTTTTGCCTCTTTCTGCACCCCTCTTCCCTCTTTCTGCACCCCTTATGCCTCTTTCACAGCCCTCTTCCCGCATTCCTCCTGCCTCTTTCTGCACCTCTGTTCCTTCTTTCTGCACTTCTTTTGTTTCTTTCTGCACTTCTTTTGTTTCTTTCTGCAGCTCTCTTGCTTCTTTCTGTACCCCCTTGCCTCTTTCTCTACCCCTCTTCCCTCTTTCTGCACCCCTCTTGCCTCTTTCTGCACCTCTGTTCCTTTATTCTGAACTTCGTTTGTTTCTTTCTGCACCTCTCTTGCTTCTTTATGCACCCCTTTTCCCTTTTTTCTGCACCCCTCTTCCCTCTTTCTGCACTCCTCTTGCCTCTTTCTGCACCTCTGTTCCTTCTTTCTGCATCTCTTTTGTTTCTTTCTGCACCTCTCTTGCTTCTTTCTGCACCCCTTGCCTGCTTCTGCACCCCTCCTACCTATTTCTGCGCCCCTCTTGCCTCTTTTTGCACCCCTCTTGCCTCTTTCTGCACCTCTGTTCCTTCTTTCTGCACTTCTTTTGTTTTTTTATGCACCTCTCGTTTCTTTCTGCACCCCTTTTGCCTCTTTCTGCACCCCTCTTCCTGCACCTCTGTTCCTTCTTTCTGCACCTCTGTTCCTTCTTTCTGTACTTCTTTTGTTTCTTTCTGCAGCTCTCTTGCTTCTTTCTGCACCCCCTGCCTCTTTCTCCATCCCTCGTCTCTCTTTCTGCACCCCTGTTGCCTCTTTCTGCACCTCTGTTCCTTCTTTCTGCACTTCTTTTGTTTCTTTCTACAGCTCTCTTGCTTCTTTCTACATCCCCTTGCCTCTTTCTCCACCCCTCTTCCCTCTTTCTGCACCCCTGTTGCCTCTTTCTGTACCACTGTTCCTTCTTTCTGCACTTCTTTTGTTTCTTTCTGCACTCCTCGTGCCTCTTTCTGCACCCCTCTTCCCTCTTTCTGCACCCCTCTTGCCGCTTTCTGCACCTCTGTTGCTTCCTTCTGCACTCCTCTTGCTTCTTTCTGTACCTGTCTTGCTTCTTTCTGCACCCCTCTTGCCTCTTTCTCCAACCCTGTTCCCCCTTTTTGCATCTTCGTTGCTTCTTTCTGTACTTCACTTGCCTCTTTCTTCAACCCTCATCCCTCTTTCAACACCTCTGTTGCTTCTTTCTGCATTTCTCTTGCTTCTTTCTGCACCTCTGTCCCTTTTTTCTGCAACCCTTGTGCATCTTTCTGCACCCCTCTTCCCTCTTTCTGCAACCCTCTTGCCTCTTTCTGCACCTCTGTTCCTTCTTTCTGTACTTCTTTTGTTTCTTTCTGCACCTCTCTTGCCTCTTTCTGCTTCTCTCTTGCCTCTTTCTCCACCCCTCTTCCCTCGTCCTGCACCCCTCTTGCCTCTTTCTTCAACCCTCATCCCTCTTTCAACACCTCTGTTGCTTCTTTCTGCATTTCTCTTGCTTCTTTCTGCACCTCTGTCCCTTTTTTCTGCAACCCTTGTGCATCTTTCTGCACCCCTCTTCCCTCTTTCTGCAACCCTCTTGCCTCTTTCTGCACCTCTGTTCCTTCTTTCTGTACTTCTTTTGTTTCTTTCTGCACCTCTCTTGCCTCTTTCTGCTTCTCTCTTGCCTCTTTCTCCACCCCTCTTCCCTCGTCCTGCACCCCTCTTGCCTCTTTCTGTACCTGTGTTACTTCTTTCTGCACTTCTTTGGTTTATTTCTGCACCTCTCAATTCTTTCTGCACCCTTTTGCCTCTTTCTGCACCTCTTCCCTCTTTCTGCACCCCTTATGCCTCTTTCACAGCCCTCTTCCCGCATTCCTCCTGCCTCTTTCTGCACCTCTGTTCCTTCTTTCTGCACTTCTTTTGTTTCTTTCTGCACTTCTTTTGTTTCTTTCTGCAGCTCTCTTGCTTCTTTCTGTACCCCCTTGCCTCTTTCTCTACCCCTCTTCCCTCTTTATGCACCCCTCTTGCCTCTTTCTGCACCTCTGTTCCTTCTTTCTGCACTTCTTTGGTTTCTTTCTGCACTTCTTTTGTTTCTTTCTGCAGCTCTCTTGCTTCTTTCTGCACCCCCTTGCCTCTTTCTCCACCCCTCTTCCCTCTTTCCTCATCCCTGTTGCCTCTTTATGCACCTCTGTTGCTTCTTTCTGTACTTCTTTTGTTTCTTGCTGTACCCCTTGCCTCTTTCTGCACCTCTGTTCCTTCTTTCTGCACTTCTTTTGATTCTTTCAGCACCTCTTGCTTCTTTCTGCACCCTTTTACCTCTTTCTGCACCCCTCTTTTCTCTTTCTGCACCTCTGTTCCTTCTTTCAGCACTTCTTTTGTTTCTTTCTGCAGCTCTCTTGCTTCTTTCTGCACCCCCATGCCTCTTTCTCCACCTCTCTTTCTTCACCCCTATTGCCTCTTTCTGCACCTCTGCTGTTTCTTTCTGCACTACTCTTGCCTCTTTCTACACCCCTCTTGCCTCTTTCTGCACCTCTGTTGCTTCTTTCTGCACCCCTCGTGCCTCTTTAACAGCCCTCGTCCTGCACCCCTCTTGCCTCTTTCTGCACCTGTGTTCCTTCTTTCTGCACTTCTTTGGTTTATTTCTGCACCTCTCAATTCTTTCTGCACCCCTTTTCCCTCTTTCTGCACCCCTCTTCCCTCTTTCTGCACCCCTCGTGCCTCTTTCACAGCCCTCTTCCCGCACCCCTCCTGCCTCTTTCTGCACCTCTGTTCCTTCTTTCTGCACTTCTTTTGTTTCTTTCTGCACTTCTTTTGTTTCTTTCTGCAGCTCTCTTGCTTCTTGCTGCACCCCCTTGCCTCTTTCTCCACCCATCTTCCCTCTTTCTGCACCCCTCTTGCCTCTTTCTGCACCTCTGTTGCTTCCTTCTGCACTCCTCTTGCTTCTTTCTGTACCTGTCTTGCTTCTTTCGGCACCACTTGTGCTACTTTCTGCACCACTCTTACCTCTTTTTGCACCCCACTTGCCTCTTTCTGCACCTCTGTTCCTTCTTTCTGCACTTCTTTTGTTTCTTTCTGCACCTCTCTTGCTTCTTTCTGCACCCCTCTTGCCTCTTTCTCCAACCCTGTTCCCCCTTTTTGCATCTTCATTGCTTCTTTCTGTACTTCACTTGCCTCTTTCTTCAACCCTCATCCCTCTTTCAACACCTCTGTTGCTTCTTTCTGCATTTCTCTTCCTTCTTTCTGCACCTCTGTCCCTTTTTTCTGCAACCCTTGTGCCTCTTTCTGCACCCCTCTTCCCTCTTTCTGCACCCCTCATGCCTCTTTCACAGCCCTCTTCCCACACCCCTCCTGCCTCTTTCTGCACCTCTGTTCCTTCTTTCTGCACTTCTTTTGTTTCTTTCTGCACTTCTTTTGTTTCTTTCTGCAGCTCTCTTGCTTCTTTCTGCACCCCCTTGCCTCTTTCTCCACCCATCTTCCCTCTTTCTGCACCCCTCTTGCCTCTTTCTGCACCTCTGTTCATTCTTTCTGCACTTCTTTTGTTTCTTTCTGCACTTTTTTGTTTCTTTCTGTAGCTCTCTTGCTTCTTTCTGTACCCCCTTGCCTCTTTCTCCACCCCTCTTCCCTCTTTCCTCATACCTGTTGCCTCTTTATGTACCTCTGTTGCTTCTTTCTGCACTTCTTTGGTTTCTTGCTGCACCCCTCTTGCCTCTTTCTGTACTTCTGTTCCTTCTTTCTGCACTTCTTTTGATTCTTTCAGCACCTCTCGCTTCTTTCTGCACCCTTTTACCTCTTTCTGCACCCCTCTTTTCTCTTTCTGCACCTCGGTTCCTTCTTTCTGCACTTCTTTTGTTTCTTTCTGCAGCTCTCTTGCTTCTTTCTGCACCCCCATGCCTCTTTCTCCACCCCTCTTCCCTCTTTCTTCACCCCATTGCCTCTTTCTGCACCTCTGCTGCTTCTTTCTGCACATCTCTTGCTTCTTTTTGCACTTCTCTTGCTTCTTTCCGCACTTCTCTTGCCTCTTTCTCCACTCCTCTTCCCCATTTCTGCATCTCTGTTGCTTCTTTCTGCACTTTTCTTGTCTCTTTCTCCACCCACTTACCCCTTTCTGCACCTCTGTTGCTTCTTTCTGTACCTCTCTTGCTTCTTTCTGCACCCCTCTTGCCTCTTTCAAACCCCTCTTCCTCTTTCTGCACCCCTCTTGCCTTTTGTGCACCTATGTTCCTTTTTTCTGTACTTCTTTTGTGTCTTTCTGCACCTCTCTTGCTTCTTTCTGCACCCCTCTTCCCTTTTTCTTCACCCCTCTTCCCTCTTTCTGTACCCCTCTTGCCTCTTTCTGCACATCTGTTCCTTCTTTCTGCACTTCTTTTGTTTCTTTCTGCACTTCTTTTGTTTCTTTCGGCAGCTCTCTTGCTTCTTTCTGCACCCCCTTGCCTCTTTCTCCACCCCTCTTCCCTCTTTCTGCACCCATGTTGCCTCTTTCTGCACCTCTGTTCCTTCTTTCTGCACTTCTTTTGATTCTTTCAGCACCTCTCGCTTCTTTCTGCACCCTTTTACCTCTTTCTGCACCCCTCTTTTCTCTTTCTGCACCTCTGTTCCTTCTTTCTGTACTTCTTTTGTTTCTTTCTGCAGCTCTCTTGCTTCTTTCTGCACCCCCTTGCCTCTTTCTCCACCCCTCTTCCCTCTTTCTTCACCCCTATTGCCTCTTTCTGCACCTCTACTGCTTCTTTCTGCACTACTCTTGCCTCTTTCTACACCCCTCTTGCCTCTTTCTGCACCTCTGTTGCTTCTTCTGCACTTCTCTTGCTTCTTTCTGCACTTCTCTTGCCTATTTCTTCACTTCTCTTGCCTCTTTCTCCACTCCTCTTCCCCCTTTCTCTATCTCTGTTGCTTCTTTCTGCACTTTTCTTGTCTCTTCCTCCACCCTCTTACCCCTTTCTGCACCTCTGTTGCTTCTTTCTGTACCTCTCTTGCTTCTTTCTGCACCCCTCTTGCCTCTTTCTAACACCTCTTCCCTCTTTCTGCACCCCTCTTGCCTTTTGTGCACCTCTGTTCCTTTTTTCTGTACTTCTTTTGTTTCTTTCTGCACCTCTCTTGCTTCTTTCTGCACCCCTCTTCCCTTTTTCTGCACCCCTCTTTATGTACCCCTCTTGCCTCTTTCTGCACCTCTGTTCCTTCTTTCTGCATTTCTTTTGTTTCTTTCTGCACCTCTTTTGCTTCTTTCTGCACACCCTTGCCTGCTTCTGCACCCCTCTTCCCTCTTTCTGCCCCCCTCTTGCCTCTTTCTGTACCTCTGTTCCTTCTTTCTGCACTTCTTTTGTTTTTTTCTGCACCTCTCGCTTCTTTCTGCACCCTCTCGCCTCTTTCTGCACCCCTCTTGCCTCTTTCTGCACCTCTGTTCCTTCTTTCTGCACTTCTTGTGTTTCTTTCTACAGCTCTCTTGCTTCTTTCTATACCCCCTTGCCTCTTTCTCCACCCCTCTTCCCTCTTTCTGCACCACTGTTGCCTCTTTCTGCACCTCTGTTCCTTCTTTCTGCACGTCTTTTGTTTCTTTCTGCACCCCTTGTGCCTCTTTCTGCATCCCTCTTTCCTCTATTTGCACCCCTCTTGCCTCTTTCTGTACCTCTGTTGCTTCCTTCTACACTCCTCTTGCTTCTTTCTGCACCTCTCTTGCTTCTTTCTGCACCACTTGTGCTTCTTTCTGCACCCCTCTTACCTCTTTTTGCACCCTACTTGCCTCTTTCTGCACCTCTTTTCCTTCTTTCTGCACTTCTTTTGTGTCTTTCTGCACCTTTCTTGCTTCTTTCTGCACCCCTCTTGCCTCTTTCCCCAACCCTGTTCCCCTTTTTTGCATCTCTGTTGCTTCTTTCTGCACTTCTCTTGCCTCTCTCTCCACCCCTCATCCCTCTTTCTGCACCTCTGTTGCTTCTTTCTGCATTTCTCTTGCTTCTTTCTGCAGCTCTGTCTCTTTTTTCTGCAACCCTTGTACCTCTTTCTGCACCCCTCTTCCCTCTTTCTGCACCCCTCGTGTCTCTTTCTGCACCTCTGTTCCTTCTTTCTGCACTTCTTTTGTTTCTTTCTGCAACTCTCGTGCTTCTTTCTGCTTCCCTCTTGCCTCTTTCTCCACCCCTCTTCCCCCTTTCTGCATCTCTGTTGCTTGTTTCTGCACTTGTCTTGTCTCTTTCTCCACCCCTGTTCCCTCTTTCTGCACCTCTGTTGCTTCTTTCTGCACCACTCTTGCTTCTTTGTCTACCCTCCTTCCCTCTTTCTGCACCTCTGTTGCTTCTTTCTGTACTTCTCTTGCTTCTTTCTGCACTTCTCTTGCTTCTTTCTACACCTTGGTCCCTTCTTTCTGCAACCCTTGTGCCTCTTTCTGCACCCCTCTTCCCTCTTTTTGCACCCTCTTGCTTCTTTCTGTACCTCTGTTCCTTCTTTCTGCACTTGTTTTGTTTCTTTCTGCACCTCTCTTGCTTCTTTCTTCTTCCCTCTTGCCTCTTTCTCTATCCCTCTTACCCCTTTCTGCATCTCTGTTGCTTGTTTCTGCACTTGTCTTGTCTCTTTCTCCACCGCTGCTCCCTCTTTCTGCACCTCTGTTGCTTCTTTCTGTACTTCTCTTGCTTCTTTCTCCACCCTCCTTCCCTCTTTCTGCACCTCTGTTGCTTCTTTTGGCACTTCTCTTGCTTCTTTCTGCACCCCTTGTGCCTCTTTCTGCTCCTCGTGTGCCTCTTTCTGTACCCCTCTTCCCTCTTTCTGTACCTCTCTTGCCTCTTTTTGCACTTCTCTTGCCTCTTTCTGCACCACTGTTGTTTCTTTCTGCACTTCTCTTGCCTCTTTGTGCACCTCTGTTGCTTCTTTCTGCACCCCTCGTGCCTCTTTCTGCACCCCTTGTGCATCTTTCTGCACCCCTCTTCCCTCTTTCTGCACCTCTCTTGCCTCTTTCTGCACTTCTCTTGCCTCTTTCTGCACCTCTGTTGCTTCTTTCTGTACCCCTCTGGCCTCTTTCTGTACCCCCTTCCCTCTTTCTGCACATCTCTACCCTCTTTCTGTACTTCTCTTCCCTCATACTACACTTCTCTTCTCTCTTTCTGCACCCCTCTTGCCTCTGTCTGCACATCACTTGCCTATTTCTGCACCTCTCCTGCTGCTTTCTGCACGTGTCTTGCCTCTTTCTGCAATTCTCTTCCTTTTTTTCTGCACCTTTCTTGTTTCTTTCTGCAACTCTCTTGTCTGTTTTATCAATTCTCTTGCTTCTTTCAGCACTTCTCTTGCCTCTTTCTGCACTTCTTTTGCCTGTTCCTGCAACTCTCTTGTCTCTTTCATCACTTCTCTTGCTTCTTTCTGCACCTCTGTTGCTTCTTTCTGCACCTCTCCTGCCTCTTTATGCATGTGTCTTGCCTCTTTCTGCAATTCTCTTCCTTATTTTCTGCACCTTTCTTGTTTCTTTCTGCAACTCTCTTGTCTGTTTTATCACTTCTCTTGCTTCTTTCTGCACCTCTTTTGCTTCTTTCAGCACTTCCCTTGCCTCTTTCTGCACTTCTTTTGCCTGGTCCCGCAACTCTCTTGTCTCTTTCATCACTTTTCTTGCTTCTTTCTGCACCTCTGTTGCTTCTTTCTGCACCCCTTTTGCCTCTTTCTGTACCCCTCTTGCCTCAATCTACACCCCTCTTCCCTCTTTCTGCACCTCTCTTGCCTCTTTTTTACCTCTGTTGCTTCTTTCTGCACTTCTCTTGCTTCTTTCTGCATTCTTCTTGCCTCTTTCTGCACCGTTCTTCCCTCTTTCTGCACCTCTCTTGCCTGTTTCTGCAACTCTCTTGCCTCTTTCAGCAGTTCTCTTGTCTCCTTCTGTACCTCTGTTACTTCTTTCTGCACTTCTCTTGACTCTTTCTGCACCCCTCTTGCCTCCTTCTGCACCTCTGTTGGTTCTTTCTGCACTTCTCTTGCTTCTTTCTGCACCTCTCTTGCAAATTTCTGCACCCCATGTGCCTCTGTGTGCACCTCTTTTGCCTCTTCTGTTCCTCTCTTGCCTCTTTCTGCACCTCTCTTGCCTCTTTCTGCACCTCATTTGCTTTTTTTCTGCACTTCTTTTGACTCTTTCTGCACCCCTTTTGCCTCTTTCAGCACCTCTGTTGGTTATTTCTGCACTGCTTTGGCTTCTGTTTGCTACTCTCTTGCACATTTCTGCACCCCTCTTGCCTCTTTCTGCACCTCTGTTGGTTCTTTCTGCACCTCTCTTGCCTCTGTCTGCACCCCTGTTCCCTCTTTCTGCACCTCTTTTGCCTGTTTCTGTAACTCTCTTGCCTCTTTCTGCACTTTTCTTGCCTTTTTCTGCACCTCTGTTGCTCCCTTCTATACTTCTCTTGCTTCTTTCTGCACCCCTCTTGCCTCTTTCTGCACCTCTGTTGCTTCTTTCTGCACTTCTCTTGCTTCATTCTACACCTCTCTTACTTCTTTCTCCACCCCTCTTGCCTCTTTCTGTACCCTTCTTCCCTCTTTGTGAACCTCTCTTGCCTATTTCTGCAACTCTCTTACCTCTTTCTTCAGTTCTCTTGCCTCCTTCTGCACCTCTGTTGCTTCTTTCTGAACTTCTCTTGCCTCTTTCTGCACCCCTCTTGTCTGTTTCTGCACCTCTATTGGTTCTTTCTGCACCTCTGTTGGTTCTTTCGGCACATCTCTTGCTTCTTTCTTCACCTTTCTTCCACTTTCTGGACTGGACTTCTGTTGCCTCTTTCTGAATTTATCTTGCTTCTTTCTGCAGCTTTCTTCCTCTTTCTGCACCTCTCTTGCCTCTTTCTGCACTTCTCTTGCTTCTTTCTGTGCCTTTCTTCCTTTCTGCACATGTCCCACCTATGTAGGCATAGTTAGAAATTAGCATTTAAAAAATCTTAGAAATTCACTGAAAAATCCATAGGTTTCAGGGACGTTATAGTTAGAAATTATCATTTAAAAAACCATAGAAATTCACTGAAAAAACCATAGGTTTCAGGGACGTTATAATTAGAATTTAACATTTAAAAAACCATAGAAATTCACTGAAAAAACCACAGGTTTCAGGGATGTTATAGTTAGTTGGACATTTCACTCGTACAAAACCAGTGAAATTCGTCGTTATAGTTAGTTGAGCTAACTATAACTCGCGCCCCGCAATGCACTGCTGATGACATCACATATTACATCACTCATCACATAGTCAGTGACATCACTCATGACATCACTCATGACATCTCAAATGACATCACTGATGACATCATCCAGTGACTGTGTGTTTCTGTAAAGTTTAAATATTTTTAATATATATAGGGAAAGGCGTATTGAAGAATGAGTGGGTGTATAAGTGTCTGTATGGATGATTTAGTAGGTGCGTGACTAATTCTATAAGTGAGTGATTAAACGTATCTTACTGAATGCATGGGTTAGTGACTAAACTGGGTGAATGTCTGTATCTGTCTGTTGCTGTGTAAGTGGCTGCATGGGTTTGTGAATAGCTACATGAGTGTCTATAAGAGTTATTGATTTGTTGTCTGAGTATCTGTATGGGTGCCTGAGTGTTTGTGTGGATGGGGTGTGTGCGACTGTGCATAGATGTGTGAGTGGGTGATTCACTGGGTGGATGGTTTAAAGAGTGCATCTGTGATAGACTGTATGGGTGGGTAAGTGTGTGTAAGAGTGTGTTAGTGAGTGAATGTATGTCCCAGTGGTACATGCGTGAGTAACTACATATGTGAAAGGCAGTATATATGTGTGTTAGAGTATATAAATAGCTATAAGCGAGAGTGAGTGATTGTGATAGTGGCTGTATGGATGAGTGTGTGCTTGTATCAGTGATTGTATAAGAACGTAACAATGTGCTAGTATTTGTATGATTAAGTGAGCTGGTGTGTGTATAACTGGATAGGTGAGTAAATGGCAGTGTGTTTAATTATTTGCATGACTGAATAGGTGTGTGAGTACCTCTATGGATGAGTGGCGGTGTTTGAGTGTCTATATAGGAGTAAGAGTGCATATGATAGTCCTGTACTGAGTGACCATAAGTATGAGTGACTGTACGGGTGAGTGAGTGGATGTGTGTGTGTAGTCCTAAGAATCAGTGAGTGGGTATGTAGTTATTGGTGTTGGAGTGTCTATGGTTTTGCGAATGGCAGTCTGTAATTTAGATTGGGTGTATCAAAGGTTATATTAGGGTGTGAAGAGCTGCATCAGATTATCACGTGGATGATGTCATCAGTGATGTCATTTGAGATGTCATCAGTGATGTCATGAGTGATGTCACTGACCATGTCATGAGTGATGTAATATGTGGCGTCATCAGCAGTGCATTGCGGGGCGCGAGTTATAGTTAGCTGAACTAACTATAACGGGGGAATTTCACGGGTTTTGTACGAGTGCAATGTCCAACTAACTATAACTGTCCCTAAAACCTATGGTTTTTCAGTGAATTTCAAAGGTTTTTAAATGCTAATTTCTAACTATAACGTGTCTGAAACCTATGGTTTTTTCAGTGAATTTCAAAGGTTTTTAAATGCTAATTTGTAACTATAACGTGCCTGAAACCTACGGTTTTTCAGTGAATTTCAAAGGTTTTTTAAATGACATTTTTAAATGTAATAATTTTTATATTCATTTTTTTCATACTGATTTACTACATTTTTAGAAACAATTTCTTTTACATATTTTATTTTTTAAATTACATTGTAATTACATTATACATTACATTACAAAAATACTTTCTCAGAATGAATTACTTTAGTTTAAATACTTTGCACATAGGCAATAGACTTTTAAGTACAGTAGTTACAGTTGTTGCAATGGGCAACTCATTTTCAAACACAATGCAACATTCAGCTCAATGTGAATTTCTAGTTAAATGCAATTAGTTACTTTATGGATTACGTTTCTAACCACAGGACTGGATCCTAGATTCAGTCCTGGGACATCTCCTGTAAACAGTTGAGTAAAAGCGTTTTGGTTACAGTCGTGATTTTTAAGGAATATTATTGTATTTTAAAAGTTGACACTTTGAAACTTTTCCTCATAGAATCACCAATGTTATCCTATGGAAGAAAATTCACTTAGCAGGTAAAAACTGTTATCGTTACTTTTTCTTACTCAGTGTTGGATCCTGGATCCAGCACTGAGTGCATCTCCTGTAAACAGTTGAAAAAATGCGTTTAAGTCATACAGGCGATTTTTAAGGAATATTTGTAGTTTGTGAAAATCGACACTTTGAAACTTTTCTGCTGAAAACCAGACAATGGATTCCTATGGAAGAAAAGATAAGTTACTGGTAAGTACGGTTAAAATTACTTTTCAGGGTCAGTGCTGAGCTAAAAGATGCAGCACTGGGTTCTCTCCTGATAACAGGTGAGTAAATCGGAATTCGTATTTCGGCTGATTTTAGAAGAATAATTTAAAGTTCCAAAACTCCACACTTAGAAGAATTTCCAAGTGAAACCAGTCAATGTTAGCCTATGGAAGGAAATTCAAGTTACTGGTAAAGTACGGTTAAAATTACTTTTCAGGACCAGTACTGGGCTGAAAGATGCAGCACTGAGGTCTCTCCTGATAACAGGTGAGTAAATCAGAATTCGGATTTCGGCTGATTTTAGAGGAATATTTGTATGTTTCAAAAATCAACACTTAGAAACTTTTTCAGCAAAAAGCAGGCAATGATATCCTATGGAAGGAAATTCAAGTTACTGGTAAGTACGGTTAAAATTACTTTTCAGGATTAGTACTGGGCTGAAAGATGCAGCACTGAGGTCTTTCCTGATAACAGGTGAGTAAATCGGAATTCGTATTTCGGCTGATTTTAGAGGAATATTTTAAAGTTCCAAAACTCCACACTTAGAAGAATTTCCAAGTGAAACCAGTCAATGTTAGCCTATGGAAGGAAATTCAAGTTACTGGTAAGTACGGTTAAAATTACTTTTCAGGACCAGTACTGGGCTGAAAGATACAGCACTGAGGTCTCTCCTTATAACAGGTGAGTAAATCGGAATTCGTATTTCGGCTGATTTTAGAGGAATATTTGTAGGTTTCAAAAATCAACACTTAGAAACTTTTTCAGCAAAAAGCAGGCAATGATATCCTATGGAAGGAAATTCAAGTTACTGGTAAGTACGGTTAAAATTACTTTTCAGGACCAGTACTGGACTGAAAGATACAGCACTGAGGTCTCTCCTTATAACAGGTGAGTAAATCGGAATTCGTATTTCGGATGATTTTAGAAGAATATTTGCACAATGGTGAAGGGAGGGGCGGGGCCTGAGGTGACATCTGTGCAAACGCGCCCCGTGGCGCATTTTAAGTTGGGGGATTAAGTCCCTTGAATCCTGAGGGTCCCTAGGGGCCAACTAGCCCACCAGGAACCTCCAATATGCGCCAGGGGCTGCGTTGCAGAGACGTGTAGAGGCCACACCCCTTTTACACCTCTCTGCAACGCAGCTCTGTGGCGCTTTCTGAATGTACCTGTTGGGCTAGTTGGCCCCCAGGGACCCTCAGGATTGAAGGGGATTTAATCCCCCAACCTAAAACGCGCCACGGAGCGCATTTGCACAGATGTCACCTGAAGCCCGCCCCCTCCCTTCACCACTGTGCTAAGCGCGCCCGTGGCGCGTTTTAAGTCGGAGGATTAACTCCTTGAATCCTGAGGGTCCCTGGGGGCCAACTAGCCCAACAGGTATATCCAAAAGCGCCACAGAGCTGCGTTGCAGAGAGGTGTAAAAGGGCGTGGCCTCTGTACACCTCTCTGCAACGCAGCCCCTAGTGCATACTGGAGGTTCCTGGTGGGCTAGTTGGCCCCCAGGGACCCCCAGTATTCAAGGGAATTCGTTCCCCTCTGCAAACGCGCCAGAGGCGCGTTTGCAGAGTGGTGAAGGAAGGGGGCGGGCCTGCGGGCCCGATCGTTTTTTTTGTCCCCTGAAGGGGGCTGTGTGGCCCCCTTCCTTTTTCCTGTTTTTGGGCCCTGGGGACCCCATCCCCCAGGGCCTTACCCCTTTTTTAATTAAAATGTGAAGAAAAAAACGGGAAGAGGGCCGCGTGGCCCCCTTCCCTGGGCCTGTATTGGCCCGGGACCCCATCCCCGGGGCATGGCCTCTATTTCTACATTTTATTCTTTGGAGGGGGCTGCGTGGCCCCCTCCTCTGGCCATTTAAGGCCCGGGGACCCCATCCCCGGGGCCGGCCATAACCTTTTTTTTTTTTGTGTTTTTTAAACTTTGGGGAGGGGGCTGCGTGGCCCCCTCCCGAGTCACTATGGCCCGGGGACCCCATCCCCGGGGCCTGGCCTCACGTTGGAGACTGTGGGGGTCCCCAATCCCCCACAGTCCCAGCCGGCTCCGCGTCCCTTGGGAGCCGGCATTGCTCCGCATGGGGAGCTGCTAAGATGCAGCTCCCCATGTGGAAAGCTGTCGGCTTTGGATATTGGAAGAGAGGCAGGTTTCCTGCTCTCTCTTCCAATATCCAAAGCAGTTTGCTATGGCAGGACGGGAGCGCGAGGCTCCCGTCCCTGCCATAGCAAACTACAGTGTCCCGAGGGTAGGCACCCGGGACACTGCAGGAAGCCGGCCCTGGGGGTGGCGGTCCCCAGGGCCATCAAAGGGCTCCAGGAGGGGGCCGCGCGGCCCCCTCCCTTAAATTGCACAGCCCCGGGAGGTGGTGGTCCCCGGGGCTCTGGGGGTCCGTAATGGACCCCACATTTATTTATAAGTGCCCCGGGGAGGTGGTGGTCCCGGGGCGTGTGGGGGCTGGAGCCCCCACACCTTATTTAAATAAAAAAGAAGCCCCGGGGGTGGCGGTCCCGGGGCTGCGGGAGGGCAGAAGAGCCCTCCCGCACCATTTTCTATAAATCCCGGGGTTGCCGGTCCCCGGGGCTTAGAGGGCCCCTGAGGCCCCCATACAAACAATATACCCACCCCACCATGCCCCCGGGACTTGGGCCACCCGGGGGCAAAATGCAATCAAGCGCGGGAGACCGCGCTTCGATTTTTTTCCGGCAGGATTCGCGCACCCTGAGCGCATCCTGCCGATTTTTAAAAAAATTGTTTTCTTTTTGCCCAGGGGGTCCTTGTGGGACCCCTGAGCAAGCCTAGGGGTCAGGGTGTTTCTACCCTGCCCCTTTGTGCGCTTTGCGCACTTGTTTCTGTCCCTCGGTTCTACCGAGGGACAAAATGGCTGCCAACATTTCCTGAATCGGAATGTTGACAGCCAGCTGACATCCAATTAACATGCAGCTCGTGATCGGGACGGTGCGCGCAGGGTGCGCTGAGGGTACGCGGACCCTACTCGGCCATAGATATATATGTACTTTTACTTTTGATTTTCTCAGCAACTACTGAGCGGATTTACACCATTTAACAAAAGGGTTCTTTCTGAACCAAGAACTACCTCTTTGCCAAATTTGGTGTAATTCTGTTCAGCAGTTCAGGCTGTAGCCGTGTCTAAAGTTTCCTATGGAAAATTGCATGGGAAAACGCGTTTTGGGACCCCCTTTTTCTCGGCCCCGGCTGACGAATCCCCGAGACTTTCAGGGTAGGAGCGGACCGGAGCGCCCCACAAAGTTTGAAAATTTTGCGAAGATACGTCAACCGGCAAGAGAGTTATTTCAAATAGAATGTCGCGGATTTCCTATGGATAATAGGTTGTAACTATAACTATCTACTGGCGACCGCCAGTAGATAATATATATATATATATATATATATATATATATATATATATATATATATATATATATATGAAACAAAGAGTTACCCTTGTGGCCGGCACTCACAGGCAGATAGGATAAAGACTCTTGTCAGGCTATTAATGATCAGCTTCGCCCCCTCTTGTGCGCTGATCCGACGCATTTCGGGAACAATCCCTTCCTCATGGATCATCAAAGAGACAATGCGGCAGGCAATAGGGCTACACAAAGTCCAACTTTTATTTCATGTAATTTATACAAACAGGAAGTCTGTCTCGAATGAGCCAAAAAGCATTGTGGGACAAGTAGTCCATTGAGGTAAGCTAACTCCCAAGTGGGATGCCTGCCACAGAGCAACTTTAAAGCAAAAAGTTCTCTAAAAGAAGGAGCGTGAGCACTGCTGAAGCCGTTTACAAGGCAGCCTCCAGGCCACCCGTACCGCTACCCTGTCAAGTGAAACAGGAGCGGTTCCGCAAGGGTCTCGCAGCGGTGCCATGCCGTGGCCGGGTGAGAGCCACACATTACTGAAACAAAGAGTTACCCTCGTGGCCGGCACTCACAGGCAGATAGGATAAAGACTCTTGTCAGGCTAGCAATGATCAGCGTCGCCCCCTCTTGTGCGCTGATCCGACGCGTTTCGGGAACAATCCCTTCCTCATGGATCATCAAAGAGACAATGCGGCAGGCAATAGGGCTACACAAAGTCCAACTTTTATTTCATGTAATTTTATACAAACAGTTGATGGACGGAATGCTGGACAATGCAAAAATTCACCCCCAGTCACAAGGATCTGGGTTTAATCCATCATTCTTTTGCTCACCACACCACCCCAGTTTGGACCCAGCCATATGCAAATCAGTCTTGACCCTGTTCCTTGTGGGAACAGTCCAGCCCGAACTGCCAAGCCAGGTCCTCCCTGGACCAAAAACAAGCATCCTGGGACCAGTTTCAGGACATCACCCTTCATCAGCCAGGCTAGCTTGAATCCAGTGGTGTAGTGAGCATGGGACCCACGTCTGGGAATACCCTTTCCACTTAGGGCAACATATGCAAAAGAAACAATTGATGGACGGAATGCTGGACAATGCAAACATTCACCCCCAGTCACAAGGATCTGGGTTTAATCCATCATTCTTTTGCTCACCACACCACCCCAGTTTGGACCCAGCCATATGCAAATCAGTCTTGACCCTGTTCCTTGTGGGAACAGTCCAGCCCGAACTGCCAAGCCAGGTCCTCCCTGGACCGAAAACAAGCATCCTGGGACCGGTTTCAGGACATCACCCTTCATCAGCCAGGCTAGCTTGAATCCACTGGTGTTGTGAGCACGGGACCCTTGTCTGGGCATACCCTTCCCACTTAGGGCAACATATGCAAAAGAAACAATTGATGGACGGAATGCTGGACAATGCAAAAATTCACCCCCAGTCACAAGGATCTGGGTTTAATCCATCATTCTTTTGCTCACCACACCACCCCAGTTTGGACCCAGCCATATGCAAATCAGTCTTGACCCTGTTCCTTGTGGGAACAGTCCAGCCCGAACTGCCAAGCCAGGTCCTCCCTGGACCGAAAACAAGCATCCTGGGGCCGGTTTTAGGGCATCACCCTTCATCAGCCAGGCTAGCTTGAATTCAGTGGTGTAGTGAGCACGGGACCCACGTCTGGGCATACCCTTCCCACTCAGGGCAACATATGCAAAAGAAACAATTGATGGACGGAACGCTGGACAATGGAAACATTCACCCCCAGTCACAAGGATCTGGGTTTAATCCATCATTATTTTGCTCACCACACCACCCCAGTTTGGACCCAGCCATATGCAAATCAGTCTTGACCCTGTTCCTTTTGGGAACAGTCCAGCCCGAACTGCCAAGCCAGGTCCTCCCTGGACTGAAAACAAGCATCCTGGGACCAGTTTCAGGGCATCACCCTTCATCAGCCAGGCTAGCTTGAATCCAGTGGTGTAGTGAGCACGGGACCCATGTCTGGGCATACCCTTCCCACTTAGGGCAACATATGCAAAAGAAACAATTGATGGACGGAATGCTGGACAATGCGAACATTCACCCCCAGTCACAAGGATCTGGGTTTAATCTGTCATTCTTTTGCTCACCACACCACCCCAGTTTGGACCCAGCCTTATGCAAATCAGTCTTGACCCTGTTCCTTGTGGGAACAGTCCAGCCCGAACTGCCAAGCCAGGTCCTCCCTGGACCGAAAACAAGCATCCTGGGACCGGTTTCAGGGCATCACCCTTCATCAGCCAGGCTAGCTTGAATCCAGTGGTGCAGTGAGCACGGGATCCACGTCTGGGCATACCCTTCCCACTTAGGGCAACATATGCAAAAGAAACAATTGATTGACGGAATGCTGGACAAGGCAAACATTCACCCCCAGTGACAAGGATCTGGGTTTAATCCATCATCGGGCACAGGGTCAAGACTGATTTGCATACTGGGGTGAATGTATGACATTGTTCTGCATTCTGTCTATCAATTGTTGTTTTTGCATTCGTCACCCCGAGTGGGAAGGGTATGGGCAGACGTGGGTCCAGTGCTCTCCATGCCACTGGTGTCAAGCTATCCTGGCTGATGAGGGTGGAACTCGAACCGGTCCTAGGATGCTTGTTTCCAGTCCAGGGAGGACCTGGCCTGGCTGTTCGGGCTGGACTGTTCCCATTGGGCACAGGGTCAAGACTGATTTGCATATGGCTGGGTTCAAACTGGAATGGCATGGTGAGCAAAAAAACGATGGATTTGGCCCAGATCTCTGTACTGGGGTGAATGTATGACATTGTTCTGCATTCTGTTCATCAATTGTTGTTTTTGCATTTGTCACCCCGAGTGGGACGGGTATGCCCAGACGTGGGTCCCGTGCTCTCCAAGCCACTGAAGTCAAGCTATCCTGGCTGATGAGGAGTGAAACCCCGAAACCGGTCCTAGGATACTTGTTTCCAGTCCAGGGAGGACCTGGCCTGGCAGTTCGGGCTGGACTGTTCCCATTGGGCACAGGGTCAAGACTGATTTGCATATGGCTGGGTTCAACTCGAATGGCATGGTGAGCAAAAAAACGATGGATTTAGGCCCAGATATCTGTACTGGGGTGAATGTATGACATTGTTCTGCATTCTGTCCATCAATTGTTGTTTTTGCAACTGTTACCCCGAGTGGGACGGGTATGCCCAGACGTGGGTCCCGTGCTTCTCCATGCCACTGGAGTCAAGCTATCCTGGCTGATGAGGGGTGAAACCCCAAAGCCGGTCCTAGGATGCTTGTTTCCAGTCCAGGAGGACATGGCCTGGCAGTTCGGGCTGGACTGTTCCCATTGGGCACAGGGTCAAGACTGATTTGCATATGGCTGGGTTCAAACTGGAATGGCATGGTGAGCAAAAACGATGGATTTAGGCCCAGATCTCTGTACTGGGGTGAATGTATGACATTGTTCTGCATTCTGTCCATCAATTGTTGTTTTTGCATTTGTCACCCCGAGTGGGACGGGTATGCCCAGACGTGGGTCCCATGCTCTCCATGCCACTGGAGTCAAGCTATCCTGGCTGATGAGGGTGAAACCCCGAAACCGGTCCTAGGATGCTTGTTTCCAGCCCAGGGAGGACCTGGCCTGGCAGTTCGGGCTGGACTGTTCCCATTGCGCACAGGGTCAAGACTGATTTGCATATGGCTGGGTTCAAACTGGAATGGCATGGTGAGCAAAAAAACAATGGATTTAGGCCCAGATCTCTGTACTGGGGTGAATGTATGACATTGTTCTGCATTCTGTCCATCAATTGTTGTTTACGCATTTGTCACCCAGAGTGGGACGGGTATGCCCAGACGTGGGTCCCGTGCTATCCATGGCACTGGAGTCAAGCTATCCTGG
The DNA here is from genome assembly GCA_963921515.1 of Calotriton arnoldi. Taxonomy (NCBI): domain Eukaryota; kingdom Metazoa; phylum Chordata; class Amphibia; order Caudata; family Salamandridae; genus Calotriton; species Calotriton arnoldi. The sequence goes on along the minus strand of CAWUFW010010737.1, from coordinate 22,672 downwards.
CTGATGAGAGGTGAAACCCTGAAACCGGTCCTAGGATGCTTGTTTCAAGTCCAGGGAGGACCTGGCCTGGCAGTTCGTGCTGGACTGTTCCCATTGGGCACAGGGTCAAGACTGATTTGCATATGGCTGGGTTCAAACTGGAATGTCATGGTGAGCAAAAAAACGATGGATTTAGGCCCAGATCTCTGTACTGGGGTGAATGTATGACATTGTTCTGCATTCTGTCCATCAATTGTTGTTTTAGCATTTGTCACCCAGAGTGGGACGGGTATGCCCAGACGTGGGTCCCGTGCTATCCATGCCACTGGAGTCAAGCTTTCCTGGCTGATGAGAGGTGAAACCTCGAAACCGGTCCTAGGATGCTTGTTTCCAGTCCAGGGAGGACCTGGCCTGGCAGTTCGGGTGGACTGTTCCCATTGGGCAAAGGGTCAAGATTTGCATATGGCTGTGTTCAAACTGGAATGGCATGGTGAGCAAAAAAACGATGGATTTAGGCCCAGATCTCTGTACTGGGGTGAATGTACGACATTGTTCTGCATTCTGTCCATCAATTGTTGTTTTTGCATTTGTCACCCCGAGTGGGACGGGTATGCCCAGACGTGGGTCCCGTGCTCTCCATGCCACTGGAATCAAGCTATCCTGGCTGATGAGGGATGAAACCCCGAAACCGGTCCTAGGATGCTTGTTTCCAGTCCAGGGAGGACCTGGCCTGGCAGTTCGTGCTGGACTGTTCCCATTGGGCACAGGGTCAAGACTGATTTGCATATGGCTGGGTTCAAACTGGAATGTCATGGTTAGCAAAAAAACGATGGATTTAGGCCCAGATCTCTGTACTGGGGTGAATGTATGACATTGTTCTGCATTCTGTCCATCAATTGTTGTTTTAGTATTTGTCACCCAGAGTGGGACGGGTATGCCCAGACGTGGGTCCCGTGCTATCCATGCCACTGGAGTCAAGCTTTCCTGGCTGATGAGAGGTGAAACCTCGAAACCGGTCCTAGGATGCTTGTTTCCAGTCCAGGGAGGACCTGGCCTGGCAGTTCGGATGGACTGTTCCCATTGGGCAAAGGGTCAAGACGGATTTGCATATGGCTGGGTTAAAACTGGAATGGCATGGTGAGCAAAAAAACGATGGATTTAGGCCCAGATCTCTGTACTGGGGTGAATGTACGACATTGTTCTGCATTCTGTCCATCAATTGTTGTTTTTGCATTTGTCACCCGGAGTGGGATGGGTATGCCCAGACGTGGGTCCCGTGCTCTCCATGCCACTGGAGTCAAGCTATCCTGGCTGATGAGGGGTGAAACCCCGAAACCGGTCCTAGGATGCTTGTTTCCAGTCCAGGGAGGACCTGGCCTGGCAGTTCGTGCTGGACTGTTCCCATTGGGCACAGGGTCAAGACTGATTTGCATATGGCTGAGTTCAAACTGGAATGGCATGGTGAGAAAAAAAAGGATGGATTTAGGCCCAGATCTCTGTACTGGGGTGAATGTATGACATTGTTCTGCATTCTGTCCATCAATTGTTGGTTTTGCAAAATACTATGCTTGACACAAGGGAAAGCCTTTCCCACTTTGTATGCGTGCTGCACAGTGCAGCATGCATGCAAAGTCAGAAAAGGAAGGAGAAATGAAAGCATTTCTCCTTCTTTGTGCCTAGTTGAAAAGGGCGCAGTTTTCTCACGCTAAACCTAATCTATTGTTTTTAGTTAACTGGGTTTAGCGTGAAAAACCTTGGGTGGTTGCATGGGAACACCCATGCACCACCCTTCGTACGCCCCCATGGCGCAAAGTAACGCGAAGCAGCGCAATCCTGGAAAGTAAGGTACAAAAAAAAAAATGTGGGCGTTTTGCGTCGCTTTTGTGATGCAAACACGGCGCAAAAGCTTAGTAAATCTACCCTGTAATGTCAAAGCACTGGGATTACTGTTATGATAATCCTTAAAATGCCTTGCCACGGGGTACGTTTCATCTGCACTCTTCACTGCATGTATATGCTGTAAAATACGTTTATGTGCTCGTATTTTTGTGCTACCTATGTACGTTTTGGGGCACGGACATTCCAACTGATAAACTACATAGTCTGATTTACAATTTATTGGTTTGTTGATCAACATCTGTTCCCCAAAATCTGTTCTGCATTCAGTGATATTTTTACCACACTGGCAAGCTTTGTATTTTGTACATTTCTTAAAGCCATTACGTGTTTTTAGCCAATTACTGACAGTGCTTATCTCTGTCTTAACAAGTATGTTATTCATTGAGTGGTATTTTCAATAAGTTATTCAAGGTCTCGAATTTATTTCTGCCCCTATTACTGGATCACGTTTAATAAGATATCAGTGTTTGTTCAAGGCTCGCCTCAGCTTTTTGTACTGTTTGTTGTACATGGTGATGTATCTACACTCATTGTATGGTTGCGGAATGATTGTCTGTGTCTTGAAAAGTAATTCTGATCTAGTAGTGTTGGCTACTTTTCTCCTGGCCTCTTCCAATGTTCTTTCACTGTATCCCCTCTTTTTAAGTCTTATGCTCATTTCTGCTTCTGCTTTTTCATAGATAGACTAGGAGATACAAATTCTTTTGGCTCTGAGCATTTCCCCATAAGGTATACTCTTTTTCAAAGGAATAGGGCGTGAACTACTCGCATGAAGGGTGATATTGCCTGCTGTCGGTTTCCTATACACCGAAGATGTTAGATTGGAGCCAATTACTTCCAACCTAACATCTAAAAATTCAACGTTGGTATTGCTTATGTGGCTGGAAAAAGACATATTTAGATCATTATTGTTGATTATGGTTACAAACTTTCCTACAGATTCTAAATCTCCTTTCCATAACAAAAACAGGTCATCAATGTACCTGAGCCACATTATAATGTGTGGGGACCATTCTTCCAGATCTGGACTTCGCAACACCTGCTCCTCCCACCAGCCCATATGCAAATTCGCATAACTGGGGGCAAAGCAGGTGCTCATCGCTGTCCCCTGCATCTGTCTATACAGAACATTGTTAAACAGGAAAATATTGCTTTTTAAGCACCAAGCGATCATGCTCAATAACATTTCATTGTACTCATGGTATTCTATAGGTCTGAGATTCAAAAGAATGCTGCACTGCTTTTAAGCCATCCTCATGTCTAATACTAGTGTACAGTGAATTAACATCTAAATAGACCATTAAGTAGTCCTCTTCCCAATGTAAATCAAAAATTCTTTGAGGAAATCTGTAGTATCCTTAATATAAGATGGTAGATCTTTGACTAATGGCTGTAGAAAGTAGTCAACATACTTAGAAATATTTTCAAATAGGCTACCCATAGCTGAAATTATTGGCCTTCCTGGGGGACAATCACTATTTTTATATATTTTGGGTAGTAAGTACAAAATAGGTATTCTTGGATGGGCAATCTTTAAAAAACTGTATTCATCCAAGCTGATCAAACTCTCATCATGCGACTTCTCTAAATCCTGCCAAAAATTATGTTTCAGATTGTCATACTCAATTCTTGTTATCTTTTGATAGCATGTGGCGTCTCTTAGCTGTTTATGTGCTTCATCGATATACATGTCTTTTGGCCAGATAACAACATTTCCTCCTTTATCCAAATTATGGATAATATACTCATTGTTTTTTGACCACTTCATCATTACTCTATTGTATTAGGCTCTCCATGATATAGTCCTTTTCCTTTCTCGTAATTCCTTTTTCTTGATTTTCATAGACTATACTTTCATTAAAGGCATCTATAATATCATGCGGTGATGTAGGGTTGAATTTAGACTTAGGTTTGAAGGAAGTCACAGCCCTTTTGTTGCCTTCTATTCTTTGCTCTACCAGGAGTTCTGTGTCTGTAAGAGATTCCCACTCACTGGTCCCTTCATTTTCCACTTCTCTCAAATCTCTCATGCTGCAAGGTTACTTCCTATATGTACGTCCGTTATTGCTATCTTGCTTCTTTGTTTTTGTTTAAAAATTTCCTTAATTTCAGTTTACATGTAAACATGCAGAGATCTAATCTACTCTGCTCATAATTTAATGGATTTTCTTGACAATACGATAGTCCTAACCCCAGAATTTCTTGATCTTCTTGTGTGAGTGTCTCTTGGCTTAGATTAATTGCTGTGTTTGTCTTCCCTATTTCTTGCTGTGGCTCCTGGTTACCACTCCCACTGGATTTCCATCCTCTCTTCCCTTGGCCGCACCTCCTTTGGTTCCTCTGCCTCTTTTTTGGTGCTGTTGCTGGCGATGTTTTGTATTTTGTCCCAACCATAAAAACAGAACTCTTCTTGTACTGTTGTGATTGTTCCGCGACCTGTTGATCCTTCTTGGTCCGATTCAGAATGAGTGTCTGAACTAATATCACTCATAGTCATATCTTGCCTTATTTTGTTTGTTCCTTCTAGTCTCTCCCTTCTAATATTGTCACATTTTCTGGAAAAGGTATAAATTCTTTCGTTTTCATAATCTTTTCTATCCCTCTGGAATTTGTGGGCCTTTTTCGCTGTTATTACATCTTCATGTTTTTTCACTCTTTCTTTCATTTCTTTCTAAAATGTTACCACTGTCTCTTTATCGACAAGTTGATACAATTGATTTATCGCTTTTATTTGTTCCAAAATAGTGTCTCTATCAATAGAAGCATAATTAATCAGCAATAAAGTCATCCTTTTCGAGCTATCCGCATTCAGTTCTTCCCATTCCTTGATTAAATCTGGGTGTGGATTCTCATATGTTGGGGTGATCATTATTCGCAACCCTCTTGGGACTCTGCCCACTTCCACATAGCGTTTCAGGGATTGCACTTCCCACCATTTCTGCTTTAGACAAACGTTCCAATTTATGACTTAGAGTATAAAAAGGCTCTTGCTTTTTGTCTTTATCACTCGTTTCCGTCCGTGTATTCATTTCTCCACTGGGACCTTCTTTGAATAGTCCTTCTGCTGCCCTCAATCTTGCTTCAATTTCTTCGTCTGCCATTGGAACTATTTAAAGGTATACCTATTATGCACCTGTACTATGAGTGCAATGTCTCACTCTTCCGTGAGCAAAGCACTTTTTATGGCTCCCGCTGAGATTTTATGAGCAGTGTGTTTAGCTTCTCTGGCTCGCACCGCTATGGGAGAGCCCTCCGGTTCCCACCACTACAAGCTTACCTTCGGGGCAGGTATCAGCTGAATTCCTCTCATGCGGGCACGCCGCCATAAAAATTTCTCTGATGGGTGCGTTTGCGGCGTGCATCCAGAACGCCGCGGGTGCTCGTTAATCCCCATTCACCTGGGCGAAAATACTGAAACGACTCTACGCGCTTACTTCCCCACACAGGGATGGCTCTCCTCGTAGTGCAAATAAAAGAAATGTATTCCTTGGCAGACACAAGCGTCTATGCGTTTCGGCTCCTGCTGAGCCTTGTTCACAACGCCATACAATTGCATCTACCACCTTTTTAACATTCGTGCAGTAAATAACAGTGAAAGAGGACTTTTCTTTAACTTAGACAAAGAATGTCCATATTGGCCATTTTGTAATGTGCAGTACTGCATTGTATCACTTTTCTCGGGCACTTACAATGAAAAAAAAATAAACAAAGAATTATACAAATCAATAATTGCGGCCCATTTGGCTGAATGTCACATTTGAAAACAGTGTTCAGCAGCTCCCTGGGTGTCAAAGCAATGCCGGCTCCCGCAGGAGGCGGGGAGCCAGTAGGGACCATGGGGGCCTTCAGGCTTCCCCTGCGCTCCCCAAAGTTCCAAAAGTGGGTGCCATGGGTGGGACCAGGGCACCCACACTACAGGCTGGGCCCTGGTGAATGGGGTCCCCAGGGCCAAAATCGGCCCGGAAGGGAGGCCTCTCGGTCCCCCAACCTTTCTTAAAAAAATAAAAAAGGGGCAGGCCCCAGGGATGGGGTCCCCAGGATGAAAATGGTCCAGGAGGGGGGCCTTGCCATCCCCCTCCCTTTTAAAATAAAATACATTTTAAAAAAGGGGGCAGGCCCCTGGGGATGGGGACCTGGGGCCAAAATTGTCCCACCTCCCTTTCAATTATAAAAAAAACATAAAAGGCCATGCCCCTGGGGATGGGGTCCCCGGGTGGAAATCAGGTCCGGAGGGCAGCCATGCAGCCCACCTCCCTTGTTTTTTTTTTTTTTTTAAAAAGAGAGGCAGGCCCCGGAGATGGGGTCCCGGGGCTGAAAATGGTCTGGAAGGGGGGCTTTGCGGCCCCCCTCCCTTTTTAAGAAAATAAACATAAAAAAGGGGGCAGGCCCCAGGGATGGTGTCCCCGGGGCCAAAAATGATCCAGGAGGGGAGCCTCACCATCCCCCTTCCTTTTTGAAAAATAAATACATTTTAAGAAATGCAGGTCCCATAGGATGGGGTCCCCGGGGCCCTTAGTGGTCCAGGGAAGTGGGGCATCAGGCATCCCTTCATGAAAAAAGAGAAAAAAAGCTGGCAATTCACCAGAGGTCCAGCCCAGCCCCCTTTCTCCGCCACCTCCTGGCGTGCTGCTGGTTGGGGGATACAGTCCCCTTTGCTGCTGAGGGTCCTTAGGGGCCAACAAGACCTTCTGTTACCTCCAGTAAGCCCCACACAGTGGGATTGCTGAGAGGTGGTCCGAGGTCATGCCCCCTTTCTCCACCACTCTGCAAACGCACCTCTCAGTGCAGTGCTGGTGGGACATGAGGTCCCCTTGACTCTTGAGGGCCTCAGGACTAAAGTGGACTTCTTCCCCCAATCAGCATATATGTGAAAAAAATAAAGGTTTCAGGGACATTATAGTTAGTGATGTCATCAGTGATGTCATTTGAGATGTCATGAGTGATGTCATCAGTGATGTCACTGACCATGTCATGAGTGATGTAATATGTGAGGTCATAAGCAGTGCATTGCGGGGGCATGAGTTATAGTTAGCTCAGCTAACTATAACTAGTGAATTTCTCTGGTTTTGTACGAGTGAAATGTCAGCCTAACTATAGAGTCCCTGTAACTTTTGGCTTTTTCAGTGAATTTCTAAGGTTTTTTTAAAATTCTATTTCCTAACTATAACTTCCCTGTAACCTTTGTTTTTTTCAGTGAATTTCTATGGTTTTTAAATGCTAATTGTTAACTATAATGTTCCTGTATCCTTTGGTTTTTTTCAGTTTCTAAGGTTTTTTAAAATTCTATTTCTTAATTGTAATGTCCATTTTTTGTAACCTCTTGGTATGAACCTCTGAGATTTTCATACTATCTTCCTATAACTGGATATTGTATATTATATTCATACAATACAGCACTTATTTTTTTTATTTCATATGTGTTTATCAGAAAATACATTAATGACTGGTTTTATTTTTAACAATTTTGTAAGTAGGCACAAGATTGTTCCATTTACAGTGGAGATTCTGTCATCAGTAAAGGTATTTCACATACTGATAAATACACTTAAAGACATTTTTTAAATAAAGTTTAACTCTAAATATTTAGTAAAATATTGCTTTAACGTTTCTTTTTATGATTAATTTAGAAGAAAGCTACCTTTACAAATATTTTTTTTTATTCATGACTACCGACGTCACCGCGATGACGTCGGTGCTCGCGAAGAACGCATGGTTTATACAAAGTGTAAAACATATATATAGACATATTCTACAGTATATTTAACAGTAGAGCTTTATTAGTGTCCTTTTCAAACTCATATTTTTGTATTGAGTTTCCAGAATAAACACCTTCAAACACTATTTTCCATTTCCGCGATAACAGCGGAAGTCGCGATGATGCCGACAATAACCCTGGGCATAAAACTCCGCTTGCGGAGTTTGTGGATTTTTGCCAACTCCGTGTTCCACGTGGAGTTGCCAGAAAACTGCGCACTGCGCAACGGAGCAGAGGTTTTTTTGTGATCCTGCACCCAAAATGCGTTTTCACATGCGTGAGAGCGACTTACCGGGTGCCTGTGATCGCCAACGAGATTTCACATCCGTTCGCGAGCGCCATGAGGTTTGGTAGCCGGCTGCACAGTCCAGCGAGAGTTTGCAATCGCGAACATGCCATTCGGGTGCGCCATCGGACTTCCGGCGGAAGTTTTGTGAAGAACGCGATCCCAAACACTCAGAATCTGCAATCTGGAGAAATTCTCTCCCAAGCAGCATCAAAACCTTCTCGAAAGGATGATTTGGATTAAAAAAACTCCTCAGATTGACATTTGGCTGTACTTTTTTGTGCAAGAAGTCCTTTTTCTTTTTTTACTTTTTTTTTAAGAGGAAGGAAGTGCCCCAGAGTCTCCAACTTCCTGTTCCTGTCCAGCAGGCTCCTCCCAGTGCTTGTCCATCTCCTGTTCACTTTTCATTTGGATTTGGAGCTGGAAGGCTCACTCTTTGTGTCTGCTGCATCATATATATTATTGAATTTGAGGACTTTTGAATTTGAGATTTCACAAGTAAGTTTGAAAATTGGTCTTGTTTGTTTGATTGGGGAATTGCACCTACTTTTTTTGTACTTCTCATCGTTTTTTTAAATTTATTGTGGTGGGTGGCCTGTAGTTTCAGCAGGAGCTTAGTTGTTTCTTTGTAAGTAATTTTTCTTCTTTTATAAAGGAAACATGTTGCACAGTTCACTACATTTTCTCCAACTTTTGAAATTAATTTGCAATATTTATTTAATTCACTAGCCCAGTAGTCTGCCAATAGGCCTTTCAGCCAGTAGGCCCAGAGCTAATCATGGGTGCATGAACAAAATGTTTCTGTGGTGTCTGTTGAATTTAAACATCATTTAGGACATGGATGGCATTGGACTGAAATGCAACATGTGGTGTTTTTGGTATTTCACTTTTTTTATGTGTGTTAAATAAATGCCTTTGTTGGATGTGTGTGGTTGTTGTGTAACTTGCAAACCTTTTTTAGCCCTGTGGATTTTCGTTTTGGCATTGTTGCATTAAAGCTGTGTTGTTTAGCATGCCTCCTCTATCTGGTCAGTGCGTGAGTGTGTTTGTAATGGTGGGCCAGCATTTGCCTTGGCTGAGCCTCCCCGTGTGGCCAGGGGCCATTTTGTAAAGTCTGTGTCCATTTAGGCCTGCTTGGGTTCATTGTTTTCCAGACCTCTTGCATGTTGTTGTTGTGAGTGACCATGTGGCTGGTGGTCATTTTGTGGTGGTAGTTAGTGTGCTTTTGCCATAGGCCTGCATGTCATCTTTCCTTTGTTCCTCTTGGCTTATTGCTTCTTGTTGTTGTGGCCTGGCCATGTGGCTGGCTGCCATTTTGTGAAGGCAGCCAGTGTGCTTTTGCAGTAGGCCTGCATTGTCTGTCTTCCCTTTCTTGTTGTTGTAACCTGGCCATGTGGCTGGCGGCCATTTTGTGAAGGGGCAGCCAGTGTGCTTCTGCATTAGGCCTGCAAGCCTTCTTTGTAGTGGCCATGCCTTCTTGCTGGTTGTTGTTTTGCATGCAATTTTTTCTTCTTTTATCCAGCAAAAATTGTAGCACAGTTCACTACATTTTCTAATAAGTTTGCAATATTATTGATTTGAATTGATTCACTATGTGGCCTAGTCTGCCAATGGGCTTTCCAACCAATAGGCCCAGAACTGTTTCTGTGGTGTCCGTTGAATTTAAACATCATTTAGGGCATGGATGGCATTGGTTTGAAATGCAAAATGTGTTTTTTTTTGGTATTTCACTTATTTCATGTGTGTTACATAAATGCCTTTGTTGGATGTGTGAGGTTCTAGCTTGCAAACCTTTTTTAGCCCTGTGGATTTTAATTTTTGGCATGGTTGCATTAAAGCTGTGCTGTTTAGCATGCCTCCTTTGTCTGGCCAGTGTGTGAGTGTGTTTGTAATAGTGGGCCAGCATTTGCCTTGGCTGAGCTCTCGCCATGTGGCCAGGGGCCATTTTGTAAAGCCTGTGTCCATATAGGCCTGCTTGAGTTCATTGTTTTCCAGGCCTCCTGCTTGTTGTGAGTGACCATTTGGCTGGTGGCCATTTTGTGTTGGTAGTTAGTGTGCTTTTGCCATAGGCCTCTATGTATTTCCTTTGTTCCTCTTGGCTTATTGCTTCCATCCATTGCCAGCTGCAGCTCCCTGAATGCTGCATCCCACGTAATGCACAATGCCAAACCGGGTCCATTACATTTGTATTTTGTTGTTGTTCTTCTTCTTTCCTATCCTTCCTGAGTGTGCTGTACAGTACACCAACCATGAAAGCCCTGAGGTAATACATTTAATATTATCAATAACACTAACAAATGTGACCACACACTAAGTTATATATTATATTTGTTTGTTTGTACTAGTAGTAATTGAACAACAACAATGAATGCCACGTTTCACTGATGTTCTTCTTGCTTCTTTGCTTTTAGGTGCACAAAAGAGGAGGAGACAACATCACCCATTGTACTGCCAGACAGAAGTCCTGCTGTGCACGACGTCATGTGACGTGTGACCACAGACATCTCTTCAACTTGTGCCACTGCGTGCTGCTGACATCTTCAAGATGGCCCCAAAGAAAGGTACCAGGTCCAGTACCAAGAAAGTTGCCAGTGAGAAGAAGGCACTGCCACTTACCAAGACCGGTATGTTGCCCAAGACCTTTTTTGGGAAACCAAAAATTGCGCCTGCAGCAGAGGTGTCCGGGGAGCAAGCTGGGAGCAGCAACCCCGCATCAGTGGACCCACCCCACCAACCTAGGCCCCAGCCCATGTCTGTCACAGAGGCAGCCAGTCTAATCACAAGTCTAATGCCGACGAGCAGTGATATTGAAAATGACATCGTTTTCGCAAAGTAGTACCTAATCAATGCAGGAAACTCAGATGAGTGGGCAACAACAGCCGCAACCACCCCCAATAGTAGTTGTTCCTCTGAAGTAGGGGCAGTTCAGGAGGTGAAGCTTCCTGCAGAGGAAGAAGAAGAGCAGGCCACTCTTTCAGAAGATCCATTGTCTTCCAGATCCCCAGCAAGGAAAAGGAGGGTTAGTCCATCAACTTCTTCTGCAAGACTCCCTTCTGATGATCTAGACGCCACTTGGAAGCCACCTCAGTCTGAGAGTGGGACACACCACGAGACAAGGCTAGGGAAAAGGATGGTTCCAGAAAGCCTTAGAGCCTTAGGTAGATGTAGAAGAGGAGGATGATGATGAGCCAGTCATCATGGACATTAGTCCCGCCCCAGTGGAGACTGACATTACCCCATCCTAAATTGCTGTGAGGAATGTGGCACGGATACCACCAACACAGATGATACCACCAACACCACCTCCTGCTTCCATATTTCGCCTGCAGCGACCTAGATCCACTACAAGCACCTCAGTAGAAGTAGGTACTGCAGAGAGTCAAACGTCACACCCATCTACATGTTCATCCGACATTGCAAGTGGCACCAGCAGCGCCAGAAAATTGACCTCCCCAGTTTGGGACTTTTTTTGGTTAGCAACAAGGAGGTGAACATTGCTATGTGCTCTGTTTGTGGACAAGGTGTTAGTTGGGGTAAGCTTGGTACAAACTATGATACCTGAGGCGAAACAACCCATCTGAGAAAACACCACTTGATACAGTGGGAGGCGACCTTAAGCGGCCAAAAACTGCATGTGTTGTTGGTGGAGGGGATGAAGAACCGATCATGGTGGAAGGTGAACAAGAGGGAGACATTTTCTCTGTTACACAAAGCAGCCCTGTCCCCAGCAGTACAGTGGTACCACCCACATCATCATCAGCAACATCGCAATGGCACAAGAGTCAGGCTGAGACACCAAGGGGTCCAAGGCAAGAGAGTACCACAACAAAAAAAAGTGCATTGAGCATAACATCTGGCAACAAGAAATCACCTGCATCAGTCGCACCAGAAAAGAAAAAATCCAGACTACCATTCTCAGCATGTTTAGGTCGGAGGGGCAGTACGAACAGAACCGCTCAATGGCATGTTTGTACAACTCAAAGCTGGCAAAATTGTTAGCGCTGGACCTCCTCCCTTTTTCTTTTGTGGAAGGGGTGGGTTTTCTTGAACTTGTGGCAGCCATCTGCCCGAAATGGAAGGTTCCCAGCCGGTCCTATTTCACCAGAGTTGCTGTTCCAGCACTACATCACAACGTGCTGGAATTGCTTGGACAAGCTTTGCAGCAGAGTGCTGTTCACACTATCCAGACGACATACATGTGGCCCAGCTGCTGAGCCACTGATTACATGTGCATCACTGCACACTGGATCTCTTTTGTGGGAGTTAGAGAAAAGATATCTGCAGCAGGTGTTGTTGACACTGCTGAGATTTTTAATGCCGCTCGGAAACATGCAACTGTAGCCATGTTCGCCATGGGGAAATCTCATACTGCTGAATGGCTATGACCAAAAGGGCTTAACATTGGTTTTGTTGCCACGGACAATGGCAGTAATATAGTGAAGGCCATGGCCGATTGTGGCTATTTCAGGGTCCTGTGTTTGGCGCACTGCATTAACATCATTGTTCAAGACTTTCTGAAAAAAGAAGACCAAGTCAGCAACTTACTGACCACCTGCGGAAGAATCTGTACACATTTCAGCCATTCTTTTAGAGCCCGGAAGCAGCTGAGGATCATTCAACGTGGTAATAGAATACCTATGCTATGATTGAATACCATCCAGGCATCCATCCATTTAAAGTAAGCATAGCCATCATTCTTCTTAATCTCTCAACAAACCTTTCACCAACAACATACATTTGTAATTTTTTTTAAACCACCACCTATGCGTCCTTGCTTGCCTTTGAGTTTGACCCATCAAACCCCCCAGAGGATTCCTATCACCCATACAGTTTCACCCACCCAGCCAGGCAGGCATCCTTTCTTTCACCTTTCACCCATCCTTCAACCACCCATGCATCCTATCAGCCACCTATGCATCCCGGACCCCCTTCCTTCACCCACGCATCCTTCTCTACCTGTCATATATTACATGTCACCCGTCATTCCTCCTTGCATCCTTCTTTCCCTTTTCGTTCAACCCATCCATCAAGGTCGTCTGACTCTTAGTCTTCTTCATAAAACTTTCCCAGCTGAGTTGAAGTCAGATAGAAGAGGCCATTAGTTACTCAACTCCCGCCGCTAATGCTATTGCTAATAAAGTAAAGGCCCTGGTGTCTTCTTCATTCGCTGTTCACAACAACTTAGTCTCTCTCAACAGTACAGTCTACAGCCTTGCAGCGAGTGTATATTGTCAATAAGTAAGGAATATAACTTACCACCGCCGCCACTGCTGCTGGCTCACACACCCCTGTAGCTGCAACATCTGCTCGCTCCTGGCTGGTGTCGCCTTCCCTGCTGGCCCCGGCACTGGTGGTCGGGACGCCTAGAAAAAACATTACACATTTTTTAGATGCCATATACACCTCCCCCTATTTTTTTTTTTCACTAGCAAGATTGAAAATACAATACATACATACACCACACACATCACTAGTACAAATCGAGTACTAGAGTAGAGTAGACAGTAGTATGTCCTCCTATCCTATCAAAAATAATAAAATATCTTGTTGGGCATTTTGCTGGTGGCAATTTTTGAAAAGCCTCTCAAGAAGAGGACAACCCAAAGGACTGGACTCAGTGGCTAGAGCTATTGGTGAATCTGAGTTTTAAAACTTTTTAAAAAGAAAAAGAATGGCCAACTGGGTGGACAATCGGACACTCGAGTCCTCTCTCTTGGTTGGAAAATATAATTGTGCCCTCCTCCTCCTCATACTTCCTTCCAGCCATGGTGCACGGTAATCAGTTATTCACAATCAACAGCTGCTGCTAAAGTAATAATAACAGTACAAGGCCTAGATAAGAAAAAGTAAAAATACACCACTTTGGGTTGTCCAACGTGACCATCATTTTATTTACTGATTGAGTATGAGAAGAAAGTAAAAGAAAGCCTTCTAATCTCAACAAACATGTGTAGAATACCTTAGTTAGGCATGCAATCTGCACAGCAGAGTAGTAGTACTAGTAGTAGTAAAGGACCAATGTGTTCTCTGAGTCTTACAGTAGTACCACCTCTAGGAAGTCCATGAAATATAAGGGGAGAGGAAAGCTGACTGAAAAACCAGAAGAAATTATAAAGCAAGCTACAGACAGACTAATAATGGTAGTAATACAGAGTCAGAGGCAGTTAGATTGATGTAGAAATAAATAAACAGACACTAGAAATATAATAACTAAGTAGGTAGGTAATGCAGGGATAACAAGAATTTAGAAACAGATAGATCGAAGAAGATTTGGTAAAAATTAGAATTAGGAAACGGAAATAAATAGTTCGAAAAAATAAGGTGCAGTGAAAGTTAGGGAAATATAATTATTAATAACAGGAGGACTTACTGGGGCCAGGAGCAGCGCCATCTGTAGAGGAGCGATCCTGGCCCTAGGAGGTACCTACAGCTCCTGCCTCAGCAGAACCCATCGACTTCTTGCCCCTGGATGCTGATCATGTAAGACATAATAAAGTTGATTGATTGGTGTGAAACAAATAATAAATATTTTTTAAAACGCTCAAAAAGATTTGTTGACAGGAAACGACAATTGGAATAAAATTGACCTATCTAATCAGATCGACTAGTAGTATCGCGGTCGCGGATCTTCCTATCTCTTTATTATTCCAGTGTTCCATTCCGATTCCAGAATCCTAAACTTAAGTACCACCTAGCCCACCTATTCCAAAGACTTTGGAATGAATTGCCAAAAATTATATTTGCTTCTCCTAAGTTCCGATCTCATTCGCAATCATCAATGAATCAACCCCCTTTGACGGGCCAATTGTTCACTAAGTCTGCATCTCCATTTATTTTAGTCCTCAAAAATGCATAGATGGACGCATGCATATTGCATGCACCAAATTGTTGGTTGGTTGCTGATGTGCTGAGTTGCTATATTATTCACTCACTACAAACTACAAAAGGTTCTACTAAGGACTGGAGTCAGCAGCACGTGACGGAGGACGCATCACGCAGACCGCTAAAAAATTACCAACTAATACTAGGTAACTAACTATAATAACTACCTACCGCCATTATCTTAGTGACAGGACAAAGGAAAGGAGTCTCTCTAGCATTACCTAACTTAAGTTCTCTAACCTCTCTTACATAATCAGCCCAAGCGAGTGCAAAGTTGCAAACAAATAAGATTATTAGTACCGAGCACCTGTCTAGAAGAATAACAATCACATAATATAAGATTTTTAAACGTATCTTACCTGCATGTAAGCAGCAGCAGCATTCTTGCTATTTGGGAAAAAATAATGTTCGCAATACCACAGAACACATAATAGTTATATAATTAGCTACTCACCAAGCCCCACGACCTCAACACCTAGCAGGTCCAACAGGTACTGCTCCCGGTCCAGGATGTCGGACCCCCGGTGAGTCACCTGGTTGTGGGTGCGCTGGACCTCAGAGCAGCGAAATACTGTCAGGCGCACCCTCGCCCACCGGCGGTGATGCTCCTGGATCCCATAGCCAGAACCAGGCCTGCCGCCTGCTGCCAAGGTTAAGGGGAAATGGCACTTTATGAAAAAAACTAGGGCGGCCACCGCCACCTCTGAGAATAAGGCCCCGGCCTGCACCCCTTCCAGGCACCGCCTTCCACAAGGAAGGCGGCTCCTGGTCGCACTACCCTCAGCCATGTTTCTGGGGAGGTCGGGGACGGAAAAGAAAATGTAGAAGTAAAAAATAAAGTCAAGAGAAGAAGTAGGGAAGTAAAAAAAAAAAAATGAGTAATAGAAAAACAGTACTAAAAACGCAGTAAAAGTAGAAATAAAAGGCAAAATATACACTTAGGAAGAGAGAGGGATAGATAATAAATTAAAAAGATTAGATTTTTTTTTGTAAGAAACAAAGGATTGAAAAGATTTGAGAGGATTCAAATACAGGCCCCAGAACCATACAAAGAGTAGAAAAACAAGATGGGCGTGCTTATTGGCGACCGCGTGGTGAAGTTCGAGCAAAATTTCCCCCCGAACATGCAATCCGCGTTGCCGAGCGTCAGAAACGTCTTGCGAGCATGTGCAAGCATGCAGAACAAGCAACTCTGCATGCTCGCGGAACTCCGCGTAGCGTTGCAGAGTGTTTATACTGCTTCGCTGAGTTTTGCTTGGCGCTGCTATTCGAACTCAGCCCAGGCTCAGTCGATAATCGCGATAGCGCGTGTTTTTCAACAACTCTGAAACATATATGTAGACGAATTGTGAACAAGTTTAGTATAGCTGTTTACTATTATAGTATTGAAAGTTCTGCTTTTCTTTCCATCACCGCGAATATCACATGACCGGGAAAGCAAGGAATATCATTGGATAATATACTTTTCAGTAAAATCAGTAGGAAGTACTCACCCACTCCTCCTTCTTGAATCTTCTTTCATAGAACTTCATTCTGAGCAGGTGGATTCATTTTGCTGTGCAAACTTTTTGGCTTTTTTTTCTATCAGAAATGGCAACACAGCAAGGAGATGGGGGTCAGCAGGAACAACAGCTGGACCGGGATGTGGAGGAGGTGGAGACTGAAGATTTGGAAGAAGAGGAACCTCCACAAAAGAGAGCCAGTGTGGCATGGTATTTTTTTACAATCCCATCAGGGGAATCCAATACAGCTGCCAAACTTGTGCAATGCACAATCTGCAAGAATACCCTCTCTAGAGGGACAAACAAGAAATTTTCATGTGGTACAATGTCTATGTTATACCATTTAAAACCCTATCATAAAAAACCTCTCCAACTGGCGATCAGGCACAGGGAAGCTGGAGGACCATCTACTTCAGTGGCAGCAGAGACAATTCATGGGCAGAAACTCCCTTCTGAGTTGTAGACTACTGCAACAGATATGGCTCCAGAGTTGTCAAGAATGGCCACGTACTGCATGGACTCTAGTGTTGTCAGAAGTGCTGGTGAGCAGTGCCTTACAGCTATTCGCAATGCTGCAAAACAGCATACATGCTCATAATTTTCCCCTTTTATATGTTTTGCATATTTTTCAGTGCAGGTGTTTTTCAATTCCTGCTGTCCCAGTTGCCATTTTTGTTATTATAAAAAAGAGCAAAAAAATGTTTTAACTTTACAAAAGCCTTAAAAAAAAAGTTCCTATTGGAACCGCCTTTTACAGTTAAAAAAAGATAAAGTATGTATATATGTTGGAATGAGTGAATGACTGGTGTATGGATGATTGAATGAGTGCACAACCAGTGCATGGATGTTACAATGAGTGCACCAGTGGAGCCTGAGAGAATCTACAAGTGCATAAGTAGTGCCTGAGTGATTGGGTGAGTGCAAACGTAGTGATTGCATGTGTGCATGGGTAGTGCCTGGATGAATGGATGAGTGCAACGTTAGTGCCTGAGTGAATGGATGAGTGCATGGATAATGGCTGGGTAAATGAATGAGTGCATGGGTAGTGCCTGGGTGATTGGATGAGTGCATGGGTAGTGCCTGGGTAAATAGATGAGTGCCTGGGTAGTGGCTGCATGAATGGATGAGTAGAAGGGTAGTGCCTGGGTGATTGAATGTGTGCATGGGCAGTGCCTCGATGAATAGAAGAGTGCATGGGTAGTGTCCGAGTAAATGCATGAGGGCATGAGTGAATGAATGAGTATAAGGGTAGTGCCTGGGTGATTGGATGAGTGCATGGGTAGTGCCTGAGTGAATGGATCAGCACATATGTAGTACCTTAGTGAACGGATGAGTGCATGGGTAGTGCCTGGGTCATTGGATGTATCCTTGGGTTGCGCCTGGGTGAATGGATGAGTGCGTAGGTAGTGCTTGAGTGAATCGATGAGTGCATGGGTACTGGCTGAGTGATTCGATATGTGTATGGTTAGTGCCTGGGTGAACGCATGAGTGCATGGTAGTGCATTAGTGAATGGATGAGTGCAAGTGTAGTGCCTGGGTCATTGGACAAGTATATGGATAGTGCCTGAGTGAATGGATGAACACCAGCATAGTGCCTGAATGAATGGATGAGTGGAAGGGTGGTGCCTGGGTGATTGGATGTGTGCATGGGTAGTGCCTGCGTAAATGGATGAGTGCATGGATAATGCCTGAGTGAAAGAATGAGTGCATGGGTAGTGTCTAGGTCATTTAATGAATGTATGGGTAGTATCTGAGTGAAAGGATGAGCACATGCGTATTGCCTGAGTGAATGGATGAGTGCAAGGGTAGTGCCTGGGTGATTGGATGTGTGCATGGGTTGTGCCTGGGTGAATGGATGAGTGCATGGATAATGCCTGAGTGAATGGATGAGTGCATGGGTAGTGCCTGAGTGAATGGATGAGTGCAAGCATAGGTCCAGGGTGATTGTGTGAGTGCATGTATAGTGCCTGGGTGATTGTAAGAATATACGAATTGTGCTTAGGTGATTGGATGAGTTCATGGGTACTGCCTGGGTGATTGGATGAGTGAATGAGTAGTGCCTGCGTGAGTGAATGAGTGCATGGGTAGTGCCTAGGTGAATGGATGAGTGCATGGGTAGTGTCTGAGTGAATGGATGAGAGCATAGGTACTGCATGAGTGAATGGATAAGTCCAAGGGTAGTGCCTGGTGGATTGGATGAGTACATCAGTACTGCCTGGGTGATTGGATGAGTGCATGAGTAGTGACTGGGTGAGTGGATGAGTGCATGTGTAGTGCCTCAGTGAATGGGTGAGTGCAAGAGTAGTGCCTGGGTGATTGGATATGTGCATGGGTAGTGCCTGGGTGAATGGATGAGTGCAAATGTAGTACCTGGCTGATTGGATATGTGTATGGATAGCACGTGGCTGAATAGATGAGTGCATTGGTAGTGCAGGAATGAATGGATTAGTGCAAGGGTAGTGCCTGAGTAAATGAATGAGTGGAAGTGTAACACCTGAGTGATTGGATGAGTGCAAGGTAGCACCTAGGTAATAACATGAGTGCTAGGGTAGTGCCTGGGTGATTGAGTGCGTGCATGGATAGTGCCTGGGTGATTGGGTGAATGAATGCACAGTGCCTGCATGATTGGGTGAGTATGTGGATAGTGCCTGGGTGATTGGATGAGTGCATGGATAGTGCCTAGGTGATTGGGAGAGTGCATAGATAGTGCCTGAGTGAATGGATGAGTACATGGGTAGTGTCTGGGTGAATAGATGAGTGCATGGGTAGTGGCTGAGTGAATGGATGAGTGCAAGTATAGTGCATCAGTGAATGGATGAGTGCAAAGGTAGGGCCTGGGTGAATAGATGGGTGCATGGATAGTGCCTGAGTAAATGAAGGAGTGCATGGGTACTGAATGGATGAGTAAAAGGGTAGTGCCTGAGTGAATCGATAAGTGCATGGATAATGGTTGGGTGAATGAATCAATGCATGGGTAGTACCTGGGTGAATGGATGAGTGCATAGGTAGTGCCAGAGTGATTGAATATGTGCATGGTTAGTGTCTGGGTCATTACATAGTGCATGGGTAGTGGCTGTGAATGGTTGAGTGCAAGAGTAGTGCCGGGGTGATTGTAACAGTGCATAGGTAGTGCCTGAGTGATTTGATATGTGCATGGTTAGTGCCTGAGTGATTGGATGAGTGCATGGGTAGTGCCTGAGTGAATGGATGAGTGCAAGGGTAGTACCTGGGTGATTGTGTGAGTGCAAGGATAGTGCCTGGCTGATTGGAAGAATGTATGAGTAGTGCCTGGGTGATTGGATGAGTGCATGGGTTCTGTCTGGGTGATTGGATGAGTGCATGAGTAGGGCCTGGGTGAGTGGGTGAGAGCATGGTTAGTGCCTCAGTGAATGGATGAGTGCAAGGGTAGTGTCCAGGTGATTAGATGAGTGCATGGATAGTGCCTAGGTGATTGTGAGAGATCATAGATAGTACCTGAGTGAATGGATGAGTGCATGGGTACTGCTTGGGTAATTGGATTAGTGCATGGGTAGTGCCTGGTTGATTGGATGAGTACCTGAGTAGTGCATAGGTGATTGAATGAGTGCAAGTGTAGCACCTGTGTGATTGGATGATTGCAAGGATAGAGCCTGGATCATTGGATGAGTGAAAAGGTAGTGGATTTCTGATTGTGTGAGTGCACGGATAGGGCCTGTGTAATTTGGTGAATGCATGGGTACTGCCTGGGCGATTTGGATGAGTGCATGTGTACTGCCGGGGTTATTTGATGAGTCCACGAGTAGTGCCTGGGTGAGTGGATGAGTGCATGGTAGTGCATCAGTGAATGGATGAGTGCATACGTAGGGCCCGATTCACAAAGGGAAAGTTAGACGAAAGTCTAACTTTACAACTTTTGGTATTTACAAAGGGCATTTACTACTCGTAAATACCCTTTGTGAATGCTGATAGTCGTAAAGTTTGACTTTTGGTATTCACAAGGGGCATTTACGAGTAGTAAATGCCCATTGTGAATACCAAAAGTCCTAAAGGTAGACTTTCGTCTAACTTTACCTTTGTGAATCGGGCCCACTGTGCCTGGGTGTTTGCATAGTGCATGGGTAGCACCTAGGTGATTGGATGAGTGCCTGAGTAGTGGCTGAGAGATTAGATGAATTCAAGTGCAGTACCTGAGTGATTGGATGACTGCTTGGGTAGTGGCTGGATGATTGGACAAGTGCAACTGTTGTGCTTGGGAGATGGGATGAGTACATGAGTAGTAACTCAATAAATCCATCACTAGATTAGTGATTTGACACACAGAATATATCTTGACCTCCAACCAGTGTAAAAAAATAGAAACAGACAAAAATGTATTAGAATTTCATTTCAAACATTAGAGCAACCAAACATTCAATATTTTTAAGCAAAACTTTAATTTAACATAGACAAATGTTTTACTGTTTTTTCTGTTTTTTCTGTTTTCAGCTTATACTTGTTCACTTTCAACAGTACTTTGTATGAAGACTCATCATGAAACAATGGGAAAAAAACAATCAATGGATTGTAAAAAAAAAAACGTGCACTGTCGATCATTACAACTATGTCATACTGTTACCTGCACTCACTACAAGTTTTTAGGTCGAGCATTCGAGAAAGCTTGTATATACTTTAGTATATACTTATATGTGTATGTACTTTGTGGGCTCTGGAGATCAGCCCTAGAACTTGTCTGCTTCCACTTAGGGACTTTTTTTTCTGTTCAACTGCCTCTATTTAACTGTCTTGATAGAAAATGACCAGTAAAGGTCAGTAAAATACCAGAATTGCTTTCTGCTTGTTCAACTGCCTCCATTTAACTGTCTTGATAGAAAATGACCAGTAGAGGTCAGTAAAATACCAGAATTGCTTTCTGCTGAGGGACTTTCTTTTTTTAAATTTTCCTGGCAACTGCCTCTATTTAACTTTCTTGATAGAAAACGACCAGCAGAGGTCAGTAAAATACAAGAACCACTTTAGCATTCTCTAGATTCCAGTCCATAGAAATTGTCTTCCACGAGCACCCGTAGACAATAACATTTTTTTCAAATCTTGTATTTTCAGTGATATGACCAAAACAGAGCTTTGGACTATGCCATTTCCTGCTGAAAGGCAATATTTCTCTCCATGTGTTCCCATACCTGGCATGTCACGCAGTTTGGTGCTTACTTTCCCTCCATGTTAAAGAACAGTAGATGTTTCAGCTCCCAGGCTAATGTGCTGTATAGTTAAATACATATAAGGTCCCAAAGGCGAGACCGATTGCATTGCAAATGCTTGTTTAATACTGGCTTGCTGATAGGTTGCTACCTTAATGAAAGCAAGTATATGGTAAAACTGTTTCTGCTATTCTTATATCTGGTACAAAATGTCCAACAATTATGAAGCAGTCTTCATTTTTGTATATATATACATATGTGATCAAGGCCCTTCGGGGCTGAAACGCGTAATGGCTGCTGTGTGGTAAACGGAGAAATAAAGAAATTACTTGCACTGAACTGTTGGTCCGTGATCCATTCTTGGTGACGATCCTGGCAAGAAGTGGGTGGAATACGCTGAATATATATATATATATATATATATATATATATATATATATATATATATATATTATCTACTGGCGGTCGCCAGTAGATAGTTATAGTTAAAACCTATTATCCATAGGAAATCCGCGACATTCTATTTGAAATAACGTTGGCGCCGGTTGACGAATCTTCGCGAAAG
Organism: Calotriton arnoldi; assembly: GCA_963921515.1. NCBI lineage: Eukaryota > Metazoa > Chordata > Amphibia > Caudata > Salamandridae > Calotriton > Calotriton arnoldi. Next base: position 630 of record CAWUFW010010737.1, on the reverse strand, counting down.
TTTCCAACTTGTTGGGGCGCTCCGGTCCGCTCCTATCCTGAAAGTCTCGGGGTGATATGTCAAGCGGGGCCGAGAAAAAGGGGGTCCCAAACGCGTTTTCCCCATTCATTTTTCCATAGGAACCTTTAGTCGCAGCTACAGCCCGAACTGCTGAACGGAATTACACCAAATTTGGCAAAGAGGTAGCCCTTGGTTCAGTGTCGTGCCTTTTGCTTAAATGGTGTAAATCCGTTCAGTAGTTCCTGAGAAAATCAAAAGTAAAGTCACATATATATCTGGGCGGAGCCTAACCACACATGTCATCGTGAGATCTGATTGGCTGTCAGCACTTCATCCTGGAATTGCTGGCAGCCATCTTGGGACCAATATAAATGATAGTACCTCATTGAAATGCATTGTAGTGAATAGAAGATTTTGAGGGTCACCAAAAGGAGAACTATAAAGGGTGATAACAGGCTTTAGTTACATTAGAATTTATTTGTTGATGGTACCATACTAATTTTAGGAATTGTGGTGTATTCTAAGGTGATTTTACCATGTGAAAAACCTTCTGCTGGGATATCATGAATCATGTTTGAGAGAACACTATTTTCTCATGCTTGTCCCATGGAGGTTTGGAAGGTGCTCCAG